>JAXCHB010000125.1:0-1200000 GCA_036926305.1 Uropetala carovei
TATCTCTATACATCGCCTTTAACTCCCTCACCTCGCCTCTCCCTTACACCTCTCCCCTCTCTCTGCTCTATCCACCGAACGGCCTTTCCGTCAAAACCCGTGCTTCCTCGAAGCATGCGCTGAGGTTGCGGTCGGTGATAAACAGTTTGGTTTCTCTTCATTCAAAATCGCCTTCCCCAGAGTTCTCACGTCTTCTTCTCACTTCGCTCCATATTCCTATGCCACTCCCTCTCAAACTCTACCTCTCTCTCTCCCTCTCCCTCCCTCCTTCCGTTCCTTTCACCTTAACTCCTTACCCATCGGCTCTTTATCGTTCACCCTCTTTCTATCTTTCTTCATAGGCTTGAGCCGTTATGCCCTTCCACAACTCCTCCCTCCAACTTCTCATCACATCACCACCCCACCTCCTTTTCTCTCTTACACCTCTCTCTCTCTCTCTCTCCCCTCTCTCCCCTCTCTCTCTCCCCTCTCTCTCTCCCCTCTCTCTCCCCCTCCCCCTCTCCCTCTCCCCCCCCCTCTCTCTCATAAAGGTTCGATTTTTAAAGCAGTGTCCCGGCAGCCCTTTGCATTCCCCTATTAGTAGACCCCACCATTTGACCTATTAATATTAAAGGACGCCAACAGCTTTCTATTCTTTCTTTCTCTTCTTTGATGTCGGAGTTTCTAGCGCCTCAACCGCAAATCGTCCAATTTAGAAAGTCGCCAATGGGTATAAGGGTTTGTTGATGTCTTTTTCATAGCCCGCAGCGGCAATTTCGATATTATAAAAAAAAAGTATTATAAAGAATGCCGTTTTGAATATGTAATACCTTCCTATCTGCCATCGACAGGGTTTTGAAAATTTAGTATGCCTGTGAATGGTTTCTATTACTTATAACAGTGTTGAAACTACATAATTAGCGGTCTACAAAGTTCAAGACCGCATAAAATATTTTTTATACAGGGGAAAAACACAGTTTCCTTCTTATTAAAAATTTATTTGGTTTTAGTCGTTTATGTTTATAATATTGTAACTTAGATCAACTCAGATGTGATATGAATCAGAAACTGTGATGGAATCCAAATTAGTTTTCATATGCACAATCAGCGGTAATCGATTTATTCCTAAATCGAATTCCTAAACTTCACTTCTTATGCGCACGACCGCATGGTATAGGTAAGTACATTTCTTAGAAATTAAGGAGTCAGTAAGATTTACAGATAAAAATTGATTTTAGATGCTACGAAGTGTTTTACTATTTAGTTCATCTATCGGATTCTGTTAGAACGAACCCAATTCTCCAATACTGAATCTCAAATTATAGTTATGTAAAGTTGTGAGGAAAAGCTGACCGATTTGTGGATATTATCAGGAGTCATTAAAATATCTCTCCAAATTATCTCCAGAAATGTCAGATATTTTATGCTTGTTTTTCATACGTAGGCTATCATAGAAAAGCTTCATTATAAATATATTTCTTCAGTGTGAACTTTGGGTTTGGCAGCGTCCTCAATGTAGATATAAACGTAAACTTACTGTAAGTCGATGAGAAGAAGAGAGAGAGAGAGAGAGGAATAAGAGGGGGAGAAAAAGATAATGAGAAAATAAGGGGGAGGGAGAAAACTAAGAGGAATAGGGTGAGAACCGAGAAAAGATAAAACGCACAGCCAAATAAGGTAAAAGAGAGGGAAAGGAAGAGTTATTCCTTCGTTATCTACTTCCCATTTCCTTATTTCCTCTCTCTCTCTTACCGAGCACCGTTGGGCGGGGTGGACGCAGAAAGAAAGAGGGAGGTTTTGAGGATACACCTTTACTTCCACTACCGTGAACGAAACAAATATATCGCACCTTTCCTTTCCTTCACCTAACCCCCTGACCGCCGCCGCCGCCCCCCCCCCCCCCCCCCCCCCCCGAAATCTCTCATCCGGCTGGAAATCCTATTGCCGTATCGCTCCCGACCCTCTGCCGAGGGTTATAGCGTGCGAGACGCCGCCTTAACGAAACGCCGCGCGGTCTCATTCCGTGCCTTCGATTCATTAATCCCGTGCGAGGCGGGAGGCGAAGACGAGGGAGTGGGTGGACCATGAGTTAGGAGGGAGGGTTATGGGGGAGGGAAAGGGAGGGAGGGTAGAAGGAAAAGGGATGGGTTTATACGGGTGTGTGTTTGATGCGAGGGTATCACAAACCCCTCACCTTCTGAAAACCGCCCACATTAGTCCCTCGCCCTCCCCACGCAACCCTCCTTCCCACACTTTTGAACGCGAGGGATACGCCTCTCAGATCTCAAAACTCTCTCTCTCTCTGTGTATGCACGGTAGGGCGAACACGAATGCGTAATTTACCCAATGATGACGAATAGGCTGCTAAAATTTATGCGTTCGGTTTTTTTTTTGTTGTTGTTGTTCGTGGGTAATGAATTCAGACCTGGTGTGTATTTGCGGGCGTGATACGTTTCGATACCTCGCGCCGCGCGATGAAAGATTCGAAAGGAAGTACGAAAAGGGAGAAAGAGTCGTATTTTATTCGCTCTCTATATTTATGCGGCTGTTTGTAACTTTCACTGCCTTTTTTCCTTATCTCGCTAATTTCGGGCTTTCGCTAGCCGCTTTCAATTGCAAATTATAGAAAGACAAAATACGCGCGCTCGTACAAAGACGATTAATAATAATTAATCCTTACCGTAAGCGCCCGACCCTTACGCGAGGAGGAGGGCCCTCTTGACACGACCTGTCCTTCATTATCTTTATCAATTTGTACTTGTGAAGTGTGATAATGGGTCTTGCAATTTTTCAAGAAGCAAAAAAAACTTTTCTAAATGCGGAAAACCGCATAATTCTTTTCTCTCGTCTTTTTATCATTATTATAATATATGTACCTACTCCGAAAATTTATTTCCTGATTTAAACCAGTTTGCAACTTTCTCCGGATTTTTAAGCATATACGTGCTTACTTAGACTGAACGAAACGTATGTGCATGATGCAGCTAAGTCATCTGCACTTTTATGAAAGTATTGCACAACAAAATAGTGAACAGCATATCTGATTATTTAAATTAAGCGCGCCAGGATCCTTTGTTTTCTCCATGATTGTTTCTGTACAGAGGGATAATTTTGGATGCTATTTTCATGATTTTACATGCTGCATTTTCGAAACAAAGTAATGCCGTAAACGTATATGAAGGTCGTTTTAAAATTGGTAACCATGATGAATAACCGCCTTACAGTAAATATTGTTTTATTCACAAATAAGATCGGATTATTTTTCAGAGACCTTCGAAATTCTTAGTGTTTCAGGTCTGTCGGAAAATGGATATTTAGAAATTAGTTCCATAGTTCACATTAAGCCTCGAATGCAATAGACGGTATCGTTACCTAATGGAACTATTAAATTACCCAAAGCATCATTTCAACCACAAATTAACCTTTTTTGACGGTGACTCGTCAATGGAATTAGTATGAACGAATGGTGAGTTGCCACCGAGGACAACGATTCTGTGAATGAAATTCTCACCTGGTTTATTTTATTTTATTGGTTCATGAGTTACGTCGATTATCTATGTAATGTTTAGAAATTCTGCAAATATTAGTTATGCAAATTAAAATTAATGACAAAAAGTTAAAAGGAAATTGACTTCCCATGACTCCCGAGGGAGGTAAGGTATGATAGGGATAGAGATACCCATTTCTTACAGCCAGCGCTGCGGAACACGAAAATGCAATCCTTCTGGCTTTATACTTCCGAGATCAATTTGTGACATTAGTTTATTCATTGGCTTACAATAGCGTTTTAAGTAGTCTTGAAACATATTCGAATTTCACATCAATTCGAATTCCGTGCATTTATTTGGAATTTTGGTTTGTGAATTTTCAAGGTGTAGCTCTCATGCGATTCTGGGTGCTTGATTAGGATTTCATTATCAGAATATTTCTCTGAAATTAACCACAAGACTGCTTGAAAACGTGGCAGAAATATTTTTTGGAATAGTTTTAGTTTAGCGTTCGTTGTTTTCCTTTACGAAATGAGTTATGGAATTGACTTTACCTACTGAAAGAATGAAGAATTAAGGGCGCTGCGAATTACGTAATATTAAACGACTCGTGAATTTGGAATGGATTAAAAATCCGAAAATGACATTGTTTAATTGAAACTGGGTGAGGCAGTAGTTGAGATAATTATTTAGCTGTTGAGATTTCAAGTCACCTCACTAACATTCCCTTTCAGTCTATTGAAAGTTGAGTAAATATATGTATTCAGAAATTTTAAAAGGTTAAGTACATAATACTTCTTTTTAGTTTAGGACGTAAGTAATAATTAAAATTCCACAAAAAGGAACAATAACAGTTCCTTTTAATGGAACATTACAGCTTTACAAGAAATAATCGTTATGTTCATATAATCACCCAGTAAAAATAATTCGAGTTCAATACGAGAAACGAAATCGCCGTTTTATTTTTATTGCAAAAGCATACGTTAACTGCCTTATGAAACTTCCGTATATGGATCCGTGATTTCTATTTGTCTATATTTAAGAAAATGGAATCAAACTCGCGATTCTGAAGGAAGTCCGACTGGAATAAACTCGCGCGGGTTCATATAAGTTTCCCGCCTCCAATCCGAAGAAATAGTTATAAAGAGAAATGGAATGCACGAAAGATTTCTTTCAGCCTTTTTGAAGGAGTTGGAAGGACGACCAGTCGAGAAGAGAGCCTTGCTATTCAGAGCTAATGCGCCCGCATACTCAGTTCAGAGCTAATGCGCCCGCATACTCAGCATATTTGGCAGAAAATATTTCCTCCCCATTAGCGATCTAGTTGATCAAGGAATCGATGGGGGAAATGATCCGCCTTGCCATACTCATACTACATCAACAAAAGAACAATCGAAGAAAATTTATTCGCAGGATAATAGAATCAGGTCTCTAATGAAATTTATTTTAATTATTAGTAATTATGCTCCAATTACTGATGAATACCTAACACGAAAATAAGTTGTACCTAATTAAAAAAATATATTTCAGAATAATAATTATTGCACAAGACTGGTGATTCTGCGCATATAAATTTCTTATTATGCTCACTAATGTTATTTTAGGCAGTGTAATGTTTTTTCATATTACGAGAGTTTTCCTACTGAATGTATTTCACCATACATATCACGAGAAATGTAACCTTTTCTTAGATTTATCACAATGCATTTGATGTATTCTATCAAACTTTATGACGATTTTTCAGTCGATTCTCCAAAAACAAAAAAAAACTCAAATCTATTGCGCTGCAAAATATTCACATCCCGTACCATTCCTTAAAACCAATTTATCCTATAAATCCCCAGTTTCTACCTAAATAAACCACCTTTTTTTTGAAGTAACCGACATAAACCAACACCATAAGGTCTCCTTCCCCACGGTCAGATTTAGATCCAATCTCCTCCGCGCGATTGCCTCCGAGCAAGAGAAAAAAAAACCGGCTGGGAGAAGCAAACAAATCGCACGAAACCTCCAGTGACTGATACGTCTCCATAAAGCCCTACCCCTTCGCTCCCACACCGCTTCTCTCAATCAATCGATTGTCCTTTCACTACCTGTCCCGCCTCCGATCCCACCTCCTTCCCCTCCATACTCCTCCAAAAAAAACCCTTATCAGACCTCCCCCCATCTTCCCCATCCCTTCCGCTGCATTTCCTCCCTCGCCTTATTGTTTGGACCTATAGGTATATGTATAACGTTTTATGCGCCTCGCGCAGTCATGCGATATCGCCTGATTGATGGGTCTCACGGCCATCCCGCTTTCTTGCGCGACTGCCCAAGGGAAGAAAACCACCCACTCTACTTCTCCTCCCCGTTCATCGCTCCGCACCCCCCTCCCTCTTCCACTCCCTCCCCCTCTACCACGCCCGCTTCCTCCGCCCACCATGTACATGCGCCTCCACCCATCGCTCCGCATTCATCGCATTTCTGTTTAAGGCCCCCGGAGCACTCTGCCCCGTGTCACGCAACAAGGGGCCTCTCTCCCTCCCACGCTTCCTATCTCCTCCATATCCCTCCTCCTCCTCCTACGACTCCCGTGTCGTCGTGACCGAGGCGTGTATGCGCCGACGGCTGTGCTACTACCGTGTAGAGAGGAGGTTTTTAAGGGAGGGAGAATGGGAGGGGTGGATTGAGGAAACTTATGGCTGTCGATAGTCGCGGCGTGCGTAGCGGTTTAAAGAGGGAAGCCCAAGGAATGTGTTTGCAAATGAAGCCATAAAATTATGCTCCATAAAAAGAGCCCGCGTACGAAGATAGTGTATTTCTCATGAGCGGGATCGATATATGTTTTTTTTTATTTCAGGCCTAAGAAGAGTGATTTTTCCAGAAAATTATATAGACAACATATATCGAAGGATGTTTATTTCAGTTATTTTACTACATTTTTGCCTTACAAAACTGATTTCCAACTCACTTTATGATAGAGCAGTGGTGAGCAACCTACGGCCTCCGAAAGTGTTTTATACGACCCGAGAAGCTATGACCAAAAAGAGATCAGTAAAATTTAACAAACGAATTTGTATTATATATATGCAAATTACGACAATGAGGCACATAAGGTTCAATTTTCAAACAAAAAACCTAATTTGGACTTTATTTTTTATTTAAAGTCTAATCCAGCCCGCCGAAGCATTGACAACTTACAATGCTGCCCGCTAAAGAATTCTCAACCGCCACGTAGAAATGGTTGTCCAACACTGTTATAGAGGGTTGAGCAGGTTGGGAGTTTCTTCTGTCTGGCACCTTAGTAAATATATTAATCAGATCGTCCATAAAATCCGGACATGCGCTTTGCCTAAGCACTGCTCTTTCTAAATGACTGTGTTTTTATGATGAATCGTTTATTTTTATTTCATTCACAAATTCTAAATTCAATTATTTCGTCACTGAATTATAAGCCAAAAATCTGTTCGTTAGTTCATTTGGTAATGTTTAGCTTGTAAATTTCTTACTGGATTCAGTATTAACGTAAAACTTTATCGTGAAGGAGAAGAAGCGAAATTAGGTTTGATAATTTAGTACAAACTATAACACTGTAGAAAAATTGTTTCGATTGACATTACCACGTTGCTACCTTTTTCATTAATTCAAATATACAGGATGTGGTGAAAGCCTTGAGTCAAGAATATGGATAAGAAAAATAAATTGATTGGATTAAATAACAAAAACAGTGAAAATACTGTTCCTGAAGAGATGAAACTGAGAAATAATACTCATAACGAGTTAGAAAAAATGGTAAGAAATAAAAATAAATTTAAAAAACTTTCTGGTTCATTTCACTCCAGATTTTCACCGCCAGCCTTAATATTTGAGAAAAACTGCAATGCGATGCGAAGAGGTTTATTATATGATAGTAAAAAGATTGTGACTGAAACCTAAATTTCTTACTTAGGTAGTTGTTCTGATGGAAAAATGTAAAAGTCTTCCTTATCTTTCACTCATTCTATGTGATATGGCAAAGATGAGTTTTGAACGAGATAAGGCAAGATAATACGAGGCAGTTCTTTCTCACGTTGATTCTTCAGTTGTAGACAAGAAGTCAGGCGATAAGGAGTACGTCTTTGCGTATCTGCAATTTATGTATGAACATGAATTTCGTGAATCGATATTCGGACAGAAGTGACTGAAAAAATACTCAATCTTCCACAGACTCGTCCACTTCCTAAAACACACGGCTCCGGCCCCTATATATACGGTAAGTTTACTAATTTACAACAAATATCACAACATCTATTCCAAATACTTTTCATTCTTTTTATTGTTTAGGTACTTTTCTAAAATAAAAAAGGAATTGTCAAACTCATTTGATCCGAGATTTCACTCTATACATTTTCCGTAATATTTTTACGAAATTTTTGCGTAAGAGCTACACAAGTAACACGCAGGTTTGACTGATGCTAAAAAAATAGAGCATGCTGTAATATTAAAGACCGAACCAGAGTCATAGGAAACACGTTAAGTCACATGTTTTTGTTTTGTTTTATCAGTGTGAAATCCATGACGCACCTCTATGGGTTCTACAGGATGAAACACTATCTCATCATGACTAAGCGCGTATTGTCTTGTCTTGACTAACCGGTGTTAAAACAGCTTTACCTTTGTCAAAATAAATATTCACAGAAATCCAAATACTTCCAAGTAATGTTGTCCTTCTTAGGAACAACTCGCAGGGTGAAGCACACCACCAGAGACCCAACCGGGAATTTGTTTCTAGGATATCGAAATGTCTATTTATAAGCGTTTTGCATCGTAGGCAAAGGAGAATACACGGAAGCCAATAGATGTCGTTAACTTTGGTCGAAGAGTGGGAGACGAAGAAGGTTTTTAAATGGGTCATTGACAAGCACTTCAATTGTAGCCAGGAATTCCATGCGTCGACATTCGTCACGGAGAATGGAAGAGAATTTCGCTTGGGGAGGAAAGGAGGGAGGAATGCAGACTTGTGTTTGGTTGGATATTCGAACTGCCACCCCGAAATGCACGTCTGTTTAAGGATGCCATACGTCGACAAAGGGCTCTTGTCTTCGGGTGATGTTCGATTTTCGTGTTTTTCTCCTGTAACGACAGCACGGAACGGTCGCCTGGTGATTGTTTCCAACGGGCGAAGCCATCACGGAAAACGTGTCGTTTTAAACCTCGTGCAAAATCGCATTGAGTCGAGCATCTTTGAGAAAGGCATAATTTAAATCATGGATCGCATTTGCAATCGTCTTGATGCTTGAACGGTTTTATTAGCATAAAGATGTCTTTTAAGCTCACGTGGAACATCGGCGTAAATCGAAGCGAAGCGGGAATATAAAAGCTCGAATATCTTTTTTAAAGCAGTCGTTCGAAGCAAATGTTGGAATCAGATACAATAATGGTTGCAAAAAACCAGCTAATTTTCTCTTAGCTTACTATAATTACGCAACATAAATTATTTGGTAAGGTATCCGCATCATTAGGTTTTTGTTAATAAATGGAAAGGCTAATAAACGCACAAATAAGAAAGTATTTATTATTTGATTATTAAATAAACGAGTAATTAAACTGGAAGTTTAATTTAGATGAAGTATGATTAAAAAGTCTCTCAAGCGTCACTTTTGGTATAAAATTATGAGAAGTTCGGAGTTTTGGTTTTTGGTTTGCATTAAAATGAATGCACTCATGTTGATTAAAAATCTCAAAAAAATAAAAATTCAGTGCATTAATTAACGAACGAATGGATACACTTCTAAATGCCATAGTACTTGAGCGTTTAAAGTAATTGCTTCCATTAGAATAACAAAGTTCCCTTCAGTACTTTAAAAGAATAAGTATATGACTTTATAATGAAGTAGGTATTTCGATAATCTATTATAATATATTTTGAAACGTGTGTTTGTAAAAGAATAAGTATATAACTTTATAATGAAGTATTTCGATAATATACTATAATAAATTTTGGAACGTGTGTTTGTTGGTTTTGTTCATGGAACTCCTCCTAAACGATAAAAGCTAGAATAACCAAATTTGGTACGATTCTTCCTTAGATCCTAACTAAGTGAATGGTCAAGGATTGGTCAACCGGGATTAATCAGTGCTGCCAAAATAGGGGATGAACATTTTTCCAAAAGATAACACGTATGAATCAATTTCTTGACTTTCAAGGTATTCTTCCTTCAAGCATTAAAATACGTAAATATGGACCGATTTTTTTCGTTTTTGCTTTATTCGACGAATAATACTCTATCTTATTCCTGCGAAGTTTACATGTTACACGGTCGAAGTTTTCATAAATACGCAATTTGTTTCGAAATTTTGTGGATTTTTCGTAGGTACTCTTTCCGAGCGTTGCCAAGGCGGCCGTCATTGTTACCTCCGATTCAATTAGCTTCAGTGAAGCTTATAAATAGACGAAAGTTTAGCGTTATTCGCTTCGCACTTTTGTTTAAGCAACAAAACGATAGATGTTTATGGATAGCAACGTAAATAGATACTGATTATTATTCAGGAAGCATTTATAACGATTGATGAAAGTAATTGAATTTTCTTTCGTCTACTGAATACTGGAATCTTACATTTTTTGTAAGTAAAATCATTATATTCTACATTATAATGTTTATTAACGTAAATAAGCTCAAGTATCTGGTGTACATTTACCGGAGTCAGTGTTCAATCATGGACAACTCTACGTTGCTTTTTCACGAGTTTCTTGGTTACAAGACATAAAAGTAAATATTTCAGCGAGGCATAATTACACAAGAAATGAAGTTGGATTTGGCGAAAGTAATATGATAGGAAATAAAATTATCGCTATATTTGAATGCAATAGGCTCGGAAACGGATTCTTACAAGCAATTATGACTAATTGTTAAGAAAAGCTAATTGTAATTTAAAAAGTATCTACTATATAGTTATTTTAAAGAGTTTGTATGTTGTGCTGTAGTAGCTTCACTAAATCCGTTGAAATTCAACGGAAAATTCTGCTAGTAAGTAAATATTTTCGTATTCAATCGTTATCTCAAATGACCCGAAACAAAAAGAGACTGGATCTTATTAAATTTTGACTTTGAAGATACAGTAGGTACCGCTTATCATTATAACTGATTATTGACAGCACCCGGTTATTGTACTCAAACGTGGAATTCCAAAATCAAATTCCGTTAAAGAAAGTCTATAGCTTATTGTTAACGGCCATTTGAAGCAACAAATGAAACTGAACCTAATGCGATCACATTAAAGCTAAACCCACTTTAAAAGAAGTCGCCCGCATCGTTAACGATGTAAATACACCCAAGAACATTGAAAAACTCATAAATTTATGCATGGGCGGAATGAGAGGGCGGGTGGCCTAAAATTCCAATACGGATGAACTCCTTCGAAAACGACAGCGAACGAATATGAAAACACAATACACACCCGACCGAACGACCTCACAGGAATTCCAATCCACACTACATCAGTTCCCTCGAGACATCCCGCGCAGGCCATCCCTTTGTTGCCACGGCGTGCAGTCATTCAAAAAAATTTCCGGTGCTTATACGCCTCCCGAAATAACCTCCTTAAACTTTTACGGACGTCGCTCTCCTTGCCAGATAAATATCGTTCCGTCATTCACGGGAAATAATGCGGTGTCTCTTTTCTCTCTCTTTCTCTCTATGCGGCGTACGGCAGGCAAGAAGAAGCCGTCTGAGAGAGCGGGAGCAGCGGAGCATATTCCCGTGAGGGAGGAGATCCTTATCTCCCAAAAGACTGCTCAAATGTGACGGATTACGGGGTCATATGCACACCGATCGGTCAAAACCGACCGACCGACGGTCCGGCGTAACCCAGTCACCCATCTCTTCCTCGCATAACCGCCTCCGATATCCGCCTCCCTCTTCTTCCAACATGCGATGGGGAATAGGGAAAAGTGACGGCAGCCTCCGGATTCCATAGTCCGGTACGCCACTCTTGAAGGAAACCCTTCTTCTTAGGCCCCCTTTCCACATACGAACGACCCACCACTGCCCTCCACCAACCCAACCCCCTTTTTCAATTTCCATGACGTATCCCACCCCCGCAGGAGGGAGTTGGGTGGGAGTCGGGGGCGGAAGGGGGAGGGGGCAGGCACGGGCAGCTAGGGACCGAGTCTGTTCGACAACATTCCGTCCCAGGCGGGTTGACATTCCTCGCAGACAATGGCCCCCGTCTCTCCTCCACCCCAAATCTTCTCCCACTCCTTCGCGATCTATTCTCCTCCTACAGCTATCCTTTCCCGCTCTCATCCATGTCTTTTTCCTTTAGATCAACCTCATCCAGTCTATCGACCTCAGCCAAGTTCCACAGAGAGAGAGACATAAGCTCAGTGCGATATCCACGAGGGAGAGGGTTAACTTTTCTTGAGAGCATGGTTGTCCCATTTGCAGTTGCCGTTGTTGAAAGGGTTTTTTAGCCTCATAAAAATATAGGATTTATTAATAGTTTTTTCCTACATGATAAACGCTTTAAATTATTAATGGTAGCAGGTCTTGCAGTTACGGCGAGGTTTCATCGAGCATAAAACACTTTTTGTAAATTTCTACTTTTAAAATTAAAGATTCTATAAAATATTCGAGAGGGATGCTCGAATAATTTTAAAACGTTACTGCTAGCGCGATGCACTTCGATATTTTTTACTTTAATTGATGGTGAAGATAATTCCAATAGGGTTCCGGCCATAGGATGAATTTGATAATTCAATTTTGGATTTCAAAAATTCATTAATAACCCTGTAGATAAAAATACGATATATAGTTATGCGAATATAGTATACGCGGAAAAACTTGTCAAATGACTTCTAGGCAGTTGAGATTCCATATCTATTACTGTGTCACCTGTGCGTTATTTTGGTGACACAATTCCTTTACTCAAAATCCGAATTATAGTACTTTTATAAATTCAGTTTAGAATTTAGTTTGTCTAATTAAAACTTCAAGGGAAAACTTGAAAATTTTGCGCAATCTGTTGCACTGCCATTTAAAAGAACTATAGCTGTTCAGTGGAAAAAAGTAATGTTTTAGGGCGTATAAATTTTATTATGTAACTTTCAAATATGTTGTAAACATTTAAGTTTATCAAAAAATTCAAAATAGTGTTTTGAAAGGACTGTAATAATAACGCGTCACGTTTCCTTTCACAACGTCCTTTGCAGCCATCACGGAAACCGCTAAGCATATTGTGACTTCTCCGTTGACGTTTCTCTTTAAACTCATTACACCTTTTGGCTGTGTTTGAGATGAGAGACCTCCCCGTTGCTATTCTTCTGAGGGAGATTAAAACTTCTCAGAAGTAAACCTTTAACCACCCGCGGAGAAAGTCTTTGTTTAGACTCCTTCATGGAGACACCAAGGTGCTTGAAACGCGTGACATTAATGAGACATAATGACACCCAACTGCGAGTCCGTTTCACAAAGACACTCAAGGAGTCAACGACCCTCAAAGGGACCATAGTGTTTCTCAAACTGTGGACAGTTATGATTGGAGTTTTATAGTATGTGAAACATGTATACAAAATCAGCCTGATTACGAAAAGAAGGTTGTATTGGTGCAAACTGCCTCTCTTTATTTTTATGTACATCATAAACATTAAATACTTAAGGACATGGAACCGAATCTACTAAAAATATACAGTCATATACGTCAGTAACATGAGATATTCAATTTTAGAGTTTAAATAATCAGCATTGGTGGAAATTCGGGTAAATAAACTCTCGGAAATCTTATTTATGCATCCAGTTACCATACATTTAGTCTAAGGTAGGTTTTTTTACCGATGAATGAATTTAAAATGTAGAAAATATTCTAAAATTACAAAGTAGAATTTCTAACTCCGAAGCAAGATATTCTAGCAAATACTGTTAAAGTTATTCAGAAAATTCAACGAAGAGTAAGGTAATTAAAGGACATAAAAGAGTTGCTAATAAATCTATGAAAACAAAATTATTTTAATGATAACAGATAGATAAACTACGATAGAATTTTTTAAGAAAATAGACTTAACAAGCAATTTGACTTTTTTCCTTCTAAAAACAGAATTTCATTGGATTATTAACGATCTAGATTTTTTGGACAAATACTGCACTTCACATGACACAAACAAATTAAAATAAGGATGCCTTATTGAAAATCAGATGTTTTAACATTAAAATCACAATAGCAACTAGAAAATTCAATTCATTTCTAGCAGCTCTACATCGCAAGTTAAACGTTCCTTTAAAGCAGAGTTTCGAAATATTTTCACTGTGACAATAATTTAATTATTTAAAAAACATATTAAAGGAGTACCAATATATTTTAACAAACATTAGTAATAATAAAGTATAAAAATACATCAACTTCAAAGTTAACATTTCAGGTTTTTTACTACACTTTGAAATTGGTACCAAGTTGAACTCACCCTCTAGCGCAATTATGGAAGGGCACTGTGAAAGCTCCAAATTACAGCGTTGCTCGCGAGCATTAGGTTAGGATCAGGGCTGTAGTGGTGGGTATACGGTGGTATACGCCGTATACCCTCTGCTTTTTTTTCGAGTGAATAGGGTATACCCTCTGCTTTGTCGAACAAATAGCGTATATCCACGCCTTATAAAAAATTATACAGGTCGATTGAAAAAAAACCGCTCATACGTTTTCTCCTGGTATCGTAACAACATTACTATCGTGTAATTTTCTCTAAAAAATTGGGTAAGAACCCTCCCTCAAAGTTTTGCCTGAGTATACAGTATACCCTCTGCATTTTTTACGACTGCATCACTGGTTAGGATCCCAAGATATAAAGTTCAAATTCTGTTTTCATACCTTTCGTCGCGGTTACACATACCAGGCATGTCAAACTCAAAAAGGCACCAAGGTTGCATTGAAATAATGAATGTTAGGAATACAGGTGATTAATGAGTTAGAAAAATAGACTTTTTCTATAAGGTTGAAAGTGTTTTACAAAAAAATTATAAACCGCGTACTACAAGAAGCCAAGAAAAATTATTCCTCCTTTTCACAAACAAAGTATGTAGTCATCATCTCGAACAATTTAGATGAGGCAAAAATTCGCATTCGCGCAGAAAGTTTTACATGCCTTACGTCAGAACCGTCGCTCCTTTAAAAGAAGCAACGTATTACCCTGCCGATTTCTTCGAGGATAAATATTAGGTATTCAAGCCGCTCTTTATTAACAGTCACGCTACGTGCCTACATATGACTAGACGACATAATTTGCATCGCATTAACGCATACACACCCAGACGGACAGACATAAACAGAGAACACGAAAGAGAGGCAACGTCACCGATGACGGAACATTACCCCCTCGGTCACAGAGTGCCATGAATAAAGGGGTCACACAAAAAGCTATCTGTTTGTGAGCTGTCGCGCTGGGTCATAGGGTCGGACACATCGTCGCAGGACAAGGTGGGTGGGGAGAGAAAGAGGGAGGGAGGGAGGGAGAAAACAGCGGTATAGAAAGAAAGACAGATGGAGAGAGTCTGGTGTCATTGGGAATTCGGATGGCCTTTAGGGGTGGCAGGAAAGGAACGCACTAAAAAAAAGTCGCATAAGAGAGAAGGGGAATCGGGACTTGATTAAAAGCGGCACACCCCGACCCTTCTCACTCTTTGCCTAGAATGCCGGGTGAGGGCAATCATTCAGTCGATTGATTGCACCCGTTTCCGCATCCCCCGTCTCTCGTTTTCTCACTCTCTCTCTCTCTATGGTACACGTAAGCACCACGCGCCAAAATACCACAGTCGTCATCCTCTCATTCATTGAAATCCACGCGATTCGACCAAGAGGGAGAGACGGAGAGAAAGAACCGCATTGGTCGATTCATTGAAATAAGAGAAATGACTGTGGAAAAATAAAGGGGACGTTTTTTCCCGGTGGTTTGTTTGTTACGCAAATAATGGTGATTCTGAATCTACATGAGACCTCGTCAATACCCAGCATAAATTATGGTGAGAGCAACCTTATGACGAAAGACATCATGAGTGACCTCTAATCATCCACATGAAAAAGAATCGCAAGAAATATCCGCCTCCCGGTCAATATTTTATGTTATATCTTCAATCTATCATCTGCTTAGGGTGGGCCAAAAAAAGTACCCGATTTCAAAATTTTAAAAAATAATAAATTAACTGTGATATAAATTTGAAACAAAAACCGAAGAGGAGTATTTGGAATTTATCTCCCTCAATACAGATCGTTCTGAGCATACACATGCAAATGGGTGCAGCACAGGTGCTGATTACATCCCACGTGACTGCACGTCTAGTATTGGCTATGGGTGTTCTTATAAACTTCTCTGACAATGAGACGTTTTGAACCTAAGACACAAAGATGTAGTTATCACAGTAAAATAAAATTTGACTTTTTCAGCTTTATTATTCAACCCCATCTGGTGCGGTTATCCTGTAATTTCATTTTTAAATCGTGTATATTTTTTGGCCCACCCCGAATTATCAACCGTTATGTAATATAAGCAGAACTTTTTTATTGTTTTACTTTAGCTTTCAAAAGGTTTCATTTCAGCAATTATAAGAAATTCTACCGATGACTTCAGTATATAATTATATAACACTGTTTTACTTTAGCAGCATTTCGCAGACAATTAATGCTTCTAAATTTAAATAATTTCATTCTACCGGCGACCACTAGAACTGAAGCGAAACCAGTCACAACTAAAATTTTTATCTTCTTTCCTACTTTACACATTAGGAAGGGCTTTTTTCTCATTAGTATTGCTAACAGCTATTCTAATAAGCACTCATTAAATTGGAATGATTTCGATATAAGGGGAAAAGATATTAATGCATTTTATTTATTTATTTTCAGAATAATCACTGAAAAGTGTTGTTCATTAAATTCACCAAAATAAAAAAACGTTTGCTTTGCATTTTTTCAAAAAGTATCCACAATCTGTGAATTACATTAATATTGATTTGATTTTTTCAGTTTTTAAATTCTCAGTGACACCGTTCTGCTCAAAACATTATTCCAATAGGATTTATTTGTTGATAATGCTCAAAACTTAATAAAGGAAAACCCAAAATTTACTGCTACATAATTAGGTAATTCTAGGAAAGCTGTTATTATAAATGAACTGATTTTAATGCGAAGCTGAAAATTATTTGTATTAACTTAAGGTACGTTATTCAAAGAAAATATGCCACAGGCATTACAGAGACCTCTAATAAAATATTATGCAAATAGGTATTTTCATTAGTAGTTGCTAAAGTCACTGAGAGTCAGTTTATTATGTAATGGGGGAGTCAGTCCGCGGTTCGGGAAAAGATTTCCATATAGTATGCTGTACTATCGCTCTTTAGGGCTCATTGTTCCATTTACCATAATAATAACAGCATTGGTGTTGCTCTTACTTCTAAAAGGAACTGCATACTGAAAAATGTTTGTTGTTAATATTTCACATTTTATCAACCATCCGTTTACAGTAGAATTTCAAATAGGCGCAATTAGAGGTAAATGTTGGAACTAACATAACTAACATAAAAAGGTAGGATGTTGTACGTTTGAAAAATAATTTAAACAAACATCGGATTTTCATATAAAAATTCATACATATTTTTGTTTCCTCGGCATCAATTTCAAATTTACCGTTTATACTAAAATGTCAACCTTAACTAACAAAACAATTAGGGATTACATTACACAGCAAGCCAAGCATTAAAAAGCTTTCTCATTTGATTTTGTATCTCATTCATCATACTGTTCTAGAAAAAAGGCTAGTAAAGCCGCATCAGCTCATCAGACTGTGAAATGTTCTATTCTACCGTCATACTCAAGTCATTTTTCTTTGTCACTTTTAACATTGTCTACTGGATTATATTAATAAAATTTTGGTGTTTAAAAGTAATCAAAGATCGCAATGTTTTCAAGTAACTACAATTGATCATACACGTTAGTTTTAAAATGATCAATTGTAGGCGTGATGATTGCTAGGAGAAAACTTAGATAAGTTGCAAATTTATTTCGTATTATTATTTGCGATATCCAACAAATACTGACAACATATCTGTACAATCTTTATAAAAGTTACATTATTCCACAGATATAAATACTTTCGCGGCATCCCATCTGCAAAGTAGGGTATGAGAAACAACAAATAGAAGCAGTCCGCTGATATCTAAAACGTCTCAGATTAGAAAGCCAAACATTACTACCCGAAAAATGTCAAAATTTTAAAATTAAGTTTTTTTTGACAGCGTTATTTTCGGTACGCCTACTCATTGCCCGCGACTCTGGGCTGCTACGATAACATTATTGGTAAAAAAAATTCCAAATATTAGAAAACCATGGAAACGAAAATGGACGACAAGAACTAGCTCCATCGAAAGGCTCACTATCTCAAGCCTCGAGTAAGAAAGTATTCGGTCAAAAACGCTGAAAATTTCTTTCCCTTGCTTTCTCCCCACTACCTAATGAATAAAAGAACCCTCTCATTTCCGTTCGGGTTATTGCGATAGGTGCGTGCAAAAAAAAAGAAGGCGGCATTGGGTCTTAAAGGAGAGAAAGCCAGAGAAAAGAAGAACTGAAGAAGTGGATAGGAAACGAAGTAGTATATTCATCAGAGGAACGGAGGGAGGAAAACCCGAACATGGTGGAAATATGAACTTCTTAAAAATCTCGGCGACCCAGAGAGAGAGAGAGACTGAGAGAGGAAGAGAGTAAGAAAGCGAGGTAGAGAGAGAGAGCGAGATAGAGAGAAATGAATTACGAGGTGCGTGCGGCGTAAATACAAAGGAATTCCTCGCCGGTATAATTCTCATTTTTTTCGAGGAAAAAAACGATGTGAATGCAGAAACTTTCAGATGTGGGAATGACTTTTTTCCCTTTAATTGGCGACTTAAAAATATGGGAACGCAAAGGAGAGGGGGGGGGGGGTTGTTAAGCGAGGAAAACGTTCGGATACGTATCGCACTCGTGCAAATAAAACGGGAAGGAGAGAAAGGCAGGGAGAAATTTATGCGCGCCTCGATTTCGAGCGGGAGATTAAGTTTTAAAAAATTACAGAAGTATCCAGTAAAGCGCTTCACGCGAAAGGAGAACGGCGGCAACGATGACGGCGAGTATCGAACGAATGGGATAAGGAGAACGATTATTACGAAAGAAAAGAAAAAAATAAACATTTTACCTTTGTAAACTGGAGTAATAAAGTCGGTTTTAACTTTTTTTTACGACCGATGATTATCTTCTCATTGCCGCGCTGGGATTTTTAGCGCTATTCGTCAAAGGAAAATATTAATAGTGGCCGGAAAAGAGAGCGGTATATCAATGAGGGAAGAAATTGTAAATATTGCCTCAAGATAATGCCTCTCCCCCACGGGAAGGACACGCAAATATTGCGTCGCGAGGATGACTAATCGTTGAATTAGTCGCAATCAGGTATATATTTATATCTACCATATGCGAGTGTTACGGTAAACGTGAAGCAATAATTTTTAAAGATAAAATTCATCTACTTCACTTCTGAAATAACCTGCGTGGCATATACACGCATAAACAATCCCTTATTGCGCCGTACGTATAAATTATCCATCTACTGCTATAATCCTAACTTCCTAGCAATATATTTAATTAATATCCAAAGCACGAGGCATATTTGAACAAAAAAACACATAAATCGTAAATTATACGTAATTATCCCCTCGATCGACGAATCGAAATTCCGTTTTGAAACTCTGCGAGCTAGATTCCTAAGGGGATAATCAGTTTACCAGTTAACTAGTCATTATCGCCACCGAAATTTGGGGCCGTTTTAAATGTCGGAAGGAACGGTAACCTTTCATTTCCGAGAGAAACGTCCACTTTGATCTCGTCAAGCACTTTGACGAGACATCAAAAACTCCACCGTTTCGAATTCTACGAGAGCGGTCCTAATCAACCAAGTCTCCTAAAAAAATCGAATGAATCATCTTTAACCGCACTTTAATTCGACGAGAACGGAATCAATAAACCTGTCTCGTTCGTTCATAAGGGCGAAGTATCGGAGGTGGGGGAGGCTGAGGGGTGGGAGGGCATTATATAGACGACGGCAGGTGAAGGAGATGATGGAAGAAACGGCGAGGGCGGTGAAAAAATTCTACGTATAACCGAATAGCGGCGGCAGATGGCCAATTTCTGCTCCGTAGCCGGTACAAAAACGGGGGATTTCTCGTAAAAGTTTCCGTCCTCTTTTGGGATCCGCGTTGTCATGCGTGGAAAGAAGAGATGGTGGGTGGTGGGTGGGGAAGGGTTGAAAGGGAGAGTTGGGAAAGGGTAGTTTTCAGAGACTCTTAAGTTGAAAGGGTTGAGAGAGAGAGAGAGAAAAAAAGAGAAATTGGGATTTCGCTAAGTGGTCGGGATGAGGAAGTTCGCGGTAACTAATGTAAAAACCATTTATTCTGTCATCTATATGGTGAGTTACAAGGGAAGTTGTCGGCGGACTCGAATGAAAAAAGTATGATTATGATGAAGAGGGAAAGACGTTCGGACAATTTATGTATTTTTCTTTTCGGTGGCACGTGCTAAAATCGTTATAAAAGCAGACGGCTATTGCGTCCTCAGCGGCGGAGGAAATATTTGGTATGCTAATAACAGATGATCGGTCGTTTGAGAAGCCAGGAAGTAGAGCTATTATGAGAGAAAGGGTTTTCCATTCTTTCTTATGAAGCGGAGTGCGAAATTATTGCGGCGACTTGTACTTTAAGATGTTGTATCCGAGTTCCTTAATTTCGAAATTCTGTCGATCTAATCAATTTCCTTTGAATATGTTAAGATGAAAATTTTTAATGCGGTGCGAAAACAGTTGTTGTACACATAAGAGGAGCCGTTATGAGTATTTTTTCTCGCGTAATCGCTGTGTAACTAACGCCGAATAAGCGGCTAAATAGTCTCGCGAATTATACTTGCAAAATTGGTTTTCTCCTCCCGGAAAGACTATGAAGAAATTGCGTCGGTAGATGATTTACTCCCTTCGCCACTCTTTGCATAATTTCCGATGATTTCTATCTGGCAGAATTACATTGGGATAATTTAGTAATAATTCGACCTTGTCTGGCATATGTGAGTCATATTCGAGAACAAAAGACGGATTTACACAAAGGAATCTTCCATCCTGGAAATATCATAAATTAACTCCGGCATCATTATTTCTCCGACGATATTAACTCGGAGGAAGACTGGAGTGAAACAAAATCGAATACCTACTCCATTCTGCCATTTTGAATTACGAGGCACACTACGGAAACCGAATTTCGAATATAATGAGAGAACTTAAATTGAAAAGTCACGTTCCCCAATCATTTTCTTTTTGCTATTGGACATATTTTTTTCAGGCACAAGGTGAGCTCGACAATTCTTTCTCAGAGGAAATTTGAAAGTTAGTTTCACTACCTAATGGCTTCTTATTTCCTCTTTAGAAACTTAATCCCTGTTATAATTTGGGGACTTACGCTCGCACGCTCTTTTACCGTTCACTTTGAAACTTAATACCCAAACGAATTTAAGATATTGAAATTTTGCCTATTTAACTCAGTTGTTCATTTTAGACAGAAATTTCGTTAGAATGATATGAAAACAAAGCGAGGTAATTTTGAGAGCGAAAAATATACGCGACATTAAGCGTAAAATAAAACTCGGACTGTTTCGCATGGAAGAAAACAATCATTCCAACATAAGAGCCCAAATTTACGATGTCACCGCCACGTTACCCATGCAAATTGGAAGGAATAAAAGGGTTAGAAAGAAAGGGAACAAAGAAACCCCTGAATCAGATTAACCATGACCAGGGTTAACAATGCAAACAGAATGCGCGGCGAACTTCCTGTCCCTCGGGGAAAAAAGGGTATCGAGGAAATTGGTATGAATATAGATAAGGAATGATTTTTAGGGAGCAGATGCGTGTATTTATTGAGATAGGACTATTGGGTCTTTGCAAGATTAGATTTCCTTAAACGCCTAATGGTACGCGGAAACAATTTTAAAAGTATGACTTAGGGAATGCGTTTTAGAAAAAAAAATTCTCCATAAATTCGGCCTTATTTCGTGAGTCTGCCAGGTGTGGCAAAAAAGCTCGGACGACCGCCAGGATGAAAAAAAGGGTACGCTGCTGACCCAGTTTTCAAAATAACTGGGAGAAAAGGATCCATCCCTCTTGCTATGAAACATTACTCCGCAATAAAAAGGAAGAACGGAGACGTTTACTGTGCTCGATTTTGCTGGTTTTAGGTCATAGGAAAAAGGTGCCATAACGCGTTAATTCTGCAAACATATGAAGTAGTTGACAAGTCTACTAATCCGTACTGTTAATAAATTTCAGTAAATCGTTAGCGTATCCCATGTGAAAAGGAGCCGTATTTAGTGGTGCTACGTATAATTTAGGATTTGTTTGTTTGTATAATGTATTATGTATCAAAAATGTCATAAAACCAATCAATAAGCTGAGTAAATGCTTATGACTGAAGGATCCATATGGGATAATAAGAAAAAATTAATTAAACCAATTATTTTCAACCGGCACTCTAATAATCGCTGGTAATCCTTATTTGTGTGGCAAAAATTGGTGCCAAACGAAATACCATTTTATTTAACATTCTGATATGTCAAAATAATAACTTTTGGGTAATGATTAGTACTGTACTACACTGCTGTAGCTATGGTATTTCTAGCTGAATGCGTCCATACATTAATATTGATAGATAGGTACACATATTCACTAATTTCTGGGAGTGAGGGAGAAAGTCCCACGGAGTTTTGCATGTCTTCGGAAGACGACATTGGGAATGACATTTTTGCGAATCTACGATTTAAACTAATGAAAATTTGCAGAGAAAGTGCGTAGACTGCTTACGTTTATGACGACGACACCGATTAAGGCTCCAATAATCTCATATACGCAGCGCCGAATTTAGGCATAAGCCAAATAAGCCATGGCTTGGAGCCTCGCCGCCTCCAAAATTATTTTTTTCAAATGCTTGCAATATACGGAACTTTAATGAAAAACGCTTATTCTAATTATTTTTTTTCAAAACGATCATTGTGATTATAATCAGTAATAAATTAGCTACCATTATTAATTTGTTTCTTTTTGTGAGGATAAAAATCCATAATTACATATTTGGGGCCTCTTTACATGCTTCATGTCTAAATCCGGCTCTGCATATACCTACGTATATTCCCACGTTCATCATCCTTAACTTTTCACCCGTAAAAAATACAACTAGTATCATGACCTAGTCACTCACTTACTGTTTACACTGTAATTTTTTAGACAGAATACAAGAAAACGATTGACTCTGATGTTTTTCCCATCTATCATCGTCCTTACGCGGCATATTTCCTTGAATTCTTTGATGTTTCAGGAGGTCTTCCAGCAACCGTTTATCTAAAAATGCGCAGAGTAAAAAATTCCTCACTCTATCAAGTCAACTCGCAATCAAGGACGTTATAAATTATCTCGGAGCGTTTTCATGTCGGTGACAAAAAATTATAATTTCCTTTTTCAGCTCAAGGTAGGAAGAATATCGCGTAGTTATTGGGAAAACAACGCTTCTCCGAAAAAAATGCTAGAAAGTTGTAATTTGTTGAATGCGAATTATAACCAAACGTTATTCAATTCGTTATACTAAGGCAAACGTGTTCCTATTCTGACGACGAATTCGTACTTCATCCGAGCGACATAACTGTAAGCTTTCTCGGGATTATTTCTTCTATCTTTTAAAATTTTACTTCGAAATGTTTTTATAAAACTTAGCCGCTCAACTCCTATACCCTACTTGCTATCCTCTCACAAAAGTATTTACATACAGACAAGGGCAAATAATCACAACTATACACACTCGTGGTATTTGAAGTTCTAGTTATTCTCCAGATATATTTTTTTGAACCCGATGGCGGACAATTTCCTTCCGAGATTACTGTCACAAGAAAGTCGAACTCAAGAAATGACCAAGGTTTTAAATTCCTAGGGACGGACAAGGTAGAGTTTCCGCCGGGTTCGAATCCCGCCTAGGACATGGATGTTTGTGTTCGTCGGGTTTATATGTAAGAATGGCCATTAATGTCTAAATATCGACCTAAATAAAGGCGGCTTATTATTAGTATTATGTTTGAAATCTCGACACCAAAGTAGGTTTTCAGAGGAAACTGGAAGGCCGTGAGAATTGGACGCGAGAGGGCAGGCGTAAAATGAGCGAAGGGGGTGGAAATGGAAAAAGAGAGAGAGAGAGAACATACGTGAGGAACTAACGTTTGACGAGATGTTTGGCCAACAGAACTTCGGTAAACGTTTCGAAGGGAATCGGAAATACTTTTTCCACCCCCCGTAGAATGGGTTTGTTGTAACCTCAACTCGCATTCGTCACGCACCTCTTGGACGTCCCCGTGGTTTCCATTGACAACCGTAACCTCTCAGGTGAGCGGGATGGAAGGGGACGCCGCACCGACGCGGTCCCAACGCCCTTAAGGATTCGAGCTTTTTTGCGGGCAGTCAAGACTTTTTCGGCGTGGAAACGTTTGTGAGGCACAACGTGGTTTTCTTCCTCAAAGGGCGTGGGCGTGGATAGGAAATTGGGAGGCAAGAGCATGCGTGTGGGCGGTGCGGGTGTATTGCGTTCCCACGAGAGGGAGGAAGGAAGGAAGGAAGGCGAATTCCGCGAAAACGAAAGGTGAGAGGAGTTAAAAGGAGGCGAAAACATCTTTTTTCTTTTCGTGGGTATTTTTCATAAATAAGAATTTGGAGTGAAGCGTTGTGAGTAATAACCTACAGCTTGAGTGGTTTCATTTTGCTAAAAGAGTGTTCTTATAAAACTGAAGATAAAATATGATAAACTATTGAGGTTCAGCTAATGTAAACTGAAAACGAAATCAGTTCCGCGATGAAAAAATTCGTTTTTGTCTGGGATGAAACGATATTACATATTTTCCTTAGTGCGTAAATAAAACTCGATTATGTAGTAAGAAAATGAGTAAAAACAAAAGTAAAGTAAAGAGTCAAAAACTTTTAAGTGAATAAACAAAATATTTATAAGATAAATAAGAGTTATATATTCTGCTTAAATCTGTATAAATGCATGGATGTAGAATTATTTCGACGTTTTTTGTTATTTATTTAAGCCATATGCTATATATTTAATAGTGAAATACAATTTGAGCAAGAAAAGAAGCGCAATTTCCCCAAACTTTGAGAAACGCGTAATTTAAAACATAATTGTTATTTATTACGCTAATCAATTTCCCTAAAATTAATTTTAAGTATTCACTACCAATGGAAAAAGTATGTACATCTAAACTATCATTTAAAACAAATCATATAAATAAAAAGCCTTAGCAAACGTTGTTGTGTAATACTTTTTGAAGCTTAATATCTCGCAAACGACTGAACCGAATTTGATGGAATTTTCAGGATAGCATTATGATATAATAAAAAAACGTTTTAATATATCAAACTCGAGATCAAAGACACGGGTTCGACTCCAGGGGATAATTTCCATTTCCCATAAGGTAACACGTAAAAATCGACATATCGACGTGCAAGCTTTCATTCTTTTTTAGATTAAAATTAGAAAGAATTGACCTACAATCTTCGGATATAAACCATTTTGAAGAAAATATTATAAAGTTTCTTATTCTTTTCATCTTTTTTCCGCTTACATTTCGAAATCGCTCAATTTAAACGTTTAATTCACACAGTTTAAGGAAATCTTGCCATTTTTAACGAGATGTTACCTTGCCTAACTATTCCATCGTTAGACCTCGATATCATATTGTTATTTCAATTCTTATGGGTATAAACGTGCTTTGAATGCTTTTAATACGAGATAGAGAGAGTGGGGGAGAGATGGAGTGAGAGAGAGAGGGAGAGGGGTGAGGGAGGGAGGGAGGGGGAAACTATTTTCAAGACAGTTGTTTCTGATGTTAATATGATCTCCCTAAATAGTCTGAACGATAGTATCTTTCCTCCCGTCATTTTTGACGGGCATTACACTAGTTTTATTCATATTTTATTACTGCTCTTGAACTGCAAGTTTTGATCGGAAATAATTTGAAATTGGTTCGTTAATTTAGGATATTATTATGCGTAATAGAAGAAATAACACTGTCATTTGTCTTATTCCACTTCGAATTAACACGTTTTTTAAGATCATCTTTTGCAAATTAAAGAATTAGGTTTGATGAGTCAAACGAAGTTGACTGTATTTGCAGGGTTGACGATAGGTGGCGTCCAATTATATAGCAATCATCGGACAGTCTACATATCCGTTTGGCGACAACGCCGATGGCAACATTAGGGTAGCGATGTATGTTTTAGGTTTCTCAATCGATCGAGAAAACTGGAATGAAATTTTTTGCACCTGCCTACGAAGGAAAGCGAAAAATTTACAACCTACATGACACCTATAAGCAAAGAGCCCGTGTGATAGTTTTTGAAATATTATTCTCACCTGTTTGGCAAAAACCTGTCTTGAAAAGTTACCTAAATTTCTTTGTATTCGAGAAATCCACTTTTCATCAGATAGATCGGTTTATAAAACAAACATTTCAAGGCAAAGACGAAGATTTTTAAAAATTCATAACGGGTCTCCTACATTAATTTTTCATTTCCACCTCTTGAAGATATACCGCCGGTATTTTCGTAATCGCCAAAAAAGATAAAATCGAAGCTTTTCCACGCTTAAGAGATAAGGCCCAATAAGTAGGACAGATGGGTAATTTTTGAGGAAAAAATCATCTCTTAACTTCAAAAAAATTCCACGATTCTCGTCCGAAATAAAACGTTGCGTCGGCGCTATCAACACGCCATTTACCTTCTTCGAAAAAATGAACGGAGATCGTCATCTCGAGGCACGGGCGCATATTTTTCGTCTCTCTCTCTCATTCCTCCCCCCCCCCCCCCCCATCCACACCCATCCTCAGGAGAAAGAGAAAAGGAGAAGGCGCCGTGGGAACACACTCGTGTTTCAGTCGAGAGGAACATCGACGTAATGAATGGTTTGTTTATGTGTTCATGAGCCTTCCAAATGTGTTCGCTCGGAAACATCACCCGAGGGGAAAAAACTCTTTCCGCCATTCACACCGAAGAGAGTTAGTTGCCTTTAAGGACACTGCCGACACGAGGAAAATAGAGAGGGGCCACCTACGAAGAAAATTCGAGGGAAGTACTCCTCTCCTTCCCCCTAAATCAACTCCCATGTCCCTGCACCAAAATTTTCCCATACTCACTACGTGTGTGCATGTGCGTTCCTGAAAAAAAAAACGCCAACACACACACCAAACCCCCTAATACAACACAAAATGGCCGCGCACGTCGCAATTTTAACAAACATCGACACACCAAGGTAATGACTTACAGATCGCCCCACGGGCATCACACACAACAAAAAAAAACACTCGTACACATGCAAACCACATGCCGAAAGAATCAACACACCTAGCATATCCATTCTCGTCTCTTCCCCCACCACGCCCGCCTCGTAACCATGGAGACCGAAAATTTTCCCAGGCGCAACCTAATGTCTCGGCCGAAAAGGTGCGCGCGCGACAATGTATTTTGGGGACCCAAAACAAACAAACAAACAAACACCACGAGCGAGGACAAAAAACACAAGAAGGGGGAGATAGAGAGAGAGAGCGAATGGAGCACGAAAAGAAGAGAACCATGGAGAAAGATGGGAAGACGTGATTCATTCACGGATGTCTCTTGTCAAGGCGAGGGATGGGAAAGGTGGATGAGCGGAGAGAGGACTCACAAAAGGTAAAGAGTCGGGGAACGGATGATTTGTGAGGTCAAGGGGCTACAGGGAAAATGACAAAAGTCGCGAGGAGGACACGGAGAGGTGCGTGTCTGAAGAGGGGGAGGAGCAACACGGGTGTCTCTTTAATGAGTTTGCATACAATACGAAGGGGATTTTTGTGTGCGCGTGTTTTTTTTTAAATATTCAGAAACGTCCAACTTCTGTCATCTTGGGCTCGTTAAGGAATGAAGTTGATTTAATTCATGCGGAACATATCCTTTGACTGTGTCGGGCAAAACTCTTTCTGGCACCGAGTTTAAGCAGCGAGTATATGGTAAGGCAACTTGGAAAAGCATTCAAAAAAAGCAAAAAACGCAAATAGATTTATCGCTTTTATGCATAATTCATGTATCGCTTTCTGAAGATTATTTCTGTTAGCGGGTTTTATTGCCACGCTGGAAGTTGTCCAATTTCGCTCCTCTTTATGGATAGTTTCAGAGCGAAGTTTCTTAATCTTCAAATACTTTTCTCATATTGATATATAAATGGATTCAATAACACGTAAACAGTTTTATGTAAAGGATCGGATAGCATAAAAACGAATAATTCGATTATAAGTTGAAAAATTGAACTTACAGCTCTTATAATTGTGAATAGTGATTGAATGAATTATCATATTCTAAATAATGAAATAAAACTTCTTTCTTAAAACCGAACATCTTGCCTTATCATTTTCAGGTAGACCTTGACGATGATGTAAGTTAAAATTTATTTGTAATTTACTTGCACCCATTCTGTGATCAACTTTGCAACTCTTAAAGAAATTCTCTTATCAGAGGTTTAGAATCGACAAAAATCGCCTACTGAACAAGGCCCAAATCATTCGCCGCAAAAGACTGTTCTCTATAGCAGATGTTCTCTGTCCGTGGCCTGCGGATTTCCTGTAAGCGGACCGCGTTAATGGCGCTCTCATCATCTAAACTATTCAATAGCTGGAACTTATAATAAATAAATAGTGAAATGTCAATGATGCTGGTTAAAATTCATACCTAGCTGGAGGCCTTTGAAAACTTTAAGGTTAAGAAACTGCAGTTTATAGCTTTAAAAATACAGCTTGAGTTGAATACAAGCTCATATGGGTAAAATATTTATATGAATAGTGCAAACATTTAAATATAGCACGACTAAATTCTGCTTTGCAAAACCACGGAAAAATGCGAATAGCGCTACTGAATCTTACGGCAACGATCCAAGGTTTCAACTCGAGCGCTAAGTCCCTTGGCCGATTTTTCTCGCCTCTCATTGTCAGTCATTTTTTACTGAAGGTGTTGCAAGATTAACGTAGTATTGCTAGCTTCATAAATATGCGATGGAATCCAACCTGTTCCATAGAGTATTAAACTTAAAAAAATCACATTTTAAATTTGCAATTCATTTTCGTCTTCATTAGTATGAGTGAAGAATTTTTTGTTTATACATATGTGTTGTTAATCTTGCGATATTCTTAGGATATTATTATCAATGCAATCGATAATTCCGTTCTCCCAAAATAAATTTACCCTTTTTCCAGAATGTAAGAAATTTAATAAACCCAAATTTCGGCATGTAACGGACACATACGCGTATGATAAATTCTAGAGGATTTTACAAGCAGATAATATCATGATTTTCTTTTATTATGCATTTTATTCTGCATTAAACGAAAATACAAAATAAAGTGAGTAACGCATGTTCATGAAGTTATAAAGATAATGGATAAATCGTACTACAATACATAAAAATAATCGAGACGGAACTCTTCCGTCTACCCTAGTGCTTTAATGCTGCGCATACTTCAATTTAATTTCATAGGCGGTTAAAATCGAACTGTGAGCTAAATATTTGGCATAACTAAATAGGTATACCTTTATTTTCGTAGAGGATACTTACGGGAAATTTTGCTTAGGAACAAAAAAATGCTTCAACAATATGGAATTACAATTGAATGTCAGCTACCATTTGCTACTATTTCCAACCAAGTAATACCTATAGTGTCATTTTATTTATCTAGTGGCTGCTGTTTATACAAAATTAAAGAAAATTGGTCGAATTTGTCTCAGAACGGAATGAAAATTGAGTTAAACACACTTATAACATGAATATATTCCATTACTTCAATCCAATTGAATTTTATTTATCGATATTTTATGTTTCTTGAAGATCAGTTTAACGAAAATGAAAGATAAATTAAAGAAGAGCGATCACAAAGGCCAACATACAAAAACTATAAGGTCCATAGAAATTTCCCGAGGTTTTACTGCTGCGTCTGTCCTCTTTAAAAATAAAAGAAACTGTCAAACGTGTAACTGATATCTTAGTCCCAGTGACGCAAATTATATTGTTTAAAAGTCGACAAGAGAAATATATAGGACTGCTGAGGAGTAAATCCGGGCCACTCCACGGTCAATAAAATAATAAAACTGCCGAGCTTCTAAAAATCTCAATTTTCCGCATTAATAGGCGAAGACGAAAGGTGTGGGCGTGAATAGGTTGGGGCATGGGAAGCGGTGGGTAAGGAGCAGTGAGTGACGTATTACGGGATTCGAGGAAGAGAAGGTCCGTTCTTTTGTCAGGTGAGAATAGGCCTCCGAGACCTTCTAGCAGGTAAATAGGAATGGGAAAGAGCAATAGGTGCAATAAAACTCGAAACCCGGACCTTTCCACCCCCTCTGCCTTGCCTTAATCTTCTTCCATTCTTTGAAAAAGAAACTTCTTTTCGATTCCCGGTCGCGTTTCAAGAAATGCTCCCAGTATTCAGGTGCAAGGTTTTATTTCGGATTTACTCCGGAAAGAAAAACTACGCTTCTTCACTGTTCATAAAAAAAAAACTTGAGAAAACCAGGTGAGCATTTCGGCTACAGAACAGCCGCCATCAATTATGATTCACCGATAGTAAATTCTAAGCAAGGACCTACTATCGGTGAATCACCACTGACGACGGCTACTTTGTAACCGAAATGAGCACTGGTTTTCCTAGTCTTCTATCGCTAATGGAGAAACAGTTTTTCAATTTGATTTCGGCTACAGAATGGTTTTTCCGGCTATTATAGTTCATCTACAGTATGATCTTGATAATTCTATCATTAATTTTCCAACATACTAAAGAGATTAAACTAAAACTTGATGAAACTTGGCATCACTTTTAAGGTATCTCTCAATGTAAGAAAACTATGTTTTTGATCAATTCTCTTTTGCATTCCAGTAGCTCAGATTTGAAATAAACACATTCGTATCAACTATATATGAACAGAGTTGATGATCAAGGTAACTCCAATATTAACAAAACGGTGGGAAAGACACGTATTTCGACGACCAAGTAGCCGTCTCCAATGGTGGACCAGCGATTGTTTATTCTAGAAATGAATAACCGTTAAAATTCAATGTATCGATAATTTTAGATGCAATTATGGAGATATATTAGAGATATTTTAAAAAAATCTTAAATCACTTTCCAGACGAGATCTATCTAATGTTTGTAAGAATATGAAAATTGGTCAGCAATGAATATTCTTGAACAGGAGCACATATCGATGACATTTCCTAATTGTTTTAAACTTCTTGAAAACTATGATATACAAGCAAAGAATATCTTCGTATAAAATCAACCATATGAGACGCAGGAATGGCTCCTTGCCCGTGGCACTGAAATATCTCGAGTAGTCCTTACAAACAATCATGGTAACAAGATCACAAATCCTTAAATTTATGCTAAATTAATTAATTAAATAAATAAGCTAAATGTCCAAACAGCATTCTTATTTCGATTCTAGTAATACCAAATAATGCAGGCTACGAACTCCTTTGCAGAAATATATCATTCTCAAACTCTTACGTATAACTTGGTCATACTGATGTAAAAGTAGTAACTACAATATAATCATGTCTACCAAATAATTTCAATTCTGAGTTAAATTGACTAATATGGACCGGGATGAACAATTTGAGCGATCGTCGCTCGACTGCTAATGCGCCATATTTTGCGTGAAAGCTCACGAAGCGAGCGCAGGTCGTCTCTCTCTTTTTTTTTTAAATTCGTAGAAATAGTAGAAATGGCCGATACGCATTCCGTCTACGGCATTCTCCACCTGCCCTCATTTAACTCCACTTTAATTCCTTTAACGGCTTTAATGAAACCGTTTGAATTAAAAACTGGCGGCAATTATACGCATTTTTCAAACTCCTTTCCTATAAAAGTTTCTTCCGCGTCATTCTTCCGACTTTCCGGATGAGGGGGGGAAAAAACGAATTCACCTTTCACCGCGTCGCCGGAGCAGAAGGAAAAAAAACAGACGCGCGATTCGCTCCGACCTCACCGCCCGCATCCAAAGAGATTTCCTTCTTTTTTTTTTCCTTAAAAGAATCCTGCGATTTTGCTAAGCATTTCGCATCCGATCCGCAGGCCATGCGTCTTCGGACGTCCGAAGAGGGGGGAAGAAAAGAGGGAATTTGTCGGAATCGCTATCTATATAAGCCGAATGGGGGAGGAGGCGTTGGCGAGGAGAGGAGATAGAGAGAGATGGGGGGGGGGAGAGGGAGAGAGAGAGAGAGAGGGGGGGGGAGGGAGGGAGACAGACAGACAGACAGAGGCGGCGAGGATTGAAGAAGAGGACTTCTTTGAGGAGAAAAAAAGGGGTGAATAAGAAGGACCATCCGCTACACTTCTATCGGACCTCACAAGAAGTCATCGCGACCTTTTTTTTTTCCCTTTTTCTCCCTCTCCCGAATCCATCCTCATCCTTCCGATCCCCTCACATCCATTTATATCTCTCCTCTCTCTCTCTTCCTCCTTCCTTTTCTCCCAAACCGTCCATAGCCGCGCCATAAAGATGCCGACGTCGGTCAAACTCTTTTCGGACGTCGAACGTCAAGACTTCTTTCATTGACCTGATCCATCTTCTTCATCTCGTGGCCCTCGAAAGGATATCAGACGATTCGACTGTGCGAATAAGAAAAAATAAGAGGGGGGGGAGGGTCACAATTGCCACGCCAGACCACCCACCGAGGCAAGTGTGCCCTCATCTTATTTCGTTTTAATCTTCGCCTCTGTTTTTGAGAGTCTGGATTGCGTCTGCGAAAGGGCGGTTTAGTCGTTTACCACGGTTAGTTAATCGAAGACCGATGATTTAATATGGAATTTTATCATGATTATTCAGCCTTAGGATATCAGTAGATATTTCTCTCGTGGGAGTTAATCCGTAAAAAGTTGCAAGTTTTTATATTAAAGATTCCGTGTTAAAAATGCACGAGAAAATAGCGCCTTTTAAGGTTTAATTTATACGTTCATGTATTTTGTTGTTAAGTTTCATCGCTGATGGAGTTGCAATCATCACCATAAGTTTTAATATTTCTTTTCTCTTCTCACCTCCATTCTATAACTTTTTTCAGTGGACTTTCGCCTCTAAAAATCTGACACATCCATTTCTTGTCTTTCAATTGTTTTTCTTATTAAGCTCCTATATTACTATATTACATTTAAATCTTGCTCATTCGTTTTTCCCTCAGCCCATCTTATTTTCTCATATGTACGCCATACATCTCGAACGCTTCCAATCTGCTTACATCTTCTTTTCCCATAGTCTCTATCATATAATGCTGCAAACCTCTTCAAAGTTTTCACTAACCTCTTTTTATATATTTTTATACGTACTTCACTAGATATTTTTATATCTTTATTCAAACTTTCTGTCAACAACTCGTCGTCTCATAAATGCCACCTTTGCTCTTGCTGTTCTTATCCTGATCCCTTTAAACTTCTTCCATCTTGAGTCATAATACTACCTAAAAGGTTGCGACATTAGTATGCAATATTATATAGGTGCTAGTTGCCATGGACAAGACAACTCTCAGAGCAAAATTATACGCTTCTATGAAGATGGATAATTTAGATAAGATGTGATCAAATTATCTCTCGAAGCAAGATGCATTAGGAATTGCAAACGGTTTGCTCAGTATTACTTTATATCTAAATCGATGAAACTGAAAATCTTCAACGACACACCAGATAAACTTATACCACTGAAAATCGATCTGAAAAGATATTATGGTGAAATTTTAAATCGAAACTTCACGATATATCTGTGGTTTTTTATCATGACCTCCTAGCTGCACCTAATGCTCTCTCAGGACGTAATAGTATGCTCATCCACGGAGTAGGATGAAAGGATATCTAGTCTTCGTGTCCTAAATTGTAATATAATATTTTATGTGAATAATACAATATTTATGATAGGCATAAATCCGTCTCGAGTGTTGCCAAACAAAGAGATGTTTTTACCACTCATCTATTTCAAAATCCTCCCAATTTGAGGAAAGTAATCGGTGTCACATTGAATAAATTTCATCCTTATGAACTTAACGTCACTTATTATTTGGAAGATTAATCTAATTTTCCATTAAATCTAATCTATAATGTAGGTAACTGTTTGCGTCTGTATAAGAAATCTCATCAGAAAAAGCCCGTGATTCTCTTGAATCTATGCTTATGCGTTCGTCATATTCTAAATATGTAATATATATAAATTCTCTCGTAATGCGCTTGTCTTTTTACAGCCTAAAGTTAGATAACAACATTAAGGGACTATGATTGACAAAGATTTAAGGTGAATCGGTATATGGCATTTCTAAGTCGAGGAATTTATACGATATTCCTATTCATTAATTATATAGAGTGAAGAGCACGCATATATAAGATTACTTTTAAAAACAATATTCAAAAGATATCCAGTCAATCACTTGTTGGCAAAGGCAATATAGCAATATACAGCACATTTTTGAAACTATAAACTTCTTCGGCACATATTTTCACATAATCTTGTTGTTAAAAGTGTATATATAAACCGATGACATATTTTGTCATGGAAACGCGAATTTATAACGCAATTATCAAATTTTTCCAATAGCAGGTAGAAAGAGAGAAACGATTCCAAATCTGTTGGCAATTACTTTATAAGTTTAAAAAGCACAATGAAGCTTTTTCACTTCGGTATGTGTCGTGATTAGCTAGCGTTTCAGCATTCTAAAAACAGCTTCGCGTAGAATATAATCACCTTGTAATTAAAAAGTTCCCTTATATGAAGAAAAGCAATTTATAATTCTTGTTTCAGTCATATCTCATAAATTATATGACAAATTTATTTCTTACTTCATCATTTCAAGAAACACAATGAGAGCTTATTCAAGAATTTCGTTAATTTGCACCCAATCACCGCACAAAATCGACGATCCTTTTATTAGGAAAAGGTGACTTCGACACGAATTACTTCGAAGCATCCATCAACCGATGTATCATCGCGAAAAAGAAAAAAAAAGGGGAAGACCCGTTCGCAATTACCTCCAGAAGCAATAAAATTTGAGAAATTCCTGTTCACAATAATATCACGTCTCCTTCGCCTGTTAGGCGAAATAATTCGTTTGGAGCGCCGCATCGCATTTCTTTCACTCTCTCAATCTCTCCCTCACTCACTCACTCTCTCGACTCGATGGCTGTTCTGGTGAAATCGAACGAGCGGCATCATCTTCACCCACACAAAACACACGCCCGACCCCTTCTCTTCATCCGTTTCGACTCGCCCGGTAACCATGGAAACGAAAAAAGGAATCGGTTTGAGAGGCAGCGGATATTTGGAGCGGGGATTTTTAGACGGGCTCCACCCAGACCATTCATTAATTCGGTCCATGATTCGATTGGCAGGGAGGCGTTTATATTGGGCAGGATTAGGAACAATGAAAACAGGGAGAAGGGTTGGAAATGTGCGGAACGAAACGGTGGTGCGAGCGAAAGAGAAATGCGATGAAGGAAACGAGGGAAGATAAATAGCAACGACAATGAACAGGTAACGACTCCAAATTCATGCGTCGATGGATATAGCGCATTATACGTATACGAGTCTGTTTATATAACTATCGTTTAACGCACGATATTAGAACGCCTCAAAGACACGTTACATAATTTGTTCGCATTAGTTTCCGCCTTCATATTCAAGTTTCTTCAGTTGAGCATGTAAAGAGTTTTATTGCACTTGAAAGATTTGAGTCTTTAGTTTAGCAGAATTTATCCGACTGAATTATGGTTTATTGGTTGCTTAGCGTGTTGTTTAGAGACATGATCACGAGAAAGGTATCAGCGCCAAACGAAACGTTGAATAGCCTGCGATTTTCAATCTAGTCTATGTCTGTTTCAGCCAGTTACGTAATAAGCGATACCAAAACGAAATTCCTAATAAAAATAACTTTTAATTACTAAAAATTCTAATCTTTTGGCTGCCAATCCCATATTAACAAACCTTATATGATTTATGGCGGGATATTATATATATACACACGCACACATACTAGCAGAAGTGCCCGTTGAATTTCAACGGATCTAGTGAATGTAAAACTTCGACCTTGTAAAATGTAAACATCATAAGAGTAACATAGTACAGTTTCAACCGTCGAATAAAGCAAAAACGAAGAAACCGGTCATCATTTACCTATTTAGACGAATGAAGGAAGAAAATCTTGCACTGTGAAACATCGAAAATTACGTGTAAACTTATGGGAAAATAATTATTGAATTAAGCACCCAGTCAACCCAAATTTTTTAACGTCATGTAGCCTATGTTGCCCGCAGGTTAAAATTACACACCTATGCGAAGTTTCAGGACGATTTCTTCAAAACGAAAACTGTAAGTAAAACCAGCAAGAACACAATAATCGATAGAAAATGGATGAACAAAGGAATAAACGGAATTAATTAATTTAAGGGAAGACAAAAAGCAAAGAGAGAACGTTTAAGAATCACAGAGTGAATGTTATCCTCCGACTATTAGCTCGATTCTCTCATTCGAGTTCTGTTACGAGAAAATTGTTTATATCAACAATACTTTGGAAGCAATGAAACAAAATCACAGTTTGTGGACAATCTAAATCTATTTGTCACTTACTTATTGTTAGTTTTAAAAACACTTTGCTTTGCAGTACTCTACGACACACGAAAATATCATTAAAAAGTTTACTAGTAATATTTCAATTAAAATCAACAAATATTTGGTTGCCATGTCAACAAAGCAAAATCGCACACACAAATTTAAAAACGATATTACGTTAAATTTTATCTCATATAAATGCGTTGGACTCTCAACTTCGGCGACAATGGGAGTTGTCATGGTAGCTTATAATTGGTATTGTCATAAAACTGATAAAATCACGTCGTTTTCTGATTCGAAACGCATTTTTGTGCTAATTCGATCAGGATTCGGATTTTGTCTTCAATAAAAATATACTTTGGTCTTTCCTTCATAAAACGAACCATCCAAGTCTCAAGTTCATACCATGTTTCTTAGTAATTTAAAAATTCAAATGAAAAATAAGCTGCACTCATCCCTATGTTATTCAAATGGAGAAGATGAAAAAAGAAAATATTTTTTAAATTTATAAAGGTTATTTAAGTCTATAAAAACCTGACTCCACCACAACTCTTTATTGCGATTAAAATGACACCTTCCTCTTGTTTCTATGTGCTGTAGCTGCTGAGTTATAAAAAACATACATACATGCAAACACACTATACATATACATATATATATATATATGTACATATATATATATGTGTCTCTCTTGTGCTGACGAAGGGATCATCCTGAAAGCTCTAACCTCTACAACTGTGTCTCTCCAACATCCCAGCGGCTCTACTTCCGGTAAGTGTTCACTGGGTTTCCTTCAACACCTAGTTGCCCTAAATATCCTTACTTACCTTTCCTCTTCCGTAGTATTTATATATATATATAATAAAATCGTAATATATATATATATATATATATATAATAAAATCGTAATGGTCATCATGATGCGTAACGCTCTAATTTCGTGAATAACTCGATTAGAAATAAACTTAGAAGCCTGAAATTTCTCAGGATTTCAGTGTTAATGAATCTCTACGTTACAACTAAAAAATTTCGAAAAAGGTCACGGGTTCGTTTCCAGAGGATGAATGCTGTTTCCCATAAGATAACGCGTAAAAATCACCTTTTTGGTTTCAATGCTTTCATTCTTTTACTCTTTAAAATATCTTAAAATTAAGTTATTGACATGAAATTTGCTCTAAAACACGCCAAAATGAATGAAGATTCTTATTTTTACCGTCGAATACTCAATATCATTCGAATTCGCTCATTTTTGATTTATACTCGAGTTTTGGTAATTTTTTTAACATTTCAATAATAAGATTCCATGGTTACCGATATTGTTGTCCTCGGTAATTTCCGTTCATATGCACTTAAATAAAGGCTCAAAGATCAAAAATAAGATTAAAACTTGCTCGAACTGACCGAACTGAATTTAATGCAAATAAATCGAACGCAGTATTCATGTTATTTATATTTTTTATCTATATTATTAAAATCCTATTTCTGGTTGTCTCCCTCTCTTTAACGCTCTATACCTCAGACATTTTTAATCTCCGGGAATTTCAGCCCTCTAAGTTTATTTTTTATCGAGTTATTCAACTAATTTTCTTAGTTTGTTATTAAAAACCAAACACATCCCTTATAAAATATATTGGTACTGTCCCATTATGACCCTGCAAATTTTTTGTTTGTTTATTTCTTCCTGCTACCATGACACAACATCGAAAGTAAATAAAACCCATCAACAATGGCTTCATTGAGTTATAGAGAGTTGGTGCGTTTCTTGAAGGATGTAGAGAGTTGTATATCTTTCTTTCAACAGCATAACATATTACTGAACAAACGGATATGTTCTAAAGGTCACGAAATGAAATTATAATCCTGTGATGGCTCGAAAATGCGTTGGCGTTGCAGCAAATCCATGTGTCGCCAAGAAATAGGAATTCGAACAGGTAATTGGTTGGCCCGCAAATTTTTCCATTGTTAAATTTAAATCTTGCTAACCTGTCGCGATATTTACAAACCCGATCGCCGGATAACGGGGAGGGATAGTTTGGTTCCAGCGAGGCGAAGGACGCGGTAGCGCCCGGAGACAACTAAAATAAAAACAAAGCGAGCCGAAGTGTCGCCAATATCCTCTCAATTTGCGGCGCAACAGTCAAGCGAGATGTAATTCCTCTGTAGACTACATATATCTTGGTAGAAACCAATCCAACCTAACTCGATCTACAAATAAAACGTAGATCCCTCAAGTGTTAATCGTGACCATAGCGACGTGATAATTTGCGGGGTCATAATGGGACAGTACCAATATATTCATTAAACTCATATTCAAAACACATTCCCGTTAAACTAATCTAAATCCAATAGGTACATGGTAGGAACGAAGAAACAGCGAGCAAAGGGGGGTGGGGGGTGGCGATCGTATACACACACACGCGCACACGCACGCACGCACGCACACACAACGTATAAATATATATATATATATATAGCCACAGTAAGGTTATGGAAAATGTTGTGGCTATTGGAGACACTTAAGATAAGTACTTACTTTTTCAATTTTTGATAATGAAGTGCTTGTTTTTGAATTTGTTTTCAGTCATAAGGTGAGCTCGATAATTCTCTAGAGAACCAACAGTTCAATGTTGTTTATAACTCATTGAGGCTATAATAAATTCCATTGATATGTATTCAGAATAGGCTCGATCCATAATCTTTGTCTATAATTTCAATAAGTAAAAAAGAATACAGGTGCCTATTTCGCACAATATATGCAAACAAACATAAAAATGAGGTATTTTAAGCTTATATCGAAGCTCTTTAAAGGCTGATATTTATCGAAAATCTACCGGATAAAACAATATTTATCGGGTAATTGAGGACTAGCAATAATTGAACCCCACTGCATCATCTCTGAAAAGACTTTGCCTAGAAATCACAATTAATTTTCGAAACAAAAAATGAATCCGATTTCCCGAAATTTTAATCTCCCTCTAAATAAGCTTTATTACGTACCCTCACCCTAAAGTACTTCCCGGCGTCGTTTTATATTTTCCATCCGTTAAAAACTCTCCGGTATTTTTTTTTAAATTGAACCTTCGGTTCTATTATTTCTCACTCAATTTCTCCACGCAATATTCAGAGCTCCGCCCAGTCTTTCACTCTATATCTCTCCTCTTTCCATCTTCTCTCTCTCTCTCTCTCTCCCTCGCTATCTTATTTCCTTATTCCTACCCTCCTTCCTCCCGCCTTCCACACTTCTCACATTCTTCCAGGGAGACCTTATCCTTTTAAAAAAATCTCTCTCCGCTCTCTCTTACTCTACCGACCTCTCTTCCCTCCTAACCCTCGAAAACCCTCCGTTCCATCCCGGCACACCCTCCCCCATCCCCTTTCCCCTCCCTCCTTCAGAGGAGCCAATTTGTGAAAGTCCAACAAAGCGTAAACTCAATCGAGGTAATGTCCTGACCAATTCGCCTTTACCATTCACCCCATCCCACCCAATCCACACCCCCTTCCCCACCCACCTCTTTTCCCTCTCCCACCCTCCATTTCATCTCCTTCGGACTCCCTGAAGCCTCCCCTCCGCCCATCCTCCTCAAACCGCCTCCCGACGCCAATCCACCCGCGCCGCCATCATTCCTCTCGCTTCGGTGACGTCAAATGCCGACGGGGAGTGGGGGAAACGGGAAGAATGCCGGAGAGGGAGAAGAGGTTTATCGAAGGGGAGTGGTATAGGTATTGTAAATGGAGGGAGAGGATAGGGAGAGGGGGGAGGGGGAGAGAGAGAGAAAGGAGGGGGTAGAGAGGAAAAGAGAGGAGAGATCGAGATGGAGGAGAGAAAGGAGGAAGGAGAAATAGGAGAGAGGGGGGGCAGAAAAGAGAGAGGGGTAAAGAGGGGGGGGGGAGGGAGAGTAAAGGTGGAGTTCTCTCCCTTTTTTGGGATGGGAGGAAGTCTGAGGGAGATGGCAAAGGTATTAAGGGATGGAGTGGAGAGGAAATTGAGAGCGTGCGTGGACAGGGGAGTGGGAGGTGGAAGTAGGGCAAGAAGAGGATGGATGAGGAGGAGGGGAGGGGAGGGGAGAGGGAGAGGAACGGATGTAGAATCGATTCCGTAGGTCTTTTTCGATTTATCGGGGCAAAAGCGAGGGACGTGAGGGGTCTGCGGAATAGAGCCGAAGAGGAATAGTTACGAGGCGGGAGATGCGATGTGAATTCCAAAAGACTGTCGCAATTGAATTAGAGAAAGGAGAGCTGTTTTACTGCGATGTGTTTTTTAAGCATCCGTGGATATTTATGGCGTAAGGGTACACTGTAAACTCTGGGGCGTTAATGATTAATTAAACCCGCTCTCGTTTTTAATGGTGGGGGAATAAATCGTACGTGGATTTTTTTGACGGATGAACTAAAAATAACAAGTATCGGCGATCGACTTCCGTGTGGGCGATTCTATTTTTTACGCATAAAAAATAACCATCGGCTATTCACTGAATATTTTAAAGGAAAATCGCATTTTATATAGGTATATTGCTTGCATTGATCAATTACTTTTTTTAGTCTCAGAGAAAAAGTAATTTGCAAACAGTTTCCAACCGCTATTTCCTGCCTAAAATATTTTACTCGGACATTTTTAAGCATTTCATTGGTGCATTTTTCATACGATACTTATATTCGTGATAATCGAAGTTTAATACACCCGTATAGTTGTTGCAACGCAAGGAATTTGTTTGTTGAGCAATTTTTGGGCCCTGTGTTTCTAATGAAAACAATCCCAAATTGTTTTTATTTTTTTCTTTATTTTTCCCTCATCTTACTCACTATCTGGGTGGGGCCGCTCATTAGAATGAAATCTAATCGGAAAAACCGTCGGTGAGAGAGAGAGAGAGAGGGAGAGAAAGGGGTGGATTAATTTGAAAGCGGGGACATTGACAGGGGTGAACTAATGGAAGTAATGAAACCCAGATGAAAGAGAGAAACAGAAGCAACGAGCTAGATAGACCAGGGGAGATAAAGTGGAAACGAGAGAGAGAGAGAGAAAGAGAGGGAGAGACAGAGAGAGGGGGAGAGAGAGAGAGAGAGATAGCGAAGGGAATGAGCTTGCCCGTGAATTTAAGGGGAAGTAGTTGGAAGTGAGTGTTAGTGGATTAGGGTCCCCCCATTTTCTCTTCTCTCTTTCCCTGGAATAGTACATAAAACCCTTTCCTCCCACGCACGAATCCACTCGGCGATCCAAACTCGCCTCCAACTATTTTTTCTCTCTCTCTCTCCTCTCACTCACTCAATAATACCCATAAACCCGCCCAATTCTCTCTCTCTTTCTCTTGCCTTCCATTCTTCCGCACGCAATATTTTCTCCAGATTCTTCCAAAAAAAGAAGAATTTCGACGGCGGAAAAAAGCCTCCGCCATTCTTTTCTTTTCTCGGAACCTCCTCACACGGACCGATCGAAGAAGACGTCGGTTTTTCTCAAATATTATCCCCGCCTCATATATATTTTCCGAGTAAAAAAAATTCTTCTCTCTTTCGTTGGCGTGATAAATCTTATTTCATTCTCCATCTTAGATTTTAACTAAAAAAAATGTCGGCGACCGGAGATCGAAAGCAACTTATCTACGTGCTCTTGGAAGTTTTCCGCGGAATCACGGGCAATTTGAAAAGAATCTAAACTTTTACCGCGTTTCAGCCTCATATTTGGGTTTTTATGTGGCCTTACATTTAAAAAAAAACAGTCTATGTTCGATTCAACATGGTGTGGATACAGATCGCAGACATTTTGCACGAGTCGGAAATCTTTACGTCAGTGTGTAGGTATAGAATGAATGTCGGTCAATAACAAACGTAGGCCGTTTGTTAGGAAATGAGAGCGACAAGAGAGAAAACTGTTTAGTTTAATGTTTTTGATTAAACAGCGTGTAGAGAAAATAAAATCACAGCGATAGAAATGTCTATCTATTCGTAGTGGTTTCTCACGACCAGTAACAGCGACTTATCCTTCGTAGTAAGGTTATTTGCTCGCTACATTTAAGCTATTAAGGTATAAACTCACGAGTATCAAATTTTTGTAGCCATTTTCACCGTGCAATCCGTGAATGGGATGAGGATAATCTTCTATTTTAAAAAATACACACATTTTAACAAAATAGCGGCATTTCAAAACTTTCGCACCCATCCAATCTCCTAATCATATACTCGTACTACAGAATTAATTCAATTTGATTTTCTACCTGCGTGGTAACTAGTATGTAATTCTTATATTTTTAATTGGTCAAAAGTGTTAGAAGGAAGTTTATAATTAATAGTTACACCTCATGAGAATTGGGTGTAAATTCTCGCCACGGCAGATAAAGATCAGCGATAATATCACTCTAGGTGTTTCCTTTTCCAACTAAGTGAAAAACGACAAATATATGAGGGAACGCCGGAAAGTTATATTTTTATCAAATTAAGGATTCAGTAAGCAAAACAATCGTTCTCATAATCTCTACTAACATTTATTTTTTTCCAGTTTTGTCAAATTTTAACGTTGTTAGGGAATTCCAGAAAATTAGCTGTAAAAATGAAAACATCACCCGTATTGCCTTTACAAAAATCTTAGAATAACTGCGAGATAAGACAGAGAAAAGAATGATCTTGAATAACGCTAAAACTTACAAGTTTGAGAAAAACACCGTAAATTTATCTACAACTCATACAAAACTTTGACTTTCATAAAAAGCATATTCAATGTAATTAGAGATAAATACTTCTTAATTTATAATTTAACTTGCTTCAAAGAAAAAGTTATTAGTCGATTACGTTTCATCCATATCTAGTTATTTATCCAGTAGGGATATCATATTAAATATTTTATTTTTCATGCCCGTGTCTTTCCCATCCTCTCTCATCTACAACAGCTTTTATTCCACGTTTCATATGTTAATTTAATTACCAAACACCACCATATCACCATCTTTATTATTTTTTATGGCTGTCTCATATGGATTCGACAGATGTTCCACCGAATTCCAGCTGATCTTTCGGAAAGATTTTCAGCCAACTGCCCGATAAATGTTTCTTCGCATTAAGGCATCAATAAGCGGCGTATCCTTCGCGAATAATCAGCTTCTTCGTGCCTCTTAACGTTGAAATCAACGTATCCCACTTTCCTCGTTCGTTTCCCCATCATCCTCACTCTGCCGCCCTTTTCGAACCCTCCTAAATTCACGAGAAAACCCTTTCCCTTCCATTCTCTCCCTAGACTCTCTCTCTCTTTTCCTCTCTTGCGCCTTGGAACTCTCAATTTTTCGAATGCCTCAGACCCGACTCAATAAAGAGCATCGAAGCGTACTCTCAATGCGATCGGTCCCTCCAAGGGTTCAGAAGGAAGAGATTGAAGAAAAATTGAGCGTGGGGAGGAATTAGGAGGGCGGAGGAAGGAAAGGGTAAGAAAAAACAATCAAGGATATCGCGGATATAAGAGGGAGAGGAAATGGAGGAGGGTAGAAACAAAATGAGAAAGGATGAGAATTAAATCGAGGAAGGAGATGCAGAATCCGTCGAAAAGGAGATGATAACGTTTTATTTTTCTAATAGAGGGCGGGTTCCCAAGAGGAAGCTATTACTTCTTTGGGAATAATAGGGTTAAAAATAGTCTCAGATTCCTGCGTTAAATGAGCCTTGCAGACGAAATGGAAAAGGGAGAAGAAGAAGATGATGATGATGATGGGCTCAGAAAGATCTTCATGCGAGGGTTAACTCGACTAAAAAAATAAAAAAAGATAAACGCTTTCGGAATTTCGTGTTGATGGCTCGGATCCAAATCTGGATTAAACCATTTTGCCGAGAAAGAGGATGGGATAAGGTAGGTTGAAAGAGAGTCCGGATAGGTGTATTGATCTCTCAATGAGCGTTCTATCGCGGGTATTTTGGTGGTTCGCGAGAAATTTCGGTCTCATTTTTATATTCCTCGGATAATTTACTGCCCGCTGTGGCGAATCGATCTATCGATTATTGCTAGCGAATACAAAAATGCATCTCTAAAACTAAAAAATTAGACAATTAAAATATATGGTGCGTTGATTAGTCAGATAAATTCAAGAATAAGCATTTCATTGTAAAAGAAATTGAAGAAAATGTAATGGAAAACCAGATGCGCATCGGTTAATTCTTCCAAAAGATCAATTTATCTACGAATTTAATAGCTTTAAATTTCTCAATTTTAATTACTCCAATCTCGTACCGTCGTAACGATTTACCTACTGACATTAGCTGAGGTATAAAGAGTTATGATCGGGAGAAAATTTAAAATATACCTATGACCATACATCTATGTCGCGCATTGCTGATGTTAAGGTATGTATCTTGAAACTAGTGTAATTGCCCGTCAAATATGACGTGTATTCGTGAATTAAGTATTACGTTAAAATAAAATAAAAATAAAATACACCAACTTTTATGTGCACTAAAACGTAAAAAATTAATATAAATTCCACATATCCGAATGCTCCAGAAAGTAATAAACCTTAGAACTGTGATGGGTCAACATCAATATTCCTAAATTATTCTTAAGGAACTATTTTCAAATGTTTCAATATAATCAGATAACCCGTTTAATATGGAACTTATTAAAGATGCAGTTCAAAATATCAAGAAAAACTTTTTGAAATTAACTAAATATACTATTTTTGCTGGATCTGATATTTGTTAATTACTTAAATTTAATAACTTTCACATTATTATACATTGTATAAATGTACTTTATACAGTATTCATTAATTCTGTTTACTTTGATCTGTTTTATCCAAATATATACTTTATTAATAAATTAATTTGCTGTAGTTCAAAGAACTATACTATTGGAGATCCTTATTGTCAAAAAAAATAAACTAATCGTTTATCGTAGAAACCGTTACATAAACAAACATAAGTGTTTATTATATAATTCCCTTCGTTTTCGCCGAAAGAAAGATAAGTGAAATTACGTTACTATAAAATTAATTTAATGTGCGAAGTGCAGTGACCATCGAAACTGAGATGTGGTATCGTGTAATCAGATCAACGACCACTTTACATGAAGAGCTACGTGAATTTTATAATATTACATAGAGTTATTCCGAGAACCATTTAACCGATATCAACCAAATTTAATATTAAGAAGTATAAATATGATCTGTACGTCATTTGCAATTTTGTTTCCAATCTAATAATTATAACGACAACTTGTCGTTTATCGTCACGTATTTCTGATAGCATGGTTATTTTTTAAAAATATATATTATTTTCTTCATAGGTAGGTATGATATTTACATTAACAAATAAATGTGCCACTCGAATATTAACAACTACCAAAAATATATTGTGATAGAATGCGTTCAGTATTAGCTAACTGACAAAACATTTTCAAGTGGTCTAATTAAATTTCGCTGTAGGCCATCTTGCGTTCCTTACAGAACAACGTTTTTATATTATAAGATATTTACACGCAATCGAAATTTTTTTAAATAACCTAACAGCGTCGGCTGAAAACACTTAAAAAGGAACCAAAATATCAAAACATTTTCTTCATCCCTTCTCAAAACATTATCGAGTCGCTTGCAGGATATCAGTAATTCTGCATTATCCTTAAATGGCTTCATTCCCCAATGTCAGTTACTCTTTTTGAGACATTATGATCATCACCACGCTTAAACGATTCCTTCACTAAAAATAATATCGCTTGAATCGTAAAGTACAGAAATGTTCTCTATACATCATCTTTAAGAATTTTCCTTTCGTCCAACTAGCTAAGAAATCAATAATAGCGCGTCAAAACCTACATCCACTTTTTACGTGAAACAGTATGCAACCGATGATCACCTCAACCGCTCCGTTACCCTGGAAACCCTCCTCAAAGTGAGATGGAGAGTCTCCATAGGGAAGTGATAAGGAGGATAAGAGGGAGAAATAGAGAAAGAGGGAGAGAGAGAGAAAGAGGGGTGAACGACAAGATACGAGCGTGAGCCAGGGGAGGTGTTGGAGGGTGAGATAGGGGAAAATAGAGAGAAAGAGGAGTGCGTGCCGATGAGGTTGGCAAAAAGAGGAGCGGAGAGAGGGGAGGGGACTGGAATCACGTGATGCGTCGGAGAATAGGGATTCAATTTTCCACCTCTCAGGATGGCATGGGAGTGGAGGGGTGGGGAGGGGGGGTGTGGGGTATAGAGCGAGAAGGAGGGCAAAAAAAAAACGGAAGCTCATATTGGGTGAGATAAAAGAAAAAGGGGTCTGTAAATTGAGGAAGGAGGGGAGGATGATTGAAACGACCAAGGGTCTCCGAGAGAACGAATAAGAGGGTGGGAGGAAGAGGATCGGAGGATGTGGGGAGGGGAGGGGGAGTGAGCGAGGAGGGGCGGCGAATGTTATGGGATGGGGAGGTGAAATACGCGCCGAGCGTACGAGAGGGGACGGATGCGAAATAAGGAACGGAGGGCCACACGCACACGGATGCTGCATGATGAAAACGGAGTATATGGATCGGGTAAACGTTAAAGATGTGCGAAGGGAGGGAGGGGTGTTAGCGTTAGGCAGGAGGTGGGGTCGAGAGGGGTTTTTTTTCTTTGGGTAGCGGCGAAAGTAGAGGGCGAAAGGTTGTGGATGGGGTTGGGTTGTGGTTCGGAAGGATCGGAGGCAGATTGGAGGTGAGAAAAGAGTGTGCTGGATGCGATCTTTGGAATTGATAGAATAGATTGCTTGGGGTGTAGTATGCGAGGGGGGAAAGATTTTGGCGGATGTGAGAGGTTTGGGGCTGAACATCTTTCGGGATGGGTAGAATTGAAAGGGCGGAAGGGAAGACCAGTGGCTCCAATCTACTGCGGAGTGTTTTTTTCCTCTCTCTCTCTCTTTCTTTCTCCACTCAGAACGTCCGATTCCTTGAGTGGCGAGTGAAATCTAGAAAAAAGGGAGAGTGGGAGTGATTTCTCGGAAGGTGACGTTGCGAAGAGAGGATAAATACGGCGATTGAGGAGAGTTGGTCCAAAACAAGAAGGGCTTTCAACGTGATGGAGGGATTATTTGGGTGCTTTTTGTTTTAAGGAGGGTTTTGAAAATACGATCAAGGACTTGGTAATAGCATCCTTATTGGATTAAGGAATAGTCTCGAAACAACTCTGATAAATTTTGGTAAAATTCTCGACAAACTTGCTTAATCACAAAAACCAGAAAATGTCTTGCCTTCTAAAATATGAAGAAATCTATGTCTGAAATTCTTCGATAAAAGTCTCAATTCTATATTTATATGCAGTGGAAACGTGTAATCACTTTGAAATTTCAATGCATTAATTTTTTACAAAATCAGGTATCACTACACTGTACAACTTAGGAGACTTATAAGGCATAAAACATGAATGATAAGTCAAAATAAACCTTATTTAGTGCAAAAAAAAGGTAGAAAGATACCAGTTTTTAGAGGAACTTGCGCTTTAAACTACGTATTGATAAATTGACGCAATTAGGGTAGATGGAAATAATGAAATAGTTTGTCGGTTAATTCATTAAAATAATGCATGGAGAATCTTAATGATCAGTTGACATTATCCCATCCCACTATAATGAAGCAAGAGTGGGTTTTTCATTGTCTGTTTGGAATTTGATTAGCTGCCGAGAACCTTAAGTCCTGTCTCTAGCAACAAGGAGTTGAACTACCTCCTAACTGAAATTTTTAAATAAAAAATTTGTAACTGTTTCAGAATTGAACCTATTTTGTATGGATTTATAAATCAGATGGCTGTCTTAGAACACAACCTTACGATCTCTGCTAAATCGCAGACAAAACGTAAGTTAGGAGGGAACGAATCATAATTACAACTACTTGTCATCTCACGACAAAATAACACTTAACGATACACAATCTAAAAAACATGTATACTTACGGCGAAAACTATCGTGTAATAACAATTATTCATAATCAATCGCAGCATAAATTTTCTCTCGATATTCTTAAATTGCGCACTACTTGCACTTTTAAGTCTACGAGTCTCTCGAGGCACAATGAAGAAAATTTTCTCTAATTTCCACATGAAAAAGTATAAAAAATTAATTATCGGAGACTTATTAATATAAAATTCAGTAAAGAAACTATAGATCGGTACCCCATCCTGTTTCTAGAGTCCATTATATTCTCAGTATAAATAGTTTTTGTTAAATTAAATTAATTAAAGTCGAATATCCTACAATTGGAAAAAAGTATCGATAATATATGTATTCATTCCATTCATTTTGATGGACATTAACGTCAGTAGATATATATATATATATATATATATATATATATATATATATATATAATTAATAAAAATTATAATAATTATAAAATTTAACAAACCTATATAAGTACTAACATAAGTTTATCTCATTCTTTCGTTCATTTCAGCATTGATTTACGATTCACTGTACTGCTGACAATATGGATTGTTGTGTGTATAAATTAAAGACTGGAATAACAAGCCGTGAAATAACGGTGAAACGAAGGGGAATAAAAACGGAGCCAGAGACTGGCAAATCAAGTCGTATGAAAAACAGCAATAACGTAGATGCCATAATTTAACATGGCAGAAAGTTACAATGCCCTTATCGAATACTCGGAGTATTCAAAGGTAGGGGATGATATTTCACTGCCTCCTTCCGGGAAGATTACGGATCCGCCTCCCCTATCAAGTGTAATAAAATGTCATTTTAATGTCGCTATCGATTTAACGGATGGATTTTGGAGAAATTACCCCGTAGAAACTTACTTCGTTCGCGTGTGTTGGGACTGGTATCCGTTGTCTTGCGCGGAAAATTAGATTTTGGAAGTCGTCCGCGTCAGAGGCGGGCAAATCGGGAAAGCGGTAAAGACAAAAAGAATGCGTAAAACCTGTCGCGGTAACAGATCGACTATCCTTTTAATTTAATACTCTGAAACATCCGTTTTAACACGCAGTAGGACACATCCCAGGCTGGTGAGAAACGCTATTTGATATGGGGATGAAACGTAAAGTCGGCATTGAAAAGGTGTGTCAAAAGACCCAAATGGGTATCACCTCCCCCAATGTTTTTCTTCGAGAGGTTCGGGAGGGGGACGAAAAACGGGGTGAGGTTGAAGAGAGAGAGAGAGAGAGTTTGATTTTTACGTCAGCGCATACACGCACGCACGCACGCGCGACAACCGAAGGGGAGAGGGAGAAAAGGGGGACATCGAGATTGTATTCATTGGCACCGAGGGATGGCAAAGCGAAGGGAGACGAGATGGAAGTGGGAAGGGGAGAGAGTGAGTGAGTGAGGGGTGCGGACGAATGAGATTAGCCTCCCCCCCTCCCCACGGAAACAATTGAGTGTCGAGTGTTTCGCAATGGGCGACAAAATAAAACACGCCGTTCCATCCTCTTCATCTCGTTTCTCTCTCACCCTCTCTCTATCTGTCTCTCCCCCATCGGCACATTTTTCAACATCTCTCTGCTCCCTCTCCATTCCTACATCTATCCTCCCCTTCATCGCTTCATTCGTGCTTATTTAATTTTATCGCGGAGAAGAAAACCTTTAAAAAAAAAGAGTTAGATGGCGCAGTAGTTTTATCGAAACCGGCTCTCTTTCGAAAGTTTTGCAGGGTTGGCGAGGAGGGAATCGCAGGGTGGGAGGTGAGGGATGAAGATGGGTATTCTAGGCTTCGAATAGTAAAATGGAGAAACGTGAGAATTCTCGCGTGCGAGAGAGGAATGCGGGAATAAAGCGATCGAAAAAGAGACAACAACGCCAAAGTTTGCTTCCTGAGGTAAGTCTCCAGTAATATATTGACGAAGAATAAGACGCGTATGATCAGTCGGCGTGTGTAGTTGTTCGCTAAAACACGAGAAGCGCGTTTCGCACGCTCTCTCGCTTGCTTCTTACGCGTGGTGAAGTTTGCGAGCGCAGTTTCTTCGTACTGTAAAATTGATTCCGTACAAAATGTGCCAGCGTGGATTTCACGTTTGTCGATATCGGACTAAAGGATTTTTTCTGTGAAAATTTTAAAAATTCATTGCATGATTTTTCTCATGCTCTTTGGGTGATGGGGTTCTCGATGAGTCCCGTATGAAAATGCATTCTTTTATGGCATAAATTATTTTTGTTCGAATTTCATTTCCATTGTTGTTTACACAGAAGAAAAAATTCTATAAAAATTAAAAGCGAATTTTCAAGGTGCATTTATCTATATGTTTAAACAAAAATAAAAAATGTATGACGAATTATTACCCTGAAACCAAAATTCCATGACAGAAATGTGCGAATAAAACGCTATATAATTATTTAGAGGCAACCAACATTAAGAATAAATTACGCGGAAAAATTGAAGCGAGAAAAAAAGTGTTTCAAAAGATCAACCCCCTCCTTCTCTCAACCGCTAAAATGTATATTTTAGATCGACATCCTTTTAAATCATTTTCCACCCTTTCAGTGTTTCCGTGAAGACACCCCATTCCCCCTTCTTTCCCACCGAATAATAATAATACACTACGAACACATACATAGACTCCACAACCGTTCCCCACCTCCATCCACAATTTCCAAACCCGAAAACCATAAAGTGAAGCTTTGATCGTGTTGCAGCCCCGATTATGAGTCTTATCTAACCGGTAGGGGACGCACCCCCGCCACGTCCCTATCCCTAGACTTCCCCCTTCTGGAGAGGGATTTCGGACAGATTGCGGGGGCTGTTCGGGCGGCTCTCCCCGTCCCGTTTCCAAGGGTGTAAGGGTGGTTGTGAATCGTCAAACATTAATCTTATGGCTGTTTCCATGGGGAGAAATACCCTTTCTCTCTCTCTCCCCCTCGCCCTTCCTGAGTAAATAGTTCGCCCTATCTCCCTATGGAGACACTCGCATACACACTTCCACGCTACAAATCACCGTTGTATATGTGCTTACTGTTACACGGAGTTTGAAAGGAGGGGAGGGTTGAAGAGAGCGAGGAGGAGGGTGGTGTATGGCTCCCAAGGAGAATCAACGCTTTTCAGGAAGCAGCGTTGTGGGAAGGAACGGATCGCCTAATCTGTTAAGTGATTGCGCCGCATCCTATTCAAACAGCGACGCTTTTTTGCTGCCTATTTAGTGTGTGTGATATCACTCTGTCCGTTAGAACTAGGTGGTAATATCTCATGCCGTCAACGATCAAAGCTTCCGATTGGAAAGTCAATTTGCTAATTTAATCTCCCCGAGCTTAAATGAAAGTAAATAATATTTGAAGCGATAGAATTGTTCGTAACGCCGTTGTAAAACTGACTTAAAATTTGAGGTTAAAACGTCGGATTTTCAAACTCTTACGTTTAAATAAAGTCGAGCCTTTCGTACGAATAAAGATTTGCTAGTTTTTAATGGAAAGCCCACTCGCTCACGAATTGCCCATTTAGATTTAAAAGCATTTCTCGGTACAAAATCCCTTATTTACAGATCTCAATCTCTTTGCTATAAATTACGGTTAACTGATATTCTCGAGAGAAATTGGTGAAATAAAGCTGAAAAATAAAAACACTTTAATGATGCCAACGCCATCCGAAAAAATTTTTATAGTATAAAGTTACGACTTGACTTTTCCATTGGATTGCGACCTTGTCGTGAAGGAAGCTTTGAAGCAGTCCTGAGCCGAGACATGCGACCACGTTTACTGTAGAAGCTCTCCCAGCTGCGACTGAATAATCTCAGATTTGTAGGCTCTAAGTGCTTTTATATCCTAAAATGGTGGCTTTTATGAGCGGCTGTGCCAAGGTATATAAAAAAAGTTGTTGATAAAAGAAGCGTAGCCATTTTTCCAAAACACTGCGAGTCAAAAAAGGAAATTTAATTGCGATGATAACGGTACCCAGCTCTATAGGTTTTGCGCCGCGTCCGCTAGGGATGGGAGTAATGACATCTCGGTCGTAATCCCGAGAATCTCTTGCCTTGATTCAACGAAGAATGCGAATTAAAAGAAGAAGAGATTCGAATTATATCTTGTAGATTGTTGGAACGATAAGTATAATATGATTTATTGCGGGTTTTTTTCTTTTAAAAGTACGCGAAAAGATTTAGTCTGCAAAGAAGTGATAAACAATAAGAATGAGGCAGAGACAACAAATGATCCATTGCAAAATATGGTATGTGATGTCCATGGAAAAATGCAGAGATAATTGAGAATGGTTACGGAAGTCAGATGATAGCAGACTTAGGAATCCGATAGTAAAAGAACATTGCGGATGGAGACTGAGCAAGCAAAAAGAAGGAAAAGAGAGAACATTTCCATTAAAATTGAATCTATAAAATCAAGAAAAGACATAAGATAGATATATAAGCGTCATTGTGAAGATATTGTCAAAGGAAGATCCTTCATTAAAAATAAAGAGTTTAGGAATAGGAATATCACTGGGGACGAAATATCGCAGGAAAGAAATTAAATAGAAGAATCAATCAGGATTTTATAACTGGAAATATATTAATCCAACATGCAAAAAAATAATTCTGTTAGAAAGGTATGTAGCTTGAAGATTAAATTGAGAAACTGCCATTTACCTGAAGGAAAATCAAATATCGAAAGGAAAAAAGAGTTAAAGGACAATTATTTTAATTTCACTTAAAGCGTTGGATTAGTTGTTGATAAAACCCTTTTAAAAAAATCGGTACAACATACATTGTACAAACTTTCTCATATAGTACTAATGCGTCGTTTAGTTATCTTTAGAAAATGAAAATCGTATAAACCTGGTTTTAGAAAATCCAATTTTTGTTCAAGTTGCCCAAGAATAAACTAGCCTTATATTCATCCATTGAGAAAAATGAAATACGTAGTATTATTGTAGATGTATACTCAAGTAACTGTACGAAATTTGATCAAAATCGTTAGAGCCGTTTTTGATAAAATCGAATTATTGTTAAAGTTTCTTAGAATAAACTAGCCTTATATTCATTTTTTGAGAAATATGAACTACACAGTATTATTGAATACGTAAACTCAAGTAATTGTACGAAATTTGATCAAAATCGTTAAAGCCGTTTTCGAGAAAATCGGATTTTTGTTTAAAATGCGTAGAATAAACTACTCTTAATTATTGAGCAATGTCAACTATTTCTATGTATACTCTGCTTAGTATGATAAAATGCCTAAGTACGAGATTTCATTCATTTTCGTTCTACCGCCTAGACTCCAGAGCCACTAACAGACAGACAGACAGTCTGGCATTGCGAAAACCACCTTTTCGGAATCAGCGACACCTAAAACGTGTATTTCCGTAAAAATCTCGAGGTCGAGTTTTTTCGCGATAACAATACTTTCTCGATACTTCGTATGAGAAAGTAAAAAACGACAAAATAAAAAACAAAATATAAAAAAATTGGCAGCTTTACAAAGATCCACTTATTCACTTAACATATATCTTATTATAACAATAAATTCTGTATCTCAGAATGAGTTAATTAGTTATTGAAAAAACATTTTAAAAAGCATAAGGCATCAACTGACTTGCTACTCAAATTAGCTCTTCTCAGGGTCACAAAATTACTTGCTGTGGAAAACATTCGTTAACTTGCGGTGGAAGTAGGTCTTTACTTTTAGCGAATTAAATAACAACAATAAAGTTGGTGTTATTTTTCTAGTTTTTCCATGCAAATTAAATTCTTTGACTTATGTACTGATACGATTCATTCATTGGGGGAGCGCTTTTCAAACTTTCAGAAATTTCATATTCTAATTCATCTACTTGTGACATTTTGACTTCTTCTACTGAACACAGAGAAATGTCTTCATCTCTACTTTCTTCGTTTAATTCAGTATATGTATCTGCAAATGGTTTTTTCATTGTATATTTGGCATATTTTATAATTGCATCCATAGAAAAAAATGCATCGTCCGGATTTGTTTCGATACATACAGGATTTCCTAAATATTTCATTAAAGCTATTAACTTGCTCTTTCGCCTTTCCTGTAAATGATATTGTACTTGAATGCTAAATGTTGTATTTATTTTCTTAAGTTTTTTAAATAAAAAATTAAGAGCTCCTTTATTGCTAAATAAATCAGAATCTTGCTGACTTAAAGCTTAACCCGTAAGTCGAATTTGTTCCAAAAACCTCCGTTAATTCAGTTACTATCGGCATATAACCTCCTTTCCAGTAATGCATCATATTCAGATCCGTTAGAGCTTTCATGATGCAATTTTTTAATTGTGAAAATCCTTGTAACATCCCTTCAAGGCTATTCCATCTAGTACGGCAATCTAGAAGAAGAGATAATTCTTTTTTATGCTCTAACTTTACATAATTCTGTATTATATAAAATTTTACTGGGGATTTTTTGAACAATTTTGCGATTGTTATTTAATATATCTCTGGCATTACGAAAAGGAAATATCTGATCTCACGTCCGAGGGGGAGTTATCTAAATATTCTTCTTCTTCGCTGAAACTCGCTCCATCATCAGACATTTCCTTTTCGTCTTATATTTCTTCCCGATTGCAACATTTACTTTCGTCAGTCCTTTCAATTTCATATAAAACCTTAGTTACTGCAAGGTGTATTCCATGATTGTAACATAACTGATGAATTACTCCTGACAGTTTCCCAAATTTTAGCATAACTGCTGCGCCATTGGTTGTTATACCAACTACATTACTTGACAATTCTAGACCGAATTCCATTAGTTTTTCTTCAACTATTTGGACTACAGCTTCACTTCGGAAACTACCCTTAATACATACCAACCCTTGGCAATGGTAATTTTTATCTATCGCCTGTTCTTAATGCTTGTCCACTCATCTAATGTTAAGCTGAATTTAATATTTTCTTTTATCAATTTCTTAATTTTTTCAATAATTTGACCTTTTATTATGTCATAATATTTGTAAACTAGTAGCATTACACCGCCTTCATGTTTTGGCAAATTATATCCCCTAGCAGAAACGAATTCTCTTATAAAAGTGCTCCTTGTAATTGCTCGAATTAAAATGCCATCTGAGGTTGCAAGTCGAGCAACAATCTCCTCCAAAGATGCTTTCTGGACACAATTGGTGGTTGAGAAATCTTTTTGGGTAGAATTCTCTCACTCGCAATCTTTTCGTTTTTTCTTGATGTCAATTTTATGGACCAAATCTAAATGTCGCATCATGCTACTTGTAGAAGAATCCTTGCAACTTATCACTTTGGCGCATTTTTTACATGTTGCTTTCTCCTTTTCTCAATTTGTAAAATATCTCCACACGTCCGATCCAGGTGTATTTGCGTCATTGTGCTCCATAATTTAGAGCTAGTTTTAAAATAGAATAAATTGTTTCAAATTATTATAATTTCACAAAGTAGAATAGAATGAATCAATAAACACTGACTCTCATACAAGGGTATAATATATGTATGTAGTAAATGAAACTATCAAATACCAATCAAAACCTCTTGATTGGAGATGCTTGCTGATTTTAATACTCCCTATGTCCTAGGAAGTAAATCCTTATTTCTTCAAAATAAAAAATAATTCACAATCATATAAAATGGAGGGTATAAAATGCACAGAAGAGATTTAAACAACAATGTATTTGTAATTCACTTGGTCAAAGTAGCTATTTTGTCGATTAGGGGCAGTGTGAGAGGGAAGGAAGAAGAATACGAGGGGAAGGCTTCAGCGCCTAGTTTCAGATTCATGCAAAATGCAACCTTTACTTTTTGAACTTTTTGTTTACTGACAAAATTCACAGACGCCAGAAGAAGATATTTTGACATTGTATTTGTTTTCCATTGAAATGGAATGAATGGCGATAAACGCAACCTGATCCTTAATCTAAAACTCATAACAACTCAGTTACTATAATTCAAACGAACAATTCCCGGAAATCGTTAACATTTTTCCCGGGAAACGTGAATAAGAAATAACGAGTAAATTCCCGGGAACGGGAATTTCCGGTTCCAAAACTCTAATCCAGATAAAAAATTATTGTTTAAATCTTAACATTGGTCGTTTTCTTTTATAACGAACACAAAGAATTCGTGCTATGAAAGAGCTGCAATCAATCTATACGGCTCAATGGAGAAAATGGATTAAGAGGACTTAAAAGGAGAGGACACATTGTCTTAATAAAGAAGCGCTCAAAATAGATTAATCGACCTTTTTATGGTTAGAGTTACATGGATCACCTATTTCAGTGGTACCAAAATTGTTCGGTTCAAGGGCCACATGGCCCACTTACGCAATTATCGTGGGCCACACGTAATAAAAAATGCAATTGAAGAATAATTTCAGGTAACTAATGGGTTAATATGAAAGTAAATATTCCCTGATTCGTTCTAAACACTAATTATATTGTTTACGTATTTTTTTTAAATTTTACCTTGTTTTGTATCATTTAATTGTTAAGTTCACGGTGGGCCGAATGAAAACACTCGGCGGGCCGCAAGTGGCCCGTTTTTATGCACACTACCAATCTATTTGATTCACCACATGTTTCTGATGTTATATTATTCAAAAGATAATTGTTGATACGTTCTATTCGTTAAAATATTCCTACGGCACCATAAACATGGCCTTAATTATTTTGGTTCGCAATATGGTTCTCTATATAAGGGCATGCGTCAATTTTCTCTCAATTAAATCAATAATTTCAGCGTTAAATACCCGTAATTTGTTCACATTGAATTATAAGTGGGATCTGGCGGCCGTCGAACTATATCTTTTATTTGATCGCGCGACTGAACAGAGGACAATAAATCAACGTTAGAGGAACGATCATCGTCCGTATCATGTCTCGCGGCATACTAATGACAGACATGGAAGTGTCGAGACATTTTTATTTATGTCCGACGTGACGTGAATGCCCCGAAAACTCGGCAACGGCGAAAAGTAACCTCATTTTCTGTTTTTTTTTAGTTATTTTTCCCCGAGTGTCCTCGAGTTGTATAATTAATATCGGTCGCCCGCCGCGAAGGAGGCGCTGAATTAAAAATCCTCGATCAATTAAAAATTCTGAAGCGACCACGTCACAATGACCGATTCGTAGCCCTTTTCGCAAATTAACAATGAAGTGTGTCTGCAGTTAATTGATCGGCAATTACTCGCTAATTGCAGTCCTTTTACAGATCGATGGTGTCCATTTTATTTCCATAATTCAACATTTTCACTTTTTTGCGCGACAGGCTTACTTTTGGCAGTTTCGAACGAAAGATTTCGATTTTATTGAGGATTACTGATCGTATATACACAATTTCATATTTACGAAATCATACGCGTCATAAAACAACTTAAAAAATGATTAATGTACAATACAAATAATAATATACAATACAATAATAATATAATTTGTTCGACCGCTGTCCTTATCTAAACTCTGTAGCTTGATTTAAGAGGAAATAGTTATAATTTGGCTTCTTTATAAAGTAACTACATCATTATTCATACTTTTATCGATTAAAATTTGTATTTTGGTATATTGAACAATTTCAGCTTGGCATTACCCTAGAAAAACAATATGACGACGTGTCATTTTTCTTTGGGGGAATCAGACGAAATGATAATTCCCGCGGTGTATTTCCCTGGCATTTTTACTTTTATTTTACACCACCGCTGCTGAATACAAAAACCTATAATGAAAAAACGAGTATCCGTAAAAAAAATTTTCAAAAAGGAAGCACAAAAACGACCGAAAAATAATTCAGTCGAGCATGTTTGAAACGGGCTAAACAGCAATACTTATTCCTTGCACAGCTGTGCCGCGGACGTAAACTTAAAAACACCTGTATATTAACAAATTATATTCATCAGCTTTCAACAAAAGACGTTTCAAATTTATTATATCCGGTGGCTACTTGTGTATGGTATTCTCGTAGGAGAAGGCCGATTGAATTTCGTTCTCGGGAGGAAACCAATCTCTCTCCTTACGCCCGCCGGCCATTCAGTATGGCAATCTCCACCTCTCTCTCTCTTCCTCTTCTTCTCCAACCCTTTTGAGGTACATGCATGAACCGAATGCCCTCTCCCTCTCTCTCTCTCTTTCATCATTATCATCCTCCCATTCACTTATTAAATCTTTCCCCACTTCTTTCTCCCCTCTCCTTCAAACAATTTTCATATTCCCTCCTCGTCTTCCACTCTTTAATCATTCCCCAAACGAGTAGCCTCCCTACCCTCTCTTCACCTTCGCCTTACCCGTCTAAGTTCGCATTACCTACCTCTTCATGCATCATGCCCTTCCTCTAATTTTTCACCATATTCTTAATACTCTTCCATTCCTACCATTTTTCTCCTTTCAACCTGTCTCTTCCCACAATAAGTTGATCACGTTTCCCTTCTCACCCTCTGTTTTTCAATTTCCCCTCTCTCTCTCTCTCTCTCTCTCTCTATATATATATATATATATATATATATATATATATATATATATATATATATATCTCCCTCAATCCTTCATACTTTCCCTCAAGTTTCCAACCTCTTCCGATATTCTTTCTACCAGCTTCCACCTTATTAGCTTCGTGTCTTCATTTTTCATCAGTCTCGTCTCGATATTATTTATTATCACTTCTGATTTTTTTCTCATCATTTGGCTCGCAAACTCGTTACCGCCCGCCTTCGTTTCGATATTTTACCTGAACTTCCTTTCCATACTACCACACAGCGATCTAAGCTCGTCGAAAAAGGAAATTCTCTCTCGTTCTTCAAACTTCTCTTTCCATAAATACATTAGGTTTCTTCCCTAAGCCTTTCTCTTACTGTAAATGTCACACTCATTCACTGTATCATGCTTGATTTATCTTAACGTACCAGGTCTTCCACGATTGCTATTCTATTGGTCTTGTTAAAACAAACTTTGATCTGCCTATTTCGACCATATTTTATTCCCTATCGCTAAACTAATTGTCACAAACGATGATCTACAGTCTACTTTATGGTATTAAGTCGAGAAAATAAATTTCCGAAATACATAAGTGCACTCTACTAAACTATTTTAATCCAGGGCATCGAACCGGAACTGAATCGGAAACCCGAACCGAAAAAAAAACGATATTTTTGGCCGAAGTGGAACCGAACCTGAACCGAAAAAACTAAATGTGTTGAACCCGAACCGAAACCGAAAACCGATATTTATTTCACTCCTTTATTTCGGTTTGGATAAACAGTGTTAAGCGAAAGGCGGAATTTTCCAACTGCTCAGTAACCTTCCATGTTCAAATGCTCATCGCCTCCCTCACGCTCCCATACCCTGTCGCCATGTGGTCCAAACCCCAACCAAGTTCACTAATCCTCAAGTCCCTTGGTTCGTTCCACGAATATGACATTTTACATCAATTTACATTTACATCAATACCCTGCAAGCCGCCACAGCGTTTGGCAGGGGGGACATTAAGATAACATCTAACGACTTTCGACAATTCCATGGGAAAATTTACCCATCTAAGAATTCCTAGAACCTTACGAATGTCTAGTGGGAGAAGGGAAGTTTTCTCCAATGTTTCGTGTGCTACATATGTCCACAACCATTCATTCCTTCATATGAACTGAGCGTAGCATCCATCCTTGCTAATTATTTAAGGATTGTTCCACGTTTGTTCCTTGTGCGTAATTCTGCATTAGTTCCCCTTTGTTACAGGTTAGTAATTTTAAATAGGTATATATTGTAAACTCGAAAAATTAGATTTTATATCAGATGTTAATCGTTACTGAAGATAGGAAAAAAAATTTATGTATATTTGTTATTTTTATCAAAACATTTAGCTTATCCGTGTTAATAACGAAGTGTTGCCAGCATTAAGGAAAAGATAAATCATCCAGCATGGAATAATTAAGTCTCATTTTCTATATATGTACTTTAACTTCAAGAGGATATTTGGTATAGTGAGAAATTAATTCAAAGTAATTCATTGTTGTGGCTTTGATGCAACTACTTGCGTATTTGATAATGATATCATTGAAATCACAGCAAAGTTTCAAACGTCAAATTTCTGTTTTAAGTGCTATTTTCAAGAATCTTCCACTTATTCTGTTGCTTTTAAGTTAGTGTCAATGAATGTTTTCTTTGTGTGTTTGCAAAATTCCGTCATAGTAAATTTGTATCATGTTAATAAACATTTCTCGGCCTTTCTGGATTCTCGGACCCTCAATTTCCGCGGGCTTCTTCCTCATAAAAATTTTATACATTTTTTCTTCCATTTACGTGATCTTTGAATGAAAAAATAAAGCCGTGTATTTACATTTTTTATAATATGAGCAGTGCACGTGATCTACAAATTGTTAATGAAAATAACTTAATGTCTTATTCAACTTATTGACACTATTGAGACGACGCGGCATCTTACTTTGCCGTACGATTTGTGATTTAAAATATTAATAATTCATTATTAGGCATTCCAGCTTTAGCGCATATTAGCTTCGGTCTGTCCGTTCTTCTATCCGAATGCAATTATTTTCCTCGTAGCTATTCAGCGGATTTTAATGAAATTTAGGGCTAAAGACTAAGCACAGTAAATTACAAAATGAGATGAATGGTTTGCATAATATAATAAGTTTAGAATACTCAATCGCAGGAAACGTGCTTATTTGTAATTCACCTTACACTTTCCTAACCCGTTGAAATCATTTGCGACGCATGTATGGTTTGTAGTTATTAAATTCTAAATAAATCTTAAATAAATAAAATACATACTAAATATTTAAATTTGAATAATTTATTTTCGTGTTTTAATATCAGTTTTTAATTATAGTTATAGTGAAGATGTATTTGATTTAATTATAAAATTACGGAAATTAATAAATCAGTTATTGAAAGTTTTCAAAAATATTTTAAGGTCGGAGCAAAAATAACCAGTTGGAACCGGAGCGAAACCGGAACCGAAATTTGGTGTTTTGAGTGAACCGGAACGAAAACCGGAGCGAAAAAATTACGGTTCGATGCCCTGCTTTAATCAGAATTTTTTCAATCTGAATTTTCTGTCAGCTTTGCAGTAGGATTGAAAACCATGTGCATCAAGACATCCACAAGTCATCCTTAATATCTACAACTAGACGCTTCTATTTTCAATAACTGTTTTCCCATCCTCATGCCATATACTTCTGTCCTCACTTAACTTTATATTACAGCGTATAAGTCGAAATTCATATCATCAAGAAATATTTCAAAAAATTAAGATCGATTTATTCGCTGAGTTTAGAAATGGGAACGACATCGAAGATGGCTGATAAATTTGCAACTACCTTTATATTTTATCTTTTCGGTCTGCTTGGTAGCGATAAAAAAATTTTATTGCAAATTGTAATATGTATCATAGAATAATATTACCTGGCGCCATGCGTTCCACGTGAAGAATTCAAAAAAGGAATTACCCGCGTATTTTACGATAATCAAATCAAACATTTATTGTTGAGATGCTTATTTTCAAGTTTTAGCAAAACCTTTGATCATTAGGGAATTAGATTTTGTCTGAAGAAAGATTTAATTGACTACTATATGAAAGTTTCATGAGATTGGTCAACTTAAATAAAGATAATATTCCAGAGGATTGGAGGAAAGCGATAGTAATACCGATTTACAAGGGAGGAAATAAAACAGAATTAGAAAATTACAGGCCGGTCAGTCTAACCTCGGTTGTTTGTAAGCTGATGGAAAAAATCATATCTGATTATTTACACATCTATTGAAAAATCAACAACTGGCTGTGTAAAAATCAACAAGGTTTAGAACAGAGACATAGCTACTGGGACTATGCCAGGATATCGCGGACTCGACAGATAAAGGAGAAGAAGTAGACGGTATTGTAATAGACCTCACAAAAGCATTTGATACTGTATCTCACAACATAATATTAGCATAACTAAAAAAGTTAAACATTGATAAGAGGGTGATTTCATGGATAAAAGATTTTATTACTCGAAAGACTCAGATAGTTAAAGTAGACACGAGTCTCTCTGAACCAGTAGATATCACGTCAGGAGTGCCACAACGGAGCGTTTTAGGCCCGTGATGTTCCTTACTTTAGTTAATGATCTCCCGAAAAACATCATTTCAGGAGTGCGCCTATTCGCGGATGACTGCATTTTATATAGACAAATAAAAAATGAAAGAGCCAAAGAAATTTTTCAGGAGGATAACAAGAAATTAGAGAACTGGATTAGAATAAACAAAATGAGTGTAAACGTACGCAAAGGTAAACACGTCACGTTCTCAAGCAAAATATCCAAAAGTGAGCGAAGTTACGAGCTATGTGGCCAGACTATTCCAAGAGCTGATTACTGTAAACACTTAGGAGTACACTTATTGTTAGCAAAAGATTTAGCGTGGGATAGGCATATTGACAGTATCATAGGAAAAGCACACAGAACCAGTGGCGGATTACCGCACAGGCGCCTGAGGCGCTAGTCTTGGGCCTCGACACTCATAAGGGCCTCAAAACAGTCAACACTCGATTTTCTCAATATTTTATTTGGTAAAATATTTCACAATCCGTATAATCTACTAGTTACGCACATATCTCGTGTTTTTACTTAGGTTTGTTACAATGTAACATCCCTTGCATCATTCGAAAACACATCTCACAGTTATAATTCATTTTTTGTTTATTTTTCAACATTGTAAGGTTATATAATAAATATTAAATTTACTATTTGTGCATTTCTGTAATTCAATTTATTTAACGTGCATTGAGTACCCCCCCCCCCCCCCCCGGTCAGTGGGGGCCTCCCGATTTTTTTGCGCTTGGGGCCTTCAGCTACTTTAACCCGCCACTGCACCGAACCCTGCATTACGTGATGAGTAATCTTAAAGAAAGTAGCAGGGCAGCGAAGGAAAAGGCCTACAAAACAATAGTAAGACCAATTCTGGAATACGCAACAAACGTATGGGACCAGTAGGGGAGACCGGGGCAAGTTGATACAGGGGCAGGTTGATACAGTGCGAGTAGCGCGACAATGCGCATGCATAGGTTTGTGTCTGTTGATGGGGAGAAGCCTTCCACTGGTGCCTCCAGTTCGCACGTGTGTTTGGCGATGCGGCTGTCATTGTCTCAAAGTTATTCTAGTAAAACTGTTTTTGGTAACGTAAAGAAAATATTTTTGTTGTTGTTTGAAGTCACCAGGAGTACTTTGATAAACCTTTTCACATTCTTTCGGATTCAGATGTTATTTGGGCGTCCAAAGGTAAGAAAATTCCGTTGTTGTTGATTGATTATGTGTTGTCTCTTTTTGCGTATCAAGATTTGAGAGTAATGGCGTCATTTGGGGCAAGTTGATACATTTTAAATGGGGCACGTTGATACTATGTATCAACTTACCCCAATTACTTCCTATTTTTTTTCTTGTTTTTCACAGGAAAATGGTCCGGAATTACATAAAATAGACGAAGCGTGGTGAAGTACCGCGGGAGCTGTTGATTTTGTCCGATGACAGTGAAAGTGATTAACTTACTTTCATTTCCTTTTGAAATTACTTTTTTCAAGAAAAATATTAACAATTTTAAGTAATTCTTTACACACACGCAGCATATTTTTTCAATCTTTTTGCTCATTATGCTGTTATCTCTCAAAATTATTATTTTTATTGAATAAAACAATTTTTTGCTCAAGCTTCTTGTTGTTGTATCAACCTGCCCCAGGGTGGGGCAAATTGAGACGTTTCGACTTGCCTAACAGGCTTTCATGGGTTTCTTATTCTAATCTCAGTAGTTATAATAGGCTAAATCAAAAGACGGGGAAATAAGACATAATTTCATGATTTTTTAAAAAATTTTAAATAGAAACAAAAAAATTCAGAAATTAAAAACCAAAAAACGTATCAACTTGCCCCGGTCTCCCCTACCATTTAGAGGAAATAAGGAAAATTCAGAGAAAAGCTGCTAGGTACGTTCTAGTCAGGTTTAAGAAGGAAGACAGTGTTATAGAAATGTTCAAAACGTTGGGTTGGGAAATGTTATAAAATAGGAGGCGAATTAACAGATTAGGCCCTATGTATCAAACAAATAGTAATAGTGAGGCTTGGGATGACTTAAGAAGACGATTAGAGATACCAAATTTTAGAGGAAAAAATAGCCATGAATTTAAAATTAAACTTAGGCCGCAGGAGACAGATAATGCAAAGTATTCGTTCCTATACAGGGGGATCACGAATGGAATAAGTTACCTGAAGAACTCTTTAAGCCCTTACCTAAAGATGCTAAGTGCTTCAAAAGAAGAATTATATTGACTATGCACAATTAATTATGTATAATAGATTGTAGGAAACAGATGTAGCTATATTAATTAATACAAATTATATATTTGTGTTACGGGAAGGTATTTAGAAATGTACTGTGCCTTAGTGTTGGAGAAGTAGGGGATTGCTTGGTAGGGTGATGTACGGTAGGACTTCGTGAGCCTCATGACCGCTACGGTAGCCGTGAAGGCCTACAATGAACCCGCGAAAATCCTCACTACAGGTACAAATTGTAATTATTCTTATATGTATTATAGATTTAGTGGGTGTATTATAAATTATATATATATATATATATATATATATATATAAAGGTAGCAACAAGGTGTCTCCGTCGCTGAAGAAGGGCGTCAGCCCGAAAGCTCCATTTTTGTGTCGTTTTTGTTCTTTTGTTTTTTTCATGTGTCCTCAGCACCCACAGAGGCTCTTCAATCTAGGTAAGTGTCCACTGGACTTCTTCCAACACCTTGTTGCTACCTTTATTATTACCTTTCCTTTTCCTTAAGCATTTATATATATATATGTGTGTGTGTGTGTGTGTGTGTGTGTGTGTGTGTGTATGAAGCATTTAGGTTAAATTATTTATTGTTACCACCTAGTCACACGACTAACAATAAGTTGTAACGACGATTTTTAAATAAATATATATGGCGGATGTATATGTCAGAATATTCATTTTGGTGCTGAAAAACTGAAGTCGACTTATACGCCGCGATATACGGTATTATCCTTATTTTTCCCCCTTTTCTTGTATTTTTCTCTCACTTGTTCCTCTCGATTTCCAACTCTTTTTCTCCAGTTTCTTTCACTCGCCTGAGAAAAAGCACTTTATTCGTACACCTGATCGAACCTCTATCCTTAAGCTATAACTAAATTTCGCCCCATTTCTCCCCCATAGGAAAGATCATTTCCCGGTTGCCTAGGTGACCCCACCCCATCGCACGTTTTCCACGCGCACACATTCACACGTTCGTAATCACGCAGAAGAGGTTTCATTTACGAAAGCCCCCCACCCCCTCCCCCGCGGATCTTTCGTGCCACCATCCTACACGAGAAAGAGATTGGCAATTTTTCAATCGATCGTATTCGAGGGACGCAGCGGTGTGCCGGAAACGTTTCGCGGACGGGCGATGGATGAATGCTTAACCTGTTAGAGAAGAAAGAGATCAGAGATGTTGGTATCGTACAAGGTCAGAATAGGGTTGAGGATTGCTGCGAATAGATTTATGGGGAAAATATCGAGCCTGACCGAGCTGGATAAGCACGAGCCCAGGATATTCTAATCGGAGTCTCGTTTTCTCTTTCCAGGATCTCTTCAGCAAAAGTGGCGGGCTAGAAATACTTACTCCCTATGAAGCACGACCGTAAATTGGTTATTGCCAACCTTTTCAAGATGCGTTTCTCGATTATAAATCAAGGCCTCAATATCTCCTCTAGTTAAATTAAAAAATTAATTGATTTCATGAAACCTTGTAGTTAAGATGATTTGGCAAGTGAAATTATGTTTCATGTTTCTTTTAAAAAAGAATACGCTGCAGTAACATGGTTTTCATAGTACACCATCACTACTACGATCACCTAACACATGATGGTGTAATATTGCTTGTCGCAGCCTACTTATTGCGAGAGCATGTATTAATCTCGACATGTATATTATCTTTCAATTAAATCTCATGTTATGCCTTGAATTTAATGCTCCTCTAATTAACTGGACTAATTAATTAAATAGTTGGCGTGACAAATTCTCGTTAATGCGTTTGTGGTTCGGTGTCTCTAATTTAAATTTAAATTTAAAAGTGAGTCACCTTGGCTCAGCGCACAAATGAAAGTTTTACGCCATAAGTTACGTCATCAGAAGTAATATGAGGAAAGCGTTCCAAGTAATGCGGTCAAATTTTTATAACTAATAAATAATTATATTGCACGTATTACATGCTTTTTAATCTTTGTGGATGTATCGTAAATTCCCCAATCGATATTTTCAAACATTTTTCCTGACAAATCCTTTCTTATAGGTATATAAGTGGATAAAACTACAAATTATATAATTATTTTTTAAACCACTGCTATAGACAAACGAGGAACACGTTCAGAAATAACAAATGTATTCCCAACCTATTTAATACCCGCATTATTATTAACTTATTACTTGTGTGATTATTACCGGTAATAAAATCAGTTTTCGCACGTGAAATAAAGATTATAGGTAGAGCCAAATGGAAAAATTTCCATCCAAAAAGTACAGAAGGCAGAAAATCGGTAAATTATACCTGCTAAAAAATTGTAATAATAAAACTACAAGGGACAATTTGCAAATGTGTATATGTCATTTCCTTTTTTAATCAGTTAATTTAGTAATGATTTTATAAATCTTCTCAGGGAATGTTTAAGCAAAAAACAATATGCATACCTACTTTTGTAGTAAGAGAAGTAACATTATGCATGTTGATACACTTCTGTTCTATTGCAAAATCTGTACACTCTAGAACAGTGGTGCTCAAACTTTTAGGCCCGAGGGCCATACGACCCATTTCTGCGAACATCGCGGGCCACATAGCTCAATTCCACCCTCTTTGCGGGCCACACCTTGTCGAAAATAGAGGTTAAGAACGACTTAAGAAAATTAAGGATTTATTTGTGCGTCGAAATTACCTAATTTGTTAAAAATGCATTTATCCATTATGGAGTTAGAGAGGTAAACACGAAATATATTGTGTTTTAATTTTCTATTTTCTTTTTATGTTACATTGTGTCCTTTAATTGCTAAGCTCATGGCTGGCCGGATGGAGACACTCTGCGAGCAAGATGTGGCCCGCGGGCCGTAGTTTGAGCACCACTGCTCTAGAATATAATGTACTTAAAAATGGAAAATCAGCAGACCCTAAGTAACTAATTATAAGTCCAAGAACACAATTTATGGTACAGAAATTGATTTAAAATATTAATGAAGTATAAATACTAAATCGTAACTGAAATAATAAAATAAGATTCCTTTGAAAAATAACAGATGAAACGTCAGGGAAAGGGGGTTGAACATACAATAGCAAAGAGAAAGGAAATAAGAAGCAACAAATTAATAATGATATTAATTTGAAACTATAAAAACAAACCTATAGGACATTTAAATGAATTGTGTATACATTTATTTATCACAGGTCTGCACGTGCACGTGATATCCGTTTTCATTGCAATACTTAATCCTAATAATCCAATAATCTTACACCATTATAATTGAATACTTTGGCATTTTCCTTTACTTTATTTTCAACCTATGATCCCACAACGTAGAACTAATTTTCATCATTAAACCTAATCTCTTTTCATTCTTTTCCCAATCACGCGCTGAAACCGCTGAGAACTCTACGAACGGATCGGTTTCGGCTTCGTATCCGGCTTCGCACATCTCTATCACGCTTTCCACCTTTAATTGGGCGGAAATTTCTTCAGACACCTTCTTGCTTCGACCGATCCTATGATTTATGAATATTCTCCTCCTTTTATGTTTCTCAATGGACGTTTTATATAGGACAGATAGCCCTCCTCTTCTTCTGATCCCGAGGCTACTATCACGCTCAAGTCATCTCTTCCGTCATTAGACTTCTCTTAATTTCATTTTTGATTCGAATTGTTCATGCTTAACCTTTTGTCGTGAAATGCCATTCGGAAAAACGTGAGGCATACATATATTTTTTAATTTGAGTTCGTAACCTTATTTATGCCTAAAAACTGATATTTCTTAGTCTGATCGCAGATAATTCCAATATTATCGCGTGTTGTTTTGTCGTATTAACCTGGTAAGGCATATGTACGTTTAAAACCATAAAATTTAATAATTTATGGTGGGGACTTGTGTTTGTGTCAAATTTAGAGACGCTAATAAAACTAATCCCTCCTAAGCAGGGGCGGATCCAGAAACTTCTCAAGGAGGGGAGGGAGGGGGGGGGGGGGGGGGGTGATCCACCTATCGAATCCGCTCCTGCCAACGGCCCTATATTTTGAAAATCCCTACCCCCATCAGAATCTTTCTTTCCCTTGCTATACAGATCAGACGGCGTATAATTGAGGAATTCTGAGCGAAATGAATTTAAGAAAGCACCCAGTGGAGTGCAATGGGGTTATCGCCCCTATCTCCTCCCCCTACCCTCGATGGATCCGCCACTGCTCCTAAGCCTATATCAATCACAATTCATCAACTTACTTTTCTTCATAGTTTATATTAAAATATATTCTCTTAAAAATTACGAAATATAATCTTATGGAGCAACTCATATGTCCGTAACGTCAACTGTTTAATGTTAATTTCACCTTGCTTTTTATTCGAATAAATTATGTGTGTGTGTGTGTGTGTGTATCGCAGTATATATTTTTGTTGAATTAGATTTTTAGAAAAATACAAAATGTATTTCACATTTTCAGATTTATTGAAATGTTAAACTTAAAATCTAAAAATATGAAGAAATGTTTCACAAGTGTGCCTTTTATATTTTTGTGCATATGTGCGGAATTCAGTCGACTCTTTCAAATATAATATTTAAATATTCTACGAGCTTAACAGAAAAAGGAAGAAAATGATAATGTTTCACAATGTTGTAATTAGATAAATTATGGTTTGATACTTTTTAAAGAGAATATTAATTTGCAAAGAAAGTTTTTTGATTAGTTATTACTACTTGTTGGGCATAATAATCGATACTTGTAGTTTCTTTAATAAATATCGTCTAATTAAGAGAATCCCTTGAAATCCATTACGATTGTTTCCTTGTATCCCCAAGCTAAATAAAGAATTAAGGTATCTTTTTACTCTATGCTTCACTTAAAACTCACTTCGCCACTGCAAGGAATTTTACGGGATATTCAGGTTACTTCCTAAACTTTTCTCCATACGACCATAAATACCTTATCTAACTACAGTCTGCCGAGGAAATAGTTATACAAAACTGCTAAGAAACGAGTATTATTTTGTCGTTTTTGATGAAGTTAACATTGAATTAGTTGCAAGTTGCATGTGCAATAAACAAAGATGTTTATCATAGATGCGTGCGGTCACTCACTAGGATAGGGAAGAAGGCATACGACACCATCCGTAGTTCGCCCGCTTCTTGTAGCGAATGTAGCGTTACGGTCGTGGAGGAGACTACCGTGTCATCTGTTGGCGAGCAGCAGAAACTACATGTAGGCGCAAAGGCTGCCAGAGAGCATCTTCAAGTTTTCGACTTCTTACCGCTAATCTTCTCTCGCATAACATCTCAAATTATTCCTTAAAATAAACTATTTCTGCAAAACTCAACCTGAACCTTGTGGAATGATAGATTATCGATAGCGTATAAATAACCAGAGGCATGCTAGTTTCAATACAAACATTGCTAATAGTGTGATACAATCGTTGTGTAAGATTTGGATTCACACAATCATTTGTCCTTCTCCATTTTATTTCTATGATATAGTTAAATAACTCTTTTTGTCTTTAATATAGCTGAGATGTATCACTACTGCTGGAAGAACTGAAGGTAAAACAAGAAGGAACATTATATGCTTGTGAATGTCCACTAAGTGATGTAGTACATTTTTATGACTTACTATATACTTAAATCTAACTCATTTATGAATCATATTCCGATATCTTTTCGAACGAGGACGCGATAATTCTGTCGCAACTCTCACGTGAAGTATCCCAAGCAGGCCACCATCCTTAACCGGATCCTCTCCCCTCTTCACAACTTCCCAAGACAGAATGAAAAAAACTAATTAATCGATAAATTATAAACTTCGATAAGGAGGAGGAGATCCGTTCGTTATAATGAAGCCGAGAGATTCTTTTTTTCTATACATATAACCCTCTTTTATATCCCTCTTCCTCGGACACGTATTATTTTTTTCAATACCACGCCCCAAACTCTTTATGCATTACACCTCTTTCCTTTTCGCGTGACAGTAACGTCTTGTTTCCGCTAGTTTTATTTTTTTATCTCTCTCTCTCTTTCTCTCCACAAAACTCCTCCTCCTCCTCCTCTGCCTATTTCACCCCTCCTCTCTCTCTCTTTTCCTCCGTTCTCGCATGTTTCGACCGAGTAAGTAGGATGGAATATCAGAAAATGCTGAGAGAACTGTTTTATCGGGGAAGGCGAAGGGAGGATAGGAAGTGAGTTTAGGGAGGGAGGGGGGAAAGGGGGGAGGTGTGTGTGTGTGCGCGCGTGGAGGGGTTTCGGAGGAGATATTTCCTCGCCGCGCCCAAAGAAGGAGGAGGAGGAAAAATAACGAAGATAAGAAACAATCATTTTCGCCCAAACACGCGGATACAACAATGAGCGCTGTAGTTACCTCTTGACACGGGTCGACGCAACCTTTTTTAGCTCCTTCATATACGCACGGGCACAAACAACGCACACACACACACTGTCTCTCTCTCTCTCTCTCTCCACGCCTACTTTGAATATATGCGCGTCATAATCTAAAAACTGAAATCTCAACGAGGGAAATTCGGACCTTCCCGTTCCGTTGCAACTAACATCTCGTTCATAAACGACGATGGATGGGATAATTATCTGAGATCCGTTAAATAGGAGCGAAACAGACTCTTTTAGGAGTTTTATCACCTAGCAAGAGTAGCTTTTCCAGAACAGGAGAAAGATATATATTTTTTCGAGAATACGAAAACAAAAACGGTAGGATTTTTCGAAATGAAACGGGGATGGAAACTTGCGTAGTCTCCTCCTGTAGGACGTTTTAACTAACTAAATAGATATTTAAATAAAAATCTCCTTACGTGGCAAAAAATTTTCCCTTAAATGGCCTCGTCACGTAAAGCATAATGAAAACAAAAATGGATTTTTATTATCTTCGAACTCATTTTTTACGATAGCTCGGTATCTTTTTTAGTAAATCTATCGGCCGGTGGATAACATTTTGGTAAAATGACTTATTTAGCGGAATAATAATGAACAACTGCTGTGAAAGTGTTGAATGTAAATTGTGACTATATAAAAAAAGACTTTGTTAAAATGTTGGGATGGCTGCGTGGATTCCGGTCCATTTTTGAATAACTAATAAAGAATTAATGTAAAAGTATCATATTCTTTAATTGTTATTTTATAAAATAAATAACACAAAGCATTATGATGTGGCTATATAAAAATAAATAAAAAGTGATGATTTTCTTGGTAGGCCCCATCGCATATCTTGGAGGCTGCTTTGATGTAACCACTCCACTCTCTTAAGATTATTATTCATCAAAACGGAATAAAATAATGCCTTTCTGTTTACATTCAGCTATTATAAATGCTTCAAATAAATTAACTTGAGATAAATCAATTATTACGCGAGTGAAAATAAATACAACAGAATCGCCCGAAACTTTTATTTTTTGGGAATGGTGTCTGAAACAGTTTTTTAAATATTTTGAGTTATTATATAAAAAATATGGGACATACTAAATAAATATGTAAGCGCACAATTTGTGTTTTGCGACATAAAACAGAGAGTTCTTGAAATGAAAAGATGAAAATGAAACCTTAGAATCGAAAAGATATTTACGACAAAATTACACTGTTTTAATTAACATTATACCTTTTAAGTATGGCTGTGCCATAGGAATTTTCCAGATAATACTTATTTTTTATGAATATTAATTCAAGGCACAAGTTTGTGGACAAATAATTTGCTGTGTTAGCTGAATGACTTAAAAAACAATATATGCATAAAATGAGCTTTAAATTTCTCAAGCGGTCCCGAATAACAACGCAAAACTCGACGATAAAACTTGAATGCGCGTTTGCAGAAATAAATGAAAGCAAAATTTCAAGGTCATGTGTTTGATTTAGAAATTCTTATATTTATAAAAGAAATTAAGATAAACAGATGCCATTTTTTATTTACCGTAATCGACAATGAGCTACATATATTCAACTGGTATGAATTGAAGAACATGTTAGGAATTGTGGTGCTTTTGCTTTAGAATGTTTTCTTTTATAGCCTCTACTAAAAATGGCCGACGCCGTGAATCCCCCAACCTTCGGAGAGAAACGACTGGCCGCTCTTCCCTGCCATGACTGCCGGCGAAATTATAGTGCGTGACTCGGCCATTCATCGATGCCGGAGCCGGAGATGGCGGCTGCCGTTCCTCAGCTGAAGAAATTATCTTATTATACTGTGTTAGATATAGTTTTTTTAGAGGAACCGATATGAATAAATTAAAACTGCTTTGATACTAACAAACAACATGACCAAACAACTACATCAACTGCATCTTCCTTGTTATTTTTTCCGGTAAGGTTCAGTTTTTATGAAATATTGCCAAGGAAGTAGCGGAGTGTGCAGACTTTCTCGATTGATATTCCTATTAACTCGCTTTTAGCTATTTACATTAAATTCTGAAAAAGGACTTCCCTCGCTAACCTACTTAATTACTGTTTCCTGTTCAAAATAAACCAACAGTTTTCAACTGAACCTCTAAACAAAATAAATCATGGAGAGTTTATATCGAACTAACCAATAATGAAAAGTAGACAAGGTGAGATTTTTAATGAAAGAGGTTAAGCTGGTTCTGAATCAATGGTAAATTATATTTGTACGAATAACTAACTCTCCGGCTTATTTCCTTGTTTCACTCACAATACGAAAGAAAACAAAATAAAAACCATCCGGCACAAAATAGTTAATTGCATCAAACTACTATGCCTGGCAACTTTAAATACATTGCACGTTCGGATGACTTATTGTCCATGAAATAACTTGTCTATCGTAGGAATTTTGAGATATATTACCCTATTTTTACTAGGGTATAGTTAACACACAGAGGAGTACCAATATCACTACGTTCACCATCAAGACGTGTTTCTGAGACGCAACTCATCATTCTTTCATTATGATTACACGACGTGCTGCATAGTTTTCTCCTCATATTTGGGCTGACAGCGAGTTCAACGAGAATAAAAAATTGCCCAGGTGTCATGAGCAATATTTCCAAAGAAATTCATTCCAACGCTGGCGTAGAAATATGAGGGTCAAAGTGCGCCTCTGAGGACATCGAGCCAAATGAATTAGACTCCGCTGAAGAGAAGATGAGCGAGTGGAATAAATACTCGAGCGGGCATTAATTATTCAAACGAGCAATTTCGGAAAATAAAACATTCGGCTTCGCAATAAACCTCTCGTACATTTGCTGCTGCAGCAAATCTACGCACCGTTATTATATGAAACGGTTTCATTTCGGATATGTAAATCAACAGCGACGTGAACCGAAAAATTAATGATAAAAGTAAATCACTTGAGATAAATGGAATTGACAGCAGGTTCTATCAATGTTTAGTTCTCATCATTAAGAGGAAATTTTTCTCAGCTTAGGTTATGGGTTTTTTGTAAATTGCGATAAATAAATATATCTCGCTACATGAGAAAAATTTGAAGAGAAAATTTTCAAATTTCAAAATTTCTAATTCCTGTTAAGGTTTATGCGCGCATGCATAACAACTAAATTCCTCAACTTTCCATCTTCTTCCTATTAACATTTCAATAATATACTTACGTGTATACTCATGCATATGCATAAAAACTTTTTCTTTCGTTAAATATTCAACAATATTCCATTGGGATTAGGCGCTGTTATCTCTCCAATCCTTCGGTTAAAACATAATTTTTCATGTAATATAATTTAAATTCAATAGCTTATATCCTTATTTTAACCAAAATCCCCCTCCCTCTTGCATGCGGTAGTATGATTTTCCATAGATAATTCACGCAATTTCATAAGGGATTTCCATTATTAAGCAAATTCTGACATCAGGCTGTAAAAAAAAGGAAGCGCATCGCACTGAAATGACATGAGATTACAGTAAGATGATTTTATTCCTTTCCTAATGAAATCAAGAAGTCTCTTAAAATTTACGAGTGCCCTTCACGCGTAAGTCAACTCTTTAGATCCTTTTCACCGTGCCTACACGTCAACAATGGAGCAAGACGACGTCATATTATCGTCACTTCACAGTTCGCCGCCTCAGATAAGCCACTGTGTGGATCAGCGAGCAACAAGCGGAGGACAAAAGGTGTCTGGTTTCAGCCGTCACCAAGGTTACTCCCCTAATCTCCTTCCAGAGATCGCCCTCGGGACACCTGGTAAGGTGGTTCTATGCCCGAAAAGCTTGTTCGCACGTGGGTAGAGTAGCGGCTAACTTCGTGCTCGCTTCTCTTTGTCGTCTGATCGGAGAAATCGTGCGTTTAGTGACGCTGCTTCTTCTTGTACCTATCTATAATTATCTCATTCCTTGCGCTATCGTGTTCTAAAAAAGTACCGAGTTCGGAAATTGAGAAATAACTTGCATTTAGAGGAAGCTTAAACCATCTTATAAGTAGAGATGATTTGCCATTTGTTGGCTTAGGATTCTCGATATTTTTTATATTAAATTACGCAAAACCCAATTCAAATGATGAATTAAAGGAAGAAAATCAATTTTTAACGGCTCTCGGTATAAGGAAACTTATGAATACAAGTACGATAGAAAATGAAAATTTTACGGCACACATGACTTGCTCTAGATTTAAATCAAAAGAATAACACAACTACATTCCTCATTAGTGAATTTAACGTATCTAGACATTATACGGCCTTGCTTATTCGGTTGATAATTTTAAACAGGCGGTACAAATTTTATAACACAATTCTCAAGGAACTAAAAATTTGGCATTATATTACCTGTAGCAATGTGCCTGCGACGGCATGACTTAGGTACCAAAAGGAAAAGCTGATACAAACACACAACTTTCTTAAGAGTTTTCCTCTCTCCTACCCCTCTCCCTCGCGTGATTGAGCGCCTGCGCTGATTGTAAGGTAGTAAAAAATGAAACGATCTTCTCGAGCTGGCGGCAAGAACGATTGACCCGCCATACGTCAACCACCACGCCGTGCGCGCCATTCGGCGTAACAACGGCCGCCGGTGCGCTCCCTTGACCCTCCTGAATATTTCAGGGTAGGAGACCAACGGTCTGTGCCCTTGAAAATGAGCTGAACGAGGGAACGAAGGAAAGTGAGGTCCTGCAATCGGAATGAGAGCCTTAAACGCGCCACAGGTCCTGCTCGAGGCTCCTTGGCATATATCATCCGGTGAATTCGTTATTACGCCTTTGAGGCAACAGAGCCAGTTCTGATGTTGAATTTTTATAAATGCCTCTGTGAGAGTTCTCGTTCAAACTGTATCGAAGATGAATCGCTGCACCTGAGTTGTACAGCTCAAGGTGAGAAATTATTCTGAAGTAAAAATCAAGATATTATAAAGGTAGCTTATGCGATAAGGTGGTTATATGTGATAAAATTATAGTAAAGCTGTAGTGGTTCAATTTTGTAGCTATAGGAGTAGGAAAAGGTTTCATCTGATAGAGGACATGAAGGAGAAAGAGAGATATCAAGACATGAAGAAGACTGCGGAAAATAGGAGTATGTGGAGAACTAGGTTTAACCATGAATAATAATCACAAACCTGTCCACTGACAGACTACCTATGATGATGATGAGTTCTTACTTGGATGTTATTGTAAGAAAAATATTGCGATAACTAGACTCTTATTTAATATCGGATTTTCTGAAGCATTAGATTGAGCGAACACTTGCTGTCCTGAAAATTTTCGTTTTAATTATTGATGAACTATTAATAGATGGAAAAATATTACAAACGAATTGGAATGCAGATGTTGTAAGCATGATTCAATTTTGCCTAAATTCAATCCTATGATTACAGAATTACTATGTCGTAAACATTTTTTGTATAAAATAATTCTCATATTGAACACAAATATTTACGACAAAATATAAATTGTATTAATTCAAACCAATCAGAAAAATATACATACCATTAATATGTTGATTTTCTAACATCAATTTCCTACATAAAATGAATCCAAGAAATTTTTTACCTAACTAAGAGTGTAGTAGATATTGATTAGGCCTCTGATTGCGCCCGCTCATTAACACCTTAAATGAAATGTATTCTGGAAATAAAAAACATACTGATAGGAAGCAGGAAATATTTATGAGCTTATTAAGCGCAATCAAATGGAAAATTAAGTCAAAATAATGCTAAAGAACTTTATCAAGGCCGATAGAGGTTTGAGGACTGATAGTAAAAATGACATTTTCAAACGTTAACATGATGTTAATTGAAGCATAATATATTACTCAATATATCGTTTCATTATGGTCGTTTGCTGTAAACTGCTGATAAATATATTTCCGATATTCAACGGATACCTTTAAAGTTAAACGCCAAATATTATCTTAATCGTATATTAGTCATTATTTTTAATCATTTTTTGTTAGAAAAATAAGACGCTGCGTAAAATAACCGTCTTCTTGATATATCAGTTCTGTTTGGAATAATCGGCCTATTTATTCAAACATCTTATCGAAAAATTACTAATATAACCAGCGATTTTATCAAAGTCGATCGACTTTGCGGAGACGCGTCGATTGCGTCCTTGGCAACATAAAAACCCCGCCTCCCGTTTGGCCAGGACGAGAGACAGCCTGACGGAGGACACGCGAAGAATCCTATGAAGACATAAAAACCGAACGTTTTATTTTTGGAAAGGTGGATTGGACGCCTTTGGGAAGATGGGTGTATTGAATAGAGTGGAAGATGGGCGGGGTCGAGGAGATCACGTGTGAATTGGAAAGGAGATGGGAGGAAATAAAAAAAAACAAAGGAAAGGAGGAGAGAAAAAATGAAACGAAGAGAGAGAGAAGTGGAAAGGGAGAGAGATGATGAATAGGATACGAGGTGGAGGGAAAAGAAAGCGATTACACTGACGGTGGGAAGGAATTTATGGCCGTGGAACTCCTGCACCGTTGGATAATGGATTGCGAGGTATAAACATGTTATTCGCTGTATAAGAGAGAAGGGGGTGAGGAAAATGGAGGAAGAGAGTGAGGGACGGTGTGAGAGAAGGATAGAGAGAGAGAGAGAGAGGGCGCGTATGTGCGTGCGTGTGTGTGTGTGTGTGTGCGCGCGCTAGGGAGTAGGAGGAGGCTCGTGAGCGAGGGAACCTCACTTCGTTAATGTTCCACCGCCGCAGCTGAGCCGTGGATTACGAATTGTGCTCCAAAGTGGGCAATCGTCTTGTGCACGCAAAGGTAAGGTACACCCAAAGCAATATTCATCTTCCTCCTCCTTTCGGGAACTCTATATAAGGCACGAGCACATGGTCGCTCCTTCTGTGTCATTTTATGCTAATGCGAAATGTTCAGAGTTGTATAATTCCCGAGTTGAGAATTTGATTTGCATTATTTTATTGTTTCGGGAGCTCAAGGACTGAGGGATAGTCGAACACATGCAACTGACCGGATATGGTGTTCGGTTTCGACATTTGCCAGGCGTAATATACACTTTGGTAGGGATAAACGTTTCGTCCTCTGAAAAACAGCCAAAAGTACCCCGAGTTCAACATAAAGTTGGTAGATTTGCAACTCGTATGAGGAAAAAAATATTCCACCATCAAATGTCACAAAAATCTTATGAAAATTTAGAAGTGTGGGCATCATTAAGTCACGCGGATCTAAAGAAGCACACTTAATAACAGTTTTTTAAATGTTTTACGTCGAAATACTTAAGAAGGAAAGTATCAAGAATATGCAGCCATTTCAGGGCAGCAAAGCAATTGTTTAAATAAAAATGGCAAGATAAAATTTAGTTAATTCATCAGCAAGTTAAAGCGATTGCTATCACAATATGAAAAACTATATTTTTTTCCGATGAACATCCCAAGGTGAGCTCGATTATATTTTGTTGGAAAACGACGACAATATAAGACGAAAGGATTTTTATTCTGCGTTTAAACGGCGAATCAAAAAATGAATTTAAGAATTATCGTTAGTGAGCCGGTGGGAGTGACACATCTGCGCGTTTGATGAAGGAACCAGCGCAGAGGACGAGGCGGAAACAGTTTACTGCCGATTGTGGGGATGTTGTTCTGTCAGATGATCATTATTGAGTGGTAAGCGACGACCACATCCCCTGGCTCTTCCGCTCGATGACTTCTATTAAGTGATTGATATGGAGCGATTCGGGAGGTTGGATAATGAAAGGTGAGGGATGAATAGGAATAAGTACCCGTGGAAACGGTAGCCGGGTGCAACGTGAGGTGAGAGAGAGAGAATCAAAACTGGTAACGCCGCAACGCCTACCGAAACTGGTAGTGCTCAATGATAACTTCCAAATGACCCTTAAGATTACTAAGTCCCTCTGCGTTCGTATGGAATGCATATTTTACTTACGGCTTTTTTCAAAATCAATGGACCGTAAACAAATGCTCTAATCGATAAACATTTCATTAAACTAATAAGTTTAAAAATAATACTTTGATATGCTAAGGCTGTTGCGGTTGGACTTCTTCCCAAATTTTGCATAACGACGTTAGGTCCGAATATTATTATTTAAGAATTTCCTGACCTTATATACCGACAACTATAACAAACAGGTTGTGTTAATTGTGTCGTTTCTAACAATTTATACGTCAGCTCGATCAGTGTTTCATACGATAATTCTCAGGATATTCCGACTAGAGATCGGAAAAAAAGAGCTTTATTGTTCCGGTGCCGCTCGAGCACGGTAACAGTGTTTTTTTCCTCTCTCGATTAAAAAAAGCGCATCATTTGCAAAAATTCTAAATCATCGGATAGAGTGAGTCAGAGCAAATCTCGGGCTATTCACCCTGTCTCCGAAGAGAGTCAAAAGAAGAAGACGCGAAGCAAGGCCATAGGCGAGAAGATTGGAGGACGAAGCGCCCACACGGTCGAGGGGAGAAGGGTTGGGAAGCGAAAGGAGAGGTTAGGTTGAGGAGGAAAGGGAGAGAACCCCTTTTGTGGGAGGGGACAAGTACAATTGGTCTTGCCTTGAGAAAGTGAGCAAGAGAGAAAGAAAGAGGGAGAGTGAGAAAGGCGCCCGATATAATCGTCAATGTCGAGAGAGAGAGAGAGAGAGGCAGACCAAAAAGGGAGGGAGAGATGGGCGGGAGATTTTTTTTTTAGAGGAGAGGGAAAGAGAGAGAGAGATTTAAGGGGAGTTGGTTGCGGCAAGAGGTTTATGGTGGAGAGGGATAGGGAGAAAAGGTATTTGGTAGTAAGGTATAGGATAACATGGTAGTGGGAAGGCAGGAGGAGGGGAGGAGAGAGAAGGGGTAGGATTGGATGGAAAGGGAGAGAAGTGGGTTAGGTACGGAGAGATTTAAATTAAAAAATGGAGGGATGAAAAAAGGGGGGAACGAAATTGGGAGAGCGTTGTTGCAGGTGGTGTGGGAGGGAATAAAAAAAAAGGAGTAGGAGGTTGGGAGGATAAGATGAATAGGGGAACGCCATGGATGCAAAGGGAAAAAAAGGAAGATATAATGGGAGGGAGGAAAGGGAGATTGATGCTGGAGATGGCGTTGGGTAGAGGATTGGAAAAACGGATAATACAGAGTGAGGAGGGACTCGATGTATGAGAAGAAATGGGATATTATTTGGAGGTGAAAAACCTTAGAAGACTGACGACTAAGGGACGCAAGTGAAGTGGAATTTTCACGCAGAAATGCGAAAATAATACAAACTTAGGAATACTCGATAGGAGTCGCGTATGTTAATATAATTGAGTAGAGAGAAAGGACAATTTTTTTTGCATTCTCATTACGTGAAAACTGCAAGATCCAATAAAAACCAACTGATTGGAAAAAAGATAATATCCATACACGATGCTACTAGAGTAGGGGTGGGGAAACTTTTGACATTAGCCGTTGCGATTGCTTAATATTAGTATTAACAGATGAAAATGATTCGGCGGGCCACATTCGGATCCACATCCAAAGTTACTTGAGAGAATGCAAAGGTTTCTATCCGTGAAAATTGATAATTAATAACATTTTATTGTTAAACTTCACAAGCAAAGATTTTTCTGCCGTAATTTTAGCCAAAAAAATACGAAAATACCTGTATTACATTCATAGTTCGCTTTCGTAATGCAATCGCGGGCCGTATCAAGTGCTCCCGCGGGCATGATGCGGCCCGCGGGCCGTAGTTTCCCCACCTCTGTACTAGAGGATCATCAATGAGTTTTCTTGGTTGAAAATAATTTAACAGTTATTCCCAGGTGAAAATTTTGGGCCATCAAAATAGATACACCGAAAATGAACCCGCTTAGGCAGCAAGTTTGAAAATAAAACAATAGGTATCGCGCTGGGTTTTTTTATCAGATAGACTCGAAACTTAAACGCTCGACAGCACGCACGCGTACGGTGTTCTTGGAAAAGGGAATCAAAATGGAAGTATTTATCAAACGCATGCCGGTAATCGTTCCCGCTAGAATGGAAAACTATTATATGGGCCAGCAGCTCTACCAGTTCCGTCGCCTCCTAAAACAACCCTAGAGGAAAAAACGATAATTCTCGTGACAGCGCATGCGCCCATTAAGGAAAGCGTTAACCCTCATGCGTGAGCCCGGAGGATTCAAATTTAACATATTTCGTTAAATGCTGCTGCAGTCGCTACCCTAAGTGAATGGGACTGAAAATATCTTCTTCAACTATTTATCTGAAGCAGCTATTTTGCAGGAACAGAGAGGCTAAGAGGATTCGTCTCTATGACAAAGCCCTCCGGCATCGGAACAGCAGACCAACATTGAGGAAAGGCAAGGGAGTAGGGGAGGAAGGAAGGCCCCTCGCTAAGGGGAGGCGGGGACCTCTCCCGAAAGCTGTTTTGTGATAGGTGCCGGCATCACTTCGCCCGGCAGCCATCTTGTTGGGGACTAGACCTGCAGATGGTCTTGCTTGCGGGTACAAAGCACCTTATTAAGCGGTTTTGGACGTTAGGGACACAAAACGCCATGTTCCTTATCTCATAGCGGAATTGTGGAGTGGAAACATAATTTTTCTATTGGGATTTGTTGTTGTGTTAAGATTAGGAGACAGATAAAATTATGCTAGCGGATGTGGGCGTGCGTGTTCGTTGCGTAATTGTAACCCAAACGTCTAAATAAATTGGTTGTAGCTTGAAATCTAGAGATATCTCTGATCGGATAATGAAAAAATGGGCCTCCTTTAAATATTCCTCCTACAATTTACCTAAACAGCATTTCCGATAATTGTTGTAAAACCTATAGTACTAGTTCTATACACCAATCACCTGTTCATGAAATGATCATCTTTTGATAGTTTAGTGCCCTTTTCACGGATATGCTCTCATATGACTCTAACAACAAAAAATAAAAACACAAGACTGGTTATAATAGAAGAACTTGTGTCCGATTACAATTTAAAACACCTTCCAGAATTTAAAAAAAACATCTTCTGTACTGATACAAAAGATTTTATGAAGAAATCTCTAAATTTGGATTATCTATATTACATAGGTACCAACAATTTAATTAAATCTTTTTGAAAATATTAACTTTATCCTCTTTTGAGCATACTTCATTACGATGCTTTCACTTATATTAGGGAAAAACTGGTCACTTGTGTAGGTGACGTACTAAAATGAATCGTGGTTACCTAAATCATAACTTCAAAAATACGCACAAACATGCTTCGCAGTTGATAAAAATCGCAATCTCCAGCCTAAATAAGATTTATATATGGTGTACATACATTGAGAGCTATGTCCGAATAAATATCTCAGTTCGAAGCATACCAAGCCCAATATTAAATATCATTCAATCGCCCATTAAAATACACGTATACCCTTAATTCGTTTTTTTAAAACCGAGATATGATTCGGCGGGTGGTAAGACTGCGCAAGTCTCCTCAACGAGGTGCTTATCGATCAAGCCATCAACTCCCCCCCCCTCCTCTCTTTCTCTTTCGGTGAGAGTAACTCATTTCTCCTCCATCTCTTTCTCCTTCATCGGTGCTTCCTCCCCTTCCCCCAAAAGCTTTCCCTCTCCAACAAACATTCCGTCACCCTCCATCACACTCCACTCCCCCAAAATATATCCACGAATATCTCTGTCCTCAACCGAAGCTTATTAATATTCACGGCAACGGGCGGGTCCACGCCCATGCCATGCCCGCCCGCGAAAAATCACTCTCATCATTCTCACCTGTCTATTTTCATTCATACAAACCCTCCCTAGAACAACAACGCACATATTTCGCCCTCCTGCCTACTCCTGCGTATGAATACCTTGTAGTTTTTTCCATAAACTCACCCCTCTTCCCCTCTCCCAGATCTACTTACACTCATAATCAGGCTCTTTGATATGGCTCCCCTTGTCGCCTCTCATCCGTCGTTTCTATATAATTAACGTTAATTTTTCTATACCGTCGCCATTCTCATTACAATACGAAAATTTCAACTGCTTTTACAATTCGTTTCCTCTCTTCGTTTCCATTCGAACCCTCGTTTTATTGCGATATCTAATTCATACGCTTCTCATGGTTTAGTGTTTATAATAAAATTATCCGAAATTATCACGCTACAGTTTGATGTTCTTTCTTTTGTTGAAAAATATGAACTTGTATCATCAGGACTCCGTTTTAATCTCTTCAATCTCGTTTCAAATTTTTTTATCTCGGCCATAATCTCCTTTCCAATCAGTCTTCTCTGGTCTTACTGCTTTTTTTGTTGCTAGCACATCAAGCATGTTCTCTTTCTTTCCCTTTTTACGTATAAATTTTTGGTTCAATCGCATAATACAAAATTTTATATCTCTCGGGAAGAATTTTTCACTTTCCTGTCGAAATCAAATCTGTAGTAAGCCCAAATTATAGCTATTAAAATAATTTTCTTTTATCACAATTTTTTATTTAATTTTACTTCTAATTAAGATTTCATATTCTATCCATCTAGTCTGCATCGATCAGTATTGCGGTTCGGATTTTTTAAATACCATATTCATAAAAGAGCCCAATTACACTCTCGCTGGGTCTATATCCCTCGCTTTCCAAGTATAAATTTTATAAAGAGCGTTTTTCTTGGGAGAACCGTTCTGAAATATACATCCCTTTATGACTGACCTAATCTGTGTGCCAGGTAACCGAGTAGTGTAATGTTTACGCCGTATACATTAGGTAATTGATCGTTTATCTTCTCTGACGCAAAGCTGTCCGAACATCGTCACAAATCAATGCGTTGAAAATATGATCGAACGTTACCTCAAATCGGATTAACTTTAATGCGGCCTGTGCTTCGGCGCTATAAAGGTAGAATCATGTTTTAACGACACATTGACGATATTCGAAAAGCATGAAAATATAACCGGTGGCTGTTGCATTTATAACTTACACATGAGCAGAATGAACCACTTATTCCTCGAAACGCAAATTTTTAACTATTTTACTAAATTAAATTAATAATTTCCATTATGACATTATCGGTTTACTCGATGTATTCTTACGCTGTCAGTGATTTGTCAGAAAAATCGAGTAATAGAACAGAAGCACTAGTAAAACTGCATTTAATCTCTATCCTGATAAATATCGAAAATATACGCATGAGGTAAAAGCGTATGATTCTAGCGAAAACTGAAGAAACGTTATCTTATTATTATTTTTAGGATGCCACCTTTCTAAAAGAGATGCTAAAAATGTCTACTACTATGAATACGTGCAATAGTTGTTCTACAACGTTCTGATTATTTTAAATGCATTGATTCAGTCATCTTCACCGCAAAAAGAAATTTTAATGCGACCAATTTTAGCGCTCAAAAAAATCCCAACCAACTCGTTTTACCTCTTTCCCTAATTTGCGGAAAACTTTAAGGTGGGATTTATATTCAGGTCAGAGAATATTATTTAGCAGGTGGCGGACTTTCACTCTCTCTTGCTCTCGTATACTTAAACGCACGCGTATGTAAATATGCACTGGTGGTGTAGTGGTTAGCATGTCGGCTTCCCGTTACAAAGTTCCGCGAAAGGGGATTTTTTCACAAATTAAACTTTAAAAATATAAGAAACTATCATCAGTGCCTAGCAGAGGCAGCAATACTATCAGTATGGTATAGAGCCGGCTGGGTCTCTATCTAATTGAGCTGTAGGCGTGATCGGGATGATTTGAACGGCTACAGTACTGCGATGTGGAAAGCAAGAGGGAAACTACCACATTACAATTCCCTAATAATGATTACATATAAGGTTAGACAAAATGTGTTTTCTCGAGGTAAAACATTCCGGAGTTAAAATAGTCCCCCAATCGGATCTCCGGGCGGGGACTACCTTGAGAAATACATTCATCGAAGGTAAGTTACGCATAGGTACTTTGAATGTAAAAACCATGAGGGAGGCAAGAAAGATAGAGAACCTGAAAGAAGAAATGAAAAGAAAAATGACATCGCGGCACACCAAACCACCCCTAATTAATTTCACTGCGGAAATACTCATTTTTAAAGATAAAAACTAGCGTAACAAGTAAAAGTCGCAATTATATTAGATTGTTACGATTGGTAAAGTAATAATTGTATAATTTATTGTACATTAAATACATACATAATTTAAAAATTAAATATCTTAGGATTGTGTGGCACACTAGTCCCTTCCTCGCGGCGCACTAATGTGCCGCAGCACACCGGTTGAGAACCACTGCGCTAGGGCACTGGAATTAAAAGATAAGAAGTCTAATGGAATTCGTGGTAAAGAAATTTTGAATACGGAGAGTAAATTAGCTGCAGAACCAAAGGATGTAGTACAGGTATGGGAAGAATACATTAAGGAACTATACAGCAAGCAGGCATGATCGGCACAAATAGAACTGGAAGAAGAGGACAACATTAAAGGAAACAGCTTGGAACCAAGTTTCTTTCAGAAGAAAGAAACTCATACTAAAGGAGAATATAAAGGAGGATATCAGTAAGAAGTTGATAAATGCTATGTATAGAGTATAACTTTGCACGGAGCAGAAACATGGACGCTAAGGAAAAATGATATTAAATACTGGAAAGCTTCGAAATGTGGACATGAAGAAGAATGCTAAAGATAAAATGGACAGATAGGATGAAAAACGAGGATGTACTACGAAGAATAGGAGAGAACCGAAAGTTTATACAGACTATCAGAAAGAGGAAGGCGAACTGGATTGGATATTACCTGAGGAGAGAGAGCATGATTAAAGAAGTGCTAGAAGGAAAACTTGATGGAAAAAGGGAAAGAGGTAGGAAAAGGTTTCAGCTGATAGATGACTTGAAAGAGAAAGAGAACTATCAAGTCATGAAGAAAACTGCGGAAAATATGAGTAGGTATATGGAGAACCAGGTTTAACCATGAATTATCACGGACCTGTCTACGGACAGACTACCTATGATGATGATGAAATGAAGCGGAAAGGTAAAAAAAAATTGAACAAGGATAGAATGAAATTCGACGCGCACTCCTTGTGGATCCTGTGGCGAAACTTCCCGGAAAGATGAATTTAAGGTATTTGGCTAGGTCCTTCTTCGGACGAAGAGATACGAGCTCTTATCCTTATTCAGCTATACACATATTCACATATATACATACGTAAACATACACACGAGGGAATATACGGGCAACTAGGTTTAACCATGAATAATCGCGGGCATGTCTACGGACAGACTACCTATGATGTTGATGTTAATGTGTAAATTTAAATTTAGTTTTATGCGCCTATGTTGAACACCGCAATTCTTTCACTTTCGGTCAATGCTACAGCCTTAAGCTGTGGCATTTCAAAATATTAACTTAACATATAAAGTTTTATGTTGTTAGATGTAGAATATATTGTATTTCACGTTATTGTTCAAAAAGAAAGTTAATTTATATGACAACATCAGTTGAAAAGTGATGCAAAGGAAAGTGATGACCGTAAATTTTAGTTACCCTTTAAATAAAGTAACGAAGTTTTGAAATATGACTACTTTCCCAGCATCTGTGACCGATGGATATAATTATTAGTAATTTCTTTATATTCAGAAGTTCAAATTAAATTAAAACAAACGATTTTTTCCTTTATACGAAGTTCTTCGGCTAACTTCTTTCTTATCTGGTCTCTTCAATATAACAGTATTTATTAATTTGGATAATTCAATTATTCTGAGGTTTACGACTATCACCAGTCAAAACTTCTAAATTCTTTGGCAGGATGGCGTGGCCAAAATATTACCCGAAATCCAGTTAGCATTATTAATGACTTCATTTCTGAAATCCCAAAAATAGCTTACGAGTGTCCTTTATAAATATATAGTACATATTAGAAAGCGATCACAATAAAATTGGTTCGCTGGAAATTGTGTAAATCGAACCGGAATTTACATTTTAAGCATATTTTTTCTATAACGTGTTAATATATATCAAAGGATGAAAAAAATCAAACCGAGAATATTTTTAAGGGTTGCAGCGCATTCCTTTCCCTTTTCCACCTCTAAAAAGAACAGAAAAAAGCCGAGAATTCGCCTCCGAGGATAACCTAGTCCTGAGGTGAGCATGTAAAAAAAATCTCTCGCTTATCATATTTCATTCCACCGTCCCGAAAAATGCTTAGCGTGACTTAGCTTTATGATTCGGATCCAGACCACAACCCATTTATAGGCAAGGCCCAGTTTTCAAAAAAAGATCATCACTCGGCGTTAGAATTTTCCAGGTAAGTGAGAACCGCCCACATCAAAACAAGTCTCTCTTCGCTGTCATAACACTCGAGTTTGTGGACCTTCAACTCATTCCGACGATCTCATCCGAACAGATTTTTACCGTCACGAGAAAGACGCTTAAGAGGATATTTTCTCTCAATACCCTTCCCTTCCTCCTGTCTCCCATCTTCCGAGCGGCAGCCTTAATTTTCTTTCCTCGGGCTGCTTTCCACCTCCTTCTCACTCTCTCCTCCCAGCTTCCCCCCCCCCCCACAACCCCCGTTCCCCCTCCCTCTCATTCCTCCACCGTCCCGTTCTCGCAAGCCCCGCCCACGGGATGCCAAGTCGACCATTTTTCGAATCCTCTTTCACCCAGCCACCCACCCATTCTCCTCTCTCCTCTCCCTCCGCCCTGCTCCATTCCTCTCCTCGGGGGAGAAAGAGGGAGAAAAAATATATCCCACCCATCTCGCCCCCCCTGAGGACCCGTCAGAACACTACATCACAAAACTTCCTTTTTGCTCTTCTTTGCCCTCCTACCTAAACTTATCTTGCGTGTTGTGTGTTGTCTCTCTCTCTCTCTCTCTCTCTCTCTCTCTCTCTCTCTCTCTCTCTCTCTCTTTCCTCTCCCTGCCTCCTCCTCCTCCTTTCCATTTATCCCAACCTTCCACCCCCCCCTTTACCTACCCACCTATGAACGACATACCAGCAGTTCGCCTGGCAATAATTTCTCAGGAGGTCCCAAGTGTAATAGGGCTTTGCTCCTCGTGGAAAGGTTGTTTTCAATTATGGGACACGGTCCGTCGGAGGGTACCGTTGAAGAACTCGAAAGACAGCGGAGATGAAATTGAAAACCCGAGAAATTACTGCGGTATTTTTCTCAATCTTTTGGAGATTACTATTATGTATGGCACGAGAAAAGGCTTAAATGTGATATGGAGATGAGTCTTTGAGCGCGGAGACCGTATGAACATCTCAGAAGTGCTTCGTGCAGAAATGGGCACGGGTTAGGGGTGACTTGGCGAAAAGGGAATGTTGAAATAAGTGCGCTCTTTATTGCGGCCCTACGATGTAAATTGCGAAGGTCGTAGTTTTAAAGGAAGGATTTCCTTCTGTAAAAAAATGAGAAGTGAATTGTAGCTATGTCACCATTTATATGTCTAGGTTAAAGGAAACGGATAAGCACCTAAAGCTGGAGATTTCAACGATTGCAGCGTCGGTTAATTTTACGATACATAAAAAATAATGTTAAAATGATTTTCTCAAAAGATCATAGCATTATTTTATCTATAAATAATTACGATTATTAAATTCTACGATGATTCCATGTTTTCGCATCAGGCGATCAAGTTATAGAACATTTAACGAGAAAATATTCGCTCACCTGAACGCAGAGAACATTTTTCAAACTCCGGGTTAATTACGGGTAGCAGCAATATAATAACCCGTCATAAAATATTATTTTCAACGCTCGATAACCTCGGCTAAAATAAAAGAACACTTGTTCGTGTATCGCCGAGAGTAAGGAGGTTTATTCGAAAAAAAAGGAAATCTCCGCACATGCGCTACCGTTATGCCGCGGGAACAATGAGGCGTGACTATCAAAATTAAGCGAAAATTAAAGACCATCATCCTTCTTCGTTGGCGATGATGAAAAAAGAAGCGGTCGGTACATCATCTCCACGGATCGCTTAAGCCAGAGCGGCGCCTTCAGAGCGTTGCATTCGCCAGCCGCGCACCCGAATAACTCCGTCATCCGCATTCATCCCCCCCCTAAACGGAATTCCCGGCATTTTCCTCCTCGATATATTTACGGCCGTGGGCAGAGTTCGGTGACGGCCAGAAAACACTCGCCAAAAATTTTCCGAGGACCACATAAAAAAATGTCCCTTTCGGCGGCCATGCTATCTCCCGCCGAGACTTCATCGCGTATGCCGTCCTTCGCTTTTTCTCCTAAACCTTTTTCTCCCCACCGCCCTTCGCCCGGCTTACCACGATATCTCGAAATTTTGAACACGAGAGGGCCACTCCTCACCTACTCCTCTTCCCTTCTCTCGCTCTCCTTATCGAACGTCCATTTTCCCATCCCAATTCCCTTCTCTCTCTTCTCCGTTCTTTCCTCCGGTTCTTCTTCTTTTCAATATTCTCTTATGGCTTTTGCTCCTTTTCACCTATTCTCTCCTCGTTCGCTTCCACTGTCATTCTTACGCAATTACCTCCGCTATTCAAGTCTCTCGTTCCTTTCATGCAACCTCTTGTGCCGTCGTGCCGTCATTTTATTGTTCAATTTCCTTCTATTCGAGCTCCTTCCAATATGTTTTAACCCTTTTGCAGCCTCTTAATTGCAGTATAAATAGGTTTTATTTTAGCGCCAAAATCTGTTTTACATGGAAAAAATCATGGAAATACATTTAAAGATGTCATATTTTAAGTACTCCAGAATATAAGACGTATAAACTGCCACGAAGGCGGCCACTCTGTCGTTTTTATGCCCATTTGGTTTATTCGATTGTTTTGCGGAATTTACTTACATTGTTCCTAAGAAATGTGGCACAATACAATGAATTATACTAATTATATGATACTACGCTAATTCTGCTGTCAAAATATTAATTGCAAATAACTCTCACCGCAGTGAACGTGGTTAAAAGATACAAATTTTAACCTTTTCAGTGCGTCTTAGTAGCTCTTCATCCGTTTAGAACTATCACGCCCTCTTTCCCCCTTCTCTTCGTTGTGACCCTTCCTTTCGCGTTTGTTTCCCCTCCGAAACCTTCCTCGTGGGATCCTCCTCTCCTTCGCCATCATGCCTCTCCTCCTCCATTTCGCTCCCGTCTCCCAATCTCCTCATCATAATCTCGCCATTCCCTCTCTTTCTCTCTCTCTCGTGTTCCCTCTGTCCACACACTAGTTCCCTTCCCCCGGCTTCTTACCTCTCATCATTTACCACCTCCTCTGAATCCTACCCCTCCCCCAAAACCTCCTTCCTTCCCAAGATTACCTCCTCTTGCTCGTGGCTCTTGACTCTGGCCCACCACGTCTTGTAATGAACAAAAGGTTTACGGGCCCGGGATGAGGTCGGCTGTAAGAAGCGAACTTAATGACCCCTAGCAAGGCGGTCGTAAAGGATGATGTGAGATGGCTGGAGAAGGAAAGGAGGGGATGGGACGGGGAGGTTAAAAAAAAAAAACGACGGAGAAAATCTGGAGGCAGTTTTTGGTTGGTCGAGGTGGCGAAGTGAAGAAGGTTACTCGGAAGGTAGGAAGGAGCTCTCGGGGGAAAAAAAAAGTCGAGGCTCGAGATATGGCAGGTGTTGGTGATGTTTTGGTTTTGGCGAGGGAACTTTTCAGGAAAATTATCTAATCAGGGACAAAAAATTCTCTTCTTTTTTTTCCCTTCGAATTTATTGAGGTGGTTGCGGTCACCGCCCGCTGCACATGTAAATTCGCCGAAAAATATGAATTTTAAAAGACGTATACGATGGAACATAAAAATGATTGAGAAATCGATTTCCTTGGTTCAGCCCTCTAGAAAAAAAAGGAAGAGGCATTCCAGTAGCTCCAGCTGGAAAGAATTCAAGGAGCGGAACAGAGAAAGCAAAATAGGCCTGCGTAACGAGAGACGGACGATGGCTTCAACGTTCAAGACTCACTGGTGGTGATGGGAGTAAGGCTCTCTAGGCTCCGAACAAATGCTTGATCTTTTATGGAACATGATTTGAATCCATTATGTAGTTTATGTTACAGTTCGATGAACTCGTCCATATAGGTAATGGCGAGGTATGTACACCATCTCAAATTCAATTCTTTTTCAGTAATGTTAACGTTCAGTAGGATACGGTAATTCTTTTGCCCGAAATAACAAGAACTGCGCGAGACAAAAGGTAGTCAAGTTTTGTTAAAACAGACAAGATACGGATCATCAAATTCTTCGACTTGCCGGACAGAAATGTTAACCCATAAAAGTTCCGATTCTTCCCCTAATTCATGGCACCTATTAAAAATGTTATGCAATATAAATTAGCATTTCAAATTAGGAGTCTTCTAATTATTTTCCATTCTCATCCGCCTCGAGTATAAATATCAAGGCAATGAAAGTGACACAAATCCGGGGGTGCCGTGGCGTAGTGGCGAGGGCGTTGGCCTGCTACGCAGAGCATACCCGGTGCGAACCGGGTACGAATCCTGCTAAAGTGGGGTTTTTTCAGAGGTTTAGCGGCCCCCTATTTGCGTGTTTAGAGGAGAACACGCGAATCAGCGCTCCGTCCTTCGGAAGGGACGTAAAGCTGTTGGTCCCCTTGGTGTTTCTCGTTAAGAGTAGGCTAATGCCGGCACCGGGTTTATCTCCTCCCTTGCTTTGTGATTTAGACTAAGAAGCCTACTAGCGCTGGTAATCGTTTGAAGTCACAAGGTTCCACAATAACACAAATCCTTTAAGTTCGTGAGCATTTAAAAAGGATCTATAAGGAGTAGCCATATTGCTTCTCCTTTAATAGCTTCTTAGTAATTATTCTTGATACAATAAAACGAATTTATTTGTATTTTCTGCTTATAAAAACTACCGGAGAGTTTTTATTAAACCTTCCCTCCTGAAATTCCACCGCAGACTGAAAAAGCCTACGCCCACGCACCTATGACCTCCCTCTAATAAAACGACAAAATCGCCGTTCTGGTTTATCTCACCCACCTCTCCGTCTTTACGAGAGTCTGGCCAATCCCACGACACCCTTTGTAAAACCACGCTGCCGCGCAGTCATTACGTCCCGACGACCAAGCATAAACAGAGAGCTCTTGCCCATAAAAATGTTATTGGCGAAGAATGGAGGGGAGACACTCTCCAACCTGCGACAGCGTAGAAACACAGCGAGAACCGGTGGTCCGGGAATTGTTAGTTCTCGGGATTGCTCCCTCTGTCATTGGATGCATTAAAGCCGAGATTATGACAACACCTGACGGCTTCAGTACAAAGCCATGAGCGTTGGCACGGCGCCACGAAGACATTCATAAAGTCGCCTCTGTCGTTACCTCTAAACTGACAAAGATTGCGATTTATTTCAAATGAAGATTTGATGCTACGAAGATAAATACTACGAGTCATCGCGTGATTAAAACGTTAATAATTTCAACGGAAGAAAATCTGTCTCACGTAATTGCTAGACATTGGAATTGGCAAGCTTAGGTGGTGCAAGAAAGACTTCGCGATTGTGTGGCAAGTGAAATTCCTTTCTCTATTAACTTATGCTACGAAACTGGGAATATAAAGTGACAAGATTCATACAGATCGTTCCTACTAAAGGCGTTCTCTAACGCGGCGTATACCAAGTGGCAGAAGAATGGTACGCATAGGAAAAAGGCTTGGAAGAAATGGAATGGGGTAGGATGGGAAATGGGAGGAGAGAAGGCTTTGTGGAGGGCGGGGTGGAGAATGGAAGGCGACTTCCCATTCGTCCCCTCCCACTTGCTGTGCCTGTCTTCATAACGACCTAATCCCGAATTACCTCGCAAAGAAAGACGAGCGACCTTAAGGTTTCCGAGTGGAGCGCCGCGTTATCCCATTCGCCCGCAACCCATAAACTCTCGGACGAAAAAAAGACGCTCGAGAGCCACTCGAAGTTTTCTCGGATTTTTTTATTGCAGCATGGCTCCGTCGATTTCTGTTTCCTCTTTTTTTCCATCCCCCGGGCTCTTTCTCTCTCTCTCCCCCAAACCCGATCCCATTCCATCTTCCCCTCCCCTTCCTCTCCCCCTCGGGATGTTCCCAACGACCATCCCCCTCGGGATGTTCCCAACGACCAATCCGGTTTTGAAACTCCTACAACTTCATTATTATCGCCCCCATATAATCTTAGAGGTTGTCGAAGGTGCGCGCACACACATACGCGCGCACACATGCTCTTAGACTCGCGTTGAATGTCATAGCACGCTTGTTTTATCTATATTTTCGAGTAGATTTGAACATATATTCGATACAGCGGAGAATCACGAGTTACTTTTTCATTGTGTTGACGAAGACCTTAAAAATATTTTCATAGGAAGACTTATACATAAGTTTAATAACTGTTATTTTAATTGCAATATTTTTAAGACTCGCAGATATAAATCATAACTTATATTTAACTGCATTTTTTCACATTTCCGTTTTTACCAACAAGGATAAATTCTGTTGACGTTTCAGGTACAGAAATCGTAAAATTTAAATAATTTTCTTTTTTGCTGTTATATACATCATTAACCTAAAAGAAAGCGCCCTATGTGCATTCCAACATCATTTCTTTTAATTCTGTGAAATCCATTTATAATACTTAGATCTGCTGCGAGTTAACATCTTCCTTTGATCACTTCTGCTTCTTAATGTTTCTTTATTCTGTGAACGTAGTTTTACATATAGTGATGCCCAGTTAACATAACATGGATTTCAGGTGAGACGTGGCGATTCACGCTGTAAGCCCTCCCGCGGTATAAGCGAGGACACGGCTCGTTTGACCCAATACAGCTTTTACATATAAGTTTTAATTTGTCAAATTTAATCTTGGCATGACAGCTAAAATTTAAGAAAAAGGCAAAAGTTAATTCCGAAATAAATCTATTGTTAATACAACGAATTTCTATGTATAGTAGAAAGTAGGAGGAGCAGGGAATATCTATTATTTAAGTGACGGCCTTATAACTGAGGAGTTCCATAGTTAATTAAGGAGGTAAAATTTCGTTTTCACGATTTAATCACAGATAACCTTGCCGTAATGTCTCTATTTCAGTTATTAAAAGCATACACATTCAATTATAATCCGTTCTGATTCAACTGTAACATTTTCCACAGCTTTCTAATTTCGAGTTTTCAAATTTGAGTAAACTAACAAAAGAAACAAAATCAATCTTTGCAATCACGGATTTGTTAATTAAGACCTCAGAATTTCGTTAAAACTTCCATTTCGGGGGGAAAAAGAGAAATCAAGAGATAAACGGATGGCTGCTGACCTAAATAAATGCCGTGAGAATCTCTTATCAAAAGATCAACAGGCGTTGAAATCTCTCTCAAGAAATTATCTTAAATTCCATATAAAATCTACCTGTCAAAGGGGTTGATTTATATGATTTTATTTCATAGATTAAATCCATGCTAGTTTTGGTTTGATTACCTCGAACCGTTGTGTGAAACGTTGGTTTATTCGTTTCCTTCCTCTTCTACTATGGATCTCAGAATTGATTTAACGTGTTTTCCTTTAATTAACGTATTTGTAGTACATGGAATTTCAGAGATTTAAACAAAGATGATTTTCTATAAAGTGGTTAAATTATCAAATAACTATCAGTTTTAAGTTTGTATTTAACATGCTGAAGATAAATGAATGTGAACAAAATTTACTTTACAAATAGCCTTATATGAGGACAAAAGATTTTCTTCGGTGAATTAATGTTTTCCTCGAAATATCTGGAGAAAGTCCTTTTGCAGTATAACAATAGCAGAATCCCGGAATTGAAAAAAAAACTCCGCCCTTCGCTTCGAATGTTAAATTTTAACTCGCAGCCGTTTCCTGTTTCCCCTTCAACAATGAAAATATCAATTGCGCGATGAACATTTGTCGATTGCGTCAAAGGAGACAAATCTTGAGTTCATATTTAGCCGGAGTGACAAGCAAAGCCGGCATCTAATTTCCGTGAACAAGTCGTGTCACATTCGAGGCCAATTCCATCCAGTCGTTCCACGTTAACAGAATAGAAAATTCCCTTTAAGGAATCAACGGAAATTTACGAGCTTTTACGACCAAATATGAGAGAAAAAAGACGTCCACGAGAGAGGAGATTTTGCCGCCCATCTCGCCTTTCGTGACAAGGTGGCGGTGAGGTTTCATTAAGGCTTTTTTCCGAGCGAGAAAGCTACAGAGAGAGAGAGAGAAAGGGAGAGAGACCAGATTCCAATTATGGAGCCAAAAGCTCAAACAATCTTCGCCCCCTCCGCTTCACTCCGCAGATCCGCATCCTGAACAAGGCGTCCGATTCCAAACACTCCCGATGGTAAGATTTTTCCGCCCTTTTTTCCCATCGTACCTTCTCGTTCTACTCCGATTTCGCGGAATGTCGCCAGTCGCACTGCCTCGAGGGCTTCCAGGAAAGGAGATGGCGCTGCTGTGTATGCCCCGGATATTTTAGAAAATGCCGTCGTCCTTTTAATCATTCCGTCCACTCGCGCGCGCGCGGATTAGAGGGAGGAGGAGGAGGAGAGTCGGTCGGAGTGCACGTTGGAAGGGTTATGTGATTGCGGCCAAATGGGAATGAGATTTTTAATACCTATAACGGGTTAGAAAGAGAAACTAGATAAATTGAGAGCCGAAGATTGAGAAAGGAAATAACGCGAGAAAACGAGTTACTTTCAGGTTGAACAAATCTCGAAGAAGTTAGGGTATGTAGAAAAATTTATAGAAGTATTTCACGTGTTAACTTTAACAAAATTTAATCTGAAAATAAATTGCATGGCTTACTCAATAACATTAATCGCGACGCATCTAGTTATCACCGAAAATCGGTTATTGAATGAATTTTTATCGTAATAGCATTAAGTGGAAGGGAAGTTTGACAAAATATAGTAATGTGGTTCTTGAAATAGCATTAGTAAATCCGTACTGGTGTTAATTTATAGGTATTTTTTATTTTAATCCAATTATAAAATCATTTAAATCTATCCATGGGGAATATTTAATAAATAAATCAATAAACGGCAATGGATTGTCTTTGCAATAAAACTGGAAGTTACTTTGGTTCCAATTTTTTCGATACAACATAATATTCTTTCTGTACTTCTACATTATTAAAATAAAAAGTTCAGATCCCGGGAATAGGTTAAAACAGATCAAGCCTAGTAGACATAATCGATCGAATTTTTCGAAAAAGACTACAAAGGTATATATAGTTTCGGCTCATGAACCTATTATCAACTTGTTAATACATCCGTCGAATGCTTCCATTCTAGATCATGCACGAATTGTAAGTTTCGAACTCAAAAAGTTAAAGGAGGAATCCTGCATTCAAAAAGCAATCGAAACTGTTGGCTCGGAAAAAAACTTTTCCAAAATGAAAAAATAAAGAAACGAATAAAATACAAATATATCAATTTCAGCTGTTTTCTAATTAAAATAACTCAATTATTCTCAATTGCAATAATTTTCTTCTTATTAAGGTAGTTTCTGGGCCGAACCTTGAGCTCTTGGATCGCATTTTTACATTTCTTTAATATTACGTCGTGGTGTGAATTCCTACCATTTATATACGCATATTTTCATTTACGGCCATTCGCACATACATATTACACGTATATTACCTGGCAGTCCGGCTTCTCACTTTGTTGTTCCACAATATTTTAGGTCACTGTTCTGAGCGGGAATGATCATGCATGACATGTCTATTATTTTTGAACCGTTGAAAAACATTAATCGATTCAATTAAATAACCATTTAGGAAGGGTTGATTGAGGTTGGAATGGAGTGATTTTCTGTATCTAAGTGATTAATGATACCAAGAAAATCTACCGATTAATCCTAATTGATTTCAATGATTGTCAAGATGTTTGCTCTTGATTGATTCTTACCTCGAAAATAATCCTATTTGACCTTTTGAAAAATCTGACGTTGATACTTATTTCCATAGATTCTTATTTATTACTCCAGCGTCCAAAATTAGGAAAGATGGTAATGGTCAAGAAGAAATAAATCAGTTGTGACATCATACTTCCTTGTTTTACATGAACACCTAAGGGACTGCTTTACGAGGAGAAGACTTAAAATTATTTTGTCTTAAATTATCAGTTTTCACAACGTTATGCATATGAAACCATTTCTCAAAATGAACTTTTTATAACAAATAAATTTTAATGTGCAACCAAAATAGTCATAATTGTGAAATATTTTAACATACATTAATAAACTTGAAACACAACTTTTCTCAACTTAATTTTCTCTTCTTTAGTAGATCCTAACAAGATTTTTTCAAGGTTTTACTAAAAAATGATATTGCTCTACTTCAGACAAAAAAGTTTTTAGACCCTCTACACTTAAGGACAACGGGATTTAATCCATTTAGAACGGAAACTGAAATCAATCGTAATAAAACTGCCCTTTTCCTGTATCCTGACAAATTTCTCCAAATACACTATATTTGGAGTGTTAAAAGTTTTTCTAAACTCTCGGACTCGGAATAAAACGATTTCAATAGCCATAAAAACGGCACCAACATGGTTTAAACCAACCGTAATGATCCGAGAATTAATCCTAAACCTTTTTCTAACGTTTGGAAGAGATCTAAAAAAATGACCTAAAAATTTATGGCTTGTAACCTACTACCTTCGTGGGAAGAGTCGTGCTCGAGCGTATAAATTCAACTTCCATGGCCGAAGGCGGACTAAAAAGTCTTTTTTTATACATGGAGAGTATGTGGAAAAAAACAGACCGTGGAGAGGAGAGAATTATTAGGCGAGGGTTTCCTAAAAAGAGCTAGGGACGGGAGAAGAGCTTCGAATTCAACGTCTGTGAACCGTTTTAGGTTAGAGACGGAAGAAAACATTGCCAAGGTGGAGAGGGGAAGAGAGAAAAAATAGGAAAAAGTATAGTCGTAGAAGATGGTAGGTGGGGAAAGAAATTAGATATGGGTGGAAGGGGGAAGGGTATAAAGAGTTAAGTGGGACGGAATAGGGACGCGGAATAAGAGGAAGGAAATGATCAGATAAGGATTATCTAAGAGAAGAAGGGGGGAAAAGCTGTGACGGATGAGAAAGTAGAAAAGAGGGGAGGGGAAAGTTATGGAGATCAAGGAGATAGAAGAAATATGCGTAAACGGAAGATTTAATGCGTGAAGGGGTCGGGACGGCAAATCGAAAAAAGCTGGCCATTAAGCCAATTTTCAACTTTTTTTTAGCGAACTAAAAACGGTTTATTATTAATCTATGGTATGTACTGCATATTATAGACCACTTTTTGGGTCTTAAAATTTCGCAAAATAAAGTCCATAACCCGGCAAAGTTGAGGAAAACGGCGTATGCTGAAGCGGTGATTTTCCAAGCAAAATTGACGAATTTCGTCAAAACGAAGAAAGACTCTCGGCCGTTTATTGGCTTTTTAATCGGTACTTATTATTAATACGCATCTATATTAATAACAAACAGGTATTTAAAAATATTTACTGCAATTATTATATAACTTATACGATTTTGAAGTGGATACTGCATTTTACATTAATTTTGAGATGAAAGGCTCAAATCGTTTTTATCAACGCTTATCGACGCGGAGATATTTAGATAGGTATATAGCGAGAAGTCTATATATTCATTTACAAAAGGAAATTCTTGCGGATACCTGCTCTTTTGTAGTTCCTGTACATTTTTCTGTCGCGTGCGGCGCGCTCCCTCAGCGCGCTGCATGAGCTCAAGGTGCCTCAGATAGGCTTGCATTGATAAAGCGCATTATAATTCCTATTTTTTAGGCGCGTTTCGCTTACAGCGTGAGCGCCTATTGTCGTCAGTCTGTTCGTCCGTCCGCATGTTCGTTCTCAGCTTCTACTGAAAGGATTTTCATGAAATTTGATATTAAGGACTTACAATCAAATATAATAAGAAAATCGCAAAAATGAATCACGTAAGTCAATCAGGAGTACCACTTTACTGGTGATAAAAAAATCAACTTTCCGTCATATCTCATAAGTATTGCTCATATCAAAACCCAACCTGCCGGAGTTTTAAGAAAATAACCAGACCGCGCTTATCTTTATGGCTTACCCTATGGGGCACCAGACTCACCCCTGCCCTCGCGCAAGGCACAAGGGGATTTACTCCCGACTGGATAGAGGCGAGAGTATTCAGTGTGCCTCGTGACGAAGAAGGATACGCATATTCAGGTATCAATGAGGAACTGATTTCCCGGTTTTCAACAATCTTGAAAGCTTTATCCAGCGGGCACTTGCTAAATGACACTGCTTTCACAACCTGCTGTAAGGAAACCGCAGAAAAATACGTTCGCCTTTATGGGTGCTACCATATTTCGCCTACAATTCATAAGGTCCTTATTCACGGCCCAGCTATTGCGAGAGAGATTATCCTTCCCATAGGCCAACTATCAGAAGAGGCAATGGAAGCAAGGAATAAAGACATCCGGAAGTATAGAGAATCACACACCAGAAAATATTCAAGGGTAGCAGCGAATGAGGATCTCTTCCGAAGACTCCTTCTAACATCAGATCCTGTACTTTCCACCATTTTTAGCCTCCCGAGGAAACCAATTAAAACTTTGAATGCCGATGTTCGGGAGCTACTGGTACTAGACGAGATGGAGAGCGATAAGGACCCGGAGGAAGTGGGCGAATGGGATGATGATGATGGTGATTTGCAATAGCTAAATTTTTCTGCAATTAAAGTGTGACTCTAGGTATTTACATATGTCCATGTATATTCTCTGGAGTATCTGTAGTTAATGAAATAGAACATAAAAATGACAAAGGAATTTAAAGTGTTATTTTTGGTTGTGATTTCTCTAATTTTTCAAAAATTGTAACTCTCTACAGAGGGTTACCTGTTGTAGCTAGGATGAAATTGATAGCGAAATTGAATTCAGGAGGTCAAAAACATCATAGATAGACATTTACAAGCATATTTTCGCTCAAACCAAACAAGACATTACTTTTGGCCAGCTTTTTTCGATTTGGTTCACTGCGCGGCGTAGGAAGTATGATTAGAAGTTGTAAAGGTTATGGCGAAAAATGTGGGCTCGTACTGTGAATTATTTCTGTGTATGAGGAATTGGAAGAGGAGTGTTATATGTACAATTGCAATTAGGATGTGAAATTTAGAAGAATAAATGCAAAATACTTGGAATTATCTGTTTGAATGAGTAAGGAAAAGAGCTACCAAGTAAACAATTTAATGGACAGAAGGAACAAATTCAGGAAACGGTGCGGGATAGATTAAAAGAAAGAATTTTTCTCGCTCAAGCAGCAAGAGTTGATAGCAGCTTTTAAATTTAATGATTGAAAAACTTGAACATGTTTACCCATCCTTATTTGGTAAGTGTGCCAGATTTGATTTGTGGAATTCCAAATATTTTGACAAATAATCCATCCAGCGAAAATGATACTAATTAGTTGGAAAGGGCAAATTCGAATTAATACATAATTTTAGAGTATTTGTAAGTTTAAAAATTATTTTAAATTTTAAATAAAAAATGTATGAATGAGGGGAAAATGAGAAGACAGAACAACGCGCGAACATTACTAGGACAAGTAAACACGCTTAAATGACAAGAAATTGTAATTGAACGACGTAGATGTGAGTAGACAGACATTTAGTTTAAAGGAGAGATAAAAGGAAACATGCGAATGCTAGAAGAAGAAAGAGTACTAAGTACGAGATAGTAACAGAGTTGATCAGTCAACAAATTAGGAAATATCAACGCGGCACTTTGGAAACAAAGATTTTCTCATAGTTATCGAGCTATCCTTGGGACGAACTAGCCTTCAAAACCTTTTTAGATGAGTCAATTTAGAATGACCTTGCTGTTTGATAAAATAACACTTTATTTTCCTTTACTGAGTAAAATAAAGTTATAAAGAGATTTTTAGTAAGAGAATTTAAAGGTCGAGTGAAATACATATCAGAGCAATATAATAAAGATGTGGAGGAAAAAGCTATGTGGTGGGAATGGTATGATAATTATAGATAGAGAATTTAATTATGACTAACAACCTAACCTCACTTATGACCACATAATTTTCAAACCCACAATGTTGAAGGGACAATCATATTCGAGTAGATTAACTCAGGCGAGGATAAGTCTTTCGACGCTTTTTCATATTTAAGGCGTGGATATTCGTGAAACACCGTGTCTTACTGGCTAAAATGTATTTGAAGAAATAAAGGATACGCGTGGAAAAATACGAGAATGAGAAAAACGTGCGTATACGAATGTAAGAATTACACGGAAAGTATAATGGGGTGAGACGAGGGAAGAATAAGGATGGGGTTTCGAGGGAGGGAGGGAGTGGAGAAAAGGAAGAGAGAGAGAGAGAGGAGGGGGGTGGGGAAGGATGAGACGCCTACTCACCCCATTTTGGGAATGGGCGTCTCGGATGGGGTCGGCCGGGGAGATAATTTGAGGATTCCTCTCGTACGTAGGAGTGAGGCAGATTGAGAGGGGAGGAGGAGTGGCGGGATGGGCTGAGAAGAGGAGAATCTCACCCTCGGGCGGTGGTTGTTGGAGCGTGCGTGCGTGCGTCCGCGTGAGTGCGCGTCTGAGAGCACGGGCAGATGGGTGGCGTCTCGGAAAAACGTTGGAGGTGTATCGAGTGAAAGAGAGAGAGAGAATTGAAGAATGTGTAGACGGGAATAATGAAGACCACGTCTCTTGGGGAGGAAGGCTCAATTGGAGGAGAGGCGGATGAGGTGGTGGAGCGGATGACGTATCGCAATGTTAATTCTTTTTTTCCTTTTTTGGAGCGAAAGGAGCCAAAGGAGAGGCGGCGGGAAGGGCGGAGTGGGCGCACATTGTTGCAGCTTTGGAGCAAAAATATTTGGCCATTCAAAAAAGGGGGGGGGGGGAGGTTGAGATTTTTATGGTTACAAAGTTTGTAACCATTGTTTCCAGACAGTGTAATTCATTGTTAGCTTTCGTTGAAATTCGCCGATTTTTTTTGTTTTTCGGTCAAGTCAATGAACGCTCATTGCTGTTGAAAAAGAGGAAATTATTTTATATATACTATGGAAAACATTTCCAAGATTTCTTTATTCTCTACATGAGATTGTTGCCGAAATTACAGAAACTCATCGAGAATTAGATTCAATAACTTAAATAAAGTAATTAAAAAAAGGTTTTTTTAAAAATAACTTTTATATTATGCACTAAAAAGGAAAAAATAAATTTTTAATTATTTATCGATCGTGAGTTCAGCTGGTAAGGAGTATTAAAATTTACAACAATTTCAGTGGAATAAATTCCTTCTTGCTCAACAATGTTGATTTACTAAACTTTATTTAGAACTTTTGTAAAAGTTATATGGCGCAAGATAATAAAACCTATAAGATGCCATATAACTTATACAAAAGTTCAAAATAAAGTTTAGTAAATCAACATTGATGAGCAAGATGGAATTTATTCCACTGAAATTGTTGTAAATTTTGTTCCTCCTTACTAGCCGAACTCACGATCGATAAATAAATAAAAATTATTTTTTCCTTTCTAGTGCATATTAATATAAAAGTTATTTTTTAAAAAACATTTTTTTAATTAATTTATTTTTTTATTAGTCTCAAGCAATGAAATTTCACATTCTTCCATGGTTTCTATAGGTAAGGCTGTTAAATTACAAATTTTATCTCTAACTAGTTGTTTATGTAACTAAAAATGTTAACATTCACCATTCAAGCCCTCTAAACCAGTATGACGTAGCATAATTAAAAGTGTAAGTAAGTTAAAAGCTCTGTAACAACCCGAAACAAGAGAATGAAGACAACCGAATAACTATGTACATTTACGAGTGTAGGTATACTTACTTAATTATACGTAATAAATCGTTGCTCTATCCCTTACTGGTTCTCAGTTATTAATTATATTAGAAAATGTGTCAAACTACGAAATATTTTACTTTGTAGAAATATACGATATAATAAACAAACATTTTCTCAATGTTTTCATAGTTGAACTACGCTGTGTGTACCTCGCCATCTATCGCCCATCTGAGGACGCTCAGATTTTTCGGATACCCGCTAGATGCCAGACAAAGAGGGAAAGTAAAAATTACAAGTAATTGTCATTTTAATAGGATATATTACTCATTCTGATTTATTAAGATAATAAATAAGTAATCCCTATCTCATTAGTCGCGTCGGAAGCGTCACCGGATGTATTTGCACCGTTCCCATGGTCTGCTAGGGTGATACAAGCCTTCATGAAGGGGCCACAAAGCGATATATATACCGATTACAAACCGATATACATATAACCTATATATATATATATATATATATATATATTGAGTGATGTTAATATAAAAGTTATTAAAAAAAGAAAATATGTTAAATACATAGTTCTTTTTTTGTCTTAATTACATTGGTTAAGAGTTACCTAGTATTTTGAAGTGTTAACTGTTATGGTTGCCAGATCAGAAAATAAAAAAATCCTGTTCACCAAAAATTAACATCTTTTAATTTCTTATAATAGTAGGTACTTAAAATGTAATTACAGTAGAATCTCGATTGTTCGAGGTGAACGGGACCGAGGTTGCCTCGAATTACCGAAAAGCTCGGACTACACGGATTACGACAATTTAGAACATATGATTACGCATATATGATATACACATTGTATTAATATTATGTACATATATTGTGTTAGAATATAAATAAATAGTACAACAGTAGAATAATAATAATACGCTAGCAGTAAAGCCACTATCACCATCTTAAAGTTGTTTCTGGAAATTACGTGCTTTTTCTTGGAGCATTGGTCCTGTGATTGGGCTTCCTTTCAATCTCTGCTGTGAAAACCACAGGAACAAAGCTTCACTGTTTTTTTTCGTATTGAGCTTTCTTCATGGTTTTTTGGGAAATCAAGGCAGTTATCGCCTCGGACTAAACGGAACCTCGAACGAACGGGACTCGAACTATCGAGACTACTGTATGGTGTTGCTCTATCATTATATTAAATATCATAAGATTATTTTTAAATGTTTATTATAGGGTCGGTTTTATCGTCAAACCGGCAATTGTACTCTATGTTAAAAACGGTCAAAAATCGGCCGGTTGACAACTCTAGCTGCAGTTCTGTAGGCGATCAACAGAAGGAGCATGTGCAATGTGTGCGACGCACACGGGCGGCTAAACAACGGGGGAGGCCGATTTATCGTCAGACAGGTACAGTATTTTTAACAGTAATGAGGACTGTATTATAATATGCTTTATATTCTTTCATGTTTATTGGCTACGAAAATTTAACAATCAATAAGGCGTTTTTTAAAAGTTTTTGTAAAGAACGCCTAAAAAGGGCGGAAAATGAGAGACTTGCACAAGGGCATTTCAAATGTGCATTTATGATGACAATTATTACTTGCGAAATTTTTATGTTGAAAAATACTAATTCCATTAAATAATGTCTGCTCTGAATGAGATAATTGTAGGGGCCTGCCCAAAATGTTATCCGACATTTCCAGTGTTAATAAAGCAATAATGAAGAGGCCTATGAAGTGTGTAACTTGTAGCAGTCTATTGACATATAAGAAATTTGTAGTTTGCAAGAGGATACAATTGAACGCTGTTATGACGGTCCATTTTGTTTTATTTCGGATTATGAAATTTTTTTGTTTTCCTTTTAAATAAATTTTGCAATTACACCAGTTCCTCTGTATTTATATTCCGATGTTTTCTTCGTTTAAGTAATGGATTTCAAAAGTTAAAATTAAGAAATACAGCACTATACTACACCCGAACAAATTTAATTTGCAAAAGAACAACGTTGCAATTTTTATCAACCCTTATTTTCAGTATGAAATTCTAATTCATACATAAATTCATAAGAAAATGCATCTCGTGCATAGAAACGATAGATAGATAGATAAAGATATAACATTATTCCACAATTTTATTTCATGTTTCTTACAAAAGTGTAACCAAAAAAAAGCATGATAACAGATCACCTCCAAGACACGAAACACGAATCTGGTATTCTTTCCCCTCTCTAGCATTTAAAAACCCTTCACTTTAAAATAAACTTCAAAAGGTGAAGGATCTAGTTTTTAAATTTTTTAAAATAAACGGGAGTTATTAATCCCATCGAGAAAGAGAATACATCTTTCGCCCGTCCCGATGATCCGAGACCTAACAAATTAAAATACCAATGGCCTCAAAATATATGTACACGACCCCACGAGGGGAACTTATATTAAGAGATGCCCATAAATTCGCTAAAAAAGAAAACGCGGTTGAGAAATAGAGGAAAGGAACAAGGGCAGTGCAGAAGGATAGGGCAGGCGTCAGGTGAGGAAGAGATCCACGGGAGAAAAATGATATTTTAAAAGAAGAAAGAGGGAGATAGAGGGGAGGATAAGACCAGAAACGATTCGAATCACAACCTAAAAAAGATGAACGGGAGAATAGGGTCACGGCGGTCCAGACGATTGTAGCTTTGCGTTTTAAGAGTTCATAAAAGTTATGGACAAAACGCCTCCTTGTTGGTCGCAACGTTATTGTGTTCCACGCGATGAATATAATAGGAATAATAAAAATGCAACGAGTCAAGAATTCGTGAGACATATTCTTAGAATCTCCGACACGCGTAAGGAAAGTCAAGGGCCGCATTTTTGGACCGTTAGGTGTTTTTCTTTTCAACTGAGCGGAAGTGGCTCATAAGAAACGACTGCTTTAAAAAGTGAATATAACTGGAAAGACTGAAACCATTCCGGCCCATTTTTCACTAACAAAATTTATGGACAGGAGGCAAAAAATTAACGCATTTCCTAAAAACCAAAGTGATAGTAATAAAAGCGATATTTTCTGTACGGAACGACTTGAACGAATAAATCGTTACTGAATGAGGAAAAAATGTGTATACGATAAAATGATTTGTTCTAACATTTTCTATTACTGGTCGAGTCTTAAGTTTCTGCCGAAATAAAAATTTGGACTTTTACGCGTTTAAACTTGAATTCAGCCAAACTCCTAACTCCATTTCCATAATAAGACAATAAAATTGTTGAAATACGGAGGTAATTACATTTTGGAAAAGAGCACAGGGTTGATGGGAGAGAATGTGCGCCTAGTTCAAGGTCGATACGCGGGAGCTGGTACTGCAAGCTCCATTGAGGTCATAAAAAAAGTCGAAATAAACACTTCGTCGATTATTCGATGTTATCCAGGATGATGTTAGCACAACTTGGTTTTTACCTGCTATATCGCAAGTTTCTTTTTGTGCGGAGATGTTATCTTCAATTTTAGTCTCATGTTTAAGCTTCGTGAAACAATAATTATTTAAGAAATAAAATTGTAAAAACCATGTTGTATATTTTTATATTAAAATAATCGGATCGTGTTACGAAATAGCAATAAAAATAACTTTCCAACTTTCTTCCCGTTTCTTCATTTAACGGTGTAAAATTCGATTTATTTATTTTCTCTATATACCTAGTATCTATTCCATTCTCTCCCCCTTATTTTCCCCATTTTAAAGCGCTGGACGCATTTCCATTGTATCAGAATTTTTCATTGTTAAAAACTTGAAAATTTTCCGTTTTTTTCTAGTATCAAACGAATTTTAAAGCTAATTTGGCACGAATTCGGATTCTCTCTTCGAGAATAACATAATACTGTATTCTTTCGGCTATAAAAGCATCCAAGTCTCAATCGTAATGATAACGCATTTAAAAACGAAATGTTATGGATATAAATGGCGACGCGATGTCTTTCTTATGGAAAATGTTTTGTTTCATATTTAATTATTCCACATTTCTAGGTCTTCAGATCTTTCCTAATGCTTTCTCGTTTTTATCTACGTACATACCAAGTTTCAGATTCTCACCTATCTACCACTTCCACACCGGTCCGACGCGCAGAGGCAACTACGCCACAAAATTAACATATAGGACACGCATTCTCCCCTTCGGATGGACATTTTTAGTCGCACGCTCAAGTTACGAGGCTAAGGAATAAAATTAAAGAAAATAATACCTCTCATAATAACGAATTCAGCTCCCGTCCATTAAAGAGTAACTTCCCGCGTTTCTTAATCCCGCAGGAGAGACCCAACCCAACCGAGACAAAAAAAATGGAAATTGAGATGATATTATTTCCATCTCACGACCGTGGAAAATATTAAAATCAGACTTTTCGGACCGCAAACACGTGAGTGGGGGGGGAAAAGGGGGATCGAGGAGGGTGTCCATATTGATTGATTGATCAAGTCGTTTCCATCGCATAGCCACGGGGCATACGCTATAGGAGAAGGGGAAGCCTAGCCATTCTGGCCTCCGGTCCGTCTGCTTCGGATGATTGCAGTCTCCTGGATGCGAGAGGAACAGGAGGGAGAGGGAGGGGAGAGAGAGGTCGAAGGGAGGGAGAACGAGGGGAGGGAAGTGAGGTAGGGAGAGAGAACGAGGAAAATGACATCAATATTGAGAAGCACAAATGCTAGGGTTTAACCGGATGAAGATCCTTCGTTTTATGTCTGACGAATGAAGACTGCGCGATCCGTTCCAAAGCGAGCAAACATACATTGTAATAACCTTTCCTCCCTTCTATCAACACCAGACGGTACCTTGAAGAGACGGAGGTGACTGCATGGCATTCAATCAACATAAACGAAGATAGCATGAAAGAACGTATTTTCAGTGTTCTGTACCGAAACGCAAAACTATTATAGGCGCAAGTTATTTCTTCAAAACATTATTTTCCAATTACCTTTCAATAAATTACTCCACAAATACATAAATGGATGGATTGATATTAGACGTATTTGAAACATCAAATAAGGATGTTAACCCATTTTTGATGAACGATTTCAACTTCGAAGTAAATTAAGAGCAGTTTCATGTATACGAGGGGAAATGCTGAGATTAAAGTTGATTTTAAAGTCGTCGCTGTAAAAAGGTCAGTAGTTTTTTATACGAATTTCTCTGATTAAAATTGTTAATAAGTTTATTTGATCCTTCATTCCAGTATATTTTGCAAAATATTTGTACCCCACCTTTTCCTGTTATTTATCCTTCAAATTATGAAATACTGTGTCATGATTTCATGAACCTTTCGAAATATTTTTCTAAAGAAATAACGGCTCTCGCAAACAACAGCCACGGTAGTGAAACTAGCCCCAGACGGCTGTTGCTTTCCTTATTCATTAAGCCATCTTCAAGCCTGCGCCCGAATTGCGCGGCCAATCTTTCAGCAGGCATCGAACGGTTGTACGCGATTTCTGCTCGCATCGTAAATGAACCAATGCGTTCAGTCGTTAAACAAGCTCCTGAATAAATTCCAAATAGACAAAGCGTCAAACCCTTAACTCCACACACTTACTATATTTATTCCCCACGCCACCGCGCACGATCACAAATCCTTCAGAAAAGGGATTACCGTGGAAATGAATTCAGCCTTCCCTCAACACAGACACGCATTCGCTCGGTTCACTCTCTCCCTCCAACGAAAGATGGTCTCTTGGACCCAACCAATCAACTGTCATCGAGGAAATCCGACCAATCGGGAGGAGCGGTCGTGGAAAAAAAAAACCCCCACTGCTTGAGCCCGAACCCTCCGAAGCACCTAACTCATCCCGACAATGCGTGGTACCGCCGAATGCATGCCACGCCGGGGAAACGACTCGGACTCAGAAAGGAAGAAAGGCGTGCATAATGAGGATGTACCAATGTGTCCGCTTCGCGCAGATGCGTGTATGGAAATACAACGTATATACCCCTCCCCCCACCTTCTAGGGTCTAGGGGGAGGGGAGAATGTGTGAGAGCAGGGAGCGTAAAGAGATATGTGGAGGGAAAATAAAAGTTTGACGGGGTAGGGTTTTTGCGGGGGTAAAGTCGGGTGGCGTGCCATGCACCACTCTTTCCCACCGATTCTCCACGCCCTTTCCCTACAATACTCCCCACCCCACCCTTCTATTTCCTCCCCATCTCACTCAACCTTCTCTCTCTCTCTTTCTCTCCACTCCCCTCCGACTATCCATCTAGTATTCCCCCCGCCGAGTGCTGCAACAGCTATAGCTGCTGCAGCCCTTGCCGGGGGACCAACATCCCGCCGAGTCCCACAGTAACCGCGAGCGAGAGAGAGAGAGGGAGAGATTCGGGTAACCACACCCCTCATTCCTCCCCCTCCCTTCCTTTCACCCCCTCCTTCCCTCGTGTTAAATCCTTCTCTCCATCCGGATAGACACGCGTAGTCCTCCATTTCTTTCCCGCCCACCTCCCTCGCCGCCCCCTCTATCCTCTCCTCTATCTCATCTCCTCTCTCTCTCTCGTAGCATCTGGATTCTACCGCAAGGCAACCACCGCCCCTTCGGGCTTATGGGGCCATCTGTCGCTCTCAGCACCTATAGGAAGCGAGATACCCTTGTGCTCTCTCTCTCTCTCTCTCTTCTACTCCATTGCCACGAAGCAAATCCCCCCCCTCCTCACTTTTACTACTGCTCACATCCTCTTTTTTCCCGTTCTCTAAAAATCTTCTCTTCCAAAACCCATTTCCTTTCGAGCCCTCCACTTATGTTGGGGTGTCGTCTTGTACCCTTGCGGAAGCTGGCGGTGAAAAATGTATAGCCGCACACTTTCGCCAGTGTGCTTTTTTTCCAGGAAAGGTTTATGTGTGTTTTTCCCTCCCCTCCTCTCCTCTCTCACTCTTGTTAAATAAAAAAAGCGAACCTTTTCCGGGTATTATGACCGTGTTGGCAATCGAATCACGGTGGTTCATTTTCTGGAAAGAATATGATGCAAAATGCCAAGTTTTTTTTATCGTGGTGGCGGAAAAATCCATAAGACTCATAGTTCTTGTTGCGTTTAGTGACTCCGTTTCTAGAAACATGACTGAGGTAATTCGACTAATTACTTTAACAAGTTTGCGACTAGGAATAATCATGTTTCGGGGCATGGGATCCGTTAATCTACCTAAGTCGATTAACGGCTTGGTGATTCATATCGGGTTTTTGACTAAAAAGTGTTCTAAAAAGATTTTAATTAATATGTTTAATTTTATTTTTGACGGGAGAAGCATTAAATATATTCCAGAGAGCAAAGGGAGGGGCTGCCGTGTCATTTATAAATTATCTCTTCTAATAACTATGAAAGAAGAACAAATGTATATAAAACTGAATTATTTAACTCAGTGTTGGAATTTCATCTAATGACTTAAGTATCTAACACAATGGAATCAACTGTCAGTTAATTACGACTTAAGACGTTTAGTTTGTAGATTTAATGTGCTCGACCGACAGCAACATGAGTTATCTTAGGATAAAAAATTATAACAAAAGAGGATATATTCAATTTTTTCTTAAAAATGAAGGGAAAACAAAGACTAGATTACAAATGAGATTCGTTAGATAAAGTTTGAAGAATTTCATCTCCTGCCATTAGCTGATAAATTTCCCCTGATAGTGATATTAGATGGTATGGATTTAAGCCTAAAATTAATAAAGAATGCTTGTCATTATTTTGCGTCTTATAAAAATAGCTAAATATTTCGAAATATGCTCTGCAATATTTATCATGCATGTTTATTTTATAATGTGAGTGGTTCAGGGGCGGATCCAGAAACTTCTCAAAGGGGGGGGGGGGGGGGGGGGGGCGATCGCCCATCCACCTATCGAATCCGCCCCTGCCAACTGCCCTATATTTTGAAAATCCCTACCCCTATCAGAATCCTTCTTTCCTTTGCTATACAGACCTAATCTGCGGCATATAATTGAGGATTTTTGAGCGGAATGAATTTAAGAAAGCGCCTAGTGGAGTGCAATGGAGTGGTTGCAGTTCACTGAATGCTTGATGTCATAGTTTGGTGTGAAAGGTTGCAATATCCCTATGACGAACTCAAATAATGATTATTTTTAGCGACTTTAAGAAGTAAATGAAGAAAATGTCGATTCTAAAAATAGCACCGCATTCTTTAGTACATATTCATCCAAGTGAAATTATTTAACGAGATTTTTTAAGTTCATTGATAATCATGATCACTCCTATAGCAACATAACACATTAACAAATCCAGCGACATAATTTCGGTCATAAAGTAATCGTCATCTATTTAGTTATTGATAACTAATTCTAGGAAGTTATTTTTAGAATAAACTACCGGTAATGCACCTTTGAGGATGGCTACTTTGCAGTCGAAAAACGAAGCTAGTTATCTCAGCCATTATATAGTTATAGCACCTATAAATTGTGTTCCAGACGAAACAACTTAGATAATTCATTTCTGAAGTTTTTTATATGGGAGATCGGGTAATATCACGGTAGTGCACAAACAATTGAACTGAGAATTTAGTGGAGCAAGGTTCCATGTGTCCATTTTCCTAAGCCTTTTCAAGGCCGGAAGTCGAGAAAACCGGTTTCCCAAACAAAGAACACGCATCCAGAAACCTTCCTCATATCTCCCGAGGTGTACAACGATATAATAAAATGTGACTTATTATTACTATTCTTTTGTTAACAGAGAGTGCCATAAATGCCGATATAAATCTTTCTTGGTTTTAACTTTTGAAATGAAAAAGTTATGACGCATATCAGTATAAAATTGTTATAATTATGCTTTAGATTTTCCTGTAGAAAAGGTTGGCAAACATAGTATCTTTCTAGTGCTGGCAGTAGCAAATATTTGAATCAGTTTATGTCCGTAAACCCTAATTAACCCGGCAGAAAGTAATGCCCATGTCGAATACATCTGAAGAAAACGGCGAACTAATAATTTGCATAGACTTCTATTTATGCTCATAAAAAATAAATTATATAAAATTTTTAAATGTCAGTCTTTGTATGTGACGCGTGCAAAATATGTAGTCACGACCATTAAGTGCGCATGGCCGACATAGGGAATAAAACGATTATATGAAAAATATGCATGTTTCAGGTACAAAATTGTCTTCCTCGAGCACTACTAACCAATCAGCGATTTTTTATCATTTCAATCATACATTTTCTGGAGAAATAATGTCTTTGAAATCTGAATGCATCAGTGATGCCTTTTCCAAATTGTAAAGCCATAGACAATGCGCTTTCAAAAATATTTCCTATCTACGACTGCACCTATAATGTGCATCAGAAATTATTAAAATAATGTGATTAAACGTCCATAAAAATCGGCATGGTGACTGAAAGACGTCGAACCAACTATCGGTGATTTTTCGTTGATGCCGGTCGCTTTCTAGTTGAAACGCGGATCTGGTTTATTCGACATTTTAAAGAATATAAGATTCTTCTTAAACGTCTACTGGATTCCAGTCGCGAGTACATAATTCATCATTTGCAAATATTCGTTTTTTTTTAATTGGGTACCAAATATATTTTGAAGTTAACATTTATCGCTTCATCCTCTCGATTCTTTTAATCGACACAAAAGTGCGAAATTACGCAGATTAAATTGCTTTAATTCCTTTGTATAGATACGTTAAAATGAAAAATGCCGCCATTTCGAGATGAAATGTATGTACTCCATTTCCCCTCTCGCCGTCCCTCTTTCTGGTCTACACCTCACCACCTCGACTCCCAAAGTTCACTTCTCCCAAAACAACGCTCAATGCCAATCATAACCCCAGGCGTCTCCCCGTTTTCCCTCCTACCGTACCGACTTATGAGCGCCCCCTTTCGTGTTACACAAGATCCGTGAACATCGCACCTTCGGATCGCTCCACCTCTCCCCCCTCTTTCCAAAAAAACCTCCTCACCCCTTCTTCGAAGCGAGCAGTAGTTTCCACCGCGGGAGGCACATAACGTGGTTGTGGCGATGGTAGACGCGACACGGACACGGAAAAAAACACGCGAGCGGCGGGTAATTCGCCGTGACTATCTCTGCGTCTCTTTAAGGCACGGGGGGGGAGAGGGGTGAGAGGAAAGGAGGGAAGATGAGATTTGGAAACGAGATTCAGTAATTGCAACCGACGAGACGTAAATCCTCCGAATATCCCTGATTACTGACGTGACGTTTTCATATAAGTGACGAAAAAAGAAGGGACTCTGCAGCTCTTGTTGAGTCGAGAGTGGGTGTTCGAAGATTTGAAATCGTCTCGTTGCGAGCACTTCGACGCTGTTAAAGTTTCGTTGTTTTTTCGTTGTCCAAAGCTATCGATAGATCGTTGAAGTTGGAGGCTTTTCATCGTGTCTGAGGAATTTCGATATTTAGAGTTTCATTATATATTATTTTAATATACTTGTCGGTGATGTTGTTTATATTATTTTCGAATACGTCTTCCGTTACCGAATAAGCTGTACTACTACAGATTTAAATAATATACAATGAGTAGCGAACTGTGATAAAAAGAAAGTAATAAACTTAAAACGAGCAAATTGTGATTTTTTCCTATTGAATTTTTTACGGTCATTGAACAAACATTTTTGTTTAAAAAAATCCTCAATGTAATTTTTGAGTATGCATTTCATTCAGTCTGAACTTAAACTTTCCCTATAACTGGATTGGCGTCAACCCCATACTTTGTCTCACAACAAATTTTACGGTCACTTCCTCATTCGACCTTCGATTACATTTTTCCAAGATTAAATTCGACTTCAAAAAAGTTAATAAAGTCATAAAAACAATCGATGAAAACCCATTTTCCGAACGCCAAAGAAATCACGAGGACGATCGTTCCGAAGAAAGATGATTTTCCTCTCATTATGGTCGGAGTCTAATTGCTTATTACCAGGCCGGAAAAAAATTAAAATTGGGCTCAAGAGAGAGAGAGAGAGAGAGAGAAATAACAGGCCGAAAAAAGTGATTAAAAAAACAGGATGGGGAAAAGAAACCAAAAAGTTTCTAAAATTTTTCACGAGTGTTTTTTTTGTACAATCTTCGTCGTCCTACTCAAGTCATCAAGAGAGCTCCACTTTAAAAAAGTCCGTTTTGTTTTCTCCCTCTTCCTCTCTCTCTCTCTCTCCCGCTACCTTCTCCAAGAGTTTCTTGAGGCGAAGGAAATTAAGGTGTAGCCATTTACGGTCCATGAGCTGTTCCTCTGTATCACGAAATGCTGGGTCGGGCTTAAATTACTTCATGGCATGTGGATACAACTTTTTTTCCGGCATTCATCTTGGCCTGCTGGTCCGCCCACTTGACTTCTCTATACCCTTTTTCTCCTCTCCGATTCTCTCTCTCCTTTTCATCTTTTTTTTCGGTTCCTCTTTGTACACTCTCTAGCCTTTCGTCAATGTGCTCCTCTCCATATAGATATTCCTATTTCGCCAACTATGGCAAGGAACCAAAAGTGCCACTGGAATCTAATCACATTTTTGTTAAAAAGAACAAGATATCTTTTTGTCCGTTTTTAGCCTAGTTTCGAGCAGGATTTATAGTTTTCCATAGAGTACCGTTAGAATATTTCACTTCTTAAGATATTCATTTTCTCAGTCAAAACGATTCAAATCGTGATTATGTCCCTAAAAATATTCAACAAATTACGGAAGTCGATTAATCAATATACAAAAGAATACGGTATGGGAAAGGTTTGTAAATAATTTTTACCTCGATATAAGTGAAAATTCGACAACCTTTACCTAGAGAAGGGGTTTTCGACCGGGGGTACGATTACTCCGAGGGGTATGTCAAGAATTTTGAAGGGGTACGCGAAAGTGTGAAAGGTTATAATTTTTCTTCTTACTTCCTCCTTCATGCATAATTTTGAGATCAAAATTTGTGATGTTACGAGTACGAATGTAGTTGTAAACTAATAAAATACGATAAAAATGTGGATGTTAATGTTATGAACATTGTATATATATATATATAAATCTTAATACAAATTTTATTCCTTTCATTATTGCTTTAAAATTCACTAAGGGGTTCGTGGTAATTTTAAAATGCTCTAAAGGATACGCAGCCATTAAAAATGCGCAGAACCAGCAAAAAAATGTTGGAAAGGCCTTACCTAGAGGTTCTGTGAAGTAGATTTTACAGACGAATCAATCGGATCGAACAAATATAGATTTCCACACTGTAGGTGAGATGCGTTTACAATTTAGTTAAAACCTCAAACAAAGATATTTCTTTCAATAAACATTTCGGTACCTTTCTTTTTAGGTTTCATCACAGAATTAATATGTGGATGAATTCCCGTCTTTCAAATCGATAAAAAGGATATTAACTCCGAGTTCACCAACCAGCTCTCCCTTGACCACTATGAAAAATACCCGAGTTTTTGTTTTTCGAAAGCAACAGTGTCGATTATCGCATCTATAGCTATTGGGCACAAAGGAGAGATGAAAAAGCGGAACAATTTCCCTTTCGCGTAACACACTTATCAAAGACATTACGCAAACGTCTCAATCGTGGCTAATAATCTTCTCATCCGCCACCCTCCTTTAAGCCCCTCTTCTCCCGCCGTCCAATCGGGTGCCATCTTATATTTTCCCTTCTCGCATGACCATCCTCCTCTCCAAATCCAACCCTCCTCCTCTTCCCCCCAAATCCCACGCCCTCCCCCTCACCAACTCTCTCCCGAAATAATATTTCCTCCTGTCTGGCGCGATACAACGTCGGATTTGTATCTTTATCTCGCCAGCGAAGGTCAGACACGAAAACATAACCCTTTCATATCCGTCAGATGCCAAAATGGCAGCGCGGATAAAGCACCAGACGGCGGGAAGAAGGACGAGGAGAGCGGGGAAAGTTTTTCGAGGGAGGAGGAAAAGAGAGAGAGATAGGACTACGGAGGGCACAGAGGTGTGGTATGAGAGGTTTAGAGTATAGGGGGAGAAAAGGGGGAGGGGATCCCGAAGAGAGAGAGAGAGAGAAAACTCTGACCACGAAAAGGGGGAAATATAGATATTGAAGACCGATATAAAGACCGCCGTGGAGAGAGAGAGAGGGAAAAAACGCGTGATGGACGTGAAAAGCGAGGGTGTGAGAAGAGAGGTGAAGGAATAATAATCCACGTCGTGACCTACTTGGGAACTGCCTTTTGTTTATTCATAACGTGACAGATGCGAAACCGCTTGATGTATGAGTTAATTGCTCGAAAAAAACAATAAAGATTATGAGACCGATTATGTTACGTTTCGCGCATTCGGGTTAGTTAAAGAAAGGTTTGGCATTTTAATTGCCATGAAACCGACTTACTTATGGAAGAGCCGAAATTAATGACCCGGCCAATACTATAATGAGCACTTTCCAGCAATAAAAAATATTCATCTCTTTTAGTTGCTTAAGTGCGCATTATTGGAATTGAAATGAGACAAATGTAGCTTTTACTGATTCCAGAACTGTAAGCAAGTTTTACAAGTCGCTAAATTGAATAGTATCGCATTTAAATGTAACAAAACCAGCCATATATGGCATTTTATGACCATCTGTCGGCCATTCACCGCAGGCTCTTATTAATTAATGTAAAGACCAAGAGACTTCACGAATGAAGAGTGTATATGGGCACCCTCCAGTCTATAAATAAAAGATTAACATCTTTCCCGGTAATGATTACCCACTACGGCGAGCCATTTTTGTTTATAAAGGGAAAATCGACGATAAACTCAACATTCCAAACACCATCCTCGTGACTATTATTCCAGACGGTTAAGCTCTGAATTTTAAGACAGAACCCAAAGCTAAATTTGGCTACGGGACCACCACCTCCACGAAACAGCACGGAGAGGAGGAAAAAAACGACGAAGGGGATATTGTAAATCATTCCTCCTCCGTAACTACTCCTATAATTGCAGCCAATTAAAAAGCAACGTAGTCGAGGGAAGAGAAAGAGGGAAGGAAGAACCAACAGCTCCTTTTTTTTAGTTATGCATAAGAAGAACGGAGAAAGAAAGAGTAATCGAGGGAAGAAGGGAGAGAAAGTATAAACGACAAAAGCGTGGAAGAGAAGAACGGCGTCGGACCGGAGAAATGGCTGATCCTCCTCCTCTACTCTCTCTCTCTCTCACACACACGCCCGAGGGCAAGAGAAGAAGGCCCGGCCAATCAGGAACCAGAAATAATAATAGGTGGGCGCGCACACACACACACACGTTTCGGAGAGGAAGGAAGGTCGGAGAGAGGGATGGGTGGAGGGATTGGGAAGAGGATGATGGTTGCATTGGGTTGGGAGATGATGATGAAAGGGCCCGAGGCGGGCGGACCCAAGGGAGAATGAGAGAGGTCGGATGGGTTGGTAGAGGGAGAGGGAGAGAGAGAGGAGAGAAAAAGCGGTAGGATGAGATGCGGGAAGATGTGAGGGGGGAAAGGAGAAAGGACGGTATAAAAAAAGAGGATGAATGTTTTCGGTCGGCCTAGAGGTATAGGCTAAGGAAAGGAAGTGAGGAGGAGGATAGGAAAAGATGGAGGGGGGTTAGATGAGGACTGGAGGCGGGGGATGGGGGAGGAGGAGGGGGAGGGGAGATCCATTTCCGTGCGGGAATGGAAAAAAAGGTGGAAGCGGTAAAATGGAAGGAGACTGGCGAGAGGAATGGATGAGGAGGAGGAGGAGTAGAGGAAGGTATAAGGTTGGGTTGATGATGATGATGGCAGGAGGCTTCGGACAGGCAGCAATAGATTGAAGTGAGGTTGTAAGCACAACAACAAGCCAGCTAATTGAAATATTTTGAGTCTTTCGTGGATATTACCTTCAGAGGGCCTACGTTTGCCAAGGCGATCGTTGCGTCTTGGTTTGAAGGTCAAGATTTTGAACAACGTGGATTTATGGTCGTTTGTTTTTTCCTGAATTTTTAAGCGTTTGCCATCGCCGCCGATGCATAGGCAAGTTTATCGAAGACAAACTGCCGCGCGTTTATGGTGAGTGTAATAATTTTTCTACTTTTATCTTTCTCATTCCTTTTCGTATAATGTTACGCGAAAAGCAGTAAAAACAACCGGAATAGACGTATAATATTTCGCTGAAGGCGTTTATAACCAGAATATGCTATAAAAGGATTGTTCCAAAGATAAGTTAATGACTAAACTAAACAGGATTAAAGGTAGCCGTTTAAAGAGGACGAATCATTTTTTAGATAAATTTAAAAATTCATTAAAGAATGATATGCCGGAATAAAAGTAAACCCCCTTTTGTAAATGGGATTTATAATGCCAGAAAAAAACCGAACGCAGTGATTATATAATAGAATGTTTTACAAATAAGTTAATTCATAAACAGAAATAAAACGAAAATGGCTCGGTATTGCTGAGCGGAGACTAAAGTACCGCAAGAAAATCAATACGGAAGGAAGAGCGCACAGGCTTAGCAGCTTCAGCCGCCGTTGAATTGATAGCAACCTTAACAACAACATTACAGCAGGTGAAAAATTGAAAACCAAGAAATTTTCAGTTAGCACAAGCTTATAAAAATGACAAATCACAAACAAAAGGTGCTAACATATACTTGTAAGGGCATAACATGACAACAGACGTCTGAAGAAATTTGGCGCAATTCCTATCATTTCAACTGGCTATGCATTTTGCTGAAATAATTAGGTAAATCACTTTCTTTGATAAAATTAAAAGCTGAAAGCAGATCTAATGGTGAAAAAATGAGCTTGGTAGTGTATACCTCCTCTTAACATAGGTTAGGGAGTCATAACTTAACGTAAGATTTTTACGATCGATGCACTCTTTGCAATTTGTCCGAGCGCTGTCGTCGAGCGACAGTTATACACGTATAAATAAACATGAAATTTTAAATTCGAAGCTGAAAGTGAAGAGGACTGACAAAAAAGCCAACGATTGCCTCGACTTGATAAATACACAAATATTCCAATAAAACGTAAAGAAACGCGCCATAAATTAATCCAGGGAAACGTATAAACAAACCCGCGGTCGACACGGAAGGAATAAATCGGCAATATTTTCGACGTCTCGAAAAATCGTTATGTCGCAGAAAATCTTTTTTTTAATAAATGCGATCGGAAACAAAACAAAAGTCGCCGATCCGCGGATGTCGCATTCAAAACCACGCCGCGACAGCCTCGCCGTTTGATAGGGAACGGGAGACATATTGCTAACATACATCATTCGACGATTTTAATCGATCTTGTACGTGAGCTGGATTTCCGCCTGACCGTCCAACGGGGAGACATACGAAAAGACTTCATATGATATGCCGTCGTCATGGCATATGCGTACTTTATAAACCTCACAATGAGAGAAATGCGTATATTTCTCGGAAAGGCGCAAAAACGGTTTTTCCCCGAGATATGCGTCGCCGATAGGCTTTGGCCGTTTTATTTTTTCGATCGGATCGGTGAAAAATACGACCGATGTTTCCTCCGAAACGTCCGATTCCTTTGTTTCCTTCCCCCTCCCATTTTGCGAGGAATGCAGACGCCCGCCTGCCATATAAGGTCAAAACTGTCGGATGGAGAAAAAGGTGAAAAAGATGAGTTCGTCGCATTTAATTAATTTTCACGTTCCAATCTGCCCAAGCTTTGGTGTCGGGGCGTGACGGACCACCTAAGGAGCTGGCAAGAAGAAGAAGAAGGCCTCGAGACCGAGTCGTCAGTCAAGCGGACCGACGACTGACCGTAGCTGTCGGTTTCACTGCCTGGACACCTGCTGCGCCCGGGTCAAAGTAAGGATAAGTTGAAAGCGAGAGGAGGAGGCGAGTATGACGACGGAGGGAGAACATGTTTCGAGTTAAATGTGGTCGGTCAGCATGAATAGGACTGATAGCAGCAATGAATTTTGTTTATTCATGATCACAGGCGAGCGTAGCGTCTAAACTGCAGGAATTCTCGATTCTTTATATCGCCATTGCCTGATATAATCAACCATAGATATATAATTCTTTTAAAAGTTACACTGAGGGCAATTTGGGGTCTAAAAAAACCACACAGAGGAAAATAAAACTTAGCTAGATGTTTCTACTCAATTTTATTTCAATTTTGTTGTTTATGCCTATCTACCTCTATCGTAATTCTACCTTCCGGTAGGTTTCAGGAACACACTGCCAATTATGGGCTATCCAAAGCCTTCATCTCAAAGTTCTCCTGCTCAACACTTTTTTAATGTTTCCAATATATATATTTCCTCTTCCTACCTCTTTTCCTCTTTCCTAAAATTCTTCCTTCTAAAGGTAGAATTGCAATATACTGTATCTACTTCTCTAACACATATTTGTGACTTGTAACATCGAAATAAAAGAAAAAAATGGCAGAAAGGACTAAAACAAAAAAATGTATCCAAAACAGTTTAAATTACCCCGAAAGTAACGGAAATAGAAAATAAATTTAAATATTAGACACTGCATGACCTAAGGTAAAAATAAATGCCGGTCATATAAATGTACTAAAGACATTTGCAAATGGTAATCTTCGCGAGCCCACTGCTCGATACTGAGCACCCTCACCTGGGGTGGAATCGACCTTCCTATATCTCAGAAAAAGAGAAAGTAAAAAACACCGAGTCAATGGTTACTCATCTGGCACCGACAACTAAGAATACACTTGGCTATAAATGATCTGCGCCCTAGCTATTAGAATACAAAGAAAAGAGAATATGCGTGGTGTTTTTTAAAATCCGAATTATCGATTTACCGTTAGTTTAATCGATATTACATTCTAATAGTTATTTATAATTTTGGCCGACTTCTATAGAAGTTGAAGTGCTAAAAGGGTAAAGTGATTCGTAATTGGAGTGATAGCCATAATCACTGACAATTAGAGAAGAAGAAAGCTACGATAGCCTATGATTGATCTAGTTTGATTAATCACGTTAAGAAGTTTAGATTCCCCTAATCCATTTATTGAAGGATAAAAATCAATAAAAGTACCAGTAAACCTAGGGTATTTTCAACTACTTTTCTTCCCGTTCCTCCGGTACCCATACTTCTTATACAGTGGGTTCCGCTTTATAGAGTCACTGGTTAACTGAATCAGCCGCTTTATTGAATCAAAATAGGAAAACCGAAAACATTTTGTATCCAAAGTGCTCCGAATTCTCCTCTTATTGGAATCACTTATTTCGGTTTACATTTACATCAATACCCTGCAAGCCGCCAGAGCGTTTGGCAGGGGGTGTCACAACACCAAGTAAACTCTAACTAATCCCTCTGTTGAACTGTCTTATCGCGTCTGGGAAAAAGGATTTGTAGTATTTCTCTGTTCTAGCGATTGTTTCGACATATTTTCTCCTGCACTCTGATCTAACATTACGTTCACTAACACCGATGGGGACGACTATGTCGCGTACGTCTTCAACGAATTCGGAGCTTTTGAATTTTTCAAATAGTTTCCTTTAGTATTCAATTCTTCTACTCTTCAACGTCTGCCATTTCAGATCCCTCAATATCTCTGATACACCAATATTCTCCTTTGACAAATCTAGCCGCTCTACGCTGAACCATTTCGAGCTCCCTAGTTAGGCCCTCCTCGAAAGGGTCCCAGACGGCGCAACAGTATTCCACTACGGGTCGGATTAGAGAAAAGTATGCGATTTCCTTCACATTCGAGGGGCATCCCCTCAGGACTCTAGAGGAAGGCCCTTGAACTCTGTTTGCCGATGCTATAACGGTTTTGATATGTTCTCTACTAGACAAATTGATACTGAGAGTTACTCCTAGGTATTTGTAGCTATTGACGTATTTTAGCTTTAATTCAGATATTTGGTACGGGTAACGGTTGAAATTCATGGAGCGGGTAAAATTCATTGCGGCGCATTTCTTTATATTCAGGTCGAGTTGCCAATCTTTACACCATTTCGTAATAGCCTGAAGGTCCCTTTGCAAATTCTCCTGGTCCTGTATTGTGTTGATTTCTCCATACACAAGTGTTTCATCCGCGAGGAGTCTAACTAATTAGCGCTAGGTTGAGGCTTCTGGAGAAATTTCGGTCGGAAGTTCTCTTAGAGGAGGTCTCAGGAATATTAGAGGCACCTACGTACATGGGCAGGCACGATCACGAGGATAAAATACGAGAGATTGACTGTAAGACCGAGCGATATCAGGGTTCGTTTTTCCCAAGGATCATAGTGGATCATAATAGGAGAGTATTCCCCACGAGGGATGTTATTAGGTAGGTTTTGGTGCCCTGCACCCCCTGCCACCCACCAGTCTGGTGATTTGCAGGGTTTCATGTAGATGTAGAACTGTATTAACAGAAGATGAAGAGGAAGATATAGAGGAAGAAGACCAAGAAGTGCAGTCATTACCAGCCCCTTCCTCTCAAGAAATCAGACGCTTTGGCTGTTATTCGACGAAACCTCGAGCTGACAGGACGGCCAGAGGAGTTCAGCCGCTTGTACAAGGTGGAAATTGACTCACAATCAGTCTCTCATATTAATGACAATTTGATCCAAAAGACGGAAAATTATTTTAAAACAACATAATATGTATATTGGATAAAGTAAGTGTTTAAAATTAATTAAAGTACATATGTATAAATTCTATTTTAGCATTTACTTATTTAACACGCCTAAAGTACTCAACCTCCGCATAACCGAATCAGCCTGTTAATTGAATCAAATAATGCTTTCCCGACTTGATTCTAATAAGCGGAACCCACTGTAATTATAATCTTATAAAGTTATTTGTATGTAATCTATCAATCTTGATTCATTCATAAAACCAAATTTATGTATGTAAAAACAAATCAAATACATTATTATACAGTATTTTGGAAAATTTTAAAAGTTTCTCCTATTTTTCTTTCGCTGGCTAACCTGTTTAAAATTATTTTAACAATAATTTTCTAATTATATAATCCTAACATCTTCCAATGTATATAATATTTCATTATTTTAAATAGTTTATCTACTAACAAAGAAATAAACGTATTTCCATATCAATATAAACGAGACAGCCATTTGCAGCAACTTCGAATGAAGCAACCGTTATTCCACCTATCCCATCTCCAAGGCCATTTTTTTGAAGAATATCATTGTTTACAACCTTATTGTGATAATTTTTCATGATTATATCATTATTATGTTAAAGTTTATCGTCCAAATCGAGATTTTTAAAAATAACTCCGTGGGAAACGAGCCATCATTAGCTATATACTTTTGAATCATCTTTATTCCTTCGAAGTGTCTTTAAAAAAGCCTTAGGCAATCTAAACGAGAGAGACTGAATCCATAAAAACGCGAGATAAACATTTTTCTGACACATTTAGTGTTATGAAAACTGCCTTTCTCACCTCTCCACCGCCTCGAGTCACAGCGATAAGAAATCTATCTCACGCGGTTCACCTAATAACTTAAATGTGATTATTTTGAGATAAACACAAACTAACGAGCAGTAAAACTTATTTTTAAATGGGCTGAGAGAAAGGGAGAAGACGAAGAGAAAAATGCTTGAGGTATTAAAATGAGAAGTTATTTTTAGTGAAAAGCATAGTTTAAAAAAAAAACAATGCGATGTGTGAGAACCTAAAGCATTCGAAGAAGTCCATTCTAAGACAACTTCAGCTAGGAATTTAAAGAAACAATATGAGGAAAAGAGGTAGGAAACTATCCTTCCTCTTAATGAGGAAAGTAATCTGCGTTGAACCCGTCCCATTCTTTCCCAGCAAAGAAAAAATATCAGCAATCTTTTCTCTCCCCTACCCCTTTTTACATCTTCCTCTCTCAATCTATCTTCCTCCTCCTCCACCTTACTTTTCTCCCTCTCCTTATTTCGATAAAATTTTAAACAAAAAACTTACAATTCATAAGGTTAAAAAACCGATACTCGTACGGTCGAACCTTGACCACTACAACGTCTATAACTGGAATTTTATATGAGTGGAAGTAGATATTATTTCCCCATTCGTATTCGCTTAAGATAAACGAAGTTCTATGAATCGAAGTTTCGGTAACTCAAATTTTTCTGTCTTCCCTTGAGTTTCGAGTTATCCAGGCTAGATTTTATACACACACACACACAGGGTGTCCATTTAATCTCTCCAGTATTTTAAGGAGCTATATTTTTTAAACCAATATAGATATCATATAAAATGAAAAATAATAAAAATGTATAACTAAAAAAGTTTAAAACCTGAGGCTTATAAACCTCTGTGTGTGCTCCTTTTGTCGCACGTCAGATTTCTAGTTGACAATCAGTTTCAGCCCAGACTCGAGCCATCATTTCTGTAGTGACTGTTTTAACTGCTGCTCAGATTCCCTGCTTAAGTTCATCTAAGGTTTCAATCTGGCCTGTATGGCCATAACTCCTTTTACATACTCCCAAAGAAAAAAATTTAAGTGGATCTAATCAGGTGACCTTGGAGGTCAACGAATTGGAGTTCCTCTTCCCATCCATTGACCAGGAAATCTTTTACTAAGTGCATCACGAACAATTAGACTGAAGTGAGGAGGAGCACCATCATGTTGGAAAACCATAACGTCTTCTTCCAGCTGTGGAAAAACAAAGATCTAGAGCATATCACGATAAATGGTGCCAGTTACGGTGGCCTCAGAAAAGAAGAAAGGTCCAATAACTTTGTTGTGGAGAAGGCCACACCACACATTAATTTTCGCTGATGCACGAACATGTTGAATGACTTCACGAGGATTTTCATTCCCCCATATTCGACACCATTTGTGTGAAAAGTCTCTTAATCGGTAAACATTATATTCTTTATGTAACTTTCATTTTCTGATAGGCGATCACAGACAAAGGAAGCAAACTCGAAACGTAGAGGTTTAGCTTGTGGTTTTAATTCTTGCAGAATCTGCAGTTTGTAAGCATGTAAGTGTAGTTGTTTGTGTAACACATTATGCACAGTGGATTTCAGGATTTGTAATTGTTTGTTACATTGTCTAACATAGGTTGATGGGCGACCAGGCTGCTTTGTTGGCAAGACACTACCCATTTCTTTAAACTTTTGATACCATTGCCGGATCGTTTTATCCGTGGGAGAATCTCTGATGTACGTCTGTCTGAATTCTCTTTGCACACGAATCACTGATTTAAATTCAGCAAACCACAGAACGCACTGTGCTTTCACTTGTGTTGTGTCTCTCTTGTGCTGACGAAGGGATCATCCCGAAAGCTCTAACCTCTACAAATGTCTCTCCAACACCCCAGCGGCTCTACTTCCGGTAAGTGTTCACTGGGTTTCCTTCAACACCTAGTTGCCCTAAATATATATATATATATAAAATATGTTTCTGCTTTTAAATTTGTTTCAACTTCTCTCTGATAACTTCAAATTAAATATCCATCTTGTGGTCAAAACAATATAGTTAATGTTAAAAATGCAATGCGTTAATCTCATTACGCGATTCGCAACTCTTTTATTATCATGCGGAAATAATTTTGCATAGTTCTTGACAAACTTTTGATGGTTGCAGGGAATGATATATACAACTACTCCACAATAAACATTCAAAAAATAAGTAAAAACTCAAACATTGTAAAATAATTAAGATTACCTACGGCAAAAAATATATATAGTCGAGAAAAGACCAGCGCGAATAACCACTAGTCACTCCCACGCTGATGGTAATTTGTTATGCAATCCTCTCAACCCTGTACGGAGGCAGCGCCATCTCTTGGCACCCCGCCGTAGTTACTTGTCTGTTCATTAAGGCGCCTAATGAGATTGGGAGATGGGAATGAAAAAGTGGAAGGGTGTGTCTCGATGCCACTGGTGACCGCGCCATGCATGTGCCCTCCTCATCACCCACCCCATCCTCCAGATACATTGGGGTCCCTACACGTGACGTGATGGGCGTTCCCAGAAGAGCTGATCAGTGGTTTTCATCGAACCAATCAGCGAGGAGAGTGACTCAATGAAATTGGAAGCTCACGCGGATTAAATTCGGGGAGCGGTTTCATCCGCGTAATTGAGGCTTTAAGGAGATTCTGAATGGAAAAGATATTTTACGAGCGGATGTAAACCGGGAGAAATATAATTATAAATAAAGTAACAGTGAACGCCCTGAGTGAGTTGACGCGTAGAATTAATTAAGGAGAAAAACTTTTATAGCTCTTTCTAAAAATTATTTTGATAGAAAATGCTCAAATTCCTACCTATTATTAAATAAATTACCCTATTTAATATTAAGTAAATTTAAAAATTAGTTTAAATTCTAAAATCTTGCTACTATCTTAACGGCTATAAATAATGGGTAATTTTGTTGTGGAACAGAAATATACGAGGGTTGTTCGAAAAGTTCTAGGAATATTATTGAGAAACAAGAATGCATCAATCAATTAAGACAAAACTTAGTTATAATGTAGATAAATGGGTAATCTCTCTAATTTGATAAATTAATTCAGTTAAGATCTGGTTGTCTTATAGCGACCGTAACTCACAATAGAAGCGTTGCATTATTTTCTTTTTTGTAAGGAAGGAGTGAAGGCAGCAGAAATAGTGAGGCGTTTGCAGGATGTTTTCGGGAATGCTGCTGAGTCAAAGAGCACAGTTTACTTTTGGGTAGGATGATTCAAGAGTGGCCGGCAGTGTCTTGAAGACGATCCTTGGACTGGCAGGCCTTCGACTGCTGTTAATGAGGAAAAACATCAGAGCAGTTGAAAAATTGGTGTTGGAAGGCCGACTAGTGACCGTTCGAGAGATATCCGGAGCCATCAAAGTTGGTCTTGACTGTTCACGAGATCCTACACAACTACTTGGGCATGAGCTAAGTTTTTGCCAGATGGGTACCTAGGATGTTGGGGCCAGACCAAAAGATCAACCGTATGGCAACATGTTTCTTTCTCACATGTCGTGAGCTGCTGGAACCAGCAATCAATTATGGGCAAAAATTTTGGAGATGAATAATAACCACAGATGAATCTTGGCTGCCTTACTTCAATCCTAAGACCAAAACTCAATCGATGGAATGGCGGCGGCATACTGATGGATCTCCGCTCAAAGCACGCTCGACTCCTTCTGTTATTAAGGTTATGATCACTGTTTTCTGGGACTGCGAAGGGATTATTCACATCGATTACCTTCCGAGAGGAGACATTGTTAATGCAGCGTACTATTCGGCGCTATTAAAGGGCAATGGCAATCGATGATTAAAAAACGACAAGGAAAGCTTCACCTACGACCTCTGCTGCAGCAGGACAATGCCAGGCCTCACACTGCCACGCTTTCTATGGATACCATAGCCGATCTTAACTGGGAGTTGCTTCCTCATCCACCCTACTCTCCAGACCTAGCACCCAGTGACTTCCAACTATTTGCAGAACTAAAGAAACCACTCCGTGGATTAAAATTTTCTTCCTTAGAAGAGCTTAAATCGGCAGTAAATACTTGAATAAAAACACTCCAAAAGACTTCTTTAATAATAGACTCCGAAAGCTAATTTCTCTTTGGGAAAAGTGTATTAAAGTAGGAGGCAACTACGTTGAAAAACTAAGTTTAAGTAATGAATAATAAATCATTTATTTCATCTTTCTTTAAAAATTCGTAGAACTTTTCGAACGCCCCTCGTAGATGTTAAGATAAGCCGCATTTTTCTCTCTTAATTATTTACACGTCCTAGATGTTTAATCAGTAACAGAGCATTATGTGCAATAGCTTTAATCAAGTCAAAAGTTTAATTGTTCTACTATTTTCTTATGGCAGCCATAGTATGTCAGCTACATTTGCATTTCCAAGAAGAAAATTAAAACTCGTGTGCGGCTAATACAGATTCTACTATCGGTTATGCAACAATGATGACAGCTGCTTTATATCCGCAATGAAAACTGAATTTCATAAGCTTTTCATAACTAAAAGAGCTATCTAATTAAATAAATTTGGAAATGTTAAATAAAAGTGTCTCAAATATCTACTAGATAACATTGTTGAGTGCGGAATTATAAAAAACTGAAATTCTGTCATCAAGTAGGATACATATAAGAAAACTGCAATAACGTGATTATGTAACTCGTTCTTGATGTAACGTTTTCTTATTGTGAGGTCACTTTAGTTACACGGGATTTCAATGGGCACATTTGAAGATCTGAAACATATAAGTTTAGTTTTGTTGGAAAATTAATAAAGGACGAAATTTTTTACACATATCGTTATAAAATCCAGTAAGAAAAACCTTAATTTCATCACTTTAAGATTCGCCAAACGTGTCATTATTAGCCGCAAATTTCGTAATAACAGTATATTATTTGTATGTGTTCCATGATGTAAGAAGCAAGGAATACACCGAAGAACATGACCCCAAAACTTGATCACATTTTGAAAAAGCCATCAAAAAGATTTACACCCGTTGGCATCTTAACCTAATTAACTCTCCATAGCCGCCCGTTTGGTGTGGTGGTTATATTTTCAGTGTAAAAAGGGAGAAAGTCGAAGGCAGTAATTTATCTCGAGGGTTTCCGTAAACACGAGGAGGATAAGCATTCTCAGGACCGCTTATTAAACGGGAATGCGACCGAGAAGCCTTGTCTTTCATAAGGAGCCTTACGACGGTAGCGAAACATATAGTTTACTAAATGTTAGGCCATTCATCCTTATCTGTAAGCAAATAGGAAACGTCATCCGTATATTAAAAGTAATTATGTCAAACCGAGATTGCTGCGGTTGATTATTAACGGTTGGGAAAAATCTTAGTTAGGAAAAATATTTGCATGATTGCATGTTTACTAAGGACAAAAACTGGCTTTACATTTGATAAGTCCTGGGATAGTTCCTATCATAATTAAATGGAGGAACCAGCTTGTAGTTTTTTGTCCTTTGTGCGTGCTTATGTGCTTATTTTGGTGCATGGCGCTGTTTTTCATAAATTAATCAAATTGATCCGACAGAGTTTGTAAAATTAAAAGTTAAATAATTATACCAATGGAAAGAATATACATTTATTAAATGAAATAAATAATAATACCTCCAGAGATGTCCTTTAATTTATTTTTCCCCATATTTTGTGATTCCCAAAACTACACTCTTCTGTACGTTCATTTTTTCACAATTAATTACTAAGGAAAGAACAGGCACAGGAATATAAATTCGCCTTCAAACTCCCACTCCTAACGTCTGAGCTCGTAGTATCTCACAATCACATCTTTAACTTTAATTTCACCGTTTCTTCTAAATAAAATCCCTATGCCACACTTCCGCCAGTAGGAATTGATGCACATGTACAGAGTAAGGTGACCAGACGTTCTCCTTTTGGAAGGAGAGTCGTCCTTTTTTAATCATTGTCCTTCCTAAACATTTTGTCCTTCCATGTCCTTTTTTGAAAATTTTTCTTTGCACTTCCTTTTACTTAACTTTGTGTATCCATGGAACATTTATATGGATACACAAAGTAAAAGGAAGTGCAAAGAAAAATTTTCAAAAAAGGATCTATGCTTACCAATATCATGTGATTTTTGTGAATTGGCTGACTTTGCTCCTGTCTGTTACATTGTTATACACGCAGGGAGTTCGTCTTTCTCCCGAGACACGATTCTCAGAGTACACAGCTTTCCGAAAATCTGCTTGTTAAATGATCTTTGTCCACCTCGCTGATTATGTTTTCTTAACAATAAAGAACACTTGTCTGTTAGAATAAATGTTTTACTTTCTCCTTGATTATATTTGTTTGGTTTCTGGTTTATTAAAATTCTGGTTTAAACAGCGTGCAATATATCCCATATCCCATCCTATTCCTCAAAGTATTTCTTTCGTAAAACAAAGTCGATTCACTCCTGTTCACTTAGGTAGTTGTTTTTGTTTCTATGCGTGCTAGTTAAATTCTTACAGCATCCTATTGCTTGTTTTGTTTTTCTTTATCAGTGACTTGTGAAAAAATAGTTATATACTGTGTCCTGCCTGAGTAAAATTTGAATAGCTGCGTTTACTTCACTGTCATGGTAAATATAATTTTCTCATTTTAATTTACAATGTAATCTTCCGTTTTATTATATTGATTTTTAAATATTTGTTGTAACGCCCTACGAAATGTCTTCAACCAAGAAAAGAAAATGTCACTTAAATGTAACATTAGCTACGGAATTTCCACATTTAAGACCTGTTGGAAATGATGACACTGTCATTAAATGTTGTATGTGTTCAGAAGTACATATTTAGTATCGCAGTTGGTGGGCTTTCAAGTATTACGAAGCACAATCTTTCACAAAAGCATCAAAATGCTCTTAATATAGCATCTCCTCACATAAAAACCCTTATTTTATTTTTTTAAATGTGAAATAAAGCATATAAGCAGTTTTATGATAATGAAATGTGTCCTTCCTTTTTGTATTTAAAAAATCGGGATTTATCCTCCCTTTTGCTCAAAAATATCTGGTCACCTTACATATAGCGATTCTCTTCCCCATTTACTTTTATAGCATTATCCTCTAATTGTACTCTTCCACCTGTAAACTCTACACCACCCTTCCTATCTGCAGTAATACAATAATTTGAATATTTCTCCTTCTAAATGACAGAAGGTTCCCGTAAGGTAAAATCTGTTTCCGCGGAAATTCACATCAATAGGTAAATGTCAACTGGTTACTTAATATTGCTTTCGATTTCTTGTTGATCCTAAGTTATAATTTTCTTCCTTTTCCTTAATTTTATCTATAAAGAAGCACTTTATAGCAGTATTCTGGCAAGGGCTCCTTCTAGTGCTCTCTTCAGAAAAGTACTATGAAGACATTTTAGAGGTCATGTAGCGATAAAAAATTTAAACAGAAACTACGAAAGAGAGGAGGAAAATCCTTCGAGATGCCAATCAATTCGCCAATATTCGTCGCTTATCAACGTTTATCCATTTGAAAATAATAATAATAATAGAAAAGAGTCGGGAAGGAGCACCTGCGATATGGCACTTCGATTAGCCGCCCAGTTTGCTGGTATCTCAGGTCGGTCCTGATTCACAGTAAATACGACCACAAACGACTATGTCCACGACAGGGTTCAAAATATCAAGCTTATCAATGGAAAACAGGTACGCTATTTCGCTATGGTCGCGCCACTGAAAGGTCTCAATAAATGACCTGTGATGAATGTATTTTATTCAAAACTGAAACTTCCTAATGTAAATAAAATTTGATACAGAATTTTTAATGAATTATTTTCCGGAACAATTGTGTGAATTTTATCCTGGGATAGTTTTTTTAATAATCTCTTTAATGTGGCAAAAGTACCTTTACATTAATGACAATATTTATTTGGAATGAATTTTGAATGCTGCTCTTTTTCCAGCATTTTCAAATGAATATTCCTTGCCGGGTATTAAGTACTGTAAAAAAAAAGCATTTTTGTAGTTTACACGCAAATTCTGCTCATACAATAGATAAATGTATATCTTATAAAATTTAAGAATTCGCAAGGGGATAACTGAAAATTTAACATACATCGAATTAACGCTTAAAACATTTCTGCAACAAACAAGAGAATAAACGTCCCTGTTACAAAAGGAATATACAAAGCAATGCTTCTAACGATAAAAATCTATTATTCAGTGTTATCCTTATTATTATTCCTCATTTAAATAACCTGATACCAATCGCATTGATGCCTAAAAACACACCAGAAAAAATCGAGAGGGTGACGTAAGAAGGGATATCATGTCCCCGCATCAAAATCAGCTTAGTAAGCGACCATGAGAACTGGATGGGGTCAAAATTACCCCCTCCCTCCCACACACACACAAACACACACCTACATTCTATCAAACCCACTCGTTCTTTCCCACTCCCACCGCATCTAATTCACCCCCCTCCGACTATTTTCCCCTACACCTTTCCACGCCCATATCCCTTCCCCACAATTTCGTTCCCTCCCACGAAAGAATTTATCTGACCCCCCCCCTCTCCCCCTCCCCCCCCCCACACACACACATAACAACCCCTCAAAAATCCCAACATCCCTCGCATCCTCCCCCCCCCTCCCCCCCATACACTCTCCGCGGCAGGCCGTGAGCGAGGAGGATGAGGGAGCACGATAAACTCCGGGACCACCCGGGGAGAGAGATTACAAGAGCGTGTTCTCAGGTCGAATAAGAGGGCTCACTCTCTCCCCCACTTCTCCTTTCCGACGACCCAGCACCCACACTTCTGCTCCGCACCCTCTCTCTCCCTCCCCACACCCAACCTTTCCCTCCAATGAGCTTGTAACCACGCGGCCATGAGCACATCACTCCCCTTCTTCCTTCCCCCTTTACCATTCCCTCACCTCCGACAACGATTTCCCCATCTTTCATCAACTCGCAAATAGTATAGGCTTATCCCCCCCCCCCCCCCCCCCACCTCCTTTAACGCCCCCATATACGCAGCAGAGAACGAATTTTTCCCCGAAGAGTGAGGAAAAATTAATAACACCCGGCTTACCCTATGCTGTTCTTCCTTCTAGCCTACCTTCCACCCCTCGGCTACTTAATCTATCTCTTTCTCTCTCTTTTCTCCACCTTAATGTCGTTACTTTTTATCCATTTTCCCATCTCTTGCCCATTATTCAGGACCACGTGCTCCATTTTCGCGCCGGGACGGCTGAGAAAGACGGCAAAAGGGAGGATGACATTTTGAAAGAGGAGAGTGAAAATGAGAGATCATGATGATATTTCTGGGGTAATTTCATGATCCGACCTCGTAAAATGATGACGGACATGGCTGAAACAATATCATAGCAAAAAGTTGATAAAGAAAAGAAACAGAAGTGTGAGAATGGTGGCATGTTTAAAATTTCCTAAAGAATTAATCTCAGTTCTGAATTATATAGCTAAAATTTTCATATTATTCAATTTCAGACAAAATTAGGCAAAAAATTAGAAAATAAATATCAAAAGACACATTTACTGTGCAGTTAGACTATAATTCTATTAAATTCTTAAGCTGCCAAGACGATAAACTCTTCAAAAAAATCTCAAAGTTATTATTTGCAAACAAAGAAAACCCCTGAAATAAATTAAACGGTCGATGTAATGAGTTGAACACAACGGGAAATGTTTCATAAAAATTGGCTTCGACGGAACACTATCTTACTTTAATGTAAAAGCGCATTAAATGCAAAAATAATTCGAAATAAAAGATGAATTTTGATGGATATGATGTTTTTATTTTTCACTAAAACAATCCAGATTATGAAAGGAAACCGAGCGATAAACGAACTCGAACTGTGATAAACTACATATAAGCATCCTTCAAAAAATAATAAAGCAATGCGCCAACGCACGCACCGCTGAAAAAGCAACCTAAGTACCGTCCTCCGAAAAAAAGAACTCAAAAAAATCGCGGGCGGAGGAAAGACGTTCGCGTATTTCAGGCACGAAGCCTCCGAGGAAAAAATATACACACAAAAGACTAAACGAAACGTAAAATACGTGAAAAAACTACGGATCCAACAGGGGAAGGGAAACATCTGGGGCAATCAAGACTTCGGTGCGCGCCGAGGAAGATATATGGAGCGGAATACTGAGAGGAAATTGGAGGGGAAAAAAGTAGGGATCCGGGTGCGGGCGTTTCATCGAGCGGCGGAGCGAAGAGAGTTTAAGGAACGAGGGAAGAGACAATAGCACGTTCCCAGTTCGGCGCCTCTATTACGCAGAGAGACCCGCATCCCACAAAGTGAAGGATATAATATCGCCCCCTGGAGGGAGATAAGCGAAGTTCCCTCCGCTGCGCGGCGTTCTACGGTGAGGATGATATGACGCGAGGGAAAGAGAGAGAAAGAGAGAGAGAGGGAGATGGAGAAAGAGGAGAGGGAAGGAGTAGAACTTCTACTTCTACTGTAGAATGGGACGGGGAGGGAGATAGAGGGGGGAGAGTGTGGGAGAGAGAGAGAAGAGAGGGGGAAGGGGAGAGAGAGGGTGGGAGAGAAAGAGAGAAATGGAAAGACGCGACAGAAGTAGATATTGAGAAAAGGAAAAAAGCCGCCGAGGGATATGAGAAAATTCGACGAAAAGGCAAAAACTATATTCACCCGTTTTTTCCCTTCATACAAATGCCGAAATGGAAGAGAACAGATCCTTAATGGACGACCTAGCCCTTTGGTCATTAGTCGTACACACCTGATATTATGCAACGATGCCCAGATAATGAACGATTAAATTAACAGTATTTTTATTTAAAAAATATGACTCGTTTTTATATCTATAAATTGATCAAATCGACTGCTTTCAATTTACCTATCCAAGAGGATTACATGTCCGAGCAAGAACTCCCGTGCGAATAAATCATACTGCATATCGAGTTCTATTATTTTGGTTGTAGGTACACTGTTGGTCAGAGGAACGCGAGAATATTAAAGAAAATGTTTTTGATTCAACAGCCTTTTCGTGGTCGGAGATTAACAAACTGATTCCGACATCAAGCATTATTGATGAAGCGAGGAAAAAGTTAAAAGTTAAACATTTTCGCGAATCTCTTATAAACTCTCCATGTACCCCTGGTTGAATACCACTGGAACGGGAGATTCCATTGGAATCATTGCCTTCGAAAACCCAGACAAAATCTCCGCTTAATATAGAACGAGTGCTCCTCCACCTCCTTTATCTCCACCCTTCTCACCTCCCGCCGTTCCGAAAAACCCGGACGCTAACAACATACACGGGCGCTCGGGAAAAAGGGGAGGCAAAAAAATGTTATAAATGATAACATCGTGACTGGGGCGCCGCTCGGTTGATACTCCGCGGTGATTGGATAATGTTTTTTAACGCGGCGCATGCGCACCGCTGAAATGACAGCCACTCGACGGGAAGGCATATGCCGGGCGCTCCTCCACCCAAATGACTTCACATAAAAAAAATCTTTTATTACCACGGGGAGGTGGGGTGGAAAATGTGAGGCCGTATCCAGTGTATGGTATGGAGCGGGATTGTGATTATGTATGCGCGCGGCAGAGGAAAGCTCCAGGATGGCCGGATTTGCTCAATAAAACTTCAATATAACGGAAGATCGTCCTACGTAAGAGACATTTTTTTTAATGTACGCTTATTTTACGATGTTTCTCGTTCAAAAATATGGTCCTGGAATTTAAATTGTTATGAAAGCTCTAGGGCCTGTAGAGAAAAAAACAAGAGAACCACCCGAACGAAGTATATCACACCCGTCAGTGTCCTTTTTTGTTCTACCTAATAAATAGATCAACCGGACTTCCCGTTCCTCATAGCCTTTTAAGGAGATGCGACGATGATGCTCATCTTAGATATTTATATATGGAAGATATAAATTACGATCTAATTATTTCGTACAATGATACCACATGCCAGGATATATAAGTATTTCGAACCTATACCTATGAATCGTATCGATCATCTTAGCTTGCATTTTTTAAATGTATAATTTAGAATTCGAGCCATAAAATTCCATCGAAATGTAATGGAGTACACTTCAAACGGTTCCCGACATAATCGGGTAGAATCACGAAAAGAAGACAGGGAGCCTTACCCTAAAGGATACAGCTAACTGCCGGAAAACCAAACGAGCCAACAGTTATTTCGCCGTCAAGTGATGAGGAAAGCGGTCCGTCTGATGGTTTCATCATAAAATCTGTCCCACCCAGGTCTTCTGCCGACGCGTTCAATTTAGAAGAGAGAAGCACAAACATTGCCGACGCGAAATAACTCCGCTCGCTAAACAGGTCGGGGTAATTTTTCGTCACGTGACGAGTGAGTCACCGAATTTTCCCTTGAATTTTCTCATTTTTTCATTTTCGAAATGAGAGCGAGAGCTCTTTTAGGAACGAATCAATCTGAACGCCCACGACTCCGGATGTTGGGTTTACCAAATATTCCATCACCTGTTCTACCCTACAGGGATAATTTAATACAGTTCTTCGACGAATACTGGGATCATGGGTGACATGATGGTAATGAAACACGGATCAAGTCGAATTCTTCCGCTTATTAGGAGACTTGATAAGATAAATACTACTAACGTAGCTTTGAAAATTTTCCTGATAAAAAAGTAAATAAAAAAGATTTAGCTATCAAATGTAAAATCACACCTTCCCTTCTTCAAGTTAATTAAAACTTATCGGAGCATTTATTTATCCATTGATATTTGCTATTATTTTCCTTAAATTAATAATTACCTATCTGTTTTGTTGGAATGATTCGCCACATTCTTCCCATAATAGTAGCTCAAAATATTTAGCAAATTTTAATTGTCTTGCACAGTTGTGCTCAAAATAGTCTTTCGCATGCGGATACAAAATTTATTCTCCAAAAATAAAATAAATTTACTTAACCGAGGACGAATATCTTCCATGAAAATGTATTCGTCCTGGTTACGGTAAACATCTGACGTGACTTTTTATTAATGTGTACACTTGTCTCCCTCCGTCTACGTCATCTCCAATCCAATTCGTGAAAAAATAGCTGGTAATTTGTTGAGAAAAATATACATACGGGAGAATCATCGAAAAATCCACTGCATAAAAATACGATTAAAGTAGTACGTAGGAGGAAGGAAAATGAAAAAAAAAAACTGCGAAAAATTATTCCGACATTACCAAAACTAATTCATTAATAAGATTTTTGAAACCTCGAGTTTCATTTTTCCCTGCGCGCCGCATTTTCATTCCGCCGATTTTAGTTTTTATCCCAATGGGCGAGAGAGAGAGAGAAAGGAACAAAGAGAGAGGAGGGCTTGTTATCAGGTCGACCATTCATTCACCCGCCTCTGTTACCCGGGAAACCGTGCTTTATCAGTCCCCGGAGCGGAGCACGCCGGTCTTAAATGAACTGCGCATGTGCAGACTCACACCCACGATGTAATATATGCGAACTATGGAGGAGACGGGCGCGTTTAACGGAGCCCTCAAGCGGTAAGTTTTATCGCCTCCTCATCCGCATCCCCTCCATCCCTTCCTCCAATCCCATGGCATACCCTTAATCCACTGAGTAACACACACAGACTCGAAAGACTTCCCTTATCCTCACCTCCATCCTCAATGGGCGAGGAGGATAAACAGTTTCTCGTCGCCAACCCTACTATCAACCCACTCTATCCCACTTCTCTCTATCCACCAACAAAGGATTGTTTCCAACCTCAATCTTTTGAATGTCTTTCTCCCTCTTACTAATATCATGCGCCAAACTCTATTCATCCCTCGAGTATGTGGGAATGAGATCAAATTAGCTGATACTACTGTTGGCGTCATTTATTAGCCAATTATAGGAAAAAATTCGTAACGTCATTCTTCGTAATAAGGTAATATTTATGAATTATTAATCCACATCAAACACCTTGTATTACGACTTCTTTCAATGTTTTCGGTGTTAATTATAAATTTAAGCAGTTCCCATTGATGTTTCATTAAAACGTAATTAGTCTCCAAAAAATATCGCGAGTAAGGCATAATTGAACCACGGCTTACAACGCTTTCTCCTTATACTTTTCTTCCCTTTCTCTCATCTATTCACATTACTTCTGCATTTCTCCAGAAAATAAACACCAGAGTTTGATGAGATTGGCATTCGTAAACCGACTTTTTCGCGATGCAGAGCGTATTTAGCGGCTTTAGGGTTGCAGCTCATTTAATTTAAATGAATTTTACTCGGAAAAACTCCAACACGTTTTTTACAAACGTTATAATAAAAGATGCAGTTTTTGTTAAGCGAAATAACGAATGCTTTCAAGGAAACTGATAATGGAAAAACGATTCCGAGAAAATTAAAAAGTAGGTTGACACCAAAAAAAAACAAAAATATAGGAGTTAATAATGCACCGACTGGACCTTGTAATAAGTTTCTCATATTTTTTAGCCCGATAAACATCTAGTAAACATTTTCCGTAAAACGTACGGAACGTATGGTCGTCAGACATACTTTTTGACTATACGTATTATATTTTATTCTTTAATTAAAATCAAGCGGTCTCTCCTGTAAAAAGTAATTTCCAAGACACCTAATATTTTCTTCCTTAATTAAACAGGATTTCAAAATTACTTAAGGGACAGTTTTTCGAGGTGGGCAAGTAATGGGGGAAGTGTAGAAGAAATGTGGGTAGAGTTTAAAAGAATATTGTCAGTAGGGCTGCAAAAATTCGTCCCATTAAAGAAGCTGAAGAAGAATCCAGACCCTGAATTTTATAGTAAAAAAATAAAGAGTTACTAAAAGGAAAGTCAGAAAAGCGCACAAAAGTATATTTTTATGAGACAGTTTCACAAGTAAATATAATAATTTAGCGAAAGAGTTGAATAAGAAGAAGAGAATGGAAAAAGAAAACTACCTTAAAAGAATTTTAGACAAAATTAGCGCTGTGGATTCTTAGAAGACGTAGGGAAAACAAAGAGAAAATCCTAACTATAAAGAAAAGTGACGGTACCGCATTAGTAGGCGACGCGGAGAAGGCAAATTCATTAAATAAGTGGTATTCTACTGTGTTCAGGAAAGAAGAAAATAAAGACGCGATAGGACAGAGATCTCCTGAGCACAGAATCTCAGGACCACAACAAAATAACAACCCAGATTGGATGCAAGAGGTAAAATATGTTAGAATCCATTATGCAGATATTTTGAAGAAAACCACAAATCGAGGGAACCAGACGACATCACGGGTGAGGCGTTAAAGATGGGGTAAAGAGAAATAGTACCGTATTTAAGAATTTTATTTACCGCAACCTTAAATAACGATAATATTCCAGAGGATTGGAGGAAAGCGATAGTAATACCGATTTAGAAGGGAGGAAACAAAACCGAATTGTAAAATTAAAGGCCGGTCAGTCTAACCTCGGTTGTTTGTAAGCTGATGGAAAAAATCATAGCTGATTACTTACGCATCTATTGAAAAATCAACAACTGGTTGTGTAAAAATCAACAAGGTTTAGAACAGGTTACTCCTGCGAGACACAGCTACTGGGACTATGCCAGGATTTAGAGGACTCGAAAGATAAAGGAGAAGAAGTAGACGGTATTGTAATAGACCTCACAAAAGCATTTGATACTGTATCTCACAACATAATATTAGCATAACTAAAAAAGTTAAACATTGATAAGAGGGTGATTTCGTGGATAAAAGATTTTATTACTCGAAGGTCTCAGATGGTTAAAGTAGACACGAGTCTCTCTGAACCAGTAGATATCAGGTCAGGGGTGCCACAACGGAGCGTTTTAGGCCCGTGATGTTCCTTACTTTAGTTAATGATCTCCCGAAAAACATCATTTCAGGAGTGCGCCTATTCGCGGATGACTGCATTTTATATAGACAAAAAATGAAAAAGACAAAGAAATTTTTCAGGAGGACATCAAGAAATTAGAGAACTGGATTAAAATAAACAAAATGAGTGTAAACGTAAGCAAAGGTAAACACGTCACGTTCTCAAGCAAAATATCCAAAAGTGACCGAAGTTGAGAGATATGTGGCCAAACTGTACCAAGAGCTGATTACTGTAAATACTTAGGAGTACACTTAGCAAAAGATCTAGCGTGGGGTACGAAAATTGACAGTATCATAGGAAATACACACAGAACTATGCATTATGTGATGAGTAATCTTAAAGGAAGTAGCAGGGCAGCGAAGGAAAAGGCGTACAAAACAATAGTAAGACCAATTCTGGAATACGCAACAAACGTATGGGACCATTTAGAGGAAATTAGGAAAATAGAGAAAGTTCATAGAAAAGCTGAAAGGTACGTTCAAGGTAGGTTTAAGAAGGAAGGCAGTGATACAGAAATGTTCAAAACGTTGGGTTGGGAAACGTTATAAAATAGGAAGCGAATTAACAGATTAGGCCCTATGTATCAAACAAATAGTAATAGTGAGCTTGGGAAGATTTAAGAAGTCGATTAGAGATATCAAATTTCAGAGGAAAAATAGCCATGAATTTAAAATTAAACTTAGGCCGCAGAAGACACATAATGCAAAGTATTCGTTCTAAAACAGGGGGGGTCACGAATGGAATAAGTTACCTGAAGAAATATTTAACCCCTTACCTAAACATGCTAAGTGCTTCAAACGAAGAATTACATTGGCTATGCACAATTAATTATGTATAATAGATTGTAGGAAACAAGTGTAGCTTTATGAATTAATAAAGTCTGATGTTGCCAACACATGACTTTCTCCATATTTGGGGTAAAGATATTTAAATTATTATGAATAGCATTATGAGGCAAAATTATCATTTCGTATCCTAAAAGAATACAGTCGTCCTTACTGCCATAAATTACGTGTATTTTGAATGTTTACAGAATTCACCGCTACATGGTGGTGGCGTTGTATACTGGAAATTAAGAAAAAGCAAAATATCTCGGAAATGGATGGTTCTACGAAAATTTATTTCAAACAATACTTGGAAGAAATATTATTCTCTACAATTTTGGTCCTCACGAAGATGACCAATTACGACGTTTTTAAGGAGATAATTGACGGAAACCGAAAAAACCGATTATTTATAAATAATTCCTAAACAATAACTGTTATGGAAAATTCTTTCAAATGGAAGTTGTAGGAAATTACATTCTCCATAACCTTTGTATAGAACTGTATATATGATAATGATGTTTTAACGGAGAAATATCACAAAAACAGAATCGGGTTTCGAATAAACCTCGACTTCCAGTTAACTGGTAATGTCTAAAAACTAATCAGTTTTTTGTGCTCATGCTAAGTGTTATATATGAAATTTGGTATCGAAGTCGATTTTTTTTGTGATCACAATACTTTCCCTATACGTTCTATGGCTTCAGAAAAGAGGGTTTTAGTACCAAAACTTCAGTAAATAATAAAATAGACAAAAATGTTAGTAAATATGGAATGAATGTATTATTTTAAGTTTTCGAAAGCGACAATGAGTATTTAAAAACACGACAGGATTTTTCTGGGATTCATTTCCTCCGGATTTAATTGGTGGCAGTCTAGATGGCAGGGGCAACACGGATGGGGGAGGTCATTGTACTTGTTTCGAAGATGTACTTATCTATGGTCCTTTTAACTACGGGTTGGAAGTTTTTTAAGATAATATCGAAAATGAATACGATAAACTAAACCAAGAGTGCCGACAAAAGTGAAATGAAATTTTTAAAAGTTTATCAACTGCTTTCGAAACAGACGAACTAATAACATACTGAATGCACAATTTTAATTGGTTAATGATATAAATTACTAAAATGTCGTTATTACTACGCTCTACTCCTCCGTTTTCATGTTGTTAGTAGTCAAGACGGCAAGAGATCCACGGTGGATCAGTCACGATTCCTGCTGAGAAAATAGACCCGCCTACCTCTCTTACGATTGCTGATTTAAAGTTTGACATTGACTTTATCCCAATCAGAAAATAGTAAAAATATTAAATTACCCTACACCCCATTTCAAAACGAAAAAGAGAGGTTTCTTAAGATCTCAGAATTGGCTACTCATTGTTCTTAACAGATCCAGATCGAGACTACAGTAACATTCTAATTTAGTAGCTGTAATTTTGTGAACATATGATACTATGTTAGCGAAGCTTCGAAATGTAAGTAGCGGCCGTATTAACTGTCTCGTCCACCTGAACTGTATAACACGCGAACACTACTTCGCAGCATTTTCCAATTTTTTGTATTTTCACCGCAGAATTTCCGACTTCGTAATAAAGAAGCTTCGTTCCCAGAGGCTTCGTTAAGCGAGGTATACCTATATATATATATATATATATATATATCGAATAGCATCTCTTAAATTCACACCAAAAAAGCACTGCATTAGAAAGATTCCTTTAAATGGGTACTAACCGGCTCGTCGTTTATGAAATAATTTGGTTGAAGAGGCTCAGATCAATTCCCCCGCAACAGCATCCAGCCGTATCTGTGGCATGGGATGAACTTAGATTTGTGAAATGTTGCGTGGTATGGAAGTCGCAGACGTAGAATAAATTCCAAGAAGACAATTTGTTTTTCCGCTCACTGTCGCAGCCATTAGGAGCCGTAGCACAAGAACCACCCCAGAATAGGACGGATGAACACCAGTGATGTTTTTACACCTCTATGCCCAGTCATAAAAGAAACCTTAGATGAAGAAATTGCATATATATAATTGAATATCTTTTATTACAATGTTTAACACCACTTATTGAGCATACTTTTATTGAATGGAATTGACCTAATTATTCATTGTATTTGTATGTATTAATTTCACTTTACGATAACTTTTACCAACATATGTCTCTCTTATTAAATAAATAAGTGTATCGCCAGTTTTTTATTCTACTGTTTTACTTTCCATAATTATATAACAAAATTTTGCTTGGTCTTCATACAGATACATTCAGGTGACGAATATGTTTGCATTAAGTGCTAGTAGCTTCAGCATCAAAAAGAATGCGGATGCTTACAAAGAATTTTTTACGATACCTACTCATTAATAGTCATCCGGATAGTATCTATTTTTTTAGCACAACAATAAATTTTCAATTTTTGATCTAGCGAGCTTGAATCGGTCATGTATCTAGAGCAAATTGGTAAAGATTTGGAAGGAAATTTCATAGCAAACATACTTTACAAATGTATTCATTCCTACATTGACAAAAATACATATATCGCAAAAAAAACAGTACAACAAAATATCCCCTCGTCAATCCAAGGTATTATTCGAACAAAAATGGAGTTCAATCCGAAATAGATTGCGAACAAATATATATATATATATATATATATCATAACCACGAAATCAACAGTCATGATTTACGAACACCGCTCTCACAATTTTTATCATTCATCCGGGATGCCCTGAAATAACGATTTCCCGATCGAAACCTTCGCTGCGCGGCAATCCCTCATCGGATTCGAACAAGATGGTAAAAGCTTTATCAGCGAATATTGCCATCCCCCACGCATAAATCGTGCGAAAAAAATCTCTCTTGTTTTCGACTGGCTATTAAAGCAGCGACGCGGGCATTCAAAATCCCTTCCCTTTGTTTTTCTACGGATCGGACAGCGAACGAGAGAGAGAGAGAGAAAAAGAGAGGGAGGGAGGGATGAGTTACGCTTTGCAATTTCGCCTGCAAACATCTTGGCCTCCGCTTTTTCGGTAAATTCCTTGAAAAATCGTTAAAAAAAACGCGTGATGTACTGCTATATTCCTCGAGTAAACATCTCTCTCTCTCTCTCTTCGGAGATTGTATAAAATGAATGAAGGTGCGGGGGAGGATGGACGGTGAGAGTGAGGGAGTGTGGAGATGGGGGAAGAGGAAGGGGAAAGGGGAATTGGAGGGGATAGGGGGGAAGAGGAAGAGAGAGGAGAATTGGACGGGAGAGGGGGAAGAGAAGGGAAGAGGGAGAGGGGATAAGAGGAATGGAGAGAGGAGAATTGGGGGTGGGAGAGGGGAGAAAAGAAGGGGAGGGAGAGGGGAGAAGGGGAATGGAGAGAGGAGAATTGGAGGGGAGAGGGGGAAAGAGAAGGGAAGAGGGAGAGGGGAGAAGAGTACTGGAGAATGGGTTTGGAGAGGGTAGGTGAGGAGAGGAATAGATGAGGGGGTATATGAGTGGGGTGAGGTGGTGTAAGTATGAGGGGGAGGGGTAGATGAGGTAGAGGGTCAGATGAGGGGAGGGGTAGACGATGGAAAGGGGTAGATGAGGAGGAGGGGTAGATGAGGGGGAGGGCTTAGATGAGGGGGAAGCCGCAGGGAATACTACCGCCCCGAGCTGATAGCGTCGTCATTAACGCTTTCGCATCGATAGATAAAGAATGAGCGCCTGCTGGGATTCATTCGTCAGGAAGGATGACTTAGGGTTTATTTATTGTGTTTTTAAAATTCTCGCTTGTTTGCGTTTTCTCGCGCGATCGCGTACCGTTCGTTGATATTTTTTCGCGTGATCGCGCGATTGTTTGTTTCGCTGATTTATTTCGCGCCACGATCGAGAGTAATCGCCCTCCGTTTATTTGTTTAATTATCCGTCGCTTGTTTGCTCGTCCCCGTATCCGAACTTCGGAGAGTTTCTCTCACGCATGATCATCTTGCACGGATAGGTGATTTATACGCGAGTTGCCGGTGATGCATTCGCTCGTTTACCCGACTTAAATTCACCTATGCCTTCATTATTTTTCATTTAGAGATTAATAAATTTCTCGAGCGTCCCTGAGGCGGTTAGTAACCTCACACGCCTTCCCTTCCGAAGGCTCACGATTGGAAAATACATCAGGAACGAGCGTCGTCAATTCTGATCTCGAAAATGTAACCGCGAGAGTATTTGATCGACGGAATGAGTTTCGTCCGAAAATTTTGCATGCCAATCGCGACATCAATTGCTTTAGATAAAAGAAAAAAAAAGCGTAAAACGCGGGACGAAGGTTTCAAAACGAAACTATTCCGTCATCCGGTTTTTTTTTTTAAACACGGGAAAGAAACCTCCTAACGACCCCGCATCCTTTGCGGCTCCTTTATCGAGACTTATCAAACGGAGATCGAAGCGATATCCAGCCGAGTCGTAGTTTTGATGTCTGAATAGCCCGTAAATCACTCCTTTTGGGAACTCTGGGATCGCGATGCGTAGTACCACAATTATGTGCTTATATGATGCCTATATAATCGCGGCTGGCCATTCTTTGTTTGTTGTTTTTTCTTATAACGACGTTCGACCGGAACTCGAATCTATTATCCATTCGGATCTATTTGTCATGCATGCGAGAAGGTATTGATCTCTTTTGATAAATCGACACGGCCTGAAGAATAGAAGAAAAAGCGCCTAGCGCGGGCGACCTTGCTAACCGTGAAGGAATGATTACGGAGAAAGTGGCGGAGTTGCATCAAAGAAAGAGGGATTCGCTCCATAGAAGAAACAAGAGAAAAAGGAAGAAGCGCTTTAATGGGACGGAAGCAGTTTTACTCACAGGTGACAACATTTAACAGATTTCTCGATAGATGCCATTACACAGATTTTAGAAATTCAGAGTTCAGGGTGTAAACAAAAACTGCTATTCAAACAATTCGAATCCAAACGCATCTAACTGAAACGAGCAGATACCTATTATAACTCATACGACCGTACAGGAAAGCGTTCGTTTTTATGTGTATTTAATGCCACAGAAAAATAACTACAGTAGCTTTGAGGGCCAAATTTTAAGTGATGCGGCGGTCCGGTATATTTTTGATTTTCACAAGACATTTTCGTCATATTGGTGAACTTGACTCTTATCTTTATATTTTTTTATCTCTAGATGGAAAAACGTAAATAAAGGATTTTATTCCTAAGCATTCGTTAAATTTTGTATTATATTTAATCTGAACACAATTATCATAAATTTAGGAGAATAAATTCGTTTATCTCTTACTCTTCAACGCAATGTCCAAAAATACAACGATAATCTGTTCGAAAACAGATTTTGACTGAAAATACATCTTACACTGATAATATACAATTTTATTTAAATGGCGAATTTACTAATTAACCGGGCCTTAGTTCTCAAAAAATAACTTTTAACGCCGTAAATATTTTGTCGTAAATTAATAAATGTTTCATCGAATCGCTGCTTCGGCCCATAAATAAGACTACGGGTTAATTTATGAAGTAACATCCAAGTTCACCCTCGAAGTACCGCCGAAGGAAATGTAATCAGATAAGAGAAAGATACATTGGTTCGGCGATCGCGCATTATTATTCATCGCCATAAGGGAAATCGATCTGATTTTATTGATATTTTATGCAGTTGGAGTTCCATGGCCCACAAAACCGGTTGCACACTCCCACACGGTGTTTTCGAATATTTAACAATTATTCCTCTTACAGGTTTGTCGACTTACCACGGCGAGACATCATAGAGAAACAAGATATTCCACTCGAGTCAGTCGTTCACGCGCGGGATCAAGAAAAGCTTTTTTTTCAGGATCCAGGTTTAACGAAAATCACTCGGGGGTCATCCGGATTTAAATCGCCGCCAAGATTGACCACTCAGCTGACGCATCCTCATCACTTCACGCTACCTTCATTCTAAAGAAATACATTATACCCGTTAAGCCTTTTATATTACTCGTGGTTTTACTGAAAAATTTCGCAGCTACCTTAAAATTACCCAGAGACGTCCGATTGGCATTAGCATATGAATGGCATGAAATATTACCGCCTTATTAAAAATAGACGCCCATAATCCCTTAGAGAGTAGAGGAGAGAAAATGTATAGGGAGGGAGGAAGAAAGAGGTTTCACCGGTTAGAGGAGTAAAGGTAGGAGCGAAAAGAAGCAATAAATGGCGTAAGAGAGAGAGGTGATAAAAGAAGAATTAATGGACGAGTCTTCCGTGCGCTCCGCAGGGAAGTTTTTTTTACTCCCATCCAAAGATCCCAACAATGAAGACGAGGCGATAGCATTGAAGATCCTTTAACTCGTGGAACGGGATCGATACACCCAAAGGTAGAGGATAGAGAGAGTGGGTGGAGTAAAAAGGTTTTAGTCTGAAAGAGAGACGGAGTCGATTGGCTGATTGATTCCGGCTTTTATCCCTGACAAGAGCCGGCAGGGGCTGTGAAGTGAGAGAATCTCCTTCCTTTGGTACCCATCCCACGCAACATAAGAGGGAGGGAGAGAGAGAGGGAGAGAGATCGAAAAGAGATGTGGGAGAAGAGGAGGGCTCGGAATCGATTATTCCCGTATCGAATCGAAGTGTGACAAACGACGGCGCCGCTCTTAATGGCCGTGTGGTGAGACCTTCCCTCCGAGATAGAGGTGCCGGAGTGAAAGGGGTTGGAGAGGTAAGGAGGAGGAGGAGGTAGAGAGATCCGAAATTGGGCCTGCGCGCCCAAGATTGGAAGAGGCGAGGATATTAGGTGAAGATGGAGCCGGTAGGGTGGTGTCTAACCTCCCTCTCATCCTCCGACCCGATTAAAACCGCCGCCTCAAAATTGGTGTCTATATCGCATGAAAGGATTGGAAGGAGGGGGGGATAAGGGGATGGCGTGTGAATAAACCCAACACGTTAAAGAGGCCTTCCCCTCACGGCGGACGAATATTCATGGGGCGGCGGCGAACATTGAAGAAGGTTCTTCTTCAACGGCGCCGCGCACGGGCGAGGATGCAGCAAGGTCGCGAAGGAATTACCGCGATGTTCTTTTTTTTTGTTGTTGATCCGGCGGCGTGCGTGAGATGACTCTTCGGGACGTCATATCGTGACGTGACTCTGCCTGAATTTCTTTTGTGCAGAGGGTTATGAAAGAGTGATGAGATTTCGGTCGACGCAAAAGAGGGGTTTCAAAATGCGATCATTGATTCCTGTAATGCAAGCTCGTGATGAAATGCCTCGGCTCGCTTCAATGTCAACCGGATGTTCGAAATGTATCCTTCTTCCCCCCTCCCTCCTGCGGGTGGTGACAATGAGATCTTGACGCACTGTGTAAGATTTATATTGAACTGCGTTTGTTTTATAAGTCTAATTTGATTTTAATTGATGAAGACTATTAGATACGTATATTTTTATGCATACAAATCACGTTGTATTTTCTCACTAATATTTTTTACCTCGAACAATGACCGATTTTTTTGTAAAAGTAATATTTAGGTATCTTTAGCTTTCCTATAATTGTACACGAAGCATTTCATTTCCACAGAGTAGAAATTTCCATAATAAATTGATACGTTTTCCCACAAGTAATTGAGACTCTCATAGTTAAATCGTTCGTGGTGTACGCTTTTAAAATTTATAAGCAAAACATCCGCGATCGTTAATTAATCCCCGCTGGGTAAATACTCTATTTCAATGATTAATGGTCTCATAGGTGATATTTAAATTTATATATAAATTATTATTCCCTGGTTTCTAAGACCTCACTTTACTTCAAACTTGGCTCTTCCTTTCGTTATTAATCTCATGTTTATTTCCTTTTATGATGGATAACCGAAGGATTTAGTGGTATACACGATATACGAGAACGATAGTAAATATAAACTGATTGACATGGGGAGGTCAAGAACGATAGTAAATATAAACTGATGGACACGGGGAGGTCAATATCTTTTTCTAACACCTAACAGCAACTGCGGTAGATAAGGTAAAAAAATATAATAAAACCAGGCGATGGGAAGTGAATATGGGTGAAATGACGGTAAATCGTCCAAAAATAGTAATCAGTCATGCTAAAACTTCCATTTATTATGTAAACGCAGCGTGAGTCAGGTACACCATAAGCTCAGAAATTCACTACAGCAATTTATCATCTCATAAACACTGCCCTCGGCAACAAAATTCTAGAGAGAGAGAGAGAGAAACGAACACAAAAACCTCTTAAACTTCCTAATACACTCCAATGGATAGCGACTGCAATTACAACATATTAACTCACTGCGTAATGTTTTACCTTCTCTCAGATGCCACTCCTGAGATAAGTTAATGTCTTTTCTTTTTTCGCCCCTTTCTTACCCTCGCGGGAAACCCCCCCCAAAGTCTCATAAACTGCATCGCGCCGGACTCGACGGTCCACGCGCGTTCTGCCGTATCTCCAGATCTCTCTCTCTCTCTAGGGACACCGCCTTTGACAACTCAACCAGAACGATGCATCGGCGAATAGGGGAAGGAGGACATCCATCTATCTGTCACTCGGTCCGACGTCGGACGCAAGACTTTTTGGTTCGACTTTGCGTACTTCCACTCCGCCGTCCGACATTCTCCACCCCTCCTCTTCCTCCGTCCTCCTTCACTCAGATCCTCCCAGTATTCCCGCATAGTAAACGATCGCAACCGGAAGCTTCCCTCTCGGTTCCTCCCAGTCAACAGGACGCGGAGTGGAAGCGTGATCTCTCCGCGGCTAGGAGAAAAAAACGGACCAAGTCCGACGGTTGAATTACGACCCCAGCGTTCAACCCGCTTCTTCTCCAGACCCTGTATACTATTTAAGGATTTATTTAAATTACGTGCCTGCGAACTATCGGCGTTTTATGGTCTTGGCATCGATTCGGGTGTCCGACAAAGAGTTTATGAGATGATGGCGAACGTTTTGTGGTAAACTTTGCTGTCTTCAATGTCGGCTGTTTTACTTAGGTGGCAGAATGATCTCGGAAAGTGCGGTTAAAACGTTTACCTTCCCTTTCTTCAGATTTTTGTCTGCGTAAATGACCGGTCACGTTTTCAAAAGCCGCGAAAAGTTCTTAAAACATGGGCAGAAAATAAGCGATCGATGACATTGTCGATCCGATGAAAACATTATCAAAATTTTTTCAATTAATTATTTTACCCTAGGTGGTATTTGCTGTTCAATAAAATAACTCCAGAAGAAATAGTTTATTCTAATTTAATCGAAAGGCAATTCGGTGAAACTCAAGGTATTTCTTAGTCGAATAATGCTAGCACACAATATTACATACGCCTCTCTACATTTCGATATGTCCATTTTCAGAAGATATTGCATCGATAATTATCAGGCAAGATAGAATGCTCGGAAAATACGGAATTGGACTTAATGACTTAGTTGGTTAAAGCACCGGAAAATGGGAGATCCGGGTTCGATTACCGGTCAAGTTCAGAATATTTCTTCTTCTTTACATTTAATAATTATCAGCTTCATGAGATCGGCAATCCTTCACTCAAAGATCAATATTTAGATTCCTTTATTGAGATTCTAAAGGTAACCTACTAATATATTATAGTATTTCTAATGATTAGAGGGAAAATATTCGATAGATCCACTTCATAAATGTAATAACAACGATTAAGATAACAAAAAGTTACCTGTGAGATTGGAATTCATTTCCCTAGGCTCGCGATGTTCTTAGTGAGTAATGGAGTGGGAAGATGACCACATACAAATGGGAGTAAATAAAAATTGAACGATTATCAAGAAAGAGCAACGTTATGTGAAAGCGCACTTGATTCTTCAATTAAAGTAAGAAGGATGTGATACGTGTCATGACGGATACTGCATCAAAAGAACGGATAAATAACAAAAAATCCAAATAAAAAAGCCATCGCCATGAATAGAGAAAATTTTCCGTCGGCATGTGAAGAAGAAAAGAGAGAGAGAGAGAAAAATGAAAAACAACTCTTGAGAAGATTTTGAATCGGGAAATGGAGCGTGAAGATAATTAAAAAGACTCGAACATAACGAACTAAAGAAAAATAGATAAGAAAGAAATTGCATACTAAATATATTTACGGAATAAGGGACATGTGGAGAGGCAAAGGACGAAAAAATTATAACGGAATTAGCGCAGAAGATAAAACGGAAATGGGAAACAAAGAATAAAAGAGACTTGAGAGAAATATAAAGGAAATTTGCGGCTGGAAATGATGAGTGTGGCTCAAAAGAAAGGTGAGAAGTAAAGGGAGGGAATAAGGAGGGAGTGGAATTGAAAGTTTAAAGGAGGAAGACCACCCAGGTCGACAATGAGGGAGTGGAACAAGAGAGAGAGAGTGCCACGGGAAGGGAAGATTAGGATGGAGGTGGTGTTGGAGGGATTGATTGAGAGGGAGGAAAGTGTGAGGAAGCGGGAGAGGTCTTTCTCGACTCTTTCCTCCTCACACTCGGCGAGCCGAGAGAGACGTAGGGGGGGGAGAGGCGTAGAAAAGCGGCGAGTTAGATGAGAGGAAGGAGAGAGATGGAAAAAGGGATAGTACCTGTCCTATGTCTGCCCTTGAAGAGTTTCCTTTTCAAAGGGTTGCCTTGACATCTAACATACATCATTTTCGCATTTTATCGATCGGCGTGTAATGTTACCAGTGTAAAGCACATTTTTATGTTTATGTTAAAATGTTTGCGCGAATAAACGTGTTCGATTAAATCATCAAGGATAAAATCACAAAACTGTTTCTGTAACAATAAAATCAAAAGATAGGATTCTTTACAAGTTTAAATGATAAATAGCTATGAGATAATTATAATATTTTTTAAATAAATTATTTCTTTTAAATTCTTCAACGTCAAACCAGCGACAATTTCGCCCATTGCTGTGAAACTTATTTAAAAGCACTGCTTGAAGTCAATGAAAATTACAGATTCTATTAGAATTGATAATTATAATTATACTAGTGTATATCACGTCAAAAATGACGGGAGTAAAGATTGGATCGTTCAAGCTATTTATGGAGATCAAATTGGCATCGGAAACATAAATTGTACTGAAAGTCATTTCCCTCTCCTTCAGTCTCCCTCTCCAACTCTCTTCCCCCCTCTCCTTTCCCTCTCCCCTCCTCTACCTCCCTCTACCTCCCTCTCCTTCCCTCTCTCACCCTCCCTCCCTCCCCGTCTCTTTGTCCCCTCTCTCTCGTATTAAAAGCAATCAAAGCACGTTCACACCCATAAGGATTGAAATAACTATATGATATCGAGGTCTAACAATGGAATTGGTAGACAAGGAAACATCTCCTTAAAATGACTAGATTTCCTCAAACTGTGTGAATTAAACGCAAAATGGCTCACATCTGAAGTTGGTAGGTGAATTCTTTGTAATTTTAATGTCAAAAAGAAAGAAAACCTGCACGTCGAAAGTTCATTTTTACGTGAAATTACGTGTTATCTTATTGGAAATGGAAATTATCCCCTGGAGTCGAACCCGGGTCTTTGATCTCGAGTTCGATACATTAAAACGTTTTGTTATTACATCATAATGCTATCCTGAAAATGTCATCAAATTCAGTTCAGTCATTTGAGAGATATTAAGCTTCAAAAAGCATTACTGACAAAGTGACACTTTTATATAGTTTATATAAGAAGTTTTCTGATTTTCCAATAGCACAAAATAAATTCGTGGCAAAACAGACTACCGCCAAACACGATCAACACATTTTAACGTCCCACAAAAAAGTCTCAACCCACGGGTAACCCTATTTTAATTAGTACTTCAATTGATATAAACAAAATAGATTAGCCACTCCATAGCACCTAAAATATTGCGTCATATAGAATAAGAATCCTCTCATTAATGAGAAACAGAACGGAGAGATGTATTTTACCCTAGATATTTACTCGTGAGTTGTAAAATTCTCACGGTGCTAACATTTTGAATAATGCATTTGCGCGAGTACACTCTTCACTTTTTAGGTCGCTAAAGAAACCATTTTCCGTAATTTTCTAGTTGACTCAATCCATCCGCAGAACCGAACGGACTCTTCCATGACAGTCGATGTGACGGACGGACGGATGGTAATATTAAAGTAAAAAAAAAGATCCGCGCTTCCCTCACGGCTGGATCGAATCGAGGCTCATCGCTTTGAAGAAGTGACCGTTGAATGGAATCGGGATTCATATGTCAAATCAAATAAGACGAATGGCCCTTTTTCCTCTTGGCGAAGATCGAAGTCTCGCAGCTGCACTCTTTCGCGAAACCTCATTATCGCCATAAATAATAAATCCGACGTGACTGCACAATCGGATTTTAAGGGCTTTCCACCCGCGAATTCCTATATGAACTTTCTCCCTCCGCCATTTCGCATCCTGTAATTTTGCGTCGAGGAGGAAGCGAAGGCGATGAAGGGCGATGGAATTGAAGCGGTTGCGATCTTCACTGAGAACCGGGGCAGGCTAGACTTGATTGCCCTGCGAGCATGAGCGTGGGTGGATGAGAGAATCCTGAGGTGGTTATTCACAGATATTCATCGTCGGAGTTCTTTGAGTGGTTACAATCACACATTTCCACACTCAAAAGCGTCCCGAGATGATTTATGTGAGATTTATTCTGGTCGCAACCGGGGTCTTCGTAATCGAAACCAGTTCGTAATTGCCTCTAAATATCCTTCCCATCGAATCACAAAAATATTTTTTGAAATGCACAACAACGAGCGAGTTTCGAGTGCATTCCAAAAAAAAAAATTCTGTTCGTTAAAATTATACGAAATGCATCGGCGGAAACAAAAGAAAGGCGATCAAAGAGCCGAAAAGACTTCCATCCATTTTTTATGCGGTTAAATTCTCTTGATTTTTATCCTGCTACGAAAATGGAATTGAGTTTAAACTCTTATAAATATTTAACAGCCTGTTTTCAGGTGGGCTGGTATATTTTTAATAAAAAAAAGCAGTCAATGTAATTGGTTCGTTCTCGTCCTTCAGTACGCATTATAAGAAATTTGGTATTTAGGATTTATATCAAAGTAAATAAAACGAAAATGACATACTGAGGACTGATTACCTAATCACGGCTGCTCCTTTAGTGAGAATGATAATCCTTTTTCTTTAACTTCTAAATATTCAGCCGAGAAAATAAATTCTATTTAGAAATTATTGAACGGTAAAAAAGGATTTATTTTCGTTTTATTATTTGATATGAGGACTTGTTTATATAAAAAAATTCCTATACAATTTGTTGGAAGCGTAAGAAAAAATGGCATATCTGCGTTATGTCATTAAATAATGACAGAGAATTTTCTGCAATATTAAATTACTTCGTAAAAATTACATACTAGCGCCGTATCACTCAGCCTGGGATATCATATTATCGGATATGAAATTTCATTTCCTTTATCCTAAGAGAGAACTCCATTCAGTTCGGTATATGTGGGAATTTTAGAGCAGAGTGAGATTATTCCGAAATATAATCATATCGCTTTATCAGGATAGTCACCTCACTAAAAACAAAAAAAAATAATTCCAACTTTTTACTCTTCTGAGAGAAACGTGCCTAATTTATGCAACGATTCTTGCTCGCAATATTCCTATTCGTTTTATATTACCCTAGAATTACACGGCATCAGCTAGTAATGTCTAACAATACTGACCCGCATGCATTTAAGTTGCATGACTGGAATTTTAGCCGATCCCTTAATAACTTCTTTTAAAGAGGACTAAAAAATCAAAATATGTCGGGTTGCATGTGATTGATTACAGATAACAAAAAAAAAGCAATCCGTTATTTGTTAAACGGCGAAATAAGCTTAACCTTTGCAAAAAAGACGGGAAAGGATGAGGTCATAATGAAACGTAAATCACGTATTTTTATAAAATACCAGAGTGAAAAAGGTCTGACAGGAAATAAAGAACACGTGGCAGCATGACCTGCCGTAAACGACTGAGTTCTCCATTATCACGCGATCGACTGGGGGGGAAGCTTGAAATTTCAGAAAATCAAAACGATATTAAAGTCCTCGAACAACTCTTTAAATCTTAAAAGGAAGATCGTCGTAAGCTAAACTATTAATGCGAAGGTTACTCATTCTTTTCGATTTTATAGTATAAAATTTTTATCGGCAAAGATATAAGTACGCTAATATATATAAAAATATAAAAGAAATAGAGAAACAGACCGGAATGATAGCGGCGAAATAAGCACGCGATATTCAGAACGCTAAGGTCAATATTAGCCGAATGGTCTCAAATTCGATACTATTCAGGGTCCTAAGCACACAACACGTTCACTTAATCTAGAAAATTACGGTCGAAAAAGGCATCCAATAAGTCAAAACATGGAGAAGGGTAGGAGCGCTTTATCGAGATAGGGACAAAACTTTTCTGACTCTTATTTCCTGATTCATGGAATTTTAGGAAATGCCATACCAAAGTATACAGAGACTAATGATGTAGGGCTTGAATGTCCTTGCGGTCTCGGTAAATCGAATATGTTTCTCTTATCAACTTAAAATACGGTGCGGTAAAGGATGCGATAAGCTTCTCCAACTTAAAATCAATATTAGAATTGACGAATTACATTTCTCATACTTGATCAACAAAATTCATTAAAAGATAGGATAATTGTTCAAAATTTCCCATCGAGATTACGGCGGAATATCAAATGACCGTTGTTATTTCATTTAATGACATCTCTTTCCTTCTTGTAAAGTATATCTCGTCTTTTAGATGCAGGATAATGGCTACAAGGCTGGGAATTACATAAAAAAAGCAATTTGAAAAGAATTATATGTTATTCTATTTCAAACCTGATATTCGTATCCAAGTTATAATTTATTCTATAAGTGATATATGGGTCATCGATTAAGTGACATATGAGATGCAATTGTTCAATTTATACATGGTTGATTCAATTTCTGGAAATTCAAAGAAAAGAAAACTTCGCTTAAAATATTTGGATTTGTAACATAATTGATTTTTTAAATTAAAGAAATACAATAAAGACGGTAAATGACTTAGTTTTGCATTAAACGATCGTTTTTACTTTGAAATTTCGAATTTATAAATTATTTTTCCTGCCTTGCCGAAATATTAACCAAAACTAAATAAAGGCTATTATTTTTACTTGAAACCATACGTCCAACGATTAAAATTCTAATCAAGTGAGTCCAGACAATCAAATTTATTTAATTTCATCTAATTAAAATATTTTGCTTAACATAGAGATTTTCAATCAATTCTATCCAAAGCAATTATAAGTTTTATTCGATATATTCCTTTAAAATGTTTGCTACATTTATGTGTAAATGAACTCGATGATAAAACATAACAGCTATTATTTGTTATTTGAAAAGAAGCATTCGGGCTAGTGTATAATTCCTTTCATATCCATAAATTAGCAAACAATAATATTATGTATGAGAAATATATTCACACGACACTAGTAATATTCCGATTATTATCTAGTATCCTCGCATGGCCATCGCTCTATTGAAAGACAACCTTTTCAATCCTAATGTCGTTAAGATTCTTTTAATTAAAATTTCACAGAAATAAATGCAAATAAGCTATAAAAGTTGTAATTTTTCCATCGTAGTCATAGCGTTATTTCTCCTATTCGTTCTTACGCTTTCATTTTTTCTTTATCTCCCTCTCTCTCTCTCCCCCCCCCTCTCTAAATATAACGGTCCTTGCTCCGATCAACATCTACGTGTGATTTTTTAAATGAGGGAAGCAGATCCCACTTTTTCTGAAGGAGGCCTTGTAATGATCGGTCGCGAGGTCGAGCTATGCTTTTCGGGTGGGTGTTCCTTGACATTTTTTCCACTACGCAAAGTTTATGGGACTGTATATTTCCTTCCAGGAGACTCCATTCGCCGGCAACTTTCATCGGAGACAAAGGAGACTGGTTGGGTCAAAAGGAGGTAGGGAAGGTTTGGGAGAAATGAGCGAGAGGCTTATAAAAGGCGGGAGGATCACTCCCTCCCTATCTATCTCTATCCTTCCCTCTCTCTCCGTAGTGGTAGACCGCAGAGAGGGAGGAGGGTGGAAGGAGGTAGGAGATATCCACATAGCGAAAGCTTTTTCCTCCCCCCTCTCAAAAACCCCTCAAGTATGGAATGAGGCGTAATGTCCGGAATTAGGAATGTCGTCTTATATTTTTTTATTCGACTCGAAATTATTTTTTTGAAGACGTTTTTTTATTCCCTCACGACTTTTCGCCGAAAAAACTCCGCGGCCGACTTTTTTTTTTAGGGGTCCTGATACTATTCTCCAGATTGAGGAATTTTTCCGTGTCCATTCTCTTCGGCCGAATGGCGAAAATATGCAGTTCCAAATAAAGGTTTCGACTCGCCTCGCAATAACTCGCGCGGGCATGGCCGGATTATGTATAATTTTTTTCATCCGGAGACCGTATGAGAACATAAAAATTTTAAGGACCCCTCGGCTCTAAGCTTTTTTTGAGTTTTATCCGTTAGTGATAAAAAGGGCATCGAATGGTTTCACGAAATACCGAAGCCGAGAGAGCATTTTCTAAGGATGTGATTAACATTTCGTATTCGAAGATGTGTTCGCCTGAGTCGATTCCAAATGGAGTTACTTTTTAAGCGACTGTTATTTTTTAAGGGTTGTATAAACGTAAAATCTTACTTAAGGGTTTTCCCCCGTTTCCTTCGGAGCATTCGCCTTTGAACTGCAGTCGAATAAAGTACGTGCGTCATAACTCTGTCTGAAAGCAACCAAAATTCTTATAGAAGTCGTATCTAATTTCAGTTCCTCCATCCTTGGATTTTGATGCATTAAATCCATAGAATCTGTAAAAATAAGTATTTTATGTCACCTATCACTGCCATTTTGATGTAAGAATTTATATTTTTGAGTTTATCCTTTTGGATACTTTAATTGCTATTATGATGGACCGAGACTGGAAAATTAATTGGAACAGCAGGAATGAAATTGCCTTGTTTAATCCTAATAAAGGAGCAATATTACGTTTTTTTTAAATAATTGGCTTTAACTTCAAAGAATTCCAATTATCTTTAGTGCATAATTTCATGCATCTTATAAAGAGTTCATCGAATTAACCGCAACTTTTTGAAAATCCATTATAAAGATAATAATAGCGAAATTATATGGTACTTTATTTTCGACAACTTTTTTATTTCGGTTATGACTTTGTAAGGCGCTAAAATCCTTCATAGAATCAATATAATACGAGGGGTGTTCAAATTTGACCTGGATTTTATATATTATTAACTCATAAAAGTAATCCAGCACAATAATAATAATCACTTTTTTATGTATGTACTCTCTCTCTCTCCTTCAGAATACACTTTATCCAGCATTCTAGTAGTTTTTGTATTCCAGTTTCAAAGGAATCTTCCGATTGATGTCGACACCAGTTGAGGACTGCATTTTCACCTTGCCATTCGAACTGAATTTATTGCCTACTAAGTGCTCTTTCAGCGGAGTAAACATGAAAGTCATACGGTAAAAAATCAGGACTATAAGAAGGATGGGGAAGAACGTCCCATCCCAATTCAGCCAGTATATTCACACCCTAGTTTTATGTGGTTGGGTGCTGTCTTGGAAAAAACATTCTTTTGGATAGAAGGCCTGGTCGTTTCTTCCTTAGAGCTGGTTTCAGACTGTTTTTAGGAGCGCTGAGTAGTAAGCAGCATTAATTGTATGCCCTTATTCCAGGAAATCCACATGAATAATGCCTTGAGCATCCCAAAACAGTGGCCATCACCTTGTTTGCTGATGCCATCGTTTTGAATATTTTTGGTGTAGGAGGATTTGTCTCTCTCCACTCCATACTGGAACAGTAGTTTTCTGAAGTAAAGTATATCTCGTCAGTGGTTATGATACGATTAAAAAAATCACCCCTTCTCTCAGAAATCGTTTACCCAGAACCCCTGAAATTGGAACCCGCATCGCCTTTTGTTCTGGTTACAACTGTTTGGGCACCCATCGATCGCTGACTTCACTGTATCTAAGGTTGTAATGAAGTACAGTCTCAGCACTACCAATACTAATGTTAACTTGCAACTGTAATTCACGCACTGACATTCGCGTGTCCCTCTGAACGAGCTCATCAACCTGCGTAATTTTCACATCATTGCTGGTCCTGCTTTGTGTTCTTGTTCTCCACACATTTACGACCCTCTTTGAATGATTTGTACCACCCAAACATAGAAAACCGAGACAGACAGGATTCCCCATACTGTACTCGAAGTCACCGATGAATTTCAGTCCCTTTTACACCTTCCTTACAGAGAAATTTAACAATAATGCGTTGTTCCACTGAAGTAGAAACACGTTCAGATGCCATCTTTGTTAGCTCTGACATGGATTGCTACGGCAATAAAACAATTTTTTGTATTGCCAACATTATAATGATAATGTACACACCTCATCAGCTCATTTATTATATATAAAGTTTTAATAAAATATAAAGTACAGGTCAAATTTGAACATCCCTCGTGACACTGCAAAACATAAAATATCGTTCAGTGATCTGTAATGTAGAGTATATTTATTTGTCTCTTACAAAAGCGTAGGGCTCTAAAATTCTAATAATTAATGTTTGAAAGAATTTTGAAAAGTTGAAGTGTTTTTAATAAGAGAAAAGGGTCTCAGTAAAGTTTATAATGTCACAGCCAAGGATTTAATGAGGTTTTTAGATTTTATTTGTAGTTTTTGTATTAGAAGAGAAAACGTTGTGAATTTTCATTCTAAGTTAATACTATGCAGTGTTTTACATGAGTCGTCTGGTGGAATCGCAATTCAAACTTCGCATCGTATTCACTGATTCTCTACGCTCATAACAAGTATAAAATTTGAACTCCGGGCATCGTGGGAGAAACCGAAAGCGTAACCAAATAATAAAAATTCGTCAATAATGCCAGATCAGAACGAAACCTAGCAACATAGGAAATGTAATGAATTCTAGTTCCGTAATAATGACGTAAAAACACGAGGCATTGGCACTTTTTTGGCGACGATTTGTAAATTTCTTTTTCACATAAGGCAACCGCGATAGTCACTCATATCTTCGTTTGATTTACACCCACCAGAAGAGATTGCAGAATAAATAGAAGCTAGGAGTTTGCAGAGATGGGCGGGCGGAGAGGAAAAGAGAGAGAGGAGAGAGGGCAGAGGAGAGAGAGAGGAAGATGAGAAGATGGGAGAGAAGGTGAAAGATGTGAGAGCGAGAGGAAAGAAGAAAGAAAAGAGTAGGATAACAAAAGGCGTGAAGGTTTTTTTCAATCTCGACCCTTGTTTATTATTTCGAAGGAGAAAATAAAAATAAATACATTCGGACCCGTTCTCTCAATTTGAATTACCTCCGATCCCTTCCCCTCCTCTTGGTTTACTCTCTCCCTCTTTATGCTTTACTCCCTCGTATTTTACGTTGGCCCCAAACTCTTGACATGTATTTTTTTCCACTCCGGCCGTCCTATATCTCTTTCTCTCTTGTTTCTTCTTGGCTTAATACTTTCCTCCTCTTTTCCAATCGTTTTCCCGCCTTTACTGCGTTTACACGCGGTAAATTTATATCCGACACCAAGTAATGCATTCATGAGGTTTTCTCTTCGATAAATATGTAAATTTGATAGCGCTATATTTTTCCCCTGGCTAACAATTTGTGAGGTTTATTCTTTTAAAAAAATTCGGTTTAACGAGCATATGGATCTGATTTATATTTCTGTCTGTATTTATTTTTATTCTTTAACGGTTGAGTACGTGGAAGCAATATTCCTAGGTTCATAAAATTGGCCGAATAATGCTCATTCCATCTTAGTGTAATTGTTTTTTATCTCTTATGTTAGCCTGGTACACGTAGATGCAAAAAAGGGACGAATAAGAGGGGGAAATTTTACGTAAACCTGAAAGTTCATCGATCTGTTGATTGATGCGACAAAGCAAATCTTACGAACCCAATATATTTAATGACCGTCAAAATATTTTTATATTACGGTCAAATCAATATTGGTATTCAGGCAATCTACGAATTGTGCATAACCCATGGGATTTATGATATCCATGATGTTTATCGAAAGATATTTTAAATTTATGATGTAGATATTTATTTTCTTTTCACCAAACATTTATTTATAATTGGATTTTTCCAACACAGATATAGCCTATGGCGAGCGGGTATAATCTTCGACACCAATATGACGTTCGTTCTTCGCTTAATATAAGAACCACTAATACGCCTTCGCATTATTCTTTAACGATTTACCGAAATTAACGAAACACATATCTCTAAATAATTCAACTGTAGTTTTATTATTATAACTGAGGAATATTTAATTAGGGATCCCCAATTTATCGCTAGATATTTTAACAGATTTTGCTAGGTATAGAGTACGTAATATTAGTTAGGTAAAGCAAAATAAGAATTAAAAAGTTTTGAAAACTATGAAATACTGGCGGTGAGCCGCATAAAATAAAATAAAGTGGGCCATATCCGGCTTGCGGGCCGCAGGTTGGACACCCCTGCCCTAGATGAAAGACTTAGCGAGCAAAAGTTCTTTCAATCAATTCTTAATTGACGATGACGTTCAAACATACATCGCATCTATTCATGTTCCATCACGACCCACTCTCCAACACAATTCATTTGCCCAATTTCGTCTTATGGCGAATCGGCGTTCCATGTACTGCTGTATTTGCTCATCCTATTAACTTGCCATCCGTTAAAAACCTCTCATTCGACTTCGTTTCGCTGACCTTTCCCTTTCACTCTTTACCGAAGTTCTAACCTCCTCACTCCGTTCCCATCCCCCACCCATTTATACATTAAATCGGTGCTTTTTAAAGTACAGGTCGCGACCCAATCCCGAAGCTCATGAGGAAAATGTGGACATTCAACACATAAGCAGCCAGAGGCCTAGCGAGGGGTGTGCAGAGGGGGGCAGTTGTCCCCGGGCGCAGGGCTTAAGGGGCGCAAACTCACGGACCGATTTTTATCGATGGAAGAAGATCCGCTAGGAGGTCACGGAGTAACGTAATCAGGCCCGCGTAAACCCCTACCCCTGGAACTTGGCGGCAAGAAAAAAGGTCATATGGGCCAGACTGGGAATATATCCCCCCCCCCCCCTTAGGGGCGCCAAAAAGATGTCTTGCCTCCGGGCGCCGACGACCCTAGCTACGCCACTGTAAGCAGCTAAGATTATACATAAAAACGACAGGGATGGAAATGCTACTATTAGATAAATTTGTGTATTCATAGCTTTTCATTGCGAGTTAATGAACAATGAAGTCAAGACATATCGTCTTGTCTTTTCTTCCACTGCGTCGCGGGACATTCCATTCCATTCCATTCGCGAGAAAAAAGTTTGAAAATTCGAGCTCTACACTATTTTTTATTGATAAACCACATCTTGTTGTATTTTATATGGTATAGTTTATATGCTATTATTTTCATTGTACGTAAAGGTCCTTTTTGTTTTATAGATTATTTATACTTGAATAAACAAAATAAATCTGAAAGATAAAACATTGATATTTGTTATCGTTATTTTATATAGACGACGGTATGTATTTAGTCTTTTTAATTGTGCCTGTGTATCATTTAATATATTTGATTCAAATGTTATATAGAAAATTAATTTGGAACCAAATCGCTCATACATCCATTTGACAGGTATAATCCAAGGTTATCGACTCTCATTACTTCGATAAAAATCTGATGTGGCCAACACATGATTTTCGCCATAGTTGGGGTATAGATATTTAAATTATTATGAATAGCATTATGAGGTAAAATTATCATTTCGTATCGTAAAAGAATACAGTCGTCCTTACTGCCATAAATTACGTATATTTAGAATGTTTACAGAACTCACCGCGACATGGTGGTGGCGCTGTGTACTGTATTAAGAAAAAGCAAAATATCTCCGAAATGGATGGTTCTATAAAAATCTGTTTCAAACAAAACTTGAAAGAAATATTATTCTCTACAACTTTGGTCCTCACAAAGATTACCAATAACGATGTTTTTAAGGAGATATTTCACGGAAACCGAAAAACCGATTATTTATAAATAATTCCTAAACAATAACTGCTATGGAAAATTGTTTGAATAAAAGATGTAGGAAATTACATTCTCTATAACATTTATATAGAATTGTATATAATAATGATGTTTTAACGGAGAAATATAGCAAAAACCGAATCGGGTTTCGAATAAACCTCAACTTCCAATTAACCGATATTGTCTAAAAACTAATCCGTTCTTTGTGCTCATGCTAAAGTGTTATATATGAAGTTTGGTAACAATATGACAAGTACTTTTTCAGTTAGAGCGCCCACAATCACATACATCCATCCACACATACCAACACACACACAGACGTGTAGTTCCGTTGAAATCTCGAAGTCGATTTTTTTCGTGATCACAATATTTTCCCATTACTACGTATGGAGAAAGTAAAAAGAATGTCTCTGTCTCTCTCTCTCTCTTTACATTTATGTTCCGAATCGAGAAATTTTTCTTTCTAACCGTGCCCATAATTCATGAAGGACTTTAACAATACCAATGCATGCCCAATCAATTTACTTAAAATATGTCATTCTGCGCTCTATGGGCCACTCCCAGGAAAATCGTTCCTTCTCTTTGCTTTGCCATAACCTACCCTACTGAACCATCTCACATTCACATTCTTTGGTCTTTTATTTCGAGCCATTTCAATTCTCCATCGTCATTAACTCATAGTCGTATCGCGATACTCCAGCGTCAGAAAGTACTAGTCTGTCCGTTCATCCGTCAGCATTTAACATCTGGTAAATCACTCGTATGATTTTTATCAGATTTGGAAAGGGAATTTGCTGGGAGAATTTTATTATACAACACTGACAAATTACAACATTACATAAGGAAACCTAAATGCACCTGTTCGAGTATCACACAAATAATACGAGCCTTATTACTGGAGATATTTTCAATCGTCTTATAAATTTCCGATTTTTATCAATAAATTACACAAATTATCAGAAATAATACCGATTTCACGAGCGACGTGCTTGAAAATGCTATATTCTCTTATTCGAAGTACTCCTTGCCTCTCTAGTTTTATCTCCACGCTGCCGGGATAGGCATCTTCTTGACTTAAAAAAAAACACTACGTATATTTGTAGCGGAGATTTTTGACGGGTGCTTACAAAAAGGAAAGGAAGTTACCGTTCGGTTAACTCGGTGGATTCTCTGGCATGTGGGCATTTACTATTGCGTACGACCCAGCATAGGCTTCTCCCTCTCCTCCAACCTTCTCCCCTATCATTTACTCTTATTTCTCAAAGAGTTCGCTCCGCCTTTATGGTTCCGCGGAAGAGCGCTGATTGAACCCAGCACTTTGCTTTCCTTCCACTTTTCCTTTCCTCGACCAACTTAACCACATGCCTCCCACGAGATGCGCATCTCATACTCGGATACCGTCCTCCACTCGGTGCGCAAGAAACGGTAGCAAATGGCGCGTTTCTTTTTTTTCGAAGCGATTGCTTCGCGATCCGCCAATGACTTTCAGCCAAGAACGATGGTAAAAGAGGCTCGGAGAAATTTCCTCTTTTTTTTGCGAGTCTTATTTTTTATTTTCCTTTCGATCCGAGGAAAGAAACGGATGCCAGAAGGAATTCCTAGACTTTTTTTCTGATTTTTGCCGGTTCTATTAAAGTAGGTGCAACGTACCCCTAGAAATGTATTATATGACTCGGTTGAACGAGAAAAGGTGTTATTTAAACAAAAAAATCTTGCAATAAATCACCCGAAACCAATTAGGTTACGACAATTCACGATCTCTTTTATGTTTTAATTTAAATTATGTCAACATGATCTTACTTTTTGACGCAAAATATTCCATGGCAGCGATAACATTTTTATAAGAATAAAATACTCGCGAATACGTACCCATGAACCACAAGAACCTAAGTTAAATTTCCTCAGAACATAATTACTCATTAAAAAGTAGTTTTATTTCTGAACATGGATAAAAGGCGGCCACGCCGCCACATATTCGATACCTAGAGCATCGTTTTTAAGTTATATAAATGTGGAAATGAACGCTCAAAATTTCAGCTTTCCAAATTTTATACCTTGGGTGATATTAAAAAGAAATAATAAGTCCCAATCCGCCCCTGTATATTTTTCAAAACTCAAATCTATAGAAAACGGAAGATAGTAGTACATAAATATACCTACATTCCAGGTTTCAGCTCTCTATCGTTTACGGTTTCATCACAATTTCAATTTAAGCAAAGGCACAGACTGGCATACGAACAGACAGACGCCAAAGGGAAAGCATAAGGGCATTTTATTAATGCACTAAAATATATGCACGTCACGGAGGAGCTTCACGCTCCTTCCAAATGTTTCACTCCAAGTCATATTTCAAGTATATTTATGTTTTAATTTACTGCGTCAAATCGAACAAAATGTCAAAAACCTGGTGGGATTTCAATCTCAAACTTTCGCGAACCATCCCCCCCACTCCACCCGGAACCGCAATAAAGCACGAGTTAAAAATTTTGAAAGAAATAAAAGGCGACCGAAGCTCGAGCCCTCAGCTGCACATCATCACACAAAAGATGAAAGCGAGCAATAAACATGGCAGGATAACGGGGTTTATCCTCCGTATACCTATCCTTCTGTCCCTCGCCGGTTCTCGTATTAATAATTTATAAACCGCAGGGCACGGATCTCTCGCCGCCTCCGGTTCTGCCGCTGCTGCTTCTGCGACAAAAGCGAACGGATGACCAAAGAGAAGGCGGAGGAAAGGGAGAGAGAAGATGGGATGTTTATATATATAAATTTACCAAGAGAACTAGTTCGAAAAAAGGGAAGTGACGGTGGGCGTGACTCGCCTCGATCAGGGTTGCGCTGTAAAGGAGACAGAAAAAAAGCATAAAAAAGGGATGTATTATTACGAGGGAAAGGAAGATTTAGACGGCAACAGGACGAAAAGAATGTACGTATCCTTCAGCACACCACCGCTGCGGACATTATGATCGTGTGCGCACGCATAATTACGCTCAACTCCTCCCCCCCTCCCAAAGAAGTGGAAGAGAGAGAGAGGAAAAGAGTGGGAGAGAGGGAGAGTCAGGGATGGTTTAGATCTCGCAAAGGCGTCACTGATTCACGAGAGCATTCACTCACTCTACGATACCGACATAGGCGAACTAGGACCAAAATTGGGAGCGAGTCGGGAAAGCAAACCTACTATACATAGCTACTTTAGCTCCGCCGCTAAGAACGATTTACCAAATTCCATTTCTTGCTCCACGGAATCGATACGAACCATCAGTCGCCAAGATGGCATGACGAACTGCCTAAAAAGGAAGGAAAATCTACATCATGCTATGCAGGTCACCTTAAAGGTGGATGGGAGTAGGTGCAATGCACAAACATGTCCATAGCGATTCCCATTTACCGTTTTCCTATTGCAATCCGTAATATACCGGGAGAAGAACGATCCTTTTTATCGCTCCATTCTACAACAGACCCCGCGAATCTTATCCTCATTATCATGCCTTCCGAGATACTATGTAAGATTCCTGATAATAACTATAATAACTTCGACATCGGCCGCTGGCTACTAGACATGAATAGAGTCAAAGTGATAGAAATAAACTTTATACCCTGTGTGAAATATTTCCAAATGGCGAAAAATTTGCAACAGTGTATGCAAACTGCTTCATGTTAATTCAAATTACACCATCCATTCCTCTATAATGGAAGCCTACCAAACATCGGTTTCTTCAGCGAAATTTGTTTGAAAATTAAGTTAAAAAGTTCGATACCCATAAGTAGGTTAGAAAAACCTGAGGGCATTTCGACTTCAGCTGTGGTCAGCGGCGTCTCTTTTTTTGTAGAATCTACTACCGGTGATGACCGCAGCTTTGAAATGGAAATGCGCAAAAAAGAAAATAAGCGGTCCCAAAGGACGCGACGCCGACCCACATACAATTTTTTCGAGTCAAATAGGCTTCTCCTTTTCTTCGCCGTTTATTTTCCCTCAACGACACACACACACACACACACTCCTCTCGTCCTATTTATACTTTGTTGCTTGAATCAATCGATTTGCGAAAAAATGCACAACTAAAGCAATTCCAGAATAAGTATTTTTATAAAATGAAAAATTAAGCAACTGTTCTAGGTATTTCCGATACAGATACGTACGACGAGTACTTAATTTTTAAATCTTTTTACACTCAAGCGCTCCTTCTGAAATTCATATTCATGGATAGGACGATCTCGATAATTCTCTAGCGAGCCATAGAGCGATGTATTTCAAACCTTAGCCGCCCTGTTTTTTTTTACATGCATCGAACACGGTCGCCGAAAATCGATTTCGGCGTGACTGCACAAGTATCGCAAAATGCTCCGAGTAATTGGTCGAATCCTAATCTTTGAAGTATCCTCAAGTCGCCAGGGAGATAACATCGGTCGTCCAGAAAAAAAAATTCGCGTCTACTTTTATTTTTACTTCTCTTTTCTACGGCCTCCTCCCGAAGTCTCCCGAACCAATAATGATTCGCCCCACCCCTGCATATAAAAAAGAAAGGACGACTGATTTATGTATCACCGCCACCCTCCGGACAGGCATTTCATTGTTGTCCATTGTTAAACCCGGTACGCCTCTTGGCCCATTGTTTCTCGTATCACAGCGACTTTTGTCCGTTTCGTTTTTTGGAGGGGGTAGGGAAGAAAAGGGAGAGGGAGGGGGAGGAAGGGGAGACCAGTACAATGGGGGAGGAGTTTGTTTTGCCCTCCGTGGCGCGTGCTCTATGGTACACGCGTGCATCGGTGACTTGGTCATTCCTTTTCCAAAATGGGTACGTTACTACCTCAGAAAGGGAAAAGCAGTCTTTATTCCGCCTCTCTCTCTCTCTCTCACTTTCACGTTGTCGAGAGGCAAGGGAGACGCCGAGTGATTGACGTGGATCGTGTCCCCTTCCTTCTTCCACGTCGTAAATAAGTTGGAGATCAACGTGTCCGAAGACGATTACGTGTTGGGATTACTTAAATTGGATCGTCTGTGGTTTTTTCCCACGATATGACTCCCGGGGACACCCCCCGCGTATCGTTTCTTTCGTACGGTGTTCCCGTTTGGTATTATGAAAAAATAAAACAAACGAAACACGAGACTCGGACGATAAATCACGGATCCTTTGAAGAACTGCGTGAGATCTTTTCGGTTGTTTTTGCGTTTTCGCCGGGAGTTCTTCTGTTTTGCTTTTTTGGCCCCCTCTCCGTACCTCCGAGTCCATTCCGCGTTACTTTTGTAAATAACCGCGGAAGTGTATGGAAATATTATTTTGTCCTCGCAACGGGGGAAATTTCTTTTTTTTTTCGTAAAATGAGGTTTCGAATTTTTGAATCGCGAAATATTCGATTCAAGCTTTCTCGCTCTGATTTTGCAAACACTGGTTAAGAATAGTTGAATAATCTACTTCTAACTGGAATAATTTTATTTGTAAATTGGATTGACATGTCGTCGATATAATTCGATCCTCTCTTTTAAATACGCTGATGGAATCTTTCGATGAAGAGTCAGATTGAGCCTACAAATTTAAAAATTAGTACAAAAAATTACTTAATACGTGTTGTGTTGTTTTCAAGAGTTTTTCTCTTGTTCCAAAACTGAATTATTGAGGTCATATTATAGCTTCTATGCAAAGGTGAAACTAGATTAAAATTCATGCCGGGATGGAAAAACTTTCTTGGAATCAAAAGTAAAGAATTAATCGTCTTTACTCATAAGATAATTTGCTTTTAAACGCACGATTCGATAATTAATAATTAGTAATAACCTCTCACTCCAACTGCTAAATTGGTTAGATTTGATAGTGTATGTAGGCTACCAAACTAAAAATACAAGCTAGATTTTGTGACTAAAATCAAGAAGGCATAGAAGCTTAACAACGCGTCATTATTAGTTAAGACGCACCAGATATTTAACGACTTATTAATATTTATTATTATCTACACCTGCTTAAAATGTTATACCGGAATGTCGCTTCGTACCGTCCCTACACACTTTCATCTCTCATTTCAGCATAGGTGAATCCCATAGTCGGATTGAGTGTGTTGTTTAATAGGCGCGTTGACAGTGCTGTCATTAGCGCCTGACACAGCGAAAATTAAATTTCTAACACCACGAGGCAGTGCAGGTCAATAAAACTTCTGGGGCGATAGAACAACCCAAGAGTTAAATTGTTCCAAAACACACTAGAATGATACAAAAATAAAATCCCATTCCCATAGAAGTTTTATGGCTACTGGTATTCAATTCATATTTTTGTTCTTCGCGTTTAAAGAGCTACGTGATTCAGCTGTAGGGTATAATTAAGCATTCACACACCCCATAACTCCATGCTATCCCTCTTATTCTATTTGAAAAGAACGGTTTGCAGCAGCAATAAAGAGTTGGAAATGGTTAATCCCCAGTCATTAAAATAACCCCGAGAGGATTCTTACGATACATCGTTGTCGATCGCAAAAACAATCGAGCACAGGAAAAAAATTTCACCGAGCGCCCATTCAAAAATTGAAACGCGATTTCATTGTGCGTTTCGAATCGACGGGAAAGCCACCGTGGAAAAGCGTCCCCCGTTCGCCATTAGCCACGGATAAGAGAGAGAGAGAGTGCGTAACTATAGACATTTTACGACCGCGTTAATAACGCATTATGGTCCCGACGAGCTTAGCGCAATGCGCACGAACATCCCCTTACAGCAGCAAGGGAAAGAGAGATACCGCTTCATTTCCCACGATTCGGGTCGATCTCTCTCAGCTCACACACAGAGAGAGAGGAACTCTTTTTGGTTGCGCAGGCCGACGTAGAGGGAGATAGCTGCCGCGGCGGTCTCAGTGCGCCCCACAAAGGCCACGTGACGTAACTGGGGAGGGAGCTGATTGGTCGGCTCTCGCTCTGGGGCGAGGAGTGTCGAGGGATAGAATAGGACGGCGGACTGGCTTTTTAGTATGCGACTGCTTCGCCGGTGGATTCTAGGAAGCGATGGCGGCCGAAGATAGGCGTCGGATTCGTCGATTTTTCGTCGGGCGAAATACAGCTACGGCATCACAGGAACGCGCCAGCTTTCCGTTAAATGTTTTATTATGTAATAACGGTAACGTGGAGTTGAGCCATTTCTACGTCCGAGCCTCAAAGGTATTTCAATGTGTTCTTCTCCCTAACCGGTAAATTCGTATGGACTTTTGAGTCACACGTCCGTTTTGATTCTATTTGCGCTTAATAAGCTCAACTAAAAGGATTTAATATTCCCTCTGAGATCATTGGCTACGTATATTTCTCGTTAGCGAAGTAATTGCTGTTATCTGCATTCTCTGTTAAATTCATTCCAATACCACTTGATTAAGAATATGTTTTTGAGTTATATTTTTCAACCCCTAACATGGAAGCCTTAATTTTCTATCGCGCATTAAAGCCAACAATGCTTCCCAAAGGCGGTTCGTGCAAATTGATCCGAATAAAAATATACAGAGTGCATCGCAGACATTGATTAAAAAAATTGATTGCGGAAAATGAATACAACCTTAATTCTAACTTGTGCGCTGATGTCTTCCTGAAAAGATAGATTTGGTTCCGCATTTTTAGTTACGCATACGTGCATAATCCCATGCTCAAAACTACATGCTCAGTATAATGGCTCGTTATGAAGAAATTACCCTGCCCTAATGCGATCTTATTTCTACGATCTCAGAATGCCTACTTAAAAGCATGAAAGAGCCATCGAGACCACTTTCGAGGTAAATATCAAAACGCTAAACCTCTTTGCAAGCATTTCCTGCTATGTTAATTCAACATATTTTAAACAACAGATTAAAGGATATACGAAACAAAGATAGATCACTGCCGAAAAGAATATGGAAACAGACTGTTCATTAAATCGTGTTGATTGGCCTTTAGCTTTTTAACTTTCCCTGTCGTTCCCACTGCCTCGTGTCCATCTTTAAGCGGGTATACGGAATAATTCCCGCATAAACAATTATTCGAGTTTTTGAACATGTCACGAGCCTAGAGGTCTAATTTGTGAGTGGAACGTCCAGATAAAAAAGGCAGGGAGTGCTTCACCCCCAGGTGACTTCCGTCCAGTTACATGTGAGTGGCAAGCCTCGTTAAGCAGAAAATCCGAAGAAGATTGAGGCCTTATCTCCGGCAAAGACTCATTCGAATGTAAATTAAAATTACCCATGTTGTCCAAGGAGTGATAAATTACCGTTCATGAGATGTTTCGCTTTTTTGTCATATACTTCGGTTACATAATTATTCGTTATAAAGGTCGCAGAGAATGCTTTACGTTCGTATCAGTCGATGATAGAAGGTAATCGCGATCCAATCCCGGGCAGCGTCAATTAATTTCCCAAAGAGAATGAAAATAAGTGAAAAAATCAGTCGTTTCTAATTTTCATAACAGAAATGATACATAAAAGATGATTAGTTTGCTACGAGCACAAAACAAATGTAAAAAGTTTATTACAAATCCACATACTAATACAACTTGTACGGCAAATAGATGGCTCTCATTATATTCAAAGCATATTCGACCAAGTTCATCGTGTAAAGGATAAATATCTCATTATTCTCATATTTTCCACATAAACGATTTTAAGTAACGGTTAAAAATGCGCTATAATCTTTACAGTCGGTAACAGATTCTAGGCGGGCATTGTTTATCGGCCTCTTTTTGAATTCAAAATCTATATCTTAAATATGAAGGCTAAAATGTCGAGTATAATAGCGATTTTGTCCATATTTTTTCAAATAATTCGCTGTATGAGATTTATAAATATATTTTTGTTCACAGAAATATATGTTGGTCTAAGATCTTGTGAGTATAATTGTTGTTTCAAATATTTTTTTAACTACAGCATCAGGGGCCAAAACCAATAATAGCACAAGTACTAAACGAAAATGTCGAAATGAGTAGACGTGACTTTTTTGTTCACAAATTGCATCCACTTCTTTTCCTAGCTTTGTAATGGATTAAACTTCAAACGAAATTGAATGATCATCTAACTTATCAAAATTTCTCTCGGCGTCCCCTAAATTCCATACTATATTTAACAAAAGTATAACATAAGTGTCTGCCAAGAATACGAATCGGGTGATCTGCATTCATTGCGACAGGCGTAAGACGTAAAATTCTTTTATAAGACTTTCAACAGTAAACTTTGGTGCTAATCGATGAACTAAAAAGTTCACCTACCGGGCCAGCGCGATCCAGAAACCCCCGTGAGGACGGCTGTGATAACCGTTGAGCCTTCCCTGCGAACGTCGGTTTGGAAATTTCTCCATGGCGGTGCACGCTGAAAGAATAAAGTTCGAAATAAATTTTACTGCGAATATATTTTACGTGCACTAAGTCTTTTTAAATGGCATAATCGTTCCTGTAATCTGGCAAAATTTCAGAAATGACCATATGTTATGAAAACTGTTTATCCAATAAACCAACGCAAAAGTGAAAAAAATGAAGGAAAACAGAAAATGAAATGTACATTGCTGAACATTACAATGTAGATATATAACCTCAAGTAAAAGTTTTAAAATATCACAGTTAAAAATGTAAATAATTAAAACAAATGCTGATAAGTGATAACATTTTGACACTATTCATCATTCAAATGTTAACTGTCACCAGTTAAAACGCGTAAACTACTACATACGAAATCATTGCAATTTTATTATTTTACAGAACAATACTGCTTATTGATATACCGTAAAAATAGCTGCGGCAAACGATTTCCTTTGCTGAGAGTTTCATAAAGCGATATATACTCAAATTACAGACTAATTCACTGAAATATTCATATCACAACAACAGATTGCCTCAACAAATACTGATTGTATCATAACCCAAAACAGCATAATTAGTCATTCTTTGACAAAGATAAACATTTTTTGAAGTTACACCACCGCCATAATATAATTTATTTAACACCATATTTTGGCAAATATCACCAAATTTAATTTCCATTTACGGTTTATAAAACTAAATCCTAATATAACCAAATATAATTTCCATTTACAGTTTATTAAACTAAATCCTAAGGAATAAAGATACTTTCATGCAAATCAGGGAGTTCTTTCACTTATAATCAGTTTATATTTAACTATAATGTGAAATCTTATGTACGAAATCTAAGCAAAGATAATTTTGTAAATGTTGCGCTGAGAACCATAGAACCGTTTTAAAATCCAATGGAATTCAAATCTTCGTTGAAAAGAAAACCTCTCAAAACGATGAGCTGTAAGTAACATTGAGTGAAAACGCGGGTAAAATGTTTCCGATCTAGCGTAGCATTATTGCATATCATTGAGAAGTTAAAATAATCGCTTTCGAGGTTTTCATCAGCGGTAAAAATTTAAAAACGACGTCTTAATCGAACGATTTCCCTCTCTCTCTTCCACAACACCGCAACGAAATCTCCTCTAGCGCAATTTGGAACGCATTTTCAAAACTCCATCCCTACTATAGTATGTTTTACTTCACGCGCGCCGTTAATCATTCGCGACGTTCCGAAACTAGTCCTTGACCATCGGAAGAGGGTTCGGAAACGGTGTTTTTTTTTTTTTTGAGCCGAAGGGAAGTAATAAACGCTCCCTCGTGGTATTCGCTGGCGTCAATGGGCGCGGTTTCAAAGTAGTCTCGGGGGCTCCCTTCCATCCATTCTCTCTCTCTCTCTCTCACTCTTCCCCTTGTAAGATTTATTCATCCCTTTTATCGCAAATCCCAGTACTCACATCCCGTATCCAACAACTCCAACACCCCTCTTTTCTTCTTCCCTTCCCTCTCTCCCTCCCACCTTCTCACGTCCGCGGAAAAAAAACTTCATTTGTGATTACGTGTGGCCAATCTCTCAATCTCCCTTCCTCAAAACAACCTCCCCCCCCTCCTCCTCCACCCTCAAAAAAAACCCTCCCAACTCTATCCTTCTCTCGCGTCTCCTCCCACCCATCGCCGCAAACTATAGCTCTCTCTCTCTCTCTCTTTCTCGCGGCCTGATGAACCCCCTCCGAACAAAACACAAGAGGAGCCAAAGGGAAAGCGAGGAGGTGTGGTCGAGAAAGAGAGAGAGGGAGAGGAACGACCATTTTTCCGCGAACGTTTCCTTCCCTCGCTAAACCCGCCTCTTCGAAATCCAGTCCTGCCTTCCTCTCACACCGATCTCGCCCTCTGGTCATGTACTAGGACCGGCCAAACCAACCGCAACCAAATAAAGACACAAATCAAAGACCCGCGAGATTTCTTTTTCATCTCTCTCCCTCTCTCTCTCTCTTACTCTTTCTCGACGCACGCACGCACACACACACACACTTTCTCTCTCCCCCTTCCCTCCCAATCCTCCCCCTTTATCATTTTCCCGGCTCCGATGCACTCTCACGCGCGAGGTTTAATTTCAGCAGGACTTTTTTTGTATTTTTTGCAACTCACCTCTCCGTCTCCACCCCATTAACGCTTTTTTTCTGCGGAAGGGAATTCCTTTCTTTTTTTACGATATAAAAGAACGAAATCGTTTTATCGGAGATCGCGGGATCTAAATCACTTTTTAAAACGCTCCACCGATCAAAAAGGTGAATTATTGCTTTCCGTTTTTAATTTTTTTTGTTTCCTTTATCTGGATTTATTTTTCGCGATCAAAAGCGATCCCGAAAAGGCCGCGTTCTTTCCGGCGTGCGCTCGTTTTGACATTTCGACGGGAGAAGAGGGTTTTTTTTAAAATGGCATGTAATTTACGGTCTATGTTTTAATGGCAGATTGCGATTTATTTTTACATTAAACCGGCGAATCTAAGAGTAAAAAAGAGTTTCGATGAATAAATAGAAGCTATTCATCACGAGTTTTATATCGTACGGAATGGGTGACTTACATTCAGTACGAGAGCAGCTAATAGAATAATTTATAGGAATATTAGGTCATTTTCTCCTCTTAAACACAGGCCAAAACAAGACGTTTGAGAGAATTATTATTACCCGTGTGTAAAACGATTGCGTAATTATAGTCCTGCTGCTAAGAGGTAATGCAACGTTGTATCACAGCGGAACCACTAAATTTTCCTCGTAAGTTAAAGAAACTTTACTTTACAACATAGGTATATAAAAGTATCGCTGTTACAATACAACCCTATGGGAAGATTTAAAAAAAAATTAAAGAGGGCACAGAGCCTTTTTCGTGTTTCCGGCGGACACTTGAAGTTATTATCCTAGGTGTATAATTTCCTTCCCTGTTATTTCTTAAGCATCTGATTGCCATTGGTATCGGAACATCCATCTTGAGACATAATACCCGCTCTCTGGAATAATGCGAGCTATAAAATACGCGTTTTCTACTTTTACGGCCTTCAAAGGGAGAATCATTTCAATTTACTTCGCATTATACGCCTAAAGACGTTGGCGCTTCATCATGTTTACCAAATTTCGGTTTCGAGCGCCGGCGATCGCTCAAACCGGTCCGGGGTCAAGTGTGTGATAATCCGTTTGCCGTGATTTTCCTTCCTTCCTTTTGGATAATTCGATAGCAGTTTGTGTAAACAAAGGCTTTTCGTCTTCTACAGTTCGTCCATCTATCTATGACCGAAGAATTTCGAGCGCGGCGTTTTGATAAATGATCCATGGGAAAATTCCACGTCCATGATATAAGATCCTTCTGATCGCCTAAGTTTATACTTTGATGTGAGCGTTGGAATTTGAAGGAAACTTGATATTTTGAAATATTTTGCCGGGAATCGTTAGCGCAATACCGTGCGCGTTTCTTTCGCTCTCTCTGGGGTATGGCGGCGAAACACGCTCGCACATATCATTTTTAGTCATAAAATTTCCACAAAACGTCTTTTTCTACGCCAACCTGATAAGGAAATCGAGCACAAAGGCATTCATGGCTGGCGCGGGCATAAAAATTATTCGTACAAGAAGTTCACATTAGCCAAATTCCTTGTAAGAAACTGGGTACTCGGAAATCTCGCGTTTGTAGAGAAAGGGACAAAAACTGAGGTTATTGATAAAAATTTGTTTTGCACAGTAATTTCTCACATCATAGAAAAATATCGAAGTCGAGCATCTTAACGATTTAACATCTTTTTAAATATTCTAAAGTCCCTACACAGACTTAAAATTAATGAAGCGGGTTAAAAACTATGATAAAGTTCAATTTTCCTATACTTATCATGCCAAAGGTAAACAATGTTGTTTTAAACAATAAAATAAAAGCTAGTGTGTTATCTTCAGTGTAAAAAATCGAATTTTACCTTCATGTAACAATATAATTCATTTGATAAATTTTAATTTTAATGAATTTGCTATTTTTTAATGTCAAATTTTATTTTTATATTAATGTATTTACCTGTAATATATAAAGATTTTTTGAAACTACTCATACTTATTGCTAACTAGCATATTGCTTCGTGCACTGATACTTAGAATGAATATTTTAATAATTATACAAATTTACTTTTTAATGCAGCCATGGCAATCCCTGTTTTCAGAAAAATTTCCAATTAATTTTTCGTACTTCATCGCCTGGGAGACATATAGCTAGCTATAAATATACGTGTCAATTTTGTAACACAATCGACCATCCGATTCCACTTATGCATTAAATCGAATACAAAGGTTATATTATTTGCTATTCGCTTTATTGAGCCTATGTTCAATCAATAGCATAATATGACCATATCCGTACACATTGGGAGTCCTTTTATAAATAAAAGAACTGCTTGTAGTAAAATAGGGTCATTGCAAAATAGGTTTGAGATTAATAATCAATATATTTTTTAACTCGCAGGTAACTGGTACGGAGGTAGAGATACTAATAACATAACATGATATCTTTCAACTAATTTGGTAGCTCCCTTTGCGCATCCTATCTTAGCGGAGTTTCCAAGTTATAGCTGAAAAAGTCGAATAAGGAGCGACTGATTGATATATAGGAATCTTCTTCCATAAGAATTCGATGAAGAAAATGCAACTAGGAGTACGGGAATTTCCACTCCTGTAATTCACGCTGGTAATCTACGTACATTGAAGTAAAAATTAAAACTGGAAGGAAATTTCATTCTGTAGCACTGAAATAATATCCACATTTCTCGTGTGTACGGATTTCTGCGTGGAACATTCGCCTGGCGGCGGAAACCTCGAGCTTTTTTCGCCATAACTACTGAAGTTCAGGTAAAACTCGAAAAGTGGGAAAATCGATGTCCAGGAAAAAAAAACAATCGTTAACACGTAACAAGTTCGCTCACGCATCAAAAGGAGATTGCCACGGTTCATGCCTCCAAAGCATTCGGGTGAAGTTATACAGATGGAATCTCTTAAGGGCCCTACAACCACGCCCCGTATGCATAGCCTTAATCTTGCCTTACCCTGCTCTTCTTATCTCTACCCTATCCGGCCTCACACCGCAGCATACACGCCTCAAAGGACTCCTTTTGTGTTTCCATTCCAACGATTTTGCAGCTTTAACCGAAAAGATCAATCTTCGCGTCCACTACGATACTAGAGAAGGGAAACTGTAAAAATGTCCGAACAATTATTTCGTTTGTACTTGGGTTCTGTTATATCGTTTTTGTTTCGTGATTTGGCATGGCTAATCCTTTAAAAATATCGCACAATTGCCCCGATTAATTTTCGGGAGGCGTCGGCGTCATTAAGTCCATATATAAGTTTTCTTATCAGCTTTCAATTTATTGGAGCGACGTTGGGTGAACTTTTAATAACATATATATCCACGCGTCGGTCTTAGATTCGAGAGTACGGAACAACGGACAGAATCAAGAAGAATATTTATTTTTCCACAAGAGTTCCCGAAAATCCAGAGCGAAATCGTCGGTCAAATTGTTTTACTCCTCGAAAACTCAAACGTTAAAATTATTATTTTTCAGAATAACAATTCAAAAGATTGAATTTTCCAACCTCGATGGCCTGAAAAAAACAATGCAATCTAAACTAATTACTCTTAAAAAATAATCATTCTTATGAATTATAATTTTTCGAAAAATATCAATAAAACAACATAACGACAAATACCCCTTCAGACAAAGTGATTACATACGTATGAATTTAATAGAATATGTTTAAAATTATTGATTTTCTCGATCAACTGATATTACGTTAATTATTACAAAAAAATTTACTTCTCAAATTTGATATTTCAGAATATCACTATTATAATAGCAGGTAACGAAATGGAGGCCTATTTCGACTTTTTCCATCGCGGGAAATTTTGAAAAATTAAGAAACTGTATGAGGTCTTTATTAAACGTGCCCTGATACTCGTTTTTTTACTGCACCACATGCGTCTAGATTAATAAACGTGTCTATCATCGAAGTAAAGTAGGAGTGATACACTGTAGCACTGCTCGCCTTGATAAAATAATAATTTCTACCGCCCACCTAGGATTGTCAGCCGGATCTCACGCTTGCTGGGAGTCGTCCACCGTCTCTTTCCTCACCCACCCTCCCTATAAATGAATAAATTTATGCGCATACGACCCCAACGTCTTATACACTTGAAACGAATTCAAATTTTAGAGAGGATGAGATGCAGAACAACGAGTTTCTATTGTTCCCCGAGAAGAAAAATCATAAATGATAAAAAAAATTCTCACGTTTACGATCTGGATTTTTAATTGATTAATGAGGCGCTCGACTTTTATTCTGAGAATTCCGCTGAGAGTATTACACCTAAATTTGATTGTTCCCCGCGATTCGAATTTATAAAATAGTATTCGCAATAAATATCGCCAGTCGGTAAATTACGTCGATTATGCAGAGCTATCCTTCGACTGATATGTTTTTCAAATTTCATAATACAACTTTTCGTCATCGCAAAATTTTCCTTCAGTGATATTGAGATTTGAATACTTAAAATTTCAAAATAATATTGGAAATACGCATTTAAAAACAATCAGGGGATTTATATATTAAAGAAAACTACGCTTCCAAATTTGTACAATTGGAAAACATTTTCATTTCCGGTTCCATAATGTAGCAAGACCAGCAAAAATAAAGCAACATCCGTTTTGTATCGGCTAAATGCACGAAAGTTTACTCTGCTTTTACATTTGACAGGAAATCAGACAGAATTTGAATTTCTCACAACAATTTCCACACCTTGGGCAGTCGAAAATGACGACATGGAAACTGATAAGCCGACACGAAACGATACCTCGAACCTGTGGGAAAAAATTATCGGCCACCGATCTGAGTTGATGGAGCCATATCTTATAATTGGTTATTGCAATGGAAATATTAACATAATAACGGGATTCGACTCCCGAAATAAGGGTAAAGGGCCCTCAAATCGACGCGAATTTTTTTTTACCATTAAGCTAACCATTCACTTCTCCCTCAAATAAGGGGGTTCGACGTTTGTTTTCGTCATTTTCAAAAACAAACGCTCAAAAAATAAATTCAAGTCCCTTACAGTTCCAATCTTATAATCTTTCACGAGCGGTTCAAAATAAGTCTCTAGATATGCGTCCAATTTAAATAATATTGGGACCGAAATTTTAATTCGTATTATAACTATATTTTTCCGGTGTCATAGATTCCATATATCAATTTAATATATATATATATATATATGTTATAGTTTAAGTGCTATGATCCTTTTGAGAAGGATATGAGAAATGGACTGTTCCAAATATAGTCGTACTTATAGCAAACTTATAGCAAACCAAAAATGGAATGTGTCGCGTTTTTATATTTAAATTATAGCTATGAGATTATTTGCTGAACTTAAGTCAAGTATTTATTTATTGTGAATTTACTTGTAAGTTTTTAAATCTGTATCAAGATTCAAATAAAAGACACGTTGTATTAACTAATACCATTAATTCATAATCCATCTTTGTAGAAAGAAAACCTCTGCCGATGTTGCACTAAGAAAAAATGATAAATGACAACGAAGAGTACCAAAAATCCATTTCCTGAGTACTTTTGAGATAGAAGGCGGATGCTCTCAAACAATAAAATATTCAACGACGGGAAAATTAGAGCATGAGTAGTCAACCATGTCTTTTAAGTGACCGATGAGAATTTTGAACCGAAAGGGATAAGTTATGGTCGATAATTACACTGTAATTTCCACTACCACATTGCTTCTGAAAATTTCATCTCTTGAATTTATTAGCTTAGGACATGAAAGAAAAAGGCCATCAATAAATTAAATGTCGAATAACGTAATCAACATTTCCTCATTTCCCTATTTTCTTTTCCAGCATTTGTTTCCTTTAGTGCGTTAAAGGAATTGAAAACTGAACTGAAAACTTCTAATCTTTGATAATAATTGGAGTTTAGGAATAATATCAGCATCGGTTAACTTAAGTAAATCAAGAATGAGATTAAATCATTCGCATCTAGAGGTAAAGAGGGGCATAAACCAATAAGAGAATATTAAAAATTAAAGATAAATGGCTAAAAGACCCTGAAAATCACTCCACAACATATGAATGTGATATAAACGCTCTTGCTTGCTACTTTTAAATTAACTTAAAATTTTTAAGATGTAAGCTATAAAAAAAGAGGGGCATACTAAAATACTATGAAACAAATTTCCACTCTTGTATCGCGCTAAATGAAAAACTTTTGTCCCTCCAAATTGCGCTTTACATTCCAATAAAATTTCGGCGACATCTCTTCAAATAAAAATAAATTCAATTCTCTGTTGCGTGAATATATTCATTAGAGTCTACGATGATTTATGCGGCAAGCATTATGACGACTAATTCTTCAATCAGTAATTTATCTCGAACGAAACCAAATTATATTACGGTAACTAACTATTATTTTCTTTAATTGATTTTACAGATTCTCAACTGGTGGTGCGTGTAATACCTGGCAATTATTTCATATTTTCCGTTTCAATTTAAATAATTCCATCAAAACCAGCATATAATACTGGATTCATCAGATTGGTGAAGTAAGCGACGAATGCAACAATTTTTATCCCTGATTATCCTAGGAAAATACACCTCGATATCGCTTTCCTCTAAAATCAACAATTTTTACTGGCGTAATTAATGTTGATGGGATAACTGTGGCATGTTGAGCTTTAGTTTGATTATTGTTGGAATAATGGTATGTGTCTTGATTCTTCTAACAGAAAAAATATTATTTTTGAGCTAACTGCTAAATATTATGTAATTTTTTTTAGAAACAGCACGTGAAATGATAGATTCATTCGAACGAAAAATCAGATTTATAAAGTTATATAATATATTTTATCGTGCTTCACATAATTTTCAGCTGAACAAAAACATAAACGCCCTCGACAACTTTGCATTACTAAACGAAGCCGATTTAAAAATAAGAAAATTATCTTGAAATTCATTTTAATTTTATGCTCGCCACAAAATTTTTTTCCCCTCGCTCGCCGCTTCAATAACAACTAATCATGACATTTCTACGCATTAAAAAATAACGGTCCGAAAGAGATATCGACTCTGCATACTGTAAAGAGGAACGGGAAAAAAAGAAAGGCAGTATAAAGAAACCTCACGACGTTAACGAACCTTAGAAAGATTATTCCCCCCAAAAGAAAAAAACATTATATTTTCCTACGGGACGAGTGTTCCTCCCTAATGAGACACGACGATAAGTCACACCGCGTGGTCCCCCACATCACCACTGCCCGACCATGAGACAAGGTGAAAAAGATTTGATGAAGAACTTTTGGGACCGCATAAAAACAAGAAGAATAAAACATTTTTCCGAAATAAAGACCATATGTCAGCTGTCTCCATGCTTAACCACGGCGATATGGAGTCTTAGGATGGGAAGTGACGTAAGGAGGGAGGGGGGGGGGGGGGTGGAGGAGGAGGTTTTGGACGAGAGATGGAGATTGGCACCATGCTGAGGGGCGGTTAAGAGGTTACGGAGGGAGAGGGAAAGATGCGAGGTGGGAGATTGGGGAGAAAGGCGGAGAGAAGAAAACAAAGTGGAGAGAGAGAGAGAGGCTTTTTAAGGAGGTTGGATTAAGGGGTTGGGGGTTGGGTTGTAGAGACGGTGACTCTGGGGAAAAAAGTGATTACCTAGGGAGTGAATTGGGATCCAGTAAAAAGAGGTCGCTTCGGATGACTAGGGGAAAAAAGATTTCATTTTTCCAATGGGGAAATTATAATAGGAAACTGGACAGGAATTAGATTGGGAGGATGATGATGATAAAGAGATAAATAAAAGACCGCAGCTGCAGCGCAAGAGAAGATGCTCGTGTGTGATGATGTTTAACGCGATGAATATACATCGTAGATTTTATTAGTGGTGTCTTTGGAAAATCGAAACCAAGGTCAATTTTTTTTATAAGAGCATTTTTGGTGATGACACTTCATCGAAAATTGAAACAGTTTCGCCGGTTTTGAAAATTATAATTGATATGTTTCAAATTCAAAAATTAAATTAAAGTTTACATTTAGGAATATTAATGGTTCACAGACATTTCGTCCAAAGACATTTCGTCCAATGGGTATTTCGTCCAATGGATATTTCGCCCAAAGACTTTTCGTCCAGTGTTTATTTCGTCCAACGACTTGATAATATTACAGCTGAGCATATCCGTCGTATTCAAACCAGCAGTAACAGAATCCCACATTATATTGGTGAAAAAATTCAGAATGAAATAATTGAGCTCCTTGCAACCAAAATTAAGAAAAAATTTCAGATGTTTAAAAATTCTAAATACTACTCTGTTCAATTGGACTGTACTCCTGATTCGAGTCATCAAGAACAAATAAGTGTAGTAGTTCGTTTTGTTTTTTTTTCAATCCTGATAAAAGAAAGATCGAAATAAAAGAGCATTTTTTAGATTTTTTCACTTTTTTCTGTCCCTCTCTCCCCTTAGAGAAGGCTTTATAACTCTTCACTAGGTCTTAGGGTATTCGGTATATTTTCCCTCAACGAATGTGTTTTCGGTTTTATATCACGATTTTATTATATCTATGTTTACTTCCGAGTCCCCGTCCTCCCCCCAACATTTCCAGAGTTTTTTTCGTTTTAATTTACGATTTTATTAAATATATGTTTAATTCCGAGTCGATACCACCTATATCTGATAAAGTTTATTGTCCCCCCTCCCCGTCCTCGTCCCTCCTTATTCCTCTGGACGAAATGTCGTTGAACAAAATAAACATTGGACGAAAAGTCTTTGGACGAAATATCCATTGGACGAATTGTCTTTGGACGAAATATCCATTGGACGAATTGTCTTTGGACGAAATATCCATTGGACGAATTGTCTTTGGACGAAATATCCATTGGACGAAATATCCATTGGACGAAATACCCATTGGACGAAATACCCATTGGACGAAATACCCATTGGACGAAATGTCATTGGACGAAATGTCGTTGGACGAAATGTCGTTGGACGAAATGTCCTGGAACGATATTAATATATGCTAATGAATGATGGTAAATACTGTTTATAGATTCAATAATCATTTTGGAAAGGAAACTGTTTTAGACATTTAAACTTGATACGTACATCATGGAATAAAATTCTAAAAATATTCCTTTAATTAAGCAAAATTAGATAAATCTGTAATATAAATTACGACATTTAGCTTTTAATCGTAGATAGGAAATCCCTATTCGATTTGTTTTTTTTAAACCTATCACAACAGGATAATTTAATGATGAATTTTCAATAATTGGTAGCTTCGATGAAGAATTACGAGTCGAACGCAGATTAATAAAGCTTCCCTCTACTTACAAGATTCGCATTTAAATTCTACAACTCGGGCCAAAATGCCGGTTTTACTTAGAATTCAAAATCGGGGTAACCTTTTCGTTCTTCCTGCATTATTCTCTTGCAAGCTCGTTACTTTTACCAAGTTAGCCATTTTCTTTGAGAGGATCATGATTTTATAATGCTTTCCCCAAAGTCCCATGGCACCGCGGTATTCCTCCCCTCCATTGTACTCAACGCCTCTCCCCTATAGCCCTCCCTGTCCATTCTTCTCTCTCATCTCGACCGCTTCATTCCTCTCTCAGACCAAAAAAAAAAAAAAAAGGCCTTTAGCCGCAGCAAGGTATCTTTTTCTTCTATCCTTAAAAGCGAACCTCACCCTTGTCTCCCTCCTCTCCCTTCAAACCCACCAATCACGTAAAACCTAACCAAGCCGCTATGGAAGCCCTTCAAATCTTTCTTGTCCCTCTTTAGCATAGTGTTTCTCTCTAAGCTTACTTTGCAAGAAAACTACCCGCAATATAACTCAATATGGTACTCGATGTTTTAGTGATGATACGTATTTTATAAGATAAGACTAAAAGATGAAGTAGCCCTAATTGGGTGCTTCAAATATGGCGTTTCTAATTATCGCAATAGAAATTATATGAAGTTGAAAAATAATTATTGTCTACTGACCTGATACATAATAGGGTAAAGGAATAAACTTAATGAACATCCGTTAGGATATTAAGCATTATAGAATAATTATCAAACTAATCGAATTACTTTGCTTAATGAAATTGTATTTGTTATTTTTCATTTTTGGCGACCTACATACAAACTTGGCAGGAAAGATGGTCGATTGGAAATATCTGCTCTCCTACTTTTTTGTGTTCCTTTGAATATCTTTTAAATCCAAGAGAAGACAGCTGATGATAACAATAACATAACTTGTAGTATATTCGTTCAAAGAATGCTGTCATTCAGTTAAACCGCCAACGCAGCCCATGCAAGGAGATATTCTTGCTACAACGATGCGACTCAAGGGAACACAGCAAAACACAGTTAACTTTCATTCCTATGGAGTTAAGTAATAAATCATACTCAATATTTTTCACACCTGCAGCTTCTGCTATATTCAGTTCAACGAGAAACAAAATCTCTTCCCCCCCACACCTTGAAATGATGTAATCTCATTTTTTTTACGCCATCGGTCGTTTAACTCTCTCACTGGAGATTTGAACGAGCGAGATATCTTTCCCCCTCTATTGAAGGTGGCATTGGACCGTCAAAGGCGTTGAATATCGTCTCTCATATACTTCAATGTATTATTACGAGAGAAAAGAATAACCCGAGTGCGGAAGAAGAGATGGGCACGTGGAATTACGTGATAAACGGGTTTGGATATTTGGCAAATTTTCTGCACCACCGAAGAAACCGGTTGCGATTACACTTTTTCATATCAAAGGACCATAGACACGCCCACGAATTAGAGAGATGGGGGTTTGGCATGGCCGATCCTAATTGGAGACCGAAGGGGATTAAAGAAGGGGTTTTAGAGAATATGATCCTTCGGGCGATTCAGCGTAAAATTTCACAAAAATTCTGAAAAAGAGGTGTTGGTAGTCTTAGATACTTTTTTAGAGATAAATATCTATATATTGGATCTTATTCCCCCTAGCATTATGAATCATAGTATTGGCGGTAAATATGAAAAATAAACAAAGGCGATGAATTATAGAATTTAGATTCAGCCATAAGCGATAACTTTAAAATTGTCCAAATTATTGATCATTCCTACAAAAACTATCAATGGAAGGCTAGTTAAAGAAATAATCTGCTTCCGCTTTTGTAAAAACCGCAAACTTTTTTTATTAAACTAATCTCATATAATTATTCTTCATGTAATATCCTAAAAAAATATAACTCTAGGAATAGAAGTACAGATTAAGAGTAAATGAAATATAAATTATTAGCTCTCATGCAGTTACTTAAGTATCCTAAATATTTATTAAACAATTTCAAATGTAGAATTATTTTTAAAAATTAATGATACACTTTTCGCTATTATATTCTGGTTTAAAGATGAAGTTTCACTTAAGAATTATCGAGGTCATCAAACGCGCATCTACTTTTTCACAACTTGTAATGGCAGTGGAGATGCCTAAGTATTTATTTTATCAATTTATTATACTTAAGTGCTTATTTTTCACAACTTATAATGGCAGTGGAGATGCCTAAGTACTTATTTTCCCAATTTATTATACTTAAGTGCTTATTTTTTAAAGATAAAGCTATGAAAAACACAAAAAGCGTTTCCTATATGCCAACGTTCCAACAGGTTTTTCAAACAAAATTACGCTCACTTTTTCACAAATCTGACCGCTATTCAAAAACTGGAGATCTAGAAATGCCTTTCACTGAAGTGCTACCTTTATCAAACGAAACTCAAATGCTGACAACCCCTAATTTTTAAATCTTATTTTATTGTTTTTACAATAAAAAACAAGTTAAGGACAGAGAATATGATAAAGTGTTCTACTAAATCTTATATAACATTAGAAAATATGACACCAATACCACAGCTTAACTATTACCTTTCACACATGCACAAAATAAATTATTTCTGAACCAAAAATCGCGATCAGAGATATCAGATCGGCTTCTCTTGATCGATTCCACTAGGAAAGAAAATGATATCCTCCATAAAAAAAATTCCTATATAATTTTTCCACCGTACCAAAATGGAATCTCCCGACTCGCAGCACACCATCCAACAAAAAGATCGATCTTCCAATAGATCAGTGGTTCCCAAACTTTATGGCATGACGCCTTCCTTTTGGGTTTCACTAAGCCGTCATGCCCGGCATGTTTTTATTGAAATAAATGTAACCCTTTGCACTCGTATTTACGTTATTCATTATCAGCTAACTCGTAATTATTTTATCCGTGTTTCTGGTACATATTGGACAGATTAAAAAATACGTTTAAACTATTTCAGCTGAATTTGACAATAAAAATTGATTTTTTTCTCAACCTCGCGACCCCCCCCCCCCCCTCCCCCTAGTTTGGGAACCACTGCAACAGAGCGATACCTACTCCGGCGATTGGGTGATTTTGTTTACCAAGCGCTTCTGCACTTTCATTCTTCTTTTTCGCGCTAATACCTCTGACCTCTTGATCCTGACCATTCTCCTTAAAAAAAAAAACTGCTAAGCCACGTATCATGACCGCCCAAATAAGCGAAAAGGAAGAGATCGAATGAACTTAAGATGCTTTCAACACCTTCGTCTCTCTTCTTTTAACCGTACGAATATCACGGCCTACCCAATGCCTTCTCCCCTCCCCCCTCTCTCCTGAACGTACCGTACTTCTCACACATCCTCCATTCGGACAAAGGGCTGAACATCTCTTTTTTGCGTCCCATTCCATCTTCTCTGAAATTGTCTGACCCTGACAACAGTCCCTCGGGCATTGCATCTCTCCCCCGAATGCTGAGAAGGCAAGTCATTTCGCTCAAACGCTTCTTTCTCAATAACCTCACGACATAACCCTTTCTACTCCTCGTTTGCTTGTAATGCCGTTACAAAGTGGGAGTTCTTTTTTCACCAGTAATGTTCTGATTTTCAAGTACATGTAAGAGTTGCAATGTATCCTTGCTTTTTTTTTAATTTATCAAATTGAAATATTCAATTTTACTCACATAGCTTTTACTTTCAGTTAAGTTTTAGTCATAAAATTTTGAATGGCACAATAAGCTTAACGGCAACGCATACTTGGACAGCTGTTTTAAACATTTTTCAATTATTTCTCATGTGCATTTATATGCTTACATATTACTTCAAAAGTTACACCCTGTACTACTGGTAGTATACAATTTCAGAAAAGATTCAGAGGTTGTTATAATTTTAAGAAATATCCCGCATTCATGTTATTACCGCAAGAATAAAGAAATGTGATTGAGAATCACGCAAACCTATCGATTGGAATATAAACTGTTATCATGCAAATTCCTCACAAAATATCCTAGACAACAACATGGTTCACCATGCACACTGATCCCTATCATCTCAAAATTACCAGGCATATTGGAGACAAATCGTCGGTACATTTAAATTTCAAAATTCAAAAATTAAGTATAGCAATTTTTCTGGTATCATATGGGTTCGACGGACATCTTGACTAGAGTTAGAATATATATGCACAGAATAACAGAGTTTTGGCAATACGCGTGAGCTACAGTTTAATCAACAGTTGTATTTCTTTAAAAAGGCAGCCATAACCTCCTAAACCTAAAAAAAATCAACAGCAAAACCACGTAAAATCAGAAATTCTCATTAAACCCCACACACGGCCCGAGTGCTTCAATGTAACACACACATCAAGCACAAGTTCTAAATCACGCTTTCAATGGAGAAACTCAAGACCTTAAAACTCTTACACGGCCATTAATCTCTCCCACCGTTTCCATTCGCTAACCCTAGCGAATTAGCGGGAGACTCGAAATAACTCGCCCTCCACGCCCCCCTCCCCTCCCCCCTCATGTTCCCTCCCAGTCCTCCGAGGCAGCACAACCTCCACGCGCGCTATCTCCTCGAACATTTTTCATACGATTCTCCAGCCTTCCGCCTCTTTCTTACCTTCTATCCTCCTCCTTTCCATCTTTCTATCCCATCGCTGTTATTCCCGCTGACCAATCCCCTTACCACCATTTTCTCCTTCTTCCTCTCTCTCTCTCTATCTCTATCTCCCCTCTTCTTCCCTTACTTCGCCTCCTAACTTTTTGCTCCACATCCCTCCCATTCCTTCCCTTTGAGAAAAATAACCCACTCGACTAACCACCACCACTACCATTTTCTCCCCACCCAAAACAGCTCCATCTCGCCCACCAAACTCCCCCTTCACCCTTTCTTTCTCTCCTTTTCCTTCCCACAATCCCCCTCCTATTCTCCTCCCATCGCCCCAACCGACCATACACCGTCCCTGCCCCGATCCGAAGTAAAAAAAATTGAAGGAAGACCAGCCCGCTGTTAAGTCGTGGAGGCCTGCCCCATGATAAGTATATATACTCGCATTATTCATTGCATGCCTGACTTCACCCTTTCAACCCCCCTCCCCTGTCTCTCTTCACCCTTCCACCGTCTATCCTACTCCTTTCGAAAATCTACCTCTTTTCCTTTCCTCCCTTTAACGTCATAAACGAAGGATATTTTTGAAAAGAAGGAATAAAAGATGAAGTGCTGGAGAGAGTCGAGTTTGTAAGGAAGGTTTATAAGTAAGTCGAGCCGGTTGGGTGGGGGCCGACTTACAGGTTTGTGCGTGTACGAGTGCATGTGTGCGTACTGTGTGCAATAAGGAGAGTGAACGCTGGAATAGGGAGGTGGAGAAAAGGAGAGAGGAGGGCGGGCGGGGAAGGAAAGGGTGGTTGATAAGGGTAAAGAAACAAGGGGCGCATAAATTAGATTCCTCGCGATGCTGAGGATGATTTAAGAGCCGCTCGAGGTGGGGGTTGAGGGAGAAGAGGAAGAGGAGCGGGTCGGAATTGTGGGGGGTGGGGAGGGGGGTGGAGGCTTGGGTGGGGGCGGGAGCTGTGGAAGGGGTAGGATTACGTGGACTTATTTTATTTTTTTTCCCCAAGAGGGAAGAAAGAATACCGACCGAAGAACGAATCGAGGAAGGCCATGCACAGTACGTGAGGAACGGTTGGAGGAGGATGAGTTTTTTTTATAGAAGGAAAGGTAGGAAGGAGGGAGATGGAGGAGTGGGTGGGTGTGTTATTTTTTTCGAAGTCTCTTGTGGGAAGTCAAGCAGAGCGGATGTGGGCTATAGAAGGATGGGGGGGGGGGAGAATAAAATAGGCTAGAGGGAAGAGAGAGAGAGATTTTTTTTAGGTATCTGGTGGGGAGGAAGTTTGGGCAGGGCTGGGAAGAGATGGAGAGAGAGAGAGGTGAGGTTTGAGAAGGATCAGGAAGGGAGATTAGACGGAATTGGGAAGTTTGGCGAGGTGGGATTGGATACGGGAAGAGTGGGAGGAGGAAGATGAGGAGTTTAGTCGGGATGGGAAGGGAGATTAGGAAGGGAGAGGGGGATAGAAAAGGGGAAGCGGTGGGTTCTAAACGGATGGAGGAAGAGGAACGTATGGGTGGCATGCGGGAGCGGTAGTTGGTTGGATTTTTGAGTCAGAGGAGAGGGAGAGGAAGTGGGTGGGAAAGGGTTGGGCTATTGGTGAGGCGAAAGAGATGGGGGAAGTTAACGAATGCACGGATAAGGGTGGCGCGGAAAGGAGGGAAGGAGGAATAGGTGGTAGGATGGGGAAAGTTTCCAGGAATGGCGAGGTGAGGCGTTTCCTACGCGAAGGGAGAAATAAATCCGTCAGTACGGCGTTGGAGTGTGCTTCAGGTGCGTATGTCCCACGGCTTGAATGCTAACATTCTCATAGCGGATCACTCGAACGTGGCGAATTGCATAAAATGCATCATTTTGAATATGCGAGGGGTCATCTTTCACTCGATGTGATTTATGCCTAAGCTGTCGAGGGGTCTAAGTAGAATCACTGATAAGAATTCTTAAGGAACCGTGGAAAAGACTTGGAGATGCGGCCGGCGCGGAATGCATTATCTTCCGAAGCTTCCTTTAGAATCTTACATTCTATTATAGGTTTCGCTAATTTATTGTCCTATTTATCCTAAGTCCAACGGATGTGAGATACGCGTGGAATGAAATGTTAAATGATTTTCCGCTGCCTCAACCGGCGGTGAGTAAAAGTTGAAACGTTGAAAACTATCGAGTCTTTTTACTGGAGTCATTCAGGGTTGTTTATAGTTCTTTTATGGCGTTCGCAAGCGCGCGTTGAGATCTCTCTCGTAACTGAGATTAAGGTAAGAATCCATTTGTCTGATGTATTCTTAAATTTATAAGAATAGTGGAGAAAAGTTGGAACTACCTCGAAAGATTTCTATTAAGGTGCATCTATTACCTCAGCGTTTCCCAGACTATTTTGATTACGGAACACCTTTGGGCTTCAAGTGTATCTTCGGAACACTTAAATACATTCTTATAGTGTTGAAAAAGTAAACACATAACAAGTCTGTATGATAGGTACCTACAAAAATCGACAAAGTTATGCAAAAAAATTGATAGAATATAAATAGCAAGTTATCTGATATAGTAATTTTTGCCATTTTTAAACAAGAAATTACCACCGCGGAACCCCTGGTCCCACTAATCGGTACCCAAGGGTTCCGCGGAACTCAGTTTGGGACACAATATATTAGCTAATAATTAATTTGCCATCGCTGTCATCGGACGGACAAAACTTATTAATGCTCTCTACCTGAGTGTTGACATTTTCAGCGCAAGCGATTCAATAGGTATGTTAAGATTTTAATTTAACTGCATGCCTACATAACCTTCGAATATGGCAGGAAATTTTATTTCTGAAAATGTGTATTGTTATAGTGTCTCCATTCAAAATGAAAATGCAGTTAAAGTTTTGAAGAACATAACGATACTGTTTATTCTGAGATGGAGCTGATGATGAAGTCTAGGAAGCGCGTTTCTTAGACAGAAAAAAAACATTAAAAATAATTTACTACTTTATGCTTGAAAACTTCATTTTCTCGATAACTGTTCCGATGTGTATGAAGTACACAGTATCTCAGAATGTATGCTATTCTCTAAGAGAAATATTTCATAAGTTAACTAAAACACATTCGCAAAAAATATCAGACATGCCCAAATAATAAAGTTAACTTCATTTTTTTCATTAATTCATAGAGTTACAGTATTACCTAAAATATACGAACAATTGTGCATTGGGAATTTAACTGAAGATTTTTAATCTTGAAGACCTTTTATTATCAGATAATTCCAATATATTCAACCCGAGAAATTGTTAAAGAAGTTAAATTTGTCATGTTATGCAATTATTTTTACCTGTTATATTATATTTACACCAGAGAAACATTTAATACACTAAAAAAAACATTATAAAGATTTTGCGGAAAATATGTTTTAATTCGTTGTAGTAATACACACGTACGGATTTTATATTTCTAGCATTGCAAATTTTACACATTAATTTTAAATAATTTAATAACATTTTCTTTGATCAATGAAAACTCTCATATAAATACAATAATGTCAGGCTCGATGTATTTTTTAGCATGGTAAATTTTTGAATGATTTTTAAAATTCCAAAAGTTCATTTATTCGTAATCTTCATAGGCGTTACCTTAGTAACCATATTCTCCTTTCATAATAAACAGCGTGATTTTTCATGCACTTCTTCCATATCTCCGTTCATCTTTGATGACATCTTTTTGCCTCATCCTTCCGCCATAATTTTTCGACCCACAGAGTTATTCAAATAAGAATCTTCGGAAATACGATTTTATCTTCAAAGGTGGCGTTAAAATTTATTACACTGAATGAGAAACAAATATGAATGGAAAGTTGGAACTTTGTGCTAGGCTTATTGTTAGATCGCTCGCGAATCACATTCTAATTTAAAACTCGAGATCAAAGACTTTATAATATGCCATTGGAATTTCACTTACAAACATTATGTAAATGATAGCAATATGTTGTATAATTCGACCTAATCCGTTATAATTACTCCTATAGTAAGATAATAACAATTGTAAATCTAATTTTCCTTAACTTACTCTTGTTTATCTTTACATTCTCTACAAATACTAAGGCACTGAAATGAATTTATTGTAACAAATTAAGAACTGATACCTCCCTCTCTTGATACTCACTTGCCCATTATTTTGAATAAATGAAGAATAGATGTTGACCTTTCAAATTTTAACTTTAGGAATTACGTTATGAATTACATCGAATAAATAATGCAAAAGGTTCAGTAATGTCAAAACGGATGACAAAGCTATTCGCATATCCGACGTAGCTTATTCACCAATTTTGCAACCAAAATTATCATTTTAGGAGTTGCATTTAACGTGTATTAAGATGGAAAACTCAGAATAAAATAAAAATTATTAACAGTGAAGTACGGATATAGATGAATTGTAGCTTAAAAAGTAATGATTTCCATAGGTGGTGCCAATTTGTCTAAAAATATACTTATCTGTGTAAAACGAAAACAAATAAAGAAAAATAAAATTCTGCACTTTATTTTCTCTCGCTATACCTACAATTAGCCTGTCTAATATAATGGCCTTTTACTTTATGATAAAAAACATTATATTGTAGCACCATTCATTTGATTTTTGAAATTGTACACTATAAGAGGAGTAAAAAAAAAACACCGACTTCAATTGACTTCCTCGGAACAAAGTCATTTGCTCATAAATTTCAAATGATAATTTTAGAAGACACGTTATCGTTTGGATATTTTCAGGCGATCCTTATAATGCGCGCGATTAATTCTCCTTACCTTAACGACTCGCAGAGCAAACACGCCCTTCATCTCATTCGCATATGAATGTACGGACTCGGTCCTGCGTAGTCTTAATCTTTTTATTTCTTTTTATTTCAACGAGTACCGCCGTCCGTTGTCGTGGTTACGTAGGTGTAGCGACCAGAGGCGCGATCACTTTACGAGACGCTATATTGTTACACGGCTCGGTTTTATAAGGTGCGGGGTCCATTTTAAGATGCGTACGAGGACGAAAAAAAGAAAATGCGGTAGAGAAGAGGACGAGCCTCTCTTCTCCCTCACGTAAGCGGGTCGGATTAAACGCGCCGTCCCTTCCTATCAAAAGCCACGAGAGGGTGACGTCATCTTCAGTTGCCACCCATCCACATTTGCATACTTTAACATCTCAACACCGGGCAACCGGGACAACGTGGATGGATTCATCCCGAATCACTTAAGGGACAAGGACCTCCCATAACAGCAGTTCGAGGTGGAAAGAGTACGCGGTACTAAAGCGGACATGTCGCGCGTTAAAGTCTCCCTTCTTCAGGTTCGGTAGAGACACCGAATATATGCAAATATGATGCATTATAAACTGTACACGTGTGCCCTAAATTAAAAAAAGAAAGGCTGTCATCACCTGTTCTTCGAGGATCATTAAATATCTCCCTTTTTTTAATGCCATTAATTTATCAAAAAATATCGATTTAGAAGCAATTAATCTAAGATGATGGTATGACATAAGGCTCATCCATAAATACAGATACTTAATAACTTATTAGATATTTTTTTCATACATACACATTTCTGATCTCATTAGGATATTACAGAAACTAAAGTTTTTCTAGCCACAATACGAGAGATTTTGGCATAAAGAGAGCTTTCTGTCCAACACCGATATCAAATTAAAAATTTAATGAAGGAAATTTAAAATATTAAGTAAACCTGGGATATCTTTAAAATTATATCAACCAAACTATAAGTACTTGCTATTCCTTTCATAAATTTTTATCGACGGTAAGGACGCTAAAAGAATGTATAAGTGCAGAATTTTGGTATTAGGTACAATTTAAAAAAAACTTCCTATGCAGAGTTGAAATGTTTTTAAAATATCAAAATGATGAGGAAATGCACGAAAAAGTAATCAATAATTCCTAAACTTGACAATATATGGACGCACTAATATTCAAATAATTACCGATGTCGATAAAATGTGAAGCAAAGACTTTAGAAATGGAACATATCTAATAATTCCTTTAACTCCTTAACTTAGTTAATACGTTTAAAGTGTACCTCTCTCACAAAATGCTATGACATGATTCATTTTGTTTCATTATTCGATTAATAGCATACACCAGAATACTGTTCAACCTTGTCCACTCCTTAACCTTACCAGCTACATTATCATGTGTCGCATAAGAATCATAAGAGTGTCAACCTAGAAATATACAAACTCTTTTCAAACAACTTTTTTAAGAACATAAAGCAAAGCTTTAATGTTACTCATGTATTTTACATGAAAAACTTGCTTTTGTGCATGCTTTAATTGGGAAATAAGGAAATCCTCTACCATCATGGTAAATATCTCTTTAACGAAGTAATTGATTACTGTCTTAAGGGAGTTTAGCTAGTCGTCATTCTTCTCCGTACATCGGAAATTCAAAACTTTCAAGGAAAGATCAAAATTTTTATGTCTGATTGAAATATTATTAACACGAGATTTAAACACGGCCGCTTGAGTTTAGTATTTCAGTCTTTAATCAAATGCATTATCACCACAGAAAAAAAATATCGCGACGTTAAAAAGGTAGTCTTGTAGAATTCCTCATCTAGCGCGCTTTAGGACGAATATAAATATATTCTCCTTTATACGCGACTTTCCTTTAAGCGCAGGATATATTACAAACTGGAAATGAAGGCGGTGGTAAATAAAAATACAATGCGAAGAAGATACCCGATACCACACAGGTTTGGATTAATGACCAGAGAGGTTATAACGAGCCTTTAGAGGGAAAAGTGTTTTCATCATATTTCATGTGTTGAGAGACACCACGAGGTACTTAAGCGGCGATTTAAAAGCCGCACCGAGAAGAAGGAGAGGAAGGATGGTAAAACGAAGGGGGAAGTGGAACTAAAAACATGGAAATATGCGTCTAGGATGAGGAAGTAAGAGATGGAATCATGTAGAGCGAGTAAGAGAGAGAGAGAGAGAGATAAAGAGAAAAATAGAACTAGAGAGGAGAGGAGATCTGCAGAGAATGCGAGGAAGTGAGGGTAGGAGTCTAAGAGAAAGAGAGAGATAGCCAAAAAGAGAAATATAAGGTAAATATAACTTGAAGGAAAAGGAACTCCATAAAATGATAAATAGACTAGTGATAACAGGTAGAAAATACGGTATGGAAATAAATACAGAAAAATCCAAGGTCATGCTAATATCAAGTAAAGAAGAAGAAAATTAGAACATAAGTATGGGAAGAAAGTCATTGGAACAAGTTTCATAATATAAATATCTTGGAAGCATCATAACGAGAGAATCAAAATGTGCCGATAAAATCAGGACTAGAATAACGAAAGCAAAAACCGATTTCATAAGAAAGAAACTCCTACTAACGGAGAATATAAAGGAGAATATCTGCAAGAAGTTGATAAAATGCTATGTATGAGTATAGCTTTGCATGGAGCAGAAACATGGACGCTAAGGAAAAATGATATAAAATACTTGGAAAGCTTCGAAATGTGGACATGGAGAAGAATGCTGAAGATAAAATGGACAGATAGGATGAAAAACGAAAAAGTACTACGAATAATAGGAGAGAAGCAAACGATTATACAGACCATCATAAAGGGGGAGGCGAACTGGATTGGGCATTACCTGAGGAGAGAGTGCGTGATTAAAGAAGTTCTGAAGGAAAAACTGGATGGAAAAAGCGAAAGAGGTAGGATAAGGCTTCAGCTGATAGACGACCTGAAAGGGAAAGAGAGCTATCAAGACATGAAGACTGCGGAAAATAGGAGTATATGGAGAACAAAGTTTAACCGTGAATAATCACGGACCTGTCTACGGACAGACTACCTATGATGATGATGATAACTTGAATGGGAGGAAAAATATCTAGAAAAAATTAAAAGGGAAGGAAATGTATAAGAAAACATCAAATAAAGTATTCGGAAAGAGAGAAGAAAAAAAGAGGGAAAGAAAAAGGTAGATTGGGAGAGACGCGAAAAATATTTTTAAAAGGACCAAATTTTAGTTTGCAAGGCAACCAACTGGAAAACATGTCGGACGAAAAATGAGCGCGAGGAGAAAATTGCGGACTAATTCACAAAAAGTACGTCAATTTACAACTACTCCGCGACTAAGCTTTTACAAATGAATTTCGTTTCCTGTTAGGTTTTTTCTACATTATTTTAAGTATTAAATTCTCATAAGATATTCAGTTTACGCGTTCGATGACCTTTGGAATGTTAAATGATGATAATTACTCTTAATTAAAACTTTATACAGATAATTTTGTGTGTAAATTGCCAAAATACATCAAAATCACAAATGAAGTGGCTGCTTTTGGAAAAAGAAGAAACTATAGATATAAATTAACTATTACTTTTAAACTGTAAAATAACAAGAGTGCGTGAGTGCATAAGACTGATCACAAATGTGTAGAGAAGGAGAAAAATTCTTAAATTGACCGGAACTGTAAAATAAGTTAAACATACAATCGAAAAATTAACAGCAAATAATTTATTTAGTAAAAAAGTTTAAAAATTATCTTATAATCAATCATATAGAAATATTACGAAAGGTGCTATCAATTTCGTTCGATGAAATAGCTATATAAATACTGCGACGCAGTATGTGATGATAATTATCCTGATGTCGGAATGGGCGCGTTGTCAGATACACATAATTTAATACAATATTCCCATGAGTCCAACGGTATCTAAGCAATTTTATTAAGTTCTCAAAATTCGGACAGGTAAATGAGAACGAAAATTTTTAAACTCAAAAACATGAGCAATCGAACAAGAGGAAGCATAATTCTCTAATTATATAAATCTAATGGTTATTAGTTGGATTAATTTTTTAGGATATGCAGAACCTCTGACATTTTCTTTGGGAACAAATTAATGTATAATTCGAAAGATCATGTTTTCCTAGTTCTCGAACATCCTAACTTACCCATTTTAATTTCTTTCAGGATAATCTACTGTATTCGAAAAATGAACTTTAATTAAAGCTTATTTTTCTGCAGGCTCCTTATTTAGGTATTTGGGTATAAGATTATGATTGATGCCTAGTGATGATAAAGCTGAGAAATGATAGCATGTGCGCCTGGAGGATGATGCATAACCCAAAATTAGCAAAAATATAATTATTCCTCTTTAATATTTCGAATGCAGCTTCTTTCTTGTCGTTGGTGCAGAACTCCATAATATTTGGAGGCAGATTAAAATCAAACAACGTAATTAAAATCATTTATGTGGCTAGACTAAATGTTTCATTTCCTGTTACCAGTAGAATTCATATTAAAGGTGTGTTTAGTTATCAGATAATGGTAAATATTGCGATAAGCTCGCATTAAGACCGTGAGATTATACGCAATTCTTTTCTTGCATGATACATCATAAAATGCTCCTGAACTACCTTGAGTTAGGCGAAAGAAATGTAACGTTTTACACCTGCTTGGAACCGCTATATTTGTATTAATTCCTCCATATACACAAACAATTTGGAATTGATGGGCCCTTTAATAAATCTAAGATCGTGTTCTTAAGAAAGCCTTGCGCACTGACGTAAATAACTATTTCTATCTTCCCTAATATCTACGATAACCATGACTAGTTATAGTCTGAGGATGATATACTCTACGTACACAACAAGAAAAATTCATAACATGAAACGAACAGTATTTTATTCATTTTAAAAGTAAATATATAATTTAATGAAAGGCATGAGCGTACTCGCGTACTCCGAGAAGTACATATTTTACGTTTTTTAATTTTCAGTAACTGTACTGCGGAAATACAAAATTACACCATACGAGCTTAAAAAACACACACACACTCGCTGAAACTCTCATTTCCCCGAAAATATCCGATACTTCTTCGGGCCTAAGCTATCGCGTCCAGTCGGTTCATAAACACGTGCAAAAATTAATTATACGCAAATTGCAGCGAGAAAAATCTCCCTTATATCAGTAAACAATTTACGCTCCTTTCTCTAGAACTTCTAACTCTAAAAAAACAACATTACACTCGCAAGAGAATCAAAATCGATACGGATAACTCGAGTGTAGTTAAAAATCTCTCTCCGTATAACGAAAAAAAACGACAAAAAGTTAAGGTTAATTTGCCCACACGCGGCCGCGGTCCTAACGAGGAAGCAGATGTCTGGGTCGAGATTATAAAACGAGCGGGAGGAGAGATAGAGAGAGAGAGATAGAGAGAGAGAGAGAGCGATATAAAGGTCTTCGTAGGGAGAGTGCGTAAGGAAACGACGACAAGGAAGGAATGGTATCGGACGTCACAAAAAGGAGTAAATGGGCGGAGCGAAAGACATTAATGAGGCAAGGCGCCCATGCATCGAGTGAACGGAGGTCCCAAATAATTATTTCGCCCCGCCGGGCAGACACCTCCTCCATCCAACCATCCCCCCTTATCTGTCCCGAGGGGTCAGGAAGCGACCAATCAGGTGGTTCCCACCGCTTTGCCAGCAGTCGGCAGTCATCCCACAGACAAAGCGACTGTTGGTTTGTGTTCTCTTTCTCTCTTACTGGGCCACACACTCTCTCACTCACTCCTTTTAATGTCCTCGGTGATGACAGAGTCCGTAAGCACTCATTAAAGGGCGTCGGGGTTTGGGAGTGAGAGAGAGAGAGAGGAGGGTGGTGTGTGGGAGGGTTGCGCAGAGGAAGGATGGTTTTTAAGGGGGAGAAGGGAAGGTATTATGTTTCCGGCTCCCGGCCTACGTGTCGAGAGGACGATGGCCGGAGAGAGATAAAACTTTTCGGAATGGGAGCGAATTAACGTTCTATGCTTTTCCATGTCCTGCTCGATGTCCCTCTTTTTCCGCGTGCATCACACATCCCCCTAAGGGGGAGGGACGAGGAAGGACCCGTGCAGGAAGGGGGGAAGGGGATACGATTTTGTGAGAGAGCACGCCTGCACAAAGTATATTGGATTCTGCCGCGCCGCGCTGGCGTTACTCTTTTTCTTCTCTCCGCCGTCAAAACGGGTAATTTCCGGGGACATGATTCCTTGTGGTGCGGGGAAAGGGTGTTTTTTGGTGTCGTTCCCGCGTTTTAGAGACAGGTGCGGCGAAGTGATGTCGGGATTACGTACGCTCGCCTCACACACACACACACATACACACCCACCCCTCTATCGCAACGATGGCGTAAAAATGGATCGGAATCGTTTTACCCCCGGGGCGATTGGGCTTGGCCCATATATGATCATAGGGTACTTTGCTATGCAAACATGCAGCTCTTAAAATTGAAGGGTGGTGGGAATTTAAAGCTTGGGCCCGAAACGAATGTTTGCTCACGGAATTGAATTTGGGCGAAGGAATGCAAAAAAAAACCTTTGCGATTGGTGGACGTAATAAGGACAGACTCACTACATCATCCGCGCAATTAAATAGGTGGGACTTTGGGGAATAATTAATAGCATTTAGTTCCCACTCATAAAGGCGAGCAGGCTGTTTGATAGGCAGCTGCTACTCGCATTTTTTGTTCGTAAAATAATACTCAAGGTGAAACGTGTACATGAGGACGGCATGTCAATCATCTGCTAATCATCTTTTAATACCATCTTAGACACGCATGCCAGATAGCGTTATTATCTCTCGAAGAATGTTCGAGCTATTAATGATGGCCCAATAAGAATTGTCGGTGAAATTAAAATGTAGACAAATTAAACACTAAGTGGCTGTCACTTTGATGTTGAAACAATGAACGTAAGGTTAATTTAACCATTTGAAACACATTATTAGCTATAAATTTTTATTCATAGTAATATTACTAATTAATTTTTTCGAGAGAACAATTTTCATACGCATTCAGAGGAACAAAAAATCATCAATATATATATATTCCCCGGAAGAACCGTATTGTCGCCGTCAATATTCTGACTACTTTAACTAATACAGACGAAAAAACTTCATCCTCCGACGGTAAGGTTTTCGAATGACCCAACTGCATCCAAAGGATTCACGATAAATTCTTCCAATTACCAAACTAAAAATCAACCGACCAAACGCAATTAAAAAAAGCTCAGGAATGGCGCTTCCGAGAAAACGACGGAAAGATAACACCCTCCCGCTACACTTTGGGCAAAATTTGGAGGAAAACTGAAAAATAAATAACCCGCAACATGGCACTGTGTTATTAAGGAACCCCGCGTGCGTCCTCGGCAAACTACGTATTTCTCACTCCGAGGACACGTACGACACTTTTTACTGCCCTCTTTATGACTCGCACTCTTTTTCCCTCGTAGATCACGCGATCCCCTTACTTCTCCCTCCCTCCCTTCTCACCCATCTCCACTCTTCCCACCTAGTTCCCGACCGAGTTAACAGCCTCTCTCGCGAGTTTTACTGCATTCACGGCGGATGGCGAGCGTCCAAGTAATGGCCTTCTCCGTCCCTCGTCTTACCTCGTCTCCCTGCAAAACCGATGCGGACAATCTTCGAGAGACTTTTTCCAAACTCCGCGAAAGATGTTTTTGCCCTCTTTCCCCTCCTTCTCTCTCCTTACCTCGGGAGATTACCATTCGGTGTACGCACCATTCTCTACGCTAGATGGAGCGTAAGGGTTGTAGGTGGGGTGGGGAGTTTCTTTTCGCGTTCGTTACGACTCTTTTTAGCCTTCCCCTTTTCCCATCCGTCCCGAAACTCCCTCCGCTCTTCTATACCGACCCGGACTAATAACTAACCGCAAACCGACGAAAATGGACCAAAAAAAACGATGGGGCGTAAAAATGAAACGGAGAATATGTAATCAAAAACGAAAAGGTTGTAACAAAAGTGTGAATTTTTTCTTTACCGCGAGCGGCGGAGAGGGGCAGGAGAGGGAGAGGAGGTGGGTGGGGGTGTTGGGTGGGGTGTCTCGAGTTGCACCGCGTGTTCGCATGGGGTCGTTTGGTGTGGAGAATTCGAAATAAAGGCGGTGAAAGGAGAGAATGTGGGCGTATAAAACAGGAGTGTTGGGAGATGGAGAGGGGAGGTTATCGGAGGCGTAATTACACCTCCTGGGATTAATGAATTACTCGGAAAAAATTATCTTTTAAGCGTCCACGGTCGCTAGGTAGTATAGGGAACTTATTGGCAGGGAAAATGTGGGTAAGTAAGACCTATGATAACGATTCGATGCTCCCTTATTTATTGCGCCTGTTGTAATGGATCTTTATGGTCGTGTAACATGTGAGGTTGACTTTCCTTGTAATTTTAAATCTGGAATCATATTGACAAACATGACTTAACATTTATAGTTATGTCCCCTACAACTGGTAGACAGCACAACGAGAGGAGAAAACATATTAGATGTGTACTTGGTAAGGCCTAGCGAATTAGTCTTGGGAGCGGAAACTCTTGATGGTATTAGCGACCATAGAGCGGTTACTATCGACATTATGTGGGAACAATCCAGCAAAATTAAGGAGAAACAAATAGTCATCAGATTGTATCACAATGCGGATACTTTAGCGTTTCAAGAATGTCTAGTGAGGGAGTTCGCGGAATGGGCGGGGAATGGACAAAGTGAAAACCAAACATGGAAGAATTTTAAGAATATATTATCCTATGTTATTGAGAAATTTTTTCCAATCAAAATCTTGCAGGGAAATCCTGACCCAGAATACTATAATGTTAAAATAAGAAAGCTGAAGAGAAAGGCTAGGAAGTTATATCACAATAAAGAATAACACAGAGAGAAATACAAAAAGATTTTTAGGGAGCTTTCAAAAGTGGAAGAGAAGGCAAAAGAGAAATTTTCATGCAACTCCCTAAATAGTCAAGGTTGGGGTAATTTATTTAAAGATATACGGAGGAGGCGAAAAGATTGCGACGTTAGATAATACAGTATTAAAACTAAATGGAACTGAATTCGACAGCGCCACTTCAAAGGCTGAAGTATTTTTAACAATTGGTTTAATAGGCCTCATCACTGAGAAAACGAAAGAGTACCACATTCCTAATTTGAGGAAACCGTTTGAAGATTTGCGAATTAGGGATAAGGGTATACTGGATAGGATAAACAAGTTAAAGTTGCATAAATCATGCGGGCCAGACGGCATAACTGGAGAAGTAATAAAGCGAGGAGGAGAAGCGATTGATCCGTATCTTTGTATAATATTTAGAGCAACTTTAAATAAAGGAGAAATACCAAATGATTGGAAAAGGTGGTCCTCGTGCAAATTTAGATAATTGCCGCCCAATCAGTTTAACGTGTACAATTTGTAAGCAGATAGAGCACATAATCGCGAACCATATTTAAAAATTCTGTCAGAGAAACACTTGGTTATGGGAGAAACAACACGGTTTTCGTAGTGGTTACTCGTGCGAAGGTCAGTTAACAGCAATGGCTCAAGATGTTGCCGAGGCACTGGATAGTGGAAAACAGATAGATGCTATCGTAGTTGAGTTTTCTAAAGCCTTCGATAGGGTAAACCATAATTTGTTATTACGAAAGGTTCCGGAAATGGGACTGGATAGAAGAGTGATGCAGTGCATCACGTCTTTTCTTATAGGACGCACGCAAACGGTGAGAATAGGAGACTAAGTATCCAAGGAATCAGTTGTTAACTATGGCGTTCCGCAAGGAAGCGTGCTTGGGCCCCTGCTTTTACTAATCTTCAACGATCTGCCGAAAACCCTCAAATCTAATGTTAGACCATTCGCTGATGACTGCATAATATATAGGCTTATCGAAAACGGAGACGACCGAAACACACCGCAAGTTGATATAGACGAGCTTGCAGATTGGTCTGCTAGGAATAAGATGTTAATAAACGTAGACAAAACCAAATTTCTACATTTCAGTCGGGGTAAAAGTAGAGTGGATTACATTTATACATTAGATGGTAAGAGATTAACAGAAGATTGTTCGTGTAAATATCTGGAGAAAACCATCAAGAGAGACTTGCAATGGGGGGCTCAGATCGACAGAACTGTTGCGAAAGTTTATAGGATGCTACATTTCATAATGAGAGTGCTAGGAAAACGCACACCTAGAGAAAAGGAAGTAGCACACAAATCATTAGTTAGGACAATACTAGAATATCGAGCCATGGTATGGGATCCTCACCATGTAGGACAAGTGAAAAGTTAGAAATGGTACAGAGGAATGCAGCATGATTCGTTCAAGGTAATTTCAAAAGAGAAGAGAGCATTTAGAAAACGATCAGTAACTTAGGATGGGAGTCGCTGGATCACAGGAGAGATATAGCTAGATTGAGCGGAATTTATAATGCTTACGTTGGGAAACAATCGTGGATGGATATAACCGTCAGAATGGGCGAACCGAAATATTATGGTCGTAGGTATCATAAATACAAAATAGGACCTTTAGGACAGAAGACAGACTGGGGAAAGTTTTCGTTCCTGGATGGGGGATTGAGAGATGGAACAGTTTACATGCGGATGTTTTGGAGCCTTTTCCCTCAAAATTGGGTCTCTTCAAGACGAAGATTAGAAGACATATATATTGTAAATCATAGTTAATGTATATAATATCCGTAATTAACGACCACGTCAGGGAGAAGTAGGAGAATGCTTGGCACTGGAATGTGTGTGTGTGTATATGTGTGTGTGTGTGTATATATATATATGTATGTATGCACTGTGTGTGTATCTGTATGTATATAGGTATTTGTATATATGTAAATTCGTTTTCGAAAAATTAACCTGGAGCCAATAGAACACATAAAAGGATGCAGCGTACTAGCCCCAACTTAATATACAGTAAGACACGATAACGTATGCAGACAAATCCATCTAGCAATAAGTGAGAAATATAATCTAATAGAAAACAACAGCACGCCATGGTACCAATACAAACCGGAAATTGTACTCCAAAACGAAAAAGTTAAATTATACTGGATCAGAGAAATTATAACCGACAAAACAATAGCCCATAACAAACCAGACATCACGATAATAAAAAAGAAAGATAAAATAACATATTTGATGTACATAAAAATCCCAAATACACTGAATTTAGAAAAGAAATTCAATAAAAAAATACACAACACTACCAGAAGAAATCAAGAATATGCGGAACCAAGACAAAGTAGGCATTATTTCCATAGTATTATCATCCACCGGTGTAATCCCAAAATGTCTCCACAACAGGATTAACATACTGGAACTAAATAGCAAATTATAAATAAAACTACAAAAATCAGTGCTTATTAATACAACTTCAATTGTAAGACGATTCTTAGGAAATATCACCTCCGCTGTATAAAAACTATGCCGGAAAACTTCACAGAGGAAAAATAATAAATATTTCAGTAAAATTTTATTAAGAACTAGTACTGCAATATATAACTAGAAGTTATTCCTAATTTAAAAGTGATTATCCAGAATAAAAACAATGAAGACATGAACAAGAAAGGGCAGCTTATTCTTGTCAATTTTCACAAAATGTCGATTTACTCTGAAATGGCTAAAACGATTTCGATTAAAATTTACCAAGTCATAGAGCATGGAGACATAAACAATACTGCATAATCTATAGTTTTCGAAAACTAATATGTAGCGTCCAGTAACATTATAATTCATGGACACTTACCTCTCCTCGTTCTCTCAACAATCTTCATCCAGCAATAATGCTTCAGTGCCTGTGTGGATTCGCTTATCCACATGACACTTGATATATATTTATGTATGGTGTAATTATTTATGAAGTTTGATTTTCACATATAGGAAGTTATCAATATATATTAGAATTTATGTGCAGAAAATATTGTTCGCGGGAAAGACACCATACGCAGTATATGAGAAAGTTTGTGCAATATAAATTTTTACGGTTTTATTTTTAAAACACTGAATCGTCTCTAAAATATTATCACCACAAATATGGGTGCAGTTACAAATGTGTTATTGCAATGCATTCTCACATTCTTCAACTGTATAAAAAATTAGCTGCAACCATAAGTGTTCATAGCATTTTCTTTTTCGAAAAGTGCTTACGTATATGGAAACTATTATATACATATGCAGTTCATCAATAGTTAATAGGTGGTAAAAAAAACAAAAATTAATCAATGCCTACAGTAATTTCGCTAAATCTACAAGAATATCCTTAAATCATTGTAAAAACATTTTCTCAAGCAAAAGTAGTAGACTATTAGTTTTCCCGTGCTATGCCTATGCTCGACATAATTAAAAATGTCCATGTCTGCTGAGCGATGGACTTCGGGATGTTTTAATAACCAGTTAAGTTGATGATAGGGTAGTAATAACATACGATCGAGAGGATGATCTGAAATTTCACAAAAACAACGATGGATAAGGTTCACATTACATGGTAACGAATTAGATGCCACGTAAAAAACTGACGGTAAAAAAAGAAAGATGAGCGACCGCCCAAAATGGCTACCTATCCATTTCCGCTTCCGGCGCTATCGGGCATGGAAAATGCCATTTCATCAGCCCAGACTCCCCTTCTTACCCAAGGGTCATTTGTTTCCCCAACCACACCATGTGACAGCCATCCAAACGAAAAACTCGCCGAATCCATTTCCAACCTACAAAGCTTCAATTGGTTCAATGAAAACCGCCCAATCATCCCCGAGGGGGGCTCTTGTGAGCAGGGTGGGGCCGCGATAGAAAAACATGGTGGCGTGGTGGCTCCGGCGAAGTAGGGTTCGCCAGAGAAATGGATTATAATGCAAACTCCACGCTCAATCATTCGTTAAAAATGTACAGGACGAAGAACGCACTTATCGAACTCCGCGAAGAGTTTTGTTCGGAAAATTAGAAACGGTTGTTAACAATAAGAGCATTGTAGGGCATGACGGGTTGGAATTGGAAGTACTATAGCAGGACCATGATTGGCGAATTATACAACCTCATTTGACATGCATGGCTAACTCTATTCATAACACATGATACGACTAGTATATTAATCAAGTAATTAATTGGTTAATCAATTGATGCCTAACTTGAAAAGATTTACGATCTCGCCAAACTTATGGTTCCCTTTTAAAACTGCCTCTTCTGTTAATAGAACACAAACTCTTTAGTCAGTTAAGTACCTATGCTTATCTTTAGTAATCATTAAATGAGTGGAAATTGCACTCATTCATACCTCAAAATATATTTTTAAACTAATATTATTTTTTGTCGATTGCAATCTCTTAAAGTTTATTTGAACCCATAATTAGCTTTAAACTCTTTGCAAAATAAGTTATCCATTTAGCAATATTACAAGATTCAATAATTTTGGAGCCTTTACTTGGCTAAATTCATATTCTAATCGTACATTGAAATGTAAGAATATCAAATGTCCCATAAATTTCTAAATCTATACGTGTAATATAATTTTTAAACTTAGAATAGCTCCAATGAAAAATATTCGGAATTTATATCTAAATTTCTGACTTCGTTTTCAATCGGGCACCAAAGTATAATTTCTAAAAATTTACCGAGGCTTGCGTGAAGCCTGTAGTCATCTTTAGCAAATTAAATTCATTATCTTGTCACCAGGGGACTAAAGCGTTAGGAAGATCTTTGATAGGAAGAAAAATGTCAGCACGCACTCACTTTGATTGAACGCTAATGAAATTGTGACTCGGAAAATGTCATCCATCGATTTAAGCCGAGTTATGCGAAAAGAGCAGTCGACATATTAAAAAATATGACAGCAAACGAGGCCATTACTAATAATTACGTCTCTTGAACTGTTTTACCAATGAGGATTTATAACAACGAAAAATGCTTCAACCAATTTATCCTGAATCACTTCGACATTTCTAAAATGAAAATTGGTTTAATCGTACGAAAATAAATTTTATGTTAAAACGGTAATCACGATGAAATATTTCATTGAGTTTGCTTGCTCAGAAAAATATAACTTCCGAAAATATAAAATGTTATATTTTTAATTTAGTTGCAAGCATATACAGTAAAACCTCGTCGATTTAAAATCGGCTACAGAAAATGATCGTTTATTTATGAGGTAGGTACTTTAGTCCGCGACAAATGAAAGCATTGGCAATTACAAGACCTCCTCATTACAAAGTTCTTTACGACATTCTTATAAATTTAAGTCTATCGAAGTTTGTATAAACAAGGTTTTGTTACGTTTAAATTTTATAAAATTCCTTCGACTTAATAACTTATAACTGAACAGCTCACTTGATTTTTTTAATTACGTGATTTACCGACTTTAACATTTTTGTTCCCATCACTTTCGATGTATTCTAAGTATCCTATCAGATAGATGTGAGAAATTTTACTAGGCAAAACTCAAAGAAAATAATTTTTCGAGAAGTCAAACGTTACAATGGAAGTGAGCATTTTAAAAAAACTGTGTGATCATAAAATAAACGGTCTAACACGATAAGCATTTTTTTTCATAGATAATTTTTTTACTTTCTCATATACGAATTATATTGAGAAACTATTGTAATCGCGAAAAAATTCGATCTCGAGATTTTGTTGGAAATATACGTTTTAGGTGTGCCTGAGTCCGAAAATGTGATTTTCGCAATGCCGTCTGTCTGTCTGTGGGTCTGTCTGTTCGCGGCTCCAGAGCCTAAACGGTGGAGCGAAAATGAATTAAATCTCATACTTAGGCATTTTATCATACTGAATAGAAGCTATGAAGCACAATAATTAAGGGCAGTTTATTCTAGGCAATTTTAACAACAATTTGATTTGTTCAAAAACGGCTGCAACGATTTTGATAAAATTTCATGCAGTTACTTGAGTTTACGTCATCAATAATACTTCATAGTTCAAATTTCTCAAAAAATGACTATAAGGCTAGTTTATTCTTGGCAGTTTTATCAACAATTTGATTTTCTCAAAAACAGCTATAACGATTTTGATCAAGTTTCGTCCATTTACTTGGGTTTACGTCTGCAATAATATTACGTAGTTCATATTTCTCAACAAATGAATATAAAGATAGTTTATTCTTGGATAACTTTAATAACAATAGAATTTTTCTAAAAACGGCTAATATGATTTTCATTGAATTTCATATACTTATTTAAGTTGATGTTCATAATGATTCTACATAGTTCATATTTTTCAAAAGATAACTAAACGACGCATTAGTATATGAGAAATTTTGTACAGTGTACTTATATTGTATCGATTTTTTAAATTGCTGTTTTAAAGGGGAGGCAAACGATATTAGATACGAATTCGAATTATTTTCAACCATTATTTCCTCGTAAATATTTCATGTTTTCTTTCTCAATTTTTCACAAACTTTTATCATTTAAATTTATTGACGGATTCTTCATATTCTTAATGCTATTCCTAGGACAATAATTCTGGAGACAAAAAAATAGAAAGGAATTTTGATATGTTAGAGGTTGGATTGCGATTCGAATTTTTATGCTAATCAAAAAATGTTTTAATAAACGTAGGCCCATCAGAATTCTAAAACCACAAAACTTTGTTTAGATTTTTGGGAAGATTCTCTTTCCAATGCTTTTCAAGTCATCGCGAATAATTCCTTATCAGGGTCCTTTAAATGCCGCTAGACAATTAGTACTTTAAAGCTAATTAAAAGTATAGAAAAAATATTGTGTCCAAGAATGGAAGTATAGAATACATCATTTGCACACGAAAACAGATACACGACTACCCGGATAAAATGCTATATTTTAATCCAAAATCACGAGGAATAAAAAAAATATCAGATAGGATGCGCGCGTGTGACAGAAATCCTAATTTTCCACGGATCGCATGAGGAAACTTTTGAGGATTTTTAACCGGGAGCAATTTTCTTACCCTGCCATCATCAACCCTATTTTACGCCCGCTCTTTCGCTTCCTACCGAGACGGAGATGATAAAGAAAAGTGCTCCCGAGAGAGGAGAACTCGGGAAGTGTTTGACAATTCAACGCCGCCAACGCCCACTTCCCTCAAACGACCTTCCATCGCGACGCCTCTCCTCTTCGGCACTCTTCCGCACACATGGCGGCCCGGGAGGCCATGAAGTCTAAGAGGTGGCGACAGGAGATTGCGCGAACTCCTTCCTCTCGCGGCGACCTTCCCCCCCCTCCCCCCGTCTCTCCTTCCCCTCTGGGCGATGACCCCTTTGGGATCTTCTGCCTCACCCCTTCCATCCTCATTCCCTCCTTATTCCTCCCTTTACGGTCACGTGTCTCCGCTTATTCTCGGGAGATCTAATCCCGTCCCTCATCTCTTTCCCGCCGTCCAATATCTCCTTCGTAGCAGATGTCGCCCATACACAAGAAACTTCCTAAGAGGGTCTCTCTCTCTCTGATCGCGCCCACGCCCGTCGTTTCATCATTTTTTTTTTAAATCTCGCACTCACTCCCAGAACGACCTCCTCCGTTTTTATGCCTTCCAGACCTTAAAAACCTTTCATTTACGACTATCTCGCCAACTATTCGTTCCCGGCTCTCCCTCTCGCTATGCTCGTCTCACTCCTTTCACCTCCACCTTCCATTTCAACTCCCTCCCTATCTCTTGCTCTCACGTCAATATTTCTTTCATAATATCGCAGCTATAGTAACCTGAAATCGTCGTCGCTAAGTATGTATATTACCGCAGTTTGCTCATATAGGTTAATACACCGTGAAAGTTGCGCATTGCTAAATCCAATCCCAATTCGCTCGTTTTTATCGAATTTTGCCTTAATTTTAATTGGCCTTGAGTTTGTTTTTTACTTGCTATTTATTATATTTATCCGACAAATATTTCCGCGTGAAAATCATTGGTAGATATTAAATTAGCTGGTCATTCGCAGCGACATTTCTTTATACTTTTAAAATCTAAATACAACATGCTAGTTAATAATCATCTAAAGCTATTCCACGATATAGTTCATTGTTTCAGGCGTCACTTTGTGGAATTGTAGAAATAAAAAGACTTGGTAATTCCACATAAACGTTTATTTTATACGACCTAGGTTTCGTTGCTGTATTCCACGATATAGTCGAGCGTGCATTTATTTTCTCTTCGATTACTTAAAAATTGAGATTTGTCAGGATTGAATAGATAGGTAAATAGGATTTTGTTTAACTTTCCATAACCCCGTATTTGGATCTCAAATGTTCTTTTCCCCATATTTTTAGGACGAAAGTCGACATATAGTTAAAATGAAAAATTATAAATCTCTATAGCCTTCAATATTTTGCCGTGAACTATGCAACTATTTCAATACATCCAACATTATATTTAACTCAAAATAAAACTATACTCTGGCAGAAAACGAATAAAAAGAACTTAATAAAAGAAGGATGAGAAATACATCTCCCCCACTTAAACAGCCGAATTTACTTTCACTAGTACTCCAACTCTTATCCCTCAACCCATCCGGTTTCTGTAAAATCATTCGAGCGCACCAAAGTTTTCTTAACAAACTCCTTAGAAGTTAAAACTCAATCAGAGTGAAAATCCTTTTTGGCATCAACTACTTTCCAAAACCCCAGCTACCTCTCTCTCTCTAATCTCTTTCTTTCCTCTCCCTTCCTCTTCCCAGCCATCCTCCATCTTATTCTATCCTTCACTTCGGTCCCTCCTCCTTTCTCTCACCACCACCTCCACAATCTTTCACATTTCTCCTCTCTCCCTCTCTGAAAAGCGACCTCTACCTCCCTCCAAATTTCCCCTCGTCCTCACTCCCTCGTTTTCCATCCCCCCTCCTCGCCTCCTCTTTTTCCGTTCTTTGTATTACGGCCTCCCATCCAATATCCCGAGCCAGGCTGTCGCCTCCGCAGTTGGGGGATCAAAAAAAAAAATACCATCAAGAGAGGGAAAGGAAGGAATCATCTGTGGGTAAACCGCCTTTTGGCCAACCCAAGAGAGCATATCCCCTGTGGAATCTCCTCCCATTCCCCTTTCCAACTCCTCTAACCCGGCCACCGACACGACGGCCCACTCCACCGCTCCCAACATCTCCGCCCCCAACAAACCCTCTCTCCTCCACCTCCGTCCCACCAATTCCGACCAACCGCTTCCCAGGACCTTTCCAATTTTGTGGTGTCCATGAGCGGTTTTGCTTTATTGAGAGAGAGAGAGAGAGAGAAAGGGAGAGAATAAGAGAGGATGGTTCCCGGATGTGGAAATTGAACTCCTGCAAATATTGCAAAGTTCTATTTCTTTTCCTACGCCTTCCTCCTCCTCACTCCTTTCTCCCTATCTCTCCACCCCTTTGAGGATGCCCTTCCTGCTTTAAAAAAAAACACGCGAGAAGCATTCCAAGAAAGCAAGAGAGGACAAAAAGCAAACGATTTTGCAGGAAGCGGATGCTCTCCCGAGGAGAAGAAAAATTTGGTACAGGCAAAATGTAAAAAAAAATGGAGAGTGACGTGTTATTGCAACGTTTTTATTATTTCGGCCGAATTAACGACCGAAAACGCAACCGGAAAGTTCGGTGACTAATGAGCTTACGCTTCTCTCTCCGCTTATTTCACGTGCAGCTGCGCATTTCGAGGATTGTAATTTTACTACCGTTAATACGGAAGTAACGATAATTAGTAAGTAAGATCTAATCACAGACAGCAAGTGAGTCAAAGAATAAGATAAATGTATTCGTTAAATCTTATATAGCATTCTAATGATCACGTGAGATCAGTGAAAAAGACCTTGTCTTGTGGATAAGTTTAGATAAGTTTATTAAACGGTTAATAAATAATGAACGTACTTTGCTGTAGTGGTAGCGATTCCTCGTTAACTTTTAGTTAATATGGTAATTAATTTTCCTAAGTTAAGACTGTGTTTCACCTGTGTCATAGATTAAGCAAAAGTACACATTGATTAATATTTCTACAAAAAAGTACGTTCAACTCAGTGAAGCGAATTATCAATAACATAATTAAAAGAATGAAATCTTTGTAGCTTCCACTTTTAGTTGAATATACAAAATTTTTCATTCTTTTAATTATGAGCAAATTCCACAAATTCGAGCCTAGTTTCAATAATGTGATTATCAATAGCATAGTTTATTGTCCTTTCATCATAATGAAGTATGGAGGTACACTTGGCATCATGAGCTAGTTAAAATAAATAAATAAATAAATTATACGTTTTGCTAAAGATCTTTGTAAAATTAATGTCATTTTAAAATGATGCACTTATTGGCTGGTTCTGCTAATTCATTCTGGTTAATTTATCTTAATTAATGCAACAAATTCGAATTTTGCGCAAAAACGCTAAGTAGAATGTGATTTTATACTACTCGCTTAATCAATAATAATCGATAAATTCTTGTTATAATTTCAATAATCAAAGAAACAATTTTGGGACTAACAAGTCCCCGTTAGGTACTTCTCGCTTTCGGACGTGCGTTCCACTGTCGAAATAGTTCTTTCACTATGTCTTCCCAACCGCTCTTCCTTCATCTAATCCTATCCTCCTATTTACACCCCGTTTATTATGATTCTTCTTCAATGACCTCGCTACCAGCTCCCATTTGTTTCAAAATGGTTGACCAAACACTGCCGCATCACGTTATTCATAAATCGCCGTGCTTCAGAAAGGCTTACGGAAAATTCATCGACCACAATTCATCGAAACACAATTCATAGACCACAATTCACCGATTCGCAATTCATCGAAAAAGCAATTCATCGAAGCACAATTCATCGAAATGTAAATTCACCGAACCACAATTCATCGAATGTATTATTCATCGAAATTTCCAATTCACCTTATGGAGATGCAACAAGGACGTCTTTCGACTGATTATAACAATTGGAAAAATAATGAGACTAAACCATTACCGTTTAAGGAGGCGTGGGTATGGGGAGGAAAGAAGGAAGATTAAATGTAACAAAACGAAACACAATTCATCGACCACAATTCACCGAATCACAATTCATCGAAAAAGCAATTCATCGAAGCACAATTCATCGAAATGTAAATTCACCGAACCACAATTCATCGAATGTATTATTCATCGAAATTTCCAATTCACCTTATGGAGATGCAACAAGGACGTCTTTCGACTGATTATAACAATTGGAAAAATAATGAGAATAAACCATTACCGTTTAAGGAGGCGTGGGTATGGGGAGGAAAGAAGGAAGATTAAATGTAACAAAACGAAACACAATTCATCGACCACAATTCACCGAATCACAATTCATCGAAAAAGCAATTCATCGAAGCACAATTCATCGAAATGTAAATTCACCGAACCACAATTCATCGAATGTATTATTCATCGAAATTTCCAATTCACCTTATGGAGATGCAACAAGGACGTCTTTCGACTGATTATAACAATTGGAAAAATAATGAGACTAAACCATTACCGTTTAAGGAGGCGTGGGTATGGGGAGGAAAGAAGGAAGATTAAATGTAACAAAACGAAAAACTGACCTCATGGATGTCTTTCCACTGTAAATAACTCTTACATGAATAATAAATAAACAAATTAAGCTCACGGGAGTGGGGGTAGGGGGAGGAAAGGGGAACAGTTAAACATTTCAAAACGAAATTCTGGCATCATGGTCTCTTTCGAATGCAAATAACTCGTAGATGAATAATAAACAATAAATAAACAAATTAAGCACTCAAGGGTTTGGGTAGGGGAGGAAAGGGTTAAGGTTTACAACATTCAAAACGAAATAATGTCATAATGGATGCTTATTTCTTTCATAATATTTAATAATAACTATATTTATATATAACTATATATTTTTATATATAACTATATTTATGCTTATTGTTTTGACGATCATTTTAATAATTAAATTTTTACAAATATTAAAAAATAAATTGATAGAAAGGATGATCCGAAGATCCTTATGCCACAGGTATAAGCTGTTATGATGGGAAATGAGGAAACAAGTGAACAAATCTGCCATGACAGTTCGATTCCCGGTCATGGCAGATTTTTTCACCTGTTTCCTCATTTCCCATTAAAAAATAACTTTAATTAACTACAGAATTAATAATAATTATCTTTTAATTTTACAATTGTAATTTAATTAATTTAACAATTTACTTTTATATTGTTTAATACATTTCTATAATTTTTACGTTATCACTTTAATTACCTAAATTATGTGCAACACCATTTAAATAATCACAAATATCACTCCCAATCATGTTAATAATTACCATTTTACAAATAATACAATGAAACTTTTGAGAAATTACAAAATTAATAAGAATTATTTTTTAATTTTACAATTTTAATTTAATTAATTTAACAATTTACTTTTTGTCTTGTTTAATACGTTTCTGTCATTTTACGTATCACTTTAATAACCTAAGTTACTGCAACACCACGTAAATAATCACGAGTATCATTCCCAAAATCAAAATTTGAAACAAACCGAATTATTCTTTCGGCACAATATCGATATTTGTTACGGCTAGAAGGAACTTCTTGGCCGCTTATGTATTGCTCGATTTGGAGTTCATGAAGGCTCTGCTCCCTTAGGATGGCAGCAATAAATTTCCATGTACTAGGATGATTGGCAGAAATTTGTTGCTCAAAATCACGATGCCATCCTTCAATGGAATTATTGGTTTTTGGCAAACTTCCCACTACTCCGTCAAAGCAGTTCCACACGCCATGAGAAAAACGTGGTAGGCGGAGACGCTGACCTCTTTATGGACGACCAATCCACGTATCCTCATAGGAATCCACTAAAGCTTGTGCTTCTGGAGGAAGGAGACTGCTGTCAGAAAGCGATTCAAAGGCATCCACGACGTGTGCTGTGGGTACAAATGCTATTGTAGATGATAAACGTAGTTTCAAGGAGAAAGCTGATTCCGTTTCATACATTTTTTGTAAGTCCATGGGATTGAATCTTACGATATATGCATTGGGAGAATTGAAAAAACATACGCGATTCCTGGTTTGAGGAAATTCGCGTTGTATAGCATTTATCATCGCAGATTCAAAATCTGTCAGTACTGTTATAGGAGCCACTGAAGGCTGGAATTCCTTCACCTTCCTTAGTAGTATACTGTATGTTTCTTCTGTTTGGTCTGGCAACAGTGCGTATACCAAGGGTGATAAATAAGATGAGGGACAGTTCTGAATGTATCATCAATGTACGTACCACTGCTCCGACTGCGATAAGAGTGCAGAAAAACAGAAAACGATCTTCTGCTGATCCAGAGTCAAACATCAAAAAATTTTATCCATTTTTAGTCTTCGTATATGCTTCCAGGAAAACAATGTCAGCACGGCGGGTAGGTAACCAGCAGTATGTTTGTTACTAATATTTCTTATTATCCTGTTGATACTATTTATCCTTGGGAGAGATGCTGCTGCCGCTTGACTAATCTCGAAAGATGCGGTGCATCCTGAGTAAGTTTAGCATTTGTCCGAATATTGTTAATGATTTTTTTTGCTTCTACGTGTGCAGCATCAGCAACATGGTTGTGTCCATCACTTCTTTTTATAACATCATTACCCAATGTTGTAACACGAGCTCCACAGTTTCTTTAAAGTATAATTGACCTTCCAGATACAATTTACGCTTGCCTTTTTCGGTGTTTACAAATACAAGTGTCATTTCAGCCTCTAAAAAAAGAAAAAAAATTCAGAAAGCACGTTCACCGGCGAAATTCCCCACGCATCTATAAGGTGTGGATTCTAAAGTCATGGTATCGTAGCCATTTTGGATAAACATTTCGATCCTAAGTATTGTGAAATTCATACCGAAAAGGAAACAAAAGAAATAAACCTATGCCAGAAAACAGGATAACACAAAAATGTGCCGGAAGAAATCTTAATTATACTGATGTACCGAGTCATCCTTTTCTTAGAGAAACACCATTGCAGCGCATTACAATGGCAGCTTATTTACTTAAAAATTAAGACAATCGTTAGCCCCTTAACATATTTCTATATCTATGAGGAGCGAAGAAAGAACTCATCTTATCGAGGAAAGAGGAAGAATAAAGAGGCGAAGGGAATATAAATCTGAGAGGACGAAAGAGAAGGGGAGGAGAAGAGATAGGCCGGGCGACGTGTGGTAAATGGAATCGGAGGAGAACACGAGCTACTCTCCGACATAGAGAGAGAATGTAAGGGGGGGGATAAGATAGTAGAGTAGGAGGAGGATATGAAAAAGTAGCGAGGTTAAAGGGAAGGGATATGGGAAGAGGGAGAGAGTTAGGACCGAGCAGATGTCCCTGATGGACCTCGTATTAACACTTGCCTCTCCCACGTCTTATGTCATCCCATCACCTTCCCTTAACGCACCATCATTTCCCCCCCCCCCCTCCCTCTCATCTCTTCCTTCCCTTCCTAAACCCCTACGCCACCGCTCACTGCACCGCTTTCAATTTTTTCCTGTGTTTTTAGTTCGGGATGATGAGAGAGTTCACAAGTTTCGTGTTCGCGAGTACGATGGTGGGTAAATTGAGGAAGGTAGGTTGATGACAAGAAAGGTTTTCTGTCTCCGTTTAGGTAGACAGCAAATCGTATTGAGAGGGAACGGCGTGTTAAAAGAGAAAAAATAACGCAGAAAAGAAAATGTGTATTGCGTGAGCGTACCGTTGCTTGGCGGGAAGGGGGAAAGAGAGAGAGAGAAGGGCGGGAAGGAGGTTTTAAAAGGAAATTGGTTCTCTGCAGGAAGCTGAAAGATCGTGGGTGGAGGAAAAATGGAGGGAGGAAAGGAAAAAAGGGCGTAAAAAAGGTTTCCCAGGCGGGATTTACACCTCGCCAATCCCTTTTTTAAAAAAAACTCTCACCCGTCGAAGGGTTATTAATCATTCATTGGGCGAAGGGACTTCCTTAAAACAAAGACTTTGACAGGCACTTAACACCCACCGAACACGATAAGGTCTTTCGCACAGACATTCACTCGGCTGTCAGCTACATCCAACTATCTTGCAACTCGATTACCGTCTGGAAATCGCGTGCGCAAGGTTTTTTTTAAATTTACATCCACTTTATCCACTGACCGCAGTTACATTAATTTCAGAAAAGAGCGATCGACATGCTTGTCACGCTTGTATAAATGTTTTAGTTTAGAAAAAACCTATCATAAATATGTTAAATTATGACTGAGGTAATACGATGTTATTCAAGCAGAATGAAGTAATACTTTTTAAATGCATTTGAGAATAGTGCCGAAACGAGGTCAGGACAACAGGGACGCCTTTCACGGATATAGATCCTTAAGGGATCTCAAAAGCCGCGAACACGATATTTTGTGCTAATAAAGTAGAATAATAAAATATTTAGTCACTGGTGCTTGCCTCATTCATTTTATGAGGTTGATTTTATTTTTTTAAATCGGAATAAAATATTTCTTATTATAAAATCGACGGATGTAGCCTTCACGTGGTGGAACTCTATATTCAGGGAAGAATAATTGGAACACTTTATAATATGGAATTTTTACGAAGTGTTCCAATTATTATTCCCATTTCTTAGCATAAAGCATACCAGAACCTATTATACATAAAAGCACTAAAAATTTATAAAACCATTTAAATTGCAAAACAAGCACAATAACTTCTAATTAATTTGCGTAGTAATATTTCTTTTAAAATCTGCAAAAATTACCATTCAAATTCAAAAATAAAAATCTAAGTATCGATTTTAAAATAATCACTTGTCTTAGGTATCTCCAGCAGCCATAACAAGGCTACGTATTGCTTATAAAATATTTTAAAATAAATTACTTTAGTCTACCTAGATACACATGCGTCATCCAATGAATAATAAAGACGCAAACGTTTCATTCCTTAACTCCTCTACAAAACGCTCAAAGTTTCGAATTTCTCCCTCTCGAAAAAACATTTCAGTGACACCGACACAATGCGTCATAAATAAGCTTTTTGACAAGTTGAAAAAACCACGGAGAATGGATCCGAGCAAAAAACTAATTCGAAACGGAATAATACTTTCGCGCCGCGTGTCAAAGAATGACGTGAGCACGCGTTCGGAGGGGAGAGGGAGAGGAAGAGGGGAGGAGGAGGTGGCATTTAGGGCTTTTCTCTCTCTTCAACGGCAGAAAGGTTTCTGGATAATTACGGCCAGTAAGAGAGAAGCAGGTGCCGAGGCAGACGGCGCGTGAATGATTGACATTCGGAGGAATCTGACTCGAGGAAGTCCGAGAAAACAGAAGCGTTTTGTAGGAAGGTAGAAGAAAGATAAGAAGCCGTGTCCGAGGAAAATAAAAAAACAACTGAATGGGAATTGGACGGTGGAGGAAATTTCGCGGAGCATCTGCTTTGAAACGACGCCGCGTGAAAGTTTAGTCTGGAAGGGAAATGGCTCGAGGCTAAAACTGGATCCGAGAAAGGTTTACCGCGAAAAACTTCTGCGCCGTAACACAAAACCATTCGGTTGTAAAATTTTGGGTAATAAACGTTTGCTGTGGCTGGTCACGTCGCCGATATTTCGAAAGAGGGATATATTTTTTATAATGCATTACGTTTGAGAGTGCTTCTGCTCGTTTTCACATTCGCCTCCATATAAGACATTTTTTTTTATGGCTCCAGAGGAGAAAATTTATTGAAACTGAAATAAGAGATTAATCAGGATAATAATACTCACGCTGACTCCGCAATACAATTAGTTAGATTATAAATATTATTAACCATTAAACAACATTTATTTATGTCGATAATGATTAAGGTTATAAATGACCATAAAAAGGTGCAATAAAATTAAAGGCAGCCTACCAAAAGTTGCGTTTCCTAGGCTGAATGGCACAGGTTATCTCTAAATGTACAGTTTAGTTTTGGGAATGTATTTCCATATTATGAGCAAAGCTATGAAATTCCAGATTGAGAAATTTTTCGGCTGTAAAAAACTCAAGCATTACATCAAAAGTAAAAAATCTGATGTGGCCAACAAATGACTTTCTCCATATTTGGGGTATAGATATTTAAATTATTATGAATAGAATTATAAGGAAAAATTATCATTTCGTATCCTAAAAGAATACAGTCGTCCTTACTGCCAAAAATTACGTATATTTTGAATATGTTTACAGCATTCACCGCTACGTGGTGGCGCTGTATACTGGAAATTAAGAAAAAGCAAAATATCTCGGAAATGGATAGTTCTACGAAAATTTATTTCAAACAAAACTTGGAAGAAATATTATTCTTTACAACTTTGATCCTCATGAAGATGACCAATTACGACGATTTTAAGATATTTGACGGAAACCGAAAAAACCGATTATTTATAAATAATTCCTAAACAATAACTGCTACGGAAAATTGTTTCAAATAAATGTTGTAGGAAATTACATTCTCTATAACCTTTGTATAGAATTGTATATACAGTAATGATGTTTTAACGGAGAAATACCGCAAAAACCGAATCGGGTTTCGAATAAACCTCGACTTTCGGTTAACCGTTATTGTTCAAAAACTAATCAGTTCTTTGTGCTCATGCTAAAGTGTTATATATGAAATTTGGTATTAATATGACAAGTACTTTTTGAGTTAGAGCGCCCACAATCACATATATCCATCCATCCACACACACACATCATTCTGAAAATATGCTAAACATGTTCTAGGGAGCTCAAAACGTGTATTTCCGTTGAAATCTCGAAGTCGATTTTTTTCGTGATCACAATACTTTCCCATTACTACGTATGGAGAAAGTAAAAATAGATATAAAGTTAAGCAACTTAAATAAAATCAACTGTTTTCTATCATTTTATTTATTCGTTGAAGAGGAAATTGCAGAATTTCGACAGAATGCAAAGGGTAGATAAAATTTCGAAAGCTATGGTGAAAAGAGAGGATGGATGAAATAAATGGGAATAAAGGAATTGAGAAATGGATGAGATCAAACATGTAAATACAGTAATCCATACAGCAAAATTCCAATGGATATGAAGAATTTCCAAAAGTGAATGCACGATCTCAACCCGCATCACAAAATATAAGAAAGACTTAGAAACAACCTTCGGCAAAATATCTCCGAATTATAATTAATTATTTTAATACCTATATAAAGTGGCGGATTTGGAACCTTGCCAAGTTAGTTTTCCGCCCCCTTAAAAAAGTTCACAAAAATTGATTTAATTTATATATGATACCATAGGAACAATCCGTCCGGCATTCATGGTCCATTATCTTGACAAGCTTCCTTAGGTGGGTAGCAAGAGTCTTTTATGATTTCGAAGTAATCTTCTTCGACCTCCAGAATTTAGAAAATCACACTGAAAGCCCCCTTTACAGTGTTTCTTCATGTACATACTAAATTGGTGGTCTTGCAACTTGGCGAATGAATACATACAATACCGACCGCCACGAAATCCCGTCGCCTCGAAATCCCTCCGTACCGAAATCCTGCCGCCCCCAAAACCCCGCCGCCCCTAGGCCATTGCCTACATTGCAAATCCGCTAATGCCTATATATCTAGATTATAATTTCCTACGTCGACGGCGAATGGAACTAGGAAAAACGCGGATAAATCGAGATGAAATGAAAACTGCGAAAAGCATTCCTTAATACCATTCAGCAAAACTACCAATAGTCCGCCTTTTGACACTTCGTTATTTGCGTAGGCACAAAGGGAGAAATATACGTGACCCACATTGAATCGCGCCATTCGGATGATAAATTTCTGACGATAAATTTCCGTAGTTAAGAATCCGCCATTCCACAGTTTTGCATAAAAACCCTCTTTTCAGCTACCGCTCGCGGGAATCGCTGGGGAAAAAAGAAGAAAGAGAATGGGGGCGCTCTCACGTGTTAAAAAGTATGCGCTTTCGGATGATCGATGGTTGAGGTCAAAGGAATTTCGCATCCATTTATAACGACGTGGCCTCGCGACAGATGTGACGCCCGAGGGCACTGGAAATATGATTCTCGACGTAGCCGCAAGATGGAGGGCCTGCCACACATTTCCCTGTTACATCAGCTCCGCGTGTCGGAATGACTGATAGGGATGCGAAAGCATCGCCGATGACGTTGAATGAGTTCGGGGAACTCGTGTCGCCGCTCGAATGGCGACGAAAGAGAGGGCGCGCGCCACACTCCTCTAATGGATAACGTAATTGCGGAGCTGCGGATTTTTTATTTTTATCATTTCGAATAGCGCGTGTATGGATTGTATAGGGTGCCTGAAAGCGCCACTTACACTGCGCCACGCATTCACTAGAGTCTAACGGTTTTGGACGAAGTGAGACAGATGGGCATAACGTATTAGCCACGGTGAAAGATGACGGCAACTTATCTGCATGCTCGCCAAGGAAATGAAGAATCTAAGCCTCCAAGATTGTGAATTAATTGTTTTATTTTGCCGGTGTCTAGATAACAAAACGATAATGGTTTACATAGATCGCTACGTAACTGACATCCTTAACGAATTATAGATTAACATCGAAAATCTTAGATACGTAACCGTTCTAACCCGTTACCGATAACAGAAAATGCGAAGAGAAGTCGAAACTACAACTCTATCCGCAAAGATACAACAATGTGAAGTTATCATTGTTTGATTAAATTAATAAAATTATATAAAACGGAAGCCATATTATGTGTATAGGAATCTAGCTCACATACTTCTGCCATCATTTTAAATTTTTTCAACGTTCCTCCTAGATATGGTAGCTGTGTGTGACGATTCGACTGCTTCATCTGGACCAATCGCTGATTTTTTTCAAGAGCTGCATTTTTTGCAGTATAATAGTTAATAGCTGTATTACTAGCATGTACACAACTAAGCATCATCATTAGTATCCACTGTAGGATAATATCATTCAACGTTTTATTTTGTTTTTTGCTTTATGTCATAAAAACCCGAATCTATCTTCCATCCACCAATAAGGTGATTACAGAGTATTACGTGAATGAAAGGATTCGTTATACTTTAAAAATTTAATTTACCGTATCTTCTAGAACTGAGTGAATTACTCGAACGAGAGGTAAACCGTGCTTTTGTAATAAATCCCCTTCGTGCCATCGTAACAACCCCCCCCCCCCCCCCCCCCCCGTCTCTTTTCAACTTCCGCATGAGTCGCACTGCAAAAAAAAATGGAAAAAAATTTCCGAGAAGACTAATTCTCCGTCCCTCCTCATGAAGCGTCGTTAACGACGACAAGGGAAAAATTAGAGGGAGGAAATCCACATGAAATAACGTTATTTATCCGAGCGAGCATCCGAGCGAGTGAGAAAAAAACTCGCGCCTAGGTACTGCAGAGAGGAAAATGACACGGGTGGCGAGGGTTAAGGGAAAGAAGGAGGGAGAAGGGAGGGAGGGAGGAAGAACGAGGAGGATAAAAAATAGAAGGACATGAGATGGAAGAGGGAGAAGAAGGAGAGTAGTTAAGGTTGACATCCATTTGAGAGATCGTGTGTACATCCTCGTCAGGATACACATGGATCGGACGTGAATAGGGGATGAATGGAAGGCTCAGGTAATCAGAGGGGAATTAAGTGTAGAGGTTACCTGGGAGGAGAGAGATATACAGAAAGACGAAGAAAGAGAGCACGAAGGAGACGAAGAAGGATGGAAAGCGTATGCCTACGTGCGTGCCCGTGCGTGTTTGTGCGAGCCATGCCTGTGCGTGTGCGTCTAGGAAGGGAGAAATTTTTCCGGTGGTGTGAGAATATCGCAAAAGGAGGTAGTGCAACAGAATACACAAGAGGATTTATCTCGGGAAGAAAAGAGTAAGGTGCGAGCGGATGGGGTGGAGGGAAGGGAGGGAGGGGGAGGGAGGGGGAGGGAGGGGGAGGGAGGGGGAGGGAGAAGAGGGAGGCAGCCAGGAAGAGCAAAGGTGAGGATAATGGGATGAGCAGAGAGGGGCAGAAGGAAGCCCCGGCCGACCGGAGAGACAAAATAAATCCTGAAATGGGATTGATGTCAAGTGAAGAAAAGGGAGAGGCGAGAGGAAGTGATTGAGGTGGGAAGGGAAAAAATGTGTTCGCAGGCCGTGTCGCAGAGGAACTACATTGTGAGGAAAATAAGATTTAGGCTTGCGGGATGATCCGTGTATGTATGGGGAAGAAGAGGGAGGGAGGGAGGAAGAAAGAAGACACCCGTCTCTCTGTTCCGTAGAGATTCGCAAAAAGCTTCGAGTTCACGGCCTAAGCCGTCATATTTTGAAAGCGAGGAGGAAGAAGTTGAGGAGGGAGGGAGGGAGGTCGGAGAGAGGGGCGTTGCGAGGGGAAAGATTGGCGATGCGTCATATCCGTGCACCGGATGTCACATTCCTCGGGCAGGTGGAGGGAGGAGGGAGGTTTGTGAGAATGAGAGGATTCTCCGCGCTACGCGTCAAGGCGTGACTAATTCCGATAGAAAGAGGAGACTGATTCCTGGTACGCGAAACGATTCGGTTATCTCACTCGTTTCCCGGGACGAGATTGAGTTAGACGGAGCAATGACGTAGTTTGCGATTTTTTTCGTAGACGTTTCTGTACGGCTTTATTAGACAACATGTTCACTTTATGGTCTAATCGTCACATTTTTTGAGGGGAAGAAAGCGCGTCGTTTTCTGTAATAATCACTTTTATGATAATTTCTCAATTACAAAACGTAATTTGACTTTAGCCTTGGGAAATGACTTTATAATACATAATGACAATTCCATAACAAACCATATTTTAATTTATGAGTTGAGGAGAATGTTTCCTACTTGGATTTTTCATAGTAATTGAACCATAGCAATGAACACTTTATGTATATTTTTTACTGTTAACCGTGGAGTAGTAATTAAATTTTTCTTCCAGAGAAAATGTATTAGTTAGAATAGGTTCAGTATGTCCGAAATCATTTCTTATTGTAATGAAACAAAAAATAATGAAACGCTGGATGCATCAGTGACTAAACTAAACGACGCAAAATAATTTACCTCAGTGAGATATTCCCAGGGCAACTCACAATAATTTTCATGTTCCAAATGTATTTCTTATAACATGTAAAAATACATATTTAATTTATCAGCTGAAATGTTACCTGCTCTTCGGGCCGCATGAGGCATCATGCAAGATTCATCTCACCCTCAAGATCGAAAACGAACGCTTGCTATTGTCCCTGTAAACGTATGCCCTCTCAGCAAAACATAAAATGCTCGCTTCTATTTTTCTTTGTTATAAAATGACCCATAATCTAAATAACAGACATTTATCATCATTATGACGACGGCGAAAGACATATGTATTAATCTATTAGCATTATAAAGACGGTGAAATTCTGACGCATGCGCTATACATTCTTTTTCCTCGACCAAAAACGTTATTAAGAGGCCGAAACATGAACCGGCGATAAGTGCATCAATTACCGTGTTCATTAACGACGAAAGAGTCCGCGAGAACACCGCGCATAAAACATCAAAAACGACGCGGGGGAAAATTTGCATAACTCCATTCAGAGACCGCGACGAAACGGCGGGTTGGGAAAGGGATCGAATTAATCCAACCTATCAGAAACTTAATCCTTTTTACTCCTTAGGTAACCTCAGAAGACCCGAAGTTATTTTCTCCTCCGCGTAGGGAGGTAAAGTACAGTACTTCGTCTTCACTAAGAAACTTTTTTTTTCTTCCTTCTCACCCCTCCAGCTCCATTAAGACCCCATCCGACTCTCTTTTCATATCCGCCGTCGAGAGTGTCGTGGGTGGGCCGGTGACCTCCCCCCCCCCTCACCACCACCTTCTTAACGCTACGCCATACCCCCCCCCCCCCCCCCTTCCCTCCGCAACAACCTTTCTTCTTCCTCTCCTCCTCTTCCTCCTCCTGTGGCAACATATGAAGGGAGGGGAAGGTCTTGTCGCGCGTGAAAAGGAGTCCTCCCCCCCCCCATTCTGCCACTTCCCTAACTCAGACCCATCTTCTCCCCCTTCCTCTTCTCTCTCTCTCGTGCCGACTAAAGTGACTAAAGAGACGCCGCGGGACGATGCCGACTAACAAATGACCGGCGGCTTGAAGGCTGTCGCGCTGGCAAGGAAGAGAGGAAAAAGGGGGAAAGATGGGAAAAAAATGACGGGATGGGGGGGAAGTGTATGTGTCGAGATGAAGAAGAGTAAGAATGAGGTACGACGGGGAAAGGGTGGGAGGAGGAATTGGAAGGAGGGTAAGGGGATGGATGGAACCCTCCCTCCCTCACTCTAAAGAGCACAAAAACTTCCCGAGGGAACGTTTCTTTCTTTTTTCTTCTCCTTCTTCCTCCCTCCCACATTTCTCCTCTCGCTTCCCTTCTCTCCCCTCTCGCTCTTGCATCCATTTCACTCGAGACCTTTTACATCGTCTCACATACACAAATACACTCGCGCCAGTCTTCCCGGCCATTCTCTCGGTTTCCCTCTTAACCTGCCCTCTTCCTTCGACCCGCAAGACCTCCGAAGGCGGTGAATAAGGAACGCCGCTTTGACGCCACATATACGCGGGAGTGCCGGAAGGTTGAGCGCGAGAAGGGGTTCGATATGCGAGAAAGGGTCAAAAGGGGAGAGAGGGAAGGAGGTGTGGGAGTGACGTGAATGAAGATTGGAATAGAGAAATGCGAATGAAAAGAGGAGTAATACGGTGGGAGAGGGAAATGAAAGTGCGGTAGACTGATGAATGGGACGCAGGAAAAAGTAATGGAAAACGGGATAATTTCTGGGATGGCGATAAAAAAAATAACGCTACAATAAAAGCGCGGTTAAGGAAAGTAAAAGGATGAAAAGGAAATTGCGGTGAGGAATTTGCGGTGGAATTTATGCGGAAAGGTCGCAGGAGCAGAGATAGAAAATCCTAAGGGTATCTGGCGGAATCGGCGTAAAAGAGAGAGAGAGAGAGAGACAAGAAAGAGGAAAAGAAATTTGCGAAGGTGACAGCGAGAAGGAACGAAGAGATTGAAGGGAGGCTAAGGTGACATTAGGAGGTTGTGAAGGCTACAGGGAGAATGATGGAGTGAGAGGGAGTAGAGGGATAGAGAGAAGAGGGGGGGGAGAGAGAAGAGGGGGGGGAGAGAGAAGAGGGGGGGGAGAGAGAGAGAGGGTGGCTATGGAGAAGGAGAGGGAAGAGATACGCTTGAAAGCCAAAATAAATGGAAAGATGGGCAAAGCGACACCGATATCCTGTCAAACTAAGGAATGAGTGATTGTTAAGAGGCGAAACAAGAGGAAGTAAAAAGGCTCGGAGTAAGATGGGTTAGGAGGAAAGAAAACGAAAACGAATTTCACATTCAAACGAGGATGCAGTAATAAACGTCAATTCAACGTGGAAAATAGTGGTGGCAATATGCAAATTAATGAATAAAATATCTTGATCTAGTATGAAATTTCATCGCTGTTGAAGTGGTATTTTTAACTCACAGTATACCGTTTCAGGTAATACATATGCAGGAGTATATTCAGGCTAAAGAGAACTTTCGTTTACTTTTTCTCTCACACGGAATAAATTTCAGGCAGAAAATATATTTCACAAGCGGTGAGGCTTTTATGCATGCGCATTATCTAACCGTGAAGGTGAATTAACCTACCGAGACGTGCTAAGTAATTAAGAATACGCTCAAATGGACGTTACCTTAATGTGAGACTTGAATGCAAGGTCTATTTTACTAAAAGTTCAAATATTTCGACTCAATATGATTTTTTTAAATCATAATCACTCTTCAGCGTGTCTCGCAAAAGCAAAATTATAGAAAATTATACATTATAACTAATTTGTACTAAACTAGAAACTCCATATGCCATATTATTATGGGCTTCAAAAATTTAGATATGCGAAATTTAATTTTTTATTTAATGAAAGCAATAAACCGTCGATTTGTGGACAATTTCTCCTATTATTCTCTGTTTTTCATTTGACTTTAGGTAAACGCTTAAGTAAGAAACTGCGAAAGTTACTAATAGAAATCTAGGGTTACTTTTCCATATACAGGAGTTGATCCGAAAAAGCTGACGAGTAGAGAAGAGAAAAAAAGCTCGTTGAATAAATTAAAATCTTTTTTTATATATATTCTCAAGAGCATTAGTATACAAGCGAAGCATCCTATCCCCACACGAAAAAAAAGCTGCTCACCTGCGTCCCGTAATTATTCGTAAAGGTCACCCACTTGGTATTCAGTCAAATAGCAATGAATCTAAATTTTACGGCCGACCTAATGAAGATTAGATTGCAAAGTTGACTGCTAGGTAGTCACCTGGCTTACACGTCTAATAAAGATGGTAAAAAGATCTCTCCGCCGAAGCCAAATATCGAGGAAATCGACGGAAGAGATCCGAATAAAATACATTCCGATAAAACTGGACCGATGAAAAAACGGTTGCTGCGGCCGCCTACATCGGCTACTCCTCAGGAACTTGATGGAGGGAAGATTCGAGAGAGAATCCACTTACTTTTTTCACCAATGACGTGGACGGGATCCAGAATTAACCACGAAGTGACCAATCGTAACGTCTCGAGAGAAACCACGCCTTAGTAAATAGAAGACTCCCTAAGCCGCATAACGATTACCCTCGGTCAGACGTTCAAAAAAACAGGTGCGATACGATATCCAAATATTTCAAAGGGGCTCTCTCGGTTAGATGGGACGTTTAATCGTTGAGAACGCGTAATGTACGGCGGAGGGTTAGTAAAAAAAATAGATAAAATGAATCTCGAGGAAAACTCGGTTAAATTACGGCGCGACGGGGTAGAAAACAGATGGGAAATGGAGTCGGAGGGAAGAAAATAGTTTTGTCGTAAATATCCACGCTTGCTTTAAGATAAGTGAGGAGTGGAGTCTCATGTAAAACAAGGGAAGAAGACGTAAGTGATGTGGGAATAAGAAGCAGGTGGTGATGACATGAGGCGAGGCTATTCGTGGATGAAACGCACCCAACGAGCCTAACGGGTAATGAGAGCGGGAATAACCAGGAGTAATCCCGTGGAAAGACTTGAGAGTAAATAGTAGATAGTAGCGATTTGGAATGTATCGATTTTTTTATTCGAACGAGCCAAAAACCAAATGTATATCGTCAGACCCCTTAAATGTTTTTTAAGTCACCGTTCTTATGATATGAGCGCGGCAAGTCGTAAAGATTTTATCTAATATATCAATAAAATGTAATAGCCGACCAGTAACACCTCGTGGTGTATGATTTCATATGACGAGAAACCGAGAGAAAATATAGTCGCGAAATATAGTGAGTTGGCCCTATATTAAAGAGAGCGGAGTTGTCCATTACATTACTAAATAAATGGCCTAAATTAGGAGTTCACAACTCGGTGCCCGCTGGCGCCATGGCGCCCTCCGAGGTTCACCGTGGCGCACGCCGAAGTTTGTTTTGCTGTCCTCCTTAACACCATGAGCCCTTGTGACTAATAGTGTTGAGCGTCTACAGAATGCTGGAAAGTACCAATGTAATAAGACTTCATGGCTCTTCTCTAATAGAATTTACATACGATGTATTTTAAGTTTAACTTGTAGTTTTTTTCGACAGGGCAAGAATACTGACGCTCGCCGCTTTCGCTTTAAAGTCGAATGCGCCCTTGCACACATAAAGGTTGGAACCCCTGGCCTAAATTGTAATAATGAAAACATAGTATTATCAAAAGTAAAAATTTCTCTCATCTTGGTTAAAATGTTTTAATTTATGACGGTAAAAGGTGACAGCAGGAAAAGAAAATTTTGCTACCTGCTCAGCACATACTATACTAAAATTAATTTATAAATAATAGTAGGTAGCGTGCTAAAATATCGAAAACAAGAACACCCTTGTTTTATCCGTAGTCTCCTATTCCCTAATTTTATTAAAAATGAGCGTTTAAATTAAAGGAGAAGTCCCTTAGGTTTTTCAAGTCGTTTCAGGAAAAATCTCATCATAGACATGGCTTCCATACTATTCAATTTTGGTTTTATTCATGACATTATAGCGAAATCAATCAATATATCTAAAAATTAAAAAATTGCGAAGTGCATACTTCCTTGGAGTTCGTGGCAACGCATCAGATCCTGGCATAATATTAACCGTTTTGAATCCATTGTTTGTTGCTATTGCCAAATCCGATGTTAATTTTCATTCTCGACTAAATCTGTTATAGGGGAAAATCTTACAAATAAGTTTCGGTAGCCTACGGATTAATAATAAATAAATAAATTTTGTATGCAAAGAAACCGAACGCCTTCACAGAGAGGCAAATGATAGCTTTTTGCGGTTTGGTGTGAAGCATGGGAGAGACTCCATGCACTGTTGGTAGAATAGAGAAAATATTCCATTTACATTAAAAGAAATACGATTAGTGTTACATATAGGAGCTTTACGCAATAAGTTTCATGGATTGTTTTATTATTTTAACGTTTTACCTATATTTTTAATTTTTAAACCAATGAAAATGAATCAATCTTATCTGTAGTTCGACCCGAAGGAATCTAAAAGTATTTACCTGGCTTCTCTCTCTCGGGGATAGAGAAAAATAGGCAATTACTCTGTCCTCGAACTGGAAATGATGAGATACGAATATAAATGACTTTTTTTAAACATAATAACAGGCAGAAACCGCTCTAACATTTATCTGAGTTGATTAATATCTCTTACGTCCATATCGTAAAAAAATAATAGAGTAAAATTTGCTAACAAATGAGAATATTTACATCAAAAAACGCTTGAATGATTAATGAATGGAAGAATAATATGAATAAATTTAAATTTAAATTATCTGAGAAAGTGCCTACATTGTAAAAGAAAAAATATCAATTAAATCGAAGCGCCAATTTCCCGGATGATATCTTTAATATCACAACTCTAAGGAAAATATTCCTTTTTCCATCAGCGTACAGCACTTAACTGATCAATCTTACTGTACGATGGAACTATTTATATAACGGTTTTAACATATCAACTTTATCAACAGATTATTTTCAAAAAATAAAAACTGATTTCGAAAATTTTATATTTTAAAAAGGATTGCGATTATTAGTAAATTAATATACGAATAATATTCACAGATTTATTCGGTAGAAGAGAAACATGCAAATAGGCAATAAAACATAAGAGTATCAACATGGCAATAACGACGGTGAAATATCACGTTCAAACCATCATATTAATAAAAAAATTTAATTAAACAAATGGAATAAACACTGTTTAGTCATTCCATCAAAAAAACACGTGACAATGGCTAAACGAGGTGTGATCTTCCACCATTATTAATATAAGTACGATGTCCACATTCGCTATACCATATTATCACCAACCTGAGAGAAGTGAGAAAAAACCGCGCATAGGCATTCGAACCGACAAATGAAATATAATGGGCCTAGCTTCACATCTTCCTTCTCCCCATTCCCTCCCTCTCCCTCCCCCGCATGCCATTCGGAAGAGCGAGAGAGGTCGGACGTCATCGACGTAGCCATTGGACAGCGCGAGCCCCCGAGGGCAAAGATGGAGAGTTCGGTCAGAAGGAAGGAAAGAGAGAGAGAAAAAAAATGGTAAAAAACGAAGGAAATGGAGTCGAGAAGGGAAGTATGAGAGCGTGTGGGCTGTTAAAGAAGTTCAAAGGCAAGCGATAGCGACCGCAAGATAAGAAGAGAGCTTTTGTTTTATTTTACATTTCTCCTCCTCCTCCTCCGCCTCTCTCTTTTACCTTTCCCACCCTTGTAAAGTCATTCCTATAAATCCGTCACCCCGTTACAAAAAAAAAGAGGAGGAAGACTCGCCGTCTCCCAGCCTTTACAACCCATTCGCTGGGTTTCTGTGTGCGTGAGTCGGAGTAAACCAGCCTGTGTGTGTGCGTGTTTGTGAAACCGTAGAAGCCGAGGTGGAGAGGGAGAAAGAAGTAGGGAGGAAGAACCGATCGTAAATCCGATGTCTCTCCTCTTTCTCTCTCTCTCTCACTCCTTTTCTCTCTCACGCACACACTCCTTTTCTCTCTCTCGCTCCCTGCAACGACGCGGTCCTGGATTAGCCGCCAATGAGCTGAGGGAAAAAGAAGGCGGTGGCGCGTAAGAGAAGGAAATAAAGACAATGGAGGTGTGACTGAAGTCTTTATTGTTGCGGGGGAGAAGGGGAGGAAAGGAAAGGTTATGATGACTTTTTAAAAGGTGCTAAATGCGTGCCGGTATGGAGGGGAAATTTCTCCCTACCCCTCTCCCGCACCTAAATGACGAAAGACGAAGAGGACGAATTCCATCTTAAAACGTATAAAAATACTTTCAGAGGTTTACATGGTCTGCGCGTGTGTGACTGTACCGCCTTAACATAGGATAAATACTTGTCTTCCTTTCAAAGTATGAACTTTGCAAAATAGATACCGCAAAAGAATTCATTGTGCCTAATGACTGAATTCATTGGTAGAACAAATACATTAAGATCCAATTAATAAAACTATGAAATCTTGATTTAAATTTTTTTAAATTTTCACGTATTGAATTATCATTGCATATTATTAAACTTATTCCATAACGCGTGTAAATTAACCAATATGAATCAGGTGATAAACATTTTGTCAAATTCCCAAGCCAATTTCCAGCCTCCTTATCTTAATGTCAGATGTTGGTAGACTTTCTGCATACCTTGCCAACAGTTCTGATCGTTGTTAACAAAAGCTCTGTCTGCTCTTCTATTTACAGACAAATAAATATTATCTTCTGCAGTAAGAAAATTTTTTCTTTCTTTCATGAAACTATTTCGTTGATAATCTCACCTAATTTTAGCGAAATATTACTCTTTCTCACCTTACAAACAGTATCAGAAATGCTGGAGTATCTAATTCTCTGAAACGAGTGATTTGCTATTTCAAAATTAATTTTTAACAGATAGAATTAATCAATCTCCCGCACAACGTACAATTAACTAATTTTAGGAAAACCACATTAGCTATCGTTCTCTTGAATAGATATCTCCGCAACAATTTCTTCTAAGAGGCTATAATCTTTGATACCTTCGAAAATCCTGTCAAACCTAAAAATGATTTGTTTACTTCATCCCGTGAGATAAAACAAGATATCTAGTAGGTTATATCTTGTAACCTTACGTTGAATTTTTTTTAGAAGGCGTCACGCACAAAGTTTCGCAAGTCGATAAAGCTTCTGATCTAAGAGCGTGTGAGAGAGAGAGAGAGAGTAGGAGATTTCGACGCCTGATACGTGTGCTAACAAAAAACAATGGAGATGTGTAAAAATAGTGGCATGTATAAGAACCATGTCTGTTGAAAAGGCGATGGAGGTGTGTGAGAGCGTGTTGAACCTCATGCGTTATAAATTTCCACACTGATATTAAGATTGTTTCGGAAATAAAATGATTTACCGTGCAGAAGAATGCGAAGAGCCCTTCGTTAACGCTAAGTTTAGCGTGTCCGCCTGATCGTCTGACCATGAAGCGTCAAGTACGAAGATAGAAGCGTTTCTTTAATAAATAAAAAAGCTATCGCTTTTCATCGCCATTTATCACAACCCAGCCGTAAGCAATGGCAAAATGACCGGCCTGAGGGAAAAATGCCAAACCTACGTCGGAAAATGTTATAAATTAGTATGAATTTTATTAATGAAGATTTGATTTGAGATAATTATTTTTCTAAGCTTACAATTAGTGAAAAATATAGAATGACATAGCATATTGCTAATCATAAAAAAATGTGGTATTTCCTAGCTGGTCTAAAAACTATTGATCAAATTTTAATATAATGCTATTGACACCTCAAAAAAATTATAAATAATTTTATCGACGCGGTTAAATATACACAGGATAAAAGACAACCATTGGAAGCTCATTGAAGTGTGATGAACAAAGCAATAGACAGGTTTAAGCAAGGTTGTAAAAGATTGAAGAAGTTAAGAGAATATGTTATAGTTGAGTGAGATGAGAGTGGAAACGTGGGCAAAAATAATGATGGCCGAATTGGAATAAAATTTAGAGCTCGTGTAATCATTAAATAAATTTATTTAGATACCGTAATTAATCGAGATCAAATTAAAACAACCTTTGTTATGCGTTAAATACTGAAAATATACGAGGGAATTATACAATATTTACAAATATTACCTTTCCCTCCCCTTCACTCCCCCTCAGATATGTATATCTTCATATCCTTCATTTAGAAAAACTACTGATTACTAAAGATCTGTGAAAATATATTACAAGGTAATATTCGAATACTGTACGGTTTATTTGGTTACCTCTGCACCATACACAGTCACCGTGAAATTGTATCATTCATATCCCTATTCCTTACAACAGCTTACTTAAATCAAAAATTACATTTTCGGTAAAATCTTACATGTAATAGCACTTCTATTTTTTTTCGTGCAGATCATCCCTAGAACTCAAAGACGGATTTAATGCATAAGAATTTCGTTCAACATCGACAAGAAAGAATCGAAAATTTAGTCACATGCAAGCAATAAATAAAGAAGACTAAAATATCGTCTGAATCTGGATAATATTTCTAGAAACAGCCGAATCCTATTACACGAGTCTCCAGGTTTGTAATGTAGAGGTTTGCTAATTGGAACCCCGGACAACCAACCCCGGAGCTAGAGAGGCAGTGGGTTAGCTCGTATCGGAGATGTCTATAAAAAGCCGCGTTAACTCAATGACCGGAACGATTGAAAAATCATATGCCGCCACTTAAATAAAGGTATTTGCTCAGAAATATGGGTCTCGTGAGCCTAGAAAGGAAGGAGGGCAGCTGATCTAGGAAAAGGTTAACTCCAATTTTCAAACCTCGGGTAGGCAGACCTTGTTAGGTTATGGAATACAATCCGCAAGGGAAGGTCATGAAAACAGAGTTTCGGTATCCCAGGTAGGGGACTGTGAGAGGATTTGACAGCCCAACCTTATGAAAGTAATTATTCGTAGAAGGAAAAGTGGAAAAATCGAATTTAAGGAAGAACACGCTGGCACAGAGCGTAAAATGTTTTATGGTATATTAAATAAATGGCGAAAGGTTCCAAAACTCGGCCAAATGTAATAAATGGTAAGGAAGGAAATATGTTTAACAAGAAGGAAGATACTCGGGAGAGACGGACACAAGGAGAATGGAGTCGGTGTAACTGGAGGTGCCGTAGTAGGAAACATTTCATTCTCATGCGAACAGGTTGCAATAAAACCACAACAAACAAACTGGCTAGGATGATATTACAGTAGATCTCATAAGGGGTGAGGCGATAGACTAAAAACAATATATTTTTTTATCTCAACCTCACCATCTGGGAAGGCGAAATATTGCCGTAAGAGTGATCAAAAGGAGTTATAAACCTAATTCACAAAAATACCGTGTTTTATAAAACAACCTGTTCACCAGTGATTTCAGAAAATAACAATAATCCACGTTTTCATAGGAATTACTAAAACTAAGTGCACTGTAAAATGAAGAGAATGATAAATCGCTGATACATGCATAGCTAGTTGGATCGGATAATGAAAATTATATGCGTAATAAATTAACGCTCAACACAGCGTAAATAAGCAACGCTTATAAATAAATAAGAAAACGGGGAAATAGAAGTTACTCACAATTGAACTTCTCGTCCTCCCCGAGCCAAGCGTGTTGAGTAGTCTGCCGCCTCAGAGCAACGTTAGCCAGGTTCTCAAGGTTACTAGGTAAGCTAGGCACGGTATCAGGGGTGGTGAATATGGGGTCTAAGGAAGGCCTCAAGCGCCACCTCTTGACATAAACTATAACTCGTATGTAACAGGCAGTAAGCTCATCTGCTCATATTAAAGAGGCATAACAATTGTTAATGTAGCACATAAAATATTGGTCACGATTCTTTATAACATATCCCCTCGCAGAAAATATAGCTGGGGAGTATCAATGCGGCTTTAGAGGTGGTAGGAGTACGATATAACAAATATTCACGCTGGGATAGCTATTAGAGAATATAGCTTAAGAACACACCACCACTTTTCATTGATTTCAAAGTAGCATGTTACAATATGAATGGGAGGATGGTGCGGGAAACGATGAATGAAATTGGATTCCACGCCAAGCTTATGAGGCTCGCAACGACTACAACGGAGAATATAAAATGCCGTATAAAAGTCATTTGAACCTTTTAAAGCAACAATCGGACTCACAATCAGAAAAGAAGATGCTTTAGCTACGCTCCTATTCTACAAAGCGTTAGAAAAAGTGACGCGAAATGCCAAGGTGGAACTAAGCGGAAACCTTCTTCAAATCCCAAATTTTAGCTTACGCTGATGATGTGGACGTAATAGAAAGAAATGTCGCTCTAATACAGGAATTCTTCGGAGCAATAGAAATTGAAGCAAAAGAAATGGGTCTAAATATAAAAAGATGAAAAACAAAGTACATTAATATTACATTTCCTATGAATAACCTACCGACCTATGTTAACATAGTTCCGTGTCAATATAAAGGAATAGACCAGGCGTAAAGAGAAGAACAATATTAGGAAATAAGGCAAACTATGATATTTTATTGGCCTTAAGATCGAGAACCTTATCTAAAATGAATGAAATAAAAAAGAAAAAATAATATAACCAATACATCTACATCTACATAATACCCTGCAAGTAAACTTTTGGTGATTGGCAGGGGGAGCAGTGCACCAAGGCTCCCTAGCTTACCTCCTCCTATTATGTTCCCTTATCGTCCTAAGGAAAAACGATCCTCAGTATCGCTCCGTCCTACAGTCGATCTCGCGGATCTTATCCTCGCTGTCCTACCTTTAAGATATATGTCGGACTTCTGATAAGATCGACTATCTCATCCACTAATCCCTCCGACATCTATTTTTCTGGCAGATTAAATCTAGCCTGCAGTCTACCTTCCTCTAACGAGGCCCATTTAAGATTTTCTATTAATGACGTAATCGTAATTTCTCTTTACGAATCTATTTGCCTTTTTCTATCTCATTAGTGAGTCCCTTTTCATAAGGATCCCGCACAGATGACGCATATTCAACCTGCGGTAGAACCAAGGATAGACAACATAATTCCTTCACTTTTAACGAGCTATTTCGAAATATTCTCCCAATAAAGGCCAGATTATTGTTAGCGGCACCTATCACTCTGCGAATGTGGGTGTCCCACGAGAGATCTCGATGGATCGTAACTGCTAAATATTTAACCGAATCAGAAATAGGAATCCTCACTCCGTGGAACGAATAATTAACATTTAGCGAGTTATTTTTGGTTCTCCGAAAATTGATAACACAGCTTTTCTTTTGGTTGATTTCCAGCTGCCATTCCTTACGCCAAACTGAAATAGCTTCTAAATAATTTTGGAGATACTGATGGTCTTCCGGATGAACCGATAGTGATGTATAAAGCAGAAACTTGACAAAGAAGGACAGCAGCAACCCTGAATGTTTAGAAATAATTCTTCTAAAGGTCTGTACAGACTGTCGGCCGACGGTCGAGATACAAAGTCTCCAGCGATTGTTTCCCAGCCTGTACATACCTTAAGAAAGGTACCGGGAGAAACAAACCCAGATGGACTCTAGAGAAGAGGATATAATTTTGAGATAAGCACGGATAGTGTACCTAGCCTTCATAAAGGCGGCTACGTTAAGGTAATTTAAAACGGATAAATCATAATGGAAGGCCAAAAAATGTCGCATTCTCAAACCCAGAAGAAAGAAGAAAAAGATGAAGGCCGTGCATCTTGCACAGACGGATCAGAATTAGAACTTATATGGAAATCCGTAATTAGAAAGGGAAGGCTGAATTCAGGCTGGAGTAGAAGAATATTCTGGAGCAGTCTTAAGGTTAGTGTCGAGATTTAGTGCCACAGAGAAGGATGGGTTTAAAAAATGTGACCTCCATCCTTATAATGATCGATGAAATCCGTTACAGGGTGTTTCGTGTTTACCTAGACCACCCTCTAATCTTCTGACTAAAATCCTCACACGCCTACCTACGTAAAACGCTTTGATTTATTTTGACCCCAGGATGTTTCCTTATTCTATGCTCCTCAATATCCCATTACCATCACAACCTTCCTTGTACAGAAAAGGAAGTCAACGGAGGCTGAGACGTGAACTTGAGGAGCGCAAGGATGAAGAAGAACTTCTCCCTCTTCCAGGTGCAACAGCGGACTGGAAGAAAACCACCCCCTATAGTTAACAAACCACCCGCGACGCAAAACGCTAACAGTCAAGAAAGGAAAGCATGTGTACGAAGAAAAGTCATCCAAAAGGGGATGTGAGTTATCGCAGGAAACAACAGCGAGATAGGAGAGGGAGAGGAAAAAAGAAGGGAGAGATAGAGGATGTGATGGGGCGCACAAAGACGCTGAAGTGAAAAACGCCAACAAATAAAATAAAACACCGCAGGCGACAATGCGCAAAAAGGTTTAGGAAACGGTAAACCCGGTAGGGTAGGGAGGAAACACGGAGCATTCAAGGGAGGTCTTTTCAGGGAAGGTTCCCCCGCAACAATGGATCCAAAATACAAGAGGATGAGAGGTGGTGCCTCGTGAGATGGTTAGTAGAGGAGGGGATGAATACGAGAGGGAGGGAGGGAGGCCTTCCTCCTTTTAGAGATTTTTGGTCCAGAGTTCCTTGCAGGTGGGGGAGGAGGGAGGAAAGATGGCGGGTGGGGAGGCAGATGCTCCTCCCCCCCACTTCTTTTGTCCCATACCTTTTCAAAAAAAAGGCACGCCCCCTCTTTTCGAGGGAGTTGAACAGGATCAAGAAGCCTTGATGGTGATGTCCTCCGCGGTCTTCAGTCGTTGTTTATCTGTTGGGGCTGTGGTTTAGCGTTCCGCGGCGTAACACGATAATTCCACCCCACGGAATAAGTTATCCTCCTGACCTCCTCCCTCTCCACTCTCCTCTCCGTCCCATCTCTCTCCCTCTCTCTCTTTCTTTCCTCCTTACTCTTCACCCACAGCACACACGCGCGTTATACATCCCCTGGACCGGTTCCAATGCGGTCAAGCACTCAATTTGGATCGGAGCGATAGGTAACATCTGTTCCTTCGATCGAGGGATTTTTTGGCGAGGTATCTCTCACTCTCTCTCTCTCACACACACACTCTATCTCGCTCTATTTATACCCCCTCCTACCATTCTACCCTCTTTCTGGAAAATTGAGAAATTAAAAAAAAGGAAAAAGCGCCGGGATGATCGCTTCCCACGCCCCCTTTTTTTGTAGGACCCGAGTATGAAGTGAGGAGGGATGAATTGGATTGGTTAATAATACATGCGATTATAAAATTGCCCTTGAATGTGGCGTATTATCGAAGAGATGGAAGTTCCCATCGGCGCAATTTTCACGTTGCGTGTTTCATTTGAAGAATGCTGTTTCATCTGGCATGAAATCTTTTTGAACATCTCAAAATGAGATATCGAATGCGTCCGTTGCAGATTATGAGGTGTGCACGTAATTTTTTTTATTTAGAGACACTTAATTCGATTGCTTTATTTGTCCAAGCGTTCCACCTGAGGATTATGCATAGTTCAACAAACCTTTCCACTGATGAGCAAAGTAAATTTCTATAATTTGATCGTAGCAGCTATCGTCTCGCTCTACAACCTTGACCGCTAAATTTATATTCATTCACGTGATCTATTTTTTTATTGACTTTCTTACTGAAAATTGTGCCTTATGTTCTCTATAACATCAAATGTTTTGCCTATTATTCATTTTTTCTACTTTATCGTGCCATTTGGTGGAAACGAACGATGAATAAATTGAAAATGACCCTATAAATTGTATAGCTTTTAATTCATAAATCCATAAAAAGCGCCCGATTAAGACTACCCAGGGTTTTAAACTGAATACTTAATTTAATACGTCAAAATGAAAACACTTCTCAATATAAACCGCATTATTATAATAATAGTCTAGATCTGCTTGTTTTTGTGTTTGTCTGGAACGCTCTCCTACCTGGGAAGGATTTAGCGAGACATTTAGTAGAATAACTCGAGAAGTGTTAATACGATTTTCGCAGTATTCCTGCATTTTTTAAAGTAATTCGTCGCCTTTGATAAGATCCAAGGTCCTATTCCAGGAGCGCTTATTCGAAGGAACTTGGGACTTGAATAAAGAACGTCTGAAAGAACGAAATTTCATTTTTCTGCCGTCGATATTTTATTACTCGTGAAATCGGCCCACAAATCAGTTTTTAATATGAAATTTTGACTTAGTTTTGCAAGAAAATATTTTGTTATTTGCAATGTTGCCAATTTCGTGTATTTGTGTAATATTGACTGTATTATAAATTTTCATCTCATCTTTCCATGTATTCAAGAAATTTCGACGCTGTTTTGAAGCTTAAACACTGCCTTGGTAAAGATAAATAATAAGACGGCAACGAAAATTAAAAAAATATTCAATTATTCATCGATATTGAGTTAATTAAGTCAGATTTAGATATTAAAATAGAAGAATTTGTGAAGGACTTTGAGGAAATTATTTGCGAAAGCTGAGTAAGTATTCATCTTCGACTAAAACCATATCTAAACTTATTTGAACTAAATTGCATTTTAAATTGAAAATTAAATCTAAACTAATCTAATTAAATGATCCATAAAGCAAAAATAGATTTTTGCATGTAAAAGTTGTGTAGCGTAATGTTTAACGAATAAATTTTCATTAACATTACTTTGCCACAAAACTTTCATATGCCCAAATTTTTACTTTCTGGAGCATTCGATTATGTGAATTATATATTTTTCGTTATTTTTAGTGCATATAAAAGTTGGTTTCTTTATTTTTCCATTTAAATTTATTTTAACTTGATATTTAATTCACACATAACTGACATACTCGTATTTGATGGGCAATTACGCTATTAAATATATTATGTTCAAACAATGTCATTAATAGCGGAGAAGAGTAAATTTTACGCAAGAGACATAAAAAATAAAAATAAGATGTATTTAACGGGCAAAATACATTAAAGTATAAATGCACAAAAATAAATAATAATTGAAGTTTTATACCAAAAGGAGTGATAGATGTACTAGTCTTTAACTCTGAATGTATTGGCAACAGACTACGGCTTTCGCCATCCTCAATCGCCTTCATAAAGAATATTGACAGCTTATCTAGGACATTTCAGTTAACGAAGTTAGATCCTCGAAAACGTTGAGGAACTTTGAAAACTCTCCAAGAATAATTATTTTTTTAAATACTTGGTAACGGAATTTATAATTGTAACTATTATTTTGATTGTTGCGCTTGGCCTACTAGGAAGAGAAAATTCCGGTTGGATGAGGTTATGCAGCAAGTAACTATCTTTAATTCTGACTAATGAATACAAAGCGATTACAGTTCATTATAAGGAAAACAATAGTAAAATACTTTAATGAAATTTTTCTATCTAATAGCTTTAAATATTTCAATGGAATTATAAATTATTTTGTTGTAGATTATGCGATTTGCAGATTTATACTTAAAAATTACTCTAAAATCATCTCAACACGGGTCATAGCGAATTATAAATTCTGTAAGATTAATTCTTTTCTTTGCTTTTAGCTTCTACATAAAAATAAAATCCTCAACCTACTTACACGGACGACATGATATGGATTACTTACGCAAAATATTGGTTAGCTAAATAAATAAGCAATAGGTTACATATGTCCAATTTAATAAAGCAGGTAAAAAGAAAATAAGATTCACTCACCAATTTTCCAGATTTCCTTAAGGCTCGACCATGGATCCTTAATCAGCCACACGCACAGCAGGAAAGGAACTCGAAGTTGGCATCTAGTATGTGGACAGTTATGTCGGATGTATACTTCTGCAACAGAAAGAAAAAAGGAAAACCCCTTCATTTCCTCTTCAGCCTAGTTTTCCGGGCGTCATAAACCAAACCATTGACGTCTGAACCTCCAAATGTTTTCCCACAAAAATTTTCCAAGCCTCAAAAACCCATGCAAAGCCATTTACTTCCCACCACCATTACCTCATTCCACCAATCTCACCTCCACGAAAGCATCCTTTTCCACTCTCTCTCTCTCTCTTTCCTATTCTCTCCACAAACCTCACTCGGTTCTCCTCTTTTCATCCGCCTCCCCCGCTCAGACAAGGGAAACGAAGAAAAAAAGATAAGTCAGTAAGGCACCGAAGTCGGCACTTGTGAAGGCGAGTATGAAAGGACATTCGAAATGGATGGAAAAGTCGGAAAATGGGAAGGAAAAAGAGAAAAAAAAAACCTTCCAAATGAGAAAATCCTATTTACCGCAGAAACCAAAAACCCCCGCACCCCAGCAAAGAGCGAACGAGAAGGTATTGAGGAGCGTGTATGCAATCCGTGGGGATAAGGTATGGAGAGAGGTAAAATGGAATGGTATGAGGAGGACCTTGTGTTGTTGTGACAGGAGGCGTCAGTGTGTGAGGGACGGCCTCCGCTCTTTCTCCCTCTTGAGTATGGGATGCGCCGCACACCCACGCCCGACCTCACTATGTTACCTGGATGCGGCGGTCGGTCTTCAGATGTGACCGACGGTCAGTCGGTTAAAAAGTAGAAGGGGGAAGAGTTTAGGTGCGTGTTTTGGTAAAAAGGGTGGGAAAATTAAGGGAAGAGAAAGCCTGCTTTGGTTTCCCAAGGATATTACCCAGTTTTTTTTTTTCAATTTTAAGGTTTCTTCAGAAACTTTTAGTGGCAATGTAAAATTTTTGAGATCTTCGGTTTATTTCGATGGTTCAATTTAACTTACTTTCATTACCAGTATTATATTTACGTTAAAAATTAGCTACTCAATTTTTGGCATGATATATTTATTTGCAGAGCATGCTATGGTTCGCGATGCGGTCAGTGATATAATTGGAAGTTTTATATAATTGATATTCCGCCACCAAAACAATCCATAAGAAGAACTGTGCAAAGCCCTCCTAACAGTCAGGGGGCAAAATATGACAGTAGCTAATAATTATTATTATTGATATAAATTATTTATATCAATGTCATCCTCAGCATAACTTGTGAAAAATGTTTTACGTTTTCGGCTTAAGTTGACAGTATACATTATACGAGGTCACTTTAAAATCGATAAGACAGCAATGTCTTTGAAAGTCGTAAGTATAATACAAGATGTTACTCAATTCATAATATGCAAATAAATTTCTCAGTAATATCTACCTCCACCCGCGTAGCTTTAGATGATATAATCGTGATGAAAATATCTTTATTATTTCCTCTATGGCTAGAATAAAATACCACTAATGAAAGTGTTTACCAAGAAACATCGAAAGAAGAAAAAACGAAGGTTACTAGGAAGTGAAATTCATAAAGGAAAGGACGCTGAAAAAGAGAAAGAGGTAAAAAGACGTGGGAATGATTAGGTCGGAGAAGAAGAGAGATTTTTTCGAAGGGGAAAAGATTGTGGGATGAGGAAAAAGCATCGTCTGAGAATGAGAGGATGAGGAGAAGGAAGAGCTGTGCGAGAGGTCAAGAAGCAAAGAAACTGTGGGAAAACACGATGAGAATAGGATGGCATTATAAGTTTTCCTGTGTGTATGTGCGTGTGTGTGTGTGTGTGGGAGGAGGAGATGTTGGGAGATGGCAACCAAAAGGTGGCGGAGGGGAAAAGTAAACTCACGAGTTTGGAATAGGAGCAAAAAGCCAAAAAAAAGATTTATGCCCTTTCCCCGCCGACTCCCTCTCTCTTTCTCTCTCTCTCCCTTCTTCGTTTAACTTCGAAAAGGCGTAGTGTTGTGAGGTTGGATGTCAAGGGAGACAACGGACAGGGGCATCACCTGAAGCCCACCCACACTGACCGCCACCTTCGGCTCCCTTTCCGAGCCCCCGAGGCCGCCTCTTTACCTAGGAGATACGAGGAGGGAACAACGTACGAGGGAGGCTCGATAAGGAATGGAAAAGGCCGAAGGAAAAAGAAGAGTGGAAGGGGGAGAGAAGAAACTCTAAACATCGCAGAGGTGGCAGAAAATTCTTAGTTTTTTTTTGGAGGATGAGAGGAACAGGGAAGAAGATGTGGTGGGAGGAGACACGAGGGAAAGGGGTGGGATCAAGAGACTTGAGTTGGAATCGGATGAGAAAGAGGAGGAGAGAGAGAGAGAGAGAAAAACCAACAACAATTTTTTCGATGGCGCAGTCTTTATCTGTATATTTTTTTTCCTTTACCAACGCCGACATTACGAAACGTCAAAGTAATTTGTTGTTCGTACGTAAAAAAAATTCGGTTTAAAACGTTATCCCATAATGACCGAGGTGATGATTACGACGGATGATAGATGGACAAGGAAAAAATATATATAGCATACACACACGGCCGGGGAATTATTCGAGCCATTGACCTGGTGATGTAGGAGTGAGTAGAAAAAACAATCCCTCGCAAAGCGCTTTGTAGGTTCCATTCTAACAGTGTCACGTAACGGCGTTCCTCTAACTACGATGATTTTCGAAACGGTCCGAAACGCTTTCGAACCCGATATTACGAAGGCGTACTTAAACCGATATTTCCGATAAAACGTGAGTTTCTTCATCTATCTCCGTGGGTATAGCGGGCGTAACGAATTAGCGGCGTCCGAACCATTTTTCCGCCCAAGTTCTTGGAATAGCATTACGTTACTTATGCAACCGAAAAACATCCGGGGTTGTTGAGCTAATTATATTTCCTGCAAATATATCAGCGAGGGACGAAATTATCGCGAAAGAAAAATTATGCACCCTTTGTTCGGAAATTCCAACTATAGAACGGTGATTAAGGAAACCTGAATTTCTCGTCCATCGATCAACGTTAGGTTCTCTTGTACAATAATTAATCCTCTGCGACAAAGTTTCCTATTTAATTTTAGCTTCGGTGAGTAAGGAGCATTTTAATGGTCGCAATATTTTACAGCGTTATGAATACGAAACTCTCTCCCTTTCTCTCTCTCTCACTCTCTTTAAACGATTGTTACATGTAGCAAGAACACGATTTTAATGTATAATAAAATGCTTCGGCCAAAATACTTAAAAAGAAAAGATTAAATTTTTACTGCCTCTTGCCTTTGTTTGTACGAATCTGAAATAACATTCCGGAATCGGAACCGGAATATCTACGCTATCAGATACACTCGCAAATGGTAACGATTACGCGGCGAAAAGTCGAGCCGTTTCAGAGGATGGTAATAAAATAAAAAAACACAATTAAAACAAAACACGTTCTTTTCCCCTTCATCAGTCGCACTCGTCACTTTAAAAAAAAGAAGAAGAAAAAGAAAAGGGACGAACAAATTTTTCCCCATGGTAATGATATCATATTTTACATCCTTCGCCGCCATTACTCAAATCCTTATCTCTCCTATCCTCGGACCCCGAGCCTTTTTTTCTTGATCACACATTCCGCTTTTCCGTGTCCTTTCCCTCGAGGGCCTTTTTGGAACGTTTGTGTGTGTGTGTGTCACCCAAACCCTTACAGCTTGACCCCCGGTGAGAAAATTGTCGTGACCTTCCATTTTTCTTTCCATCCCCTTCCTTCTTCTCGACAAGGGGAAAATGTCGTGGGGAGGAGAGGAAAGGGGGAGAGAGAATTTTTGGCTTTTTAGAAAGCCCTGTTCGCGATGGCAGTAAAAAGAGTCGGCGAAAACTCTTTGAAGGATCGCACCTGCGCGAACGAGAAAAATGTTCCATTGCGACGAGCTGGTTTCCTTCCTCTCCCCCACACCACCCCCACTCCCTCCCCCCCCCCCCTCACGCCACGCTTCCAGTCGCGAGGGAGAAATGGGTCTTTTGAAGAAAAAGGAGAAACCCTTTATGTTTCTCATAAAGGACGCAAGGAATCTGTTAAGACCCGAAAATATTCAGAAAGAGTTATTTTTAAACTTGGGTGGGGAGGTTATAAAATAAATATTTCCTCGTTTACTTTGATAAGAATCCGAGTCCCATGTTTCGAAATTGCTTGCTTCTTATCTCTTTGTAGCGATTGTCGTGTTTAGGTTTGAAAGTGACTTATCAATCAAGGTCTGGCGCAAAAAAAAAATCGTCGTATACGTGGAATTTTGTCAAAGAGTTTCTAAAAGAAAATAGATTTTACTCTAGAAATGTTTCACGATTACTGTTTACATCATTTTCGTAAATTTCAAGACTAACTTCAGCTATTCTGGAAATATAAAAATGCACTGTACTATTCCGTTAAAATTACAGTTTATAAAAAATAACATATTATAGTAATGTAGAGTTTCTCTTTTCATCAGAATACCATATTATATATAGTAAATTTTACAGTCCAACAGAGAGTTATCGAGCATTCAAGAATAAGCATTTTTTAAGTGCCTGTTCTAGAATATTGAAAGTTTACAGTGCCTTAAAATACGCTAGATATAGAATCTTCTACTTATGGCATGTGCCATAACAGACTGTTACTATGTTAATGATGTGCAAATGAACCTCGATGAAAAATATTATTAATAATTTGTCGATTCCTCACCGATGTGTCAATTAGTTGGCAAGTGAAAAACTTTTATGATGAATAAACATGTAGCACATATGATGTATTGCAAGGCCATAACAATCAGTATAAAATATCTCCTACGGCAAGATATCTTATTTTCAAAGGGTCAAGTGCTTCCGAATGGTACAATGTCCTAAGGAAAACGAAGAACCGAGAGAGAAACACAAAGGTCATTATGGAATAAGATTTGGTAATTTCAGAGGAATGCGAAGTGAATTTTCTCCTTAGAAGAGTTAATCATGGCATACAAGAGGAGAAGGGGAAGACAGTTGTCAACGTTCTCAGCCAAGAGGTATTGGGTAACCGACGTGAAAATATGTGACACGAACAAAACTTCGCTGGTCTCTCGGATAAAGATAATGGTTTCCCACGTCGCGTGGAAAGAAATAATAACAATAATTCATGCAGAGTAAGCAAAAAATGGACGAACCAAAGATTCCCATACAAACTCCTTAAAACTGTCATAATTTCAAGCATACCTCTTTCTCGCTACCACATATATCTCTCTGCAGTTGAAATCACCCGATAAATTTTTAAACTATTCGTTTAAACTGAATTTAACTAACATCCTATTCACGGCCTTGAAAACTTTCATAACAGCGTTAAATTTCCGGTTCAGTTTTGATAAAAACCAAAACAAAATTTGATTCTACTAGAAATGCGGCAGTATGATGCGCAAACTTCCCTGCAATCCTTCTCTCAGTTAAGATTTAAAGATGTATAACAATGTTAAACTTATTCGGTTTTCTGCTGGAAATTTCAAGTTTCGTTAAAATATTAAACAACTCTATTGTAAGTTGATGGAAAGGATGATCTGAAGATCCTTATGCGACAGGCATGAGCTAAATGATGGGAAATGTGAAAACGGGTGAAAAAAATCTGTTAATACAGGGACTCGAATCCGGGTTTTCCACTTGATACTAGCATAGCTAGCCTGGTCCCAACCCAAGAAAATATTCTCGTTCTGAAACAGGTAAATTAGTCTGCTACGACAGTTCAGTGGTGGAATATCCGCCCGTGCAAGTGGAAGATCCGAGTTCGATTCCCGGTCATAGAAGATTTTTTACCTGTTTCTACATTTCCCAAATTTATTGTAAGCAAATTATAATCGTGCTAAAGTTCCCGCTTCCAGATGACGTAAATTACGAAAATCATTTTAAATTTAATTTGGAAATAGTAAGTCATAAAACGTGTTAGTCGACTACAAATATTGCCTTAATGCACCGAAAAGGAAATTTATGAAAACTCTATCTCTATCATAACCTTTATGGGCAAAAAGCATAAAATTTAGAAATGGAGTGAAAATTTATGGTTAGACGTCTCTCAGATTACCTTACAGTTATTCAATTAACACCGAGATAAAACCGAAAGAGTCAAAAGGAAAATTCATTATTGTTGTAGCAAATACCGCGCATACCATTACGGAGGACGCTGATAACCTGAAAGGACGTATATTTTCGGGCGAGACGAACGTGTACGACGACAGAAAATGGGAAAATGTTCCGCGGAGGGAAGGAAGGAGAATGAAAGAAAAAAACGAAGTATTCTGGAGATAGGGAAGGACCGAAAAAAAGGGGGAAATGTCTTCCGCCGTGATTCAAAGTCGTCTTAGAAGTAGGCGGTCCGCTTTCGACCGTGTCAGGGGATACAAGAAGCGCCTCCCTCCATCTATCCCCACCACTCTCACGGAATGCGCCCGAGGATTGAAAGTCCAGCCCACCGCATTTATAAAGGAATACCACTCTCTCCCGGAATTTGTTCCTTTCGGGATTGGGTAAAAGGAGATTTTTTTTTAGAGAGAGGGATACGGTGGGAGAGAGAGGGGAGGTAAGTGGAGAAGAGAGAGGGCGTTTTTTGGGAAGGAGTCGGTAGGTTGTAACAGGAGAGGGGTGCAGAGTGCCCGCTGGGTCCACGGTGCCTCTCTACATGTAGGTTGACAGCCAAGTGATACGGGACAAGCGTATCTCTTTAAGGTGACGGATAAAAAAAAAGGGGGGACGGTGTCCGTCGTTTATCTGTGCCCTTTTAAACACGAGAGGGTGTGACGTTAACGCGAGGGAGAGTGCGCGGCCGGTGCATAAATGCAACCGAGCGCGGTTGTGAATGCGTGAGGGTAGCCTATCTCTCACGGCATTTTTCGGGAAGGCGAAGAAATGCCTGACGGACTCGATTACTATTATTTTTATCTTACTATGCAGCGAGTTCCATTCCGAGTATCGGATTCTTTGATTAGGGCTAGTACTCACCGTCCCGCGAGTGAAAGTTCTCTTTCTCTTGCTATCGGCGTTGCTAAGAAAAAGCAGGAAAATGAAAAGATTCTGCTAATTTGAAAAAAAAATTGTTCCCAAATTCGAGAATTTTATTTCGCTCATTCTGTAAAATCGTCCAGATATCAGCGATATAAAGTCCATCGTCGGAAAACCACGCGAGAGCAAGTATTTCAACGCTCAAGGACAAGGATTTCTCATTAGTAACAGAAGTGCCTATGGACGTCGGCGTTTTAGGAGTGTTATCATTTGTTTTCAATGGATTAAAAAGATATAAATTCGATTAATTATTAGTGATAAATCAAGTCCATCGCGAATAAATATTTATGTTATCGTTTAAGTTTCTTTTTTCGTAATTTTTCACGGAAAATAGAAATTTCAGGTAAAGGCAGGAGGAAGCTGAAGATCCTGTACCTTAGGGGCGCGTGTAAATACGGCTCTGCTAAAGAGCATGGACAAATTGTTTCGTTATATCAAACTGATAGTTATATTCTAACAAAATAACTATCTATTAAATCATAAATAAAAATTAGAGAATGTATCAATAAATAGAATTATGAGTACATGGCATACAATAACGGTAATGGATATAAATTTAATTTCCACATGTTTCATATTTTTAGACTCACTCTAAAGTTTAACCTCGATGATAGTTTTATGTATAGAGGGCAATCGTGACGCATAAAAATTCTGTGAAAATAAAATACTTACCGGATTGCGGGCTATATTGCATAGAACGGATGCAGGCATATTCAGAGATATGGGATGGTTTTTATAGCTATAAGGTTTTATGGCCACCATGATAAATTTGAACGAAAAGCATCTTGACGTTGCTCGTAAAACGCTATTAAAACGGAAGAAATTGCTTGACCTTATGCCGTTCGTTTGATGTTTTTCCCCAAAGCGTTTTAGACCTTTCCTAGCTGGAAATGTGTTTTGGAACAACTTAACCGTGAATGACATCAAAATCACGCAGTAAACCTCAATACTAACTGTTTTCAGAATAAAATTGTGCCGTCGTGCATGGAATAAAATTTTCCTAAGCATTTGAACGAAACTATGTTCAACTAAAGATGAAAACCACGAGTATTCCAAACTTTCTGTAGGATTTAGTATAGGTTTATGATTCATCAAAGAGAATTACTTTCAAATGTGAATTTTAAGATAGAGAAAATTTCTGAACTTGACCGGGAATCACACCCATATCTTCCCCTTTCCAGGTAGGTGATAACTAAGCTATCAATCCAGCCTAATTCTCCATTCTTAATTTGAGGTATTGGCGTTGAGGAAGAACTAGCTAAATAGTTAACCTTCAACACTGAACGTTCTCACTGAGACTCGGAAGAAAATACCCCCTCAAGAAAATGAGGTGGCTTTCAAATACGAACATTACATATTGAGACTTACTTTCTTTAGAAGTTCCCTGTTAGTTGCTTGTTTTTCTTTCTTGTTCCCTGAAGCAATGAAGTACTGAGAAATTCGACCGAACATTTCTTCATGTTTATTTCTACGCGATTTATGATAAAATATCACGCGTACAAAGTCTACCGATCTCATTCCATTCCTTTCACTTAGCCATCCCCGAAAAAAATATCCTTGAACTCCCCTTCCAACAAACCCCTTCCACGTCCTATTTTTTCCTCCTCCTCCACTTTTAATCTAGAACCCAGACCGACTAACTAACCAAACGAATGGAAACGCCTCGGAATATATTTTTTTTTCTCGCTCGCACGAAAAAAAAACAGATACGAGCGAACAGGGAGAAATCTCTCGCCGCAATAAAAGCGTGAGCGAAAAACCACCCCTCCGAATCGCCGATTAAAAAGCTACCTCCTTTGTGCGCTGCTTCGGACGAAATGGCTTTCGATAAAAATAACACAAAAACGATTAATTCGCTTTTTTTTCGGCGATAAAAAGAGAGACTGTGAGCATGGGCGGATCGAAACCACAAGAACCATCCACCCAATCATCGGACCCGCACGGCTGAACAAAACGACTGGAAAAGAGAGGAAGGTAGGGAGGGAGGGAGAGAGGAGGAGGAGGTGGCGTGAATAATCCTTAAGCCGCCATCCCACTCCATCCTTTTTTCGTCTACTTCCCTTCTCGGTCCCTAATTAGGCTCAGATCCGAGATCAAGGGACCCTGCGGGACCCCTCTGATTTGAGATGCGAGTCCTAGTTGCCCTTGGCCACTCACTGTACTCCATTATGGGGGCCAATCATTGGAACCTCCTGTCGTGATCTTAAATTCTCTTCAGGCCGACGACGATGCGTTTAAAAAAAAATTTTATCCCGCTCCGGTTAATTTTTATTTTTCGGCTATCGGTCCTACGCTCCTACGCTCAAAAACGGTCCAGTTTAAAATGATTTAGAAAGGACACTTCAATTTAGTGGGGACGGAGGAGAAAATGGGAAAAAATCAGGGTAGGATGAAGTTTGTTGTTGTTGTCGGAACGTTCTTGTCCGTTGGCGTGATGTAGATCGAATCGACCGGGGAACTTTAGAGAATATTCACCTGCGGTGAAAAGAATAAGGGATGACTTTTTCTAACCTTCAAAATTTGACACGGGATGAGAGTTGAGACTAAAAAATCAAACGAGACAGCAGTTTTACAGCTATGAGCAGGTATATTTACCCTCACTGGCTTCTACCTTAGTCAAAGATGGATTAATGGAAGGATTCCGCGACAGAGATAGAATTTGAGTTTGTGTTTCTGAAATCCTTTTTAGTTAGAGAGAAGAAAACGAACGGAAATGACTTTTTGACCAAATTTAAATGATGTGGTTTAATTTAATGTTATATGAAGTTGGTTAAATGCCTCCGAAGAGACTGAATGGTAATTAGTTACTTAAATATTTCATTTATCGATGAATTATTTAATGGAGTAAGGCAAAAGAAATATAACGTATTTACTACTGACTAGGATACTTGGACATTTTCAAATTTTCCTATTATAGCGAAGTATAATAATTGATATTAATCACACTTAAATGTGTTTGTCGTTATCGTATACTACTGGTATTTTGCAGATTCATAATCAAACCATTTGTAACGTTGGGATGGAACATAACATTCACATAAAATCATCGCCAGCAAGTCCTAAAGAAAGATACTCAATAACAATAATTTAGACAAACTTCCATCTACGAGAATGGAGTCCCAGCAATCAATATCGCATTCCGCGGTCACTTAAAAACAATCCTCCAATTCAAATCCAACAAACGGGCACTCAAGTCTTCGAGGCGGTAAACATATTCCTCGACCAATAACAACTGCATCAGTTATGCCACTCGATCAATCTAAACCACCGAGGATGGTTTATCCCTAGAGTTCAAAATGCGAGCGGAAGGGTTAAAAAAAAACCTCCTCCTAGGATCGGTTTTTAAAAACCCTTGACACATTCGGGGAGAGCGTGACAAACGAGATGGATATAGTGAAAGCCACACAGCTCTCTCTCTCTTCGAAAAAAAAATGGAACTCGGTTTCAGGGACGAGGGTCAAAAGGAAGGACAAGAGTCGTGGGGCGGACGGATACGTGGGACCGAAAAGTCGCTCATTCTCCTCCGACTTAACGACGCGGCAAAGCGCAAACAGAATTCTCGTCGCAACGAACGAACACAAACATGCACAAACAATGACGCTTGCTTGCAATACCTTCGGCCACATATCACACCTTTTTCGGGATCTCTTTTTCTCTGTTAAACAGAGAGAGAGAGAAAAAGAGAGAGAGAGCAAGAGATGGATGGAGGAAACGAAAGAAAAGGAGAGAAAGAGAAAAGGAAGAGGGATGAGAAAGAGGATGTGAGTGCGACAAGGAGTTTGAGGAGGAGGAGAAGAAGAAGAAAGATGGCGAAGGGGCCACCTGAGTGGAGAGGATGCCGACTCTGCATGGGGTTGGCTTTTGCTCCTGCACACACACACACACACACTGGTAGGTACACCGCAGCTTTCAAGCGCTATTCACCGCGCCGCGGTTAAATGTTAAGGAGTTTGCGAAGGAAAGATCTGTACTCCTCCTACCCTCCACTTTACTCTGACGCCCCGGGGAGGAAGATGAGTTTCTTTCCCAAATGAAGGGGATGATGTCAAAAAAAAAATACGTCGCCGTTATCCAAAGGCGAATGGATATTTGGTCGAACGTACGCGATGCGTGGAATTTTCCGAAAATAAAAGACGGCTCGGGAAGACTATCGAGATCGCTCGGCAAACACAGGTGAGAGAAAGAGGATTTTTATGTTGTGGTTACCCATTCGCCACGCTTTGCGTTGATTACACGGATGTGTTTCACCCATTCAAGATAAATCAATGTAATGTAGTAGGGATTCCTAGGCAATGTTGTCTATTTAAATCGTCTGACTGATCGGTCAAAAAGTTCTTTCAAACTCCTGGAGAACATTTGGAGAAAAAAAATTCCAATACAGGAAAATAGTTATATTAGTCCTGAATATCATATTCCATCTTTATACGTGAGATAATATAAGAGAATTTGAATTGGGTTTCTAAAATGTTAGAATGTTCACTGATAATCGATAATTTTACTTCTTTGCATATAGGTACATTATTCCATTCTGAAAACATATATTTTTAAAATTCGTTTCTCATTTGCTCCTCTATGCATATGCTTAGTTTTTGCACTTAAAGCACTGCTAAGGTGTGATAGCAGTGAGAATTATTATAAAAATAAACATTTTAGTTTCTTTAAGAAAAAACTATGCAGCTGTATCAGTAAATTCACTCCAAGTCGTAGACGCAATGCGTCATTTATAGTAAAACTAGTGTAATTCCCGTTGAAATATCAACGGAAAAATTATAACTAGATTGATTATTAATATTTGCATTTAAATAATTAATAGCACACTATTACATATGAAATATTTCGTCATATATTACATTTCTAGTGAATGTTCTGTTGTCGTTTAGTAAATGCCTTTGGTTTTGATTTTCGGCTATAAAATTCTGATATTCTTCTCCCACCTTGTTCTCGTCAATGCTACATATAATTGTCGGTGTGCAAAGACAGGGAAATAATTATATGTATACATATATAACGTAGGAAAAATAATTAAATTTCGTGCACTTAACGTTATGATTGTTTTAAAAGCTTACTCGAATCCTCAGTAATGTTCTCCGTCGTTATATAAATAAAACTCTTTAAAAGATTTAAATTAAAAACTAACTAATTAATCAATCAGCGGAACAATTTCTTTAACTACTATCTGAACAAAAACAAATCACCAATTTATTTTAACATTGTAAATTGTTCTCTTGACGATTGAATGAATCATTGTATTGGAGATCCTTATTGACAAAAAAATAAACTAATTGTTTATCGTAGAAACCGTTACATAAACAAACATAAGTGTTCATTATATATTCCCGTCGTTTTCGCCGAAAGAAAGGTGGGTTGTTGACGTACATGTGGCGCCGACCTATCGGGCAGAATGAGAACTATATTTCGCTGTCGGCCATCTTGCGTTCCTTATAGAACAACGTTTTTATATTATAAGATGAACTTATTTTAAAAAGTATAAAAAATAATATCGAAGAGACAATAAGCGGTCAATATACAGAGTTAGAGCATAGTCGGCGCGGATAAAATGTCAAAGAGATTAAAGATTAACTCCACACATTAAGTAGAAAAGGAAGGAGATTATCCCATCCCTCGTCATCCACCTTTCCTGGCGACCGCCACACACGTCGAACCACACGCTCCCTTGTCAGCTCTCCTGCTCTTCTGTCACAGATCACCCGGGGTGAAGAAGATAATGGACCATTAAACTCCCGAAGGTCCCCAAGGGTCCCAAGTACACGTGAGTTATCAAAAGGACAGTCAGGGGATCCACATCCTCCCATCCCTATCTCCCGAAGACCATCAAAAGCCACCGACCGACATGCCGCCTGGAGGAGCGGCCGTGTTGTCACACAAATGTCGTGGCTTTCACGCCCTCCCTCCCATTCCTCGCCCCACCCTACGGTGCACCCACGGGTTGACAGATATATGCCCGTGCGCCTGTGTCCCGGGCTACGCCATTTTGAAAGACCCTCGTGAGTCCCCTGGAGGATGCGCTTGATTGGCGTAAGGGTCCTCTGTCCCAACGGTGTCATTTTCGTGAAGAGATACAAAGTAGGTAAGGGGTATTACCTTTTTTAGCCGCCAGGTCGCGGGAGTGTTCAGACGATGTCGGCTTACGCTGCGGTACCTAGGGATCGTAGAGGGTGGTCTTGCGGCGCTTCAGAGGGTGTCCATCAGCCTGGGGCTGTTTTCTCTTTAGTTTTTTCTGGAAGTCTAGCAGAATATTTTACGGAGGATGAGACCCTTTTGAAAATGATAGAATTATGATGTATTAGATCAGATGTACATATTAGTGGCCATTTAAAGTACCTTGATATATAAAAATTTTCACTTACTAAAGAATAATAAAATTATGGAAAGATTTATTTACAAATCAAATTTATCAATTTATATTTCAAAGTATTTACCGCAAATACAAAAGCTATTAATTAAAAAACTAATTTTTAACATTGCATAAAAAGCTCCAATTACCTGACAATTATTTACTTCATTAATTATTTATCAAGATTGTCCTCTAAGAGCTAAATTTTTGTCATTTTATAAAACTAACTCGAAGAGCCTCTTGGAATTGATTTGCTTCTCCGAAATGCCATTTAATAAGAGAACGGAATTAAGTAAAGAACTTGTCTAATACAATTTCAGTGATCCTTTATTAAATATAAACCTGCAATTCGAATTTAAATATGCCATTTCAATATCAATGTATTTTAATATTATATAAATTAGGTTCTACATTATATTTAAAATAATGTTAATTTTATTGTAAACATAATACATATAGAAATAATAACTACATTTATTTTCATAACTAATAAAGTTATTATTATGTTACTTACTATGAATTTTTAATTTTTAGCATAATTTTAGTATAAAGAAATTGGATTAAAATTTGTCAATGAGATAAAAATATTTTTATTATTTAAAACTAAAGAGTTGAAAGTTTTTTGGAAAATTTATAATTAAAAGTAATATGATAATATGCTTTCTATCTCATCTACTTCTATAGCAAGGATACTTTTTAATGAACCCGTCTTATCCTTCTCTTTATCCATCTCCATAATCTTCTTTCAACAACACAGTAGTCTAACTGTGCATTGTTTGTTTTTGAACCGCAAGTTGAGTCAGTGTTCCGGCCAGCGCTCTCTCCAATGATTCCGATCTAACCATCTTGCCTCCAATTCTTTTTCAGCCGTCTCTCGGCCAGCCAACGACCTTCTCTGATACTGTCCCTTTTTCCTGGATCCATCATAGACGACTGTTTTCCTTTAAATCACTCTGACATTAAGGAAAGGTCCGATGCAAGGACGAGAAATGCCTCACTAGAGAAGAATGATATGGACGGGATGCTAGGAGTGTAAATTCATCGGGTTTTTCGACCCCTATCATTTATACTCGCCTGCATTACATGCTGCGTAGGCACCTCGCCGATATGTAGTACTCGAGATTCGGATGGTATTTAATGGACGGTTTTGGAACAATTTATGCTTGTTGGCTAAAGATCGTTACAACGAAACGCTTTATTTCAGAAGACAGTCTTGTAGAAGAATTAAATTTCTCCAATACCGCGATTCGTATTATATACTATAAGGTCGATCGGTCAACGAAAGCATCAAGGCGTACATTTGTTTTCCGCATTAGCACATGGACAACGCTCCTCTTTTTTGATGAGCGAATCATTTGTCATTCGTGATTTTTGCTTGGTCCTTTAACAAACACCAATCGTTTTTTTTTTTTGATGAGCGAATCATTTGTCATTTGTGATTTTTGCTTGGTCCTTTAACAAACACCAATCGTTTTTTTTTGCTAAGTTGACCATTTTTTGCGTTAAGGCCTTTAAAAAAAACGTATGCGTACGTAATCAGGTGGCGTTTTAATCAATGCGTTATTATTTTAAAATCGCTTATGTATTCGGTTTGTCTGTCCGTCCGTCCGGCCGCTGCGTGTACAGTAAATATCTCTAAAATCCTTCAACCTGAAGAAGTCAAGATTTTCAGAACATGTTATTCTATACGAGAACCAAAAATTAGAAAAATTAAGTGTATCTAGGATTACACACTGGAGAGTGAACGGAAAAAAATTCCACAAATGTAGGCAACCAACAGTACATCGAATCTGCAATTATTTATTCCGACGGAAAGATAGCAGTCGAAGAAAAGCGCCTTATGTAATTTGTCCTGAAATTCTTTCCTCGTTTGTTTTATTGACTGTTTCGGGAAACGAATACTTTTAAATTCCCGCGACGGGCATCGATTAAAAAAATATTCCGACGTGAAATCATTTCAAACAATCTAGAGTTGTCACCGTTGCTATTGCAACTCCTCCTTCTGATGTCGATTCAGGGCGCATCGATGGGGAGTCCCAGGGCAACGGGAGGGGAGATATGCTCGTTAAGTACTGAGTAAACCATCGCTGCGTAACGTGACCATGCATTAGAATAGGGTTAAAAGATCGCGGGGAGTGCCGTGAAAGAGTGAAAGAGACGTATCGCCGCGTAGGGACCATAAAGCTTTTGCGATATTACTATTACGACACACTTCCTGGCCTCGGTCGTGAGAGCATGAACGCACACAAAAGTCCTTAAAGGCCTGCCGTGGGTAGATAATCCATCCCCGTCCCATCATTCCCTCGTGGGTGCCCTTCCCCCATTGGTCCTGGGGCACGACGAATCACAACGTGTTCGTAGTCACCCTCTCATCTCCGAATCTCTTTCACGTTAACGTTTTCCACGGAAATTTTTCCGTCGATCGAACTGTTCCTCGTACGGACGATTGATATTCCCAATGTACCAAATTTATTAGCACCTCGCTTTACGAAACTTTACGAACTTTAAAATGTATGAACCTAAGAATATATATATGTATGTATATATATTTCTTACAGTTATTATAATTTAATGTTTATGTCCGCGTGGTCATTGTTTTTTGCCATTAAAAGGAGGATGATTAATTATGTTTTTCAAGCTCCTTTTCTAAGGCAAAGGTAGAATAATTCTAGCTCGTACGAATTACATAATCAAATCGCCAATAATGTGTTCAACCCCGTGGAAACATATACCCGCTGACCTAGGAAAAACTGAAATAAAAAATTCATTACTAACGTGCACATGTTAATCCATTTTTCATTAATGAACAAGTCAATGAAATTCGAAGCTGAAATAGATTGATGTGTGTTTAGACCGATCGATATTCACCCAAAACTCGATAACTTATAAGTATTCTCGTTCGTAAACAACCATAAAAAATTGAAATTAATACGTAATATGATGAAGATATTAATAAAAGAAAGACTTGCTAAAAATTCAACGTCCTATTGAGTTTTATGCATAGGGCGCTAGACCCAGCGAAAATCGACGTTCGAAATAATAGAGGCGCACGACCGCACTCATGACGTTAGAAACAGATGTCAAACCTAAATAAACATTCCATTTTTCAATTAATATAATCATGAAGCGAGGTTTGCGCAGCTTTTTTTTATAGAACAAACTTCCGCTTGAGCGTCAAAAATCCGACTCTTTGAGCTAGCGTGTCCGTGTTAAAGCGTTAAAAAAATATGAACGAAGTTTTTGGGAGCTAACCGTGTGTGCGAGAGTGGCTTCATTGTCCGAAACATCTCAAACGAGGGTGTGGGATTGGCCCTAACGACAGATTATGGAACGAAGGGATTGTCCGACATTGAAATTCATACGCTCCCCAGCCCAAAAAATGAGGCCCACACGTCGTCCCCCACCCTACGTCCTCGACCAATGACGAGACTCATTATACGAGTCCGGTCTAGAGATCCCTCCTTACCCAACCCCTTTGGGACCCGGTCGTACGATTCGCCCGAGCTTTGTCCAAATGATGATTTATATTTAAGTGCTCTGGAGGGTGAAGGCGTTTAGCTTGAGGGGCTTTTATAGCCGGGGATGGCCTCACAAATGATGGGCTTCAAAAATATCGACCCTCATCTGTTTGTTTCTCTCGGTAGGGGACCCTGAGGCCTCTCCATGATGTTAGGTACTTCCGGAGCGGGCAGATGGCAGGCGTGTCTGCGAGCGTGGAGTGGAATGATTGACGGAGTGGTCGGGGGAGGAGAGAGGGTAGATGTTTGTAAAATGTAAATGTCTTGAGGATGAAAAAAAGAAAAAAGGACAAAATGACGCACCCTTTGGTCACATAATCGACGGAACGTCTGTAGAATTGTAGGGAGAGAAGTATAATTTACTGAGATAAGAATCCACTGAGAGATTTTTGATATTTTCGCAATTAGATACATTGAAATTGTGTTGTCTGTGTCAAATCCATTTTGTTTTACTTGAATGTTTTATTTAATGGGCCAAAGTATCCTTAGAATTGACGTAATTTCTGCCGCACCTCCAAGTTTCAAATTTGAAGTAATCAACTGATTTACCCGATAGAATTTCATATATTAAAATGGCGGACGATGTGTATAGAACAATGACTTAAACTCGGATTACAGAATTGATAGATTGAATATCCAATCTGCAGAGTACGTTAAATATTTAGGAGTCACCATTTGTCGTGATCTATCGTGGAATATGCATATTCGAAGGATCGTTGGCGCAGCTAATAAGAAATTGGGCTTCGTAGGCAGAATAGTAAGAAGTAGCACAGAACAGGTACGAGAAACGTGTTATTTATCATTGGTCAGATCTCAGGTCGAATACGCTTCCAGCATATGGGATCCGTACGAAAAGGGACAGATACTTGAGTTAGAAAGAATCCAACGCAGAGCAGCCAGATTCGTTAAGCAAAAATATGAGCAAAAATTAAGCGTCACATCTCTCTTGAAGGAGTTGAATTGGATATCGCTAGAGGATCGCAGAATTAGCGCTAGGTTAAGGCTTCTGGAGAAATTTAGGTCGGAAGTTCTCTTAGAGGAGGTCTCAGGAATATTAGAGGCACCTACGTACATGGGCAGGCACGATCACGAGAATAAAATACGAGAGATCGACTGTAGGACCGAGCGATACCAGAGCTCGTTTTTTCCAAGGACCATACGGGATCATAACAGGAGAGTGATTCCCACGAGGGACGTTATTAGGTAGGGCTTGGTGTGCTGCACCCCCTGCCACCCACCAGTCTGGTGATTTGCAGGGTATCATGTAGATGTAGATGTAATGCTATTTTCAGTGACGATGTATAGCTCTTTGCACGAATGCTGATTAAAGTCGTCATAGCATGTGATATATGTGTATGTGGGTATTTATGAAATAACATCAATGTTTTAGAGACACTATTGAAGTTAATCCGTTGCATTTCTTTTGGTGTCGTTCCTAAAATTTTTGCTTATTTTTAACTTTAATCTATTGCTTTGAGTGAGAGTTAGGATGTTTAATTTTTGTTCTGTAACGATATTTGCAGAATAAGCTGTGCTAAAAGTGAAATGTTACCGATAGATTGATAAAATACTGTTGTTGGTGAAGAAAAATATTCAATTTTACAGCAAAATGCGATTCATCTCAACAAAACTGCTTTAAAGTTTACTCAGGTAGCACATACCCAAGAATTATTTAATCTTCATGAGCATCCCAGACGGAAGGAGAGTAAGATCACCTGCGCAGAATAAGAACAGTGTTTTTTAAGGCGAAAAATATTAATATAAATATGAATTCAAGCAGTTGAAGGCATTCAAACGGAATCGTATTTAAATGAAGTCGGTGGAGACGGCAAGCGGGCAGAATAAAAGAGGAGAAAAATCCCTACCGAAAGGCAGGATGGGAAAATACTTCTCCAGCTCGCATAATGGAAATACCAATCAAATCTGGCCTCGAGAAACCAAGCACGCGGCCGAAAATCGCTCTCTGAAAAATTCTGGCGATATGCGGAATAAATTTCAAACACCGCGTCGGCCTCTCTGATAAAAAACAACCAAAAACCTTAAAAATGACAATGATTTTTTTTCCGAAAATTTCCGATCCCAAAATTTCGAAAAATTCCTCTCCTTTTCCTGAGAAAGTTAAATCTCCAGAAAACGCGGGGGCGGCTGCATCCGCCATCGCCATTAATCTGATTCGCCAACTCGTTTTCTTTTTTTTTCCCCGCAGGGTAAATTTCTCGCTGATAACTACCGAGCCCACTTAAAAACACATCGCATAACCAAGAGAAGCGAAGAAACAGTGGTTCCCTTTCTTGGGATACCGAGAGAAAAACGGAGAGAGTGAAGGAATGAGGGAGCAGAAAAATTAAACTGTTTATTTTTTCGAGAAACAAATAATCCGTTTCATTCACGAAAAATTCATCCCGGAGGAAACCTTTTTTTTTACATATAAAACAGGGAGAGGAATAACACGCCAGGAAAGTCGGCGGAGGGAATCTCCTTCATTCTCTCACGACATGTCATTTTTTTTTTTACCTTTCGCGAAACAAGTCAAAAATCGAATGGATTGGTCGCTCACGCACCCCCACCTCCCCCGTTTCCGGTTGGTTCTGCCGCTTTCATCTTTCGGTAGACAGGGATACGCAGGCATCCCCAAGGCGATCGCGAATACGGGCAGGGATTCGAAAAAAATAAACGAACAACAAAACTGCGACATCCTTCGTGGATATTTCGAGAGGAAAATAGCGAACGCAGGAAGAGGAATGGGATGTAAGAAGGAGAAACAAAAAATGGACGAATCGCGTCCCTTCAAAAGAAAATTATATTTTTTCCCTCTGGAGAAATCTGGTCGTCCGCTGAATGGAAATACTGCGTTGTCGTATTTTTCCTGTTTCTCTTCGGAGGATTTTTTCTTAATTTTGACGTGGTTTGAATAAAAGTACATCGGATAGCCCTGGCGTGCGAGACGAGACAGCGCATACGAGAAAGATGGAGAGAGAGAGAGAGAAAGAAAATGCGACGCTACGAGACTAAGGAATGAATCATGAATTTCCGAAGAAAAGAGAACGATCAGGTCTCATGAAAATGGCACACAGGCCAAAAATGCGTTGTATTTTCTCCGTCCGGATTTAAGAATTCGATCCGTGACGGTCAAAATTTTCTAGATTGAGAAATCGTGAGGGAGAATGATAAAATCCGTCGACGGTACCGAAGAGATTTCTCAATCTTTCCTTCCCTCCTTTCCTTCGCTACGTGCCCGCTAAAATAAAACACGATTTTCTCCATCCGCCTGATTTGTAACGCATTTGACAGAGGATGTGAGAACTATATTACTCAGAAAGACTTTTTCATTTAAAGATACCCATATCGTGGCCAAGATCTCTAATTATTTCGGAGAAAACCTTCGGAATGATTTCTTTGTATTGATGTTTTCCAAGCAAATCCCATATTCTTCGACACTTAAAAGACAATCAATCCGTTAATATTTAAGGCGTTTCTGATTATCATCAGAATTTTATGTTATATTAATCCAACAAAAATTTTTAAAGTTTCTTAAGTTGAAACTCTAAAATTTGAGAAAGAAACTGATGCTTTTGCTATAAGTTTTGTACTCGTATGCTTACGCTTAAGATCTTTATTTAGAATTCCATCTCTGAAATGACTTAATCATCGGAGAAATCTTGCACTTATTTCGAAATGTCGTTAAATGATTCTGGCTTTAAATCGTAAAGGAAACGATTACTTTCTTTGGCGCGTTTTAAAAAAATGCACTTCGGTGTCTGTCTGTTCATCCGTCTATTTGGTACTTTGTATATTTTTTCGCTTGCATTGAAATTCAAAAGAATTTCGAGTAACTCGAAAACGGCTGAATCTATTTCACCATTCCTTAAGCTTTAAATATACCGTTACAAAAAGACGTTTATGGGTAATGACCGTGTAATATAACGGCCCGAATTCGAACTCAGGATCGTCTAATTCTCCCATTTGAATAACATGGGAATTATTGTATCATGTTTTTGATTGGCACTTTAAAATTACTAAAAATATTCTTACAACCTTGAAACTTAAGCCAAAGAACGCCCGAAAATGAAAATTCTTTTTCCTACCGACAATTTTACGTAGAGATTTCTTTTGAACATGAAAACTTTTAAAAACCATTTGCTGATTAAAAAAATTAAGCACATTGCATTGGATATATAGAAAACGAGAAGTATTTCGTTAAGTTACACTGGTGACCTCCGATAATAAGGTTCAAATAATTAAAGTAAGAATATATAAATAAATAAATTTTATAAGGTTTGTATGAAATTCACCTTGGCCAAGTCTGTGTCATGCTATATCGAGTGAGCTCTCTTGATGGGATAGAGATCTTCGAACTAGAGACCAAAAAAATCATGTGGGATAACGTATGTAACCAAAGTGCTTTGGCAGAACTAGAAAGACATCGAGCTTTACTAAATAAAGTAAATATTGTAAATAATGAAACCTAAGTTAATGTGAATAAAATTAAGTTATTTATAAAAATTCATTTTTATATTATCTCTTGTTTTTCTTTTCTGTCATTCGTTTCGAAGGGCGTTCTTTAGCCTGACAGCTAAGGTCGAACACTGTTCATCCACAAAGACAAAACCGCAAGGTGAAAATTAACTGTGTGAATTATCAATCGATACAATTACCAATTAGTTGTTACTTAACTATTTTACTGCTATAAAGGTTAAATATATTATTTAACATAATAAAGTACTTTTTGAGTTAGAGCGCCCACAATCACATACATCCACACACATACAGGCATCATTCCGAAAATAGTCTAAAAGTGTTCTAGGAACCTCAAAACGTGTATTTCCGTTGAAATCTCGATGTCGATTTTTTTCGTGATCACAATACTTTCCCATACTACGTATGGAGAAAGTAAAAAGGAAGCTATCTCATTTTTAAACCACAATAAGAACTTCAGTACAGAAGACATCACACGGAGCATTAGTAGACGAAAATAAAAGTATAAGAGGCAGAATTTTGAAGTAGGGATCTGAAATTATTCCGCACTACCATTTTCGTCACAGTCTCGAAAAAAAGACATACGCTCGTTATTGCCTATAAGTCGAGGCTTAAGTTTTTAGAATTAGTTAATATTTATGACGGAGAGAAGGAACAATCCTAATTATCTTTCCTTCCTTCATTGTTTATCGCAGATTATCTGAACTCCACCAACAAACGATAAAAAAAGAATGCGCGGAGTCTAGTTAAAACGAGTACCTCGAGATCGGGATGCAAAAATGTATAGCTTTCAATCGACGGATTTCCCGCAATCAGCTCGACTCGCGACGCATACAACAGAAATTTCAACGTATCCGAAAGGGATAAAAAAGATATATGGTCGGAATTCTTCACTTCGCCATCCGCAACTCCTTCCTCGCATCACATAATAAATTTACAACGAGCAGAGGCGAATCCTAAGAGGAGAGATCAAACCGCCGAGAGAGAGAGAGAGAGAGAAAAAAAGAGATACGGACGGAGGAGGAAACCTTATCCTAGTATACGCTGCTTTCTGCAGCCTCTTCCTCCAAAACTCTGAGGACGGCGGCGGCATACTCGCGAAGGCGGCGAGGTAACGAGGTCTCCCATTCTCTTTTCTCCCGTCAACCTCCCTCACTCTGTTTTTTTTTATGGGCCGGGTGTCTCCACTCCAATCCACTCGTAAGGCGAACCTTAATGGAACCATCCTTAACAATATTCGCTCGAAGGTAAGAAAAGCACGCACACGAGATGTCTCTAAAGCAACCCACGACCGATGCCCCCCTCCCCCTCATCTCCTCTATTACTTCCCCCCCCCCTTTCACACACTCCTCCGCTTCCGACCTCGATAAACCGAACGCTCAGAGCCGTTTTTATTAGAAACATCGCTCCCTACCTGGGTCGCCAGACCCAATTCGCGTTTTTTTTTTCGTCATTTACCAACTCCAAAAGGCGAAAGAGGTTGTGCGGTAAGGGAAGAAAGGGGGAAAAGTGAGGCAGGTAGGACAGATAAAAAGCAGGTCTAGCAATGAGCGATGAAAAAGTGAATTCTTAGACGGAGAGGTAGGGATCGTGAGAAGATGATACAGAGAAGAGTGGGGAAAATGGAGGCTGTAAAAGCGAGCGAAATGGATGAAGGCAGAGCAGACGGTTGAGGAGATGAAAAATCTCCCCAGCCGTAAAGAAAGTAGTTAGCCATACATTCCCGACTATCACCTTCTTCTGTATGAAGATGATTGCAAAATTTATAACCGCATCAATCCCTCGCGGTTCTGTTTCAAGTTGCATTCCTCGATAGAAATAACATCTCGCTGGTGCTCCTCCTCTCGGAGACTTGCTCCATAAAATCCAAAGAAATTCGGTGTATGAGTAGTTTGCTGAAAAATTGCTCAAAACAATATTTTAAAATCTATCAACTTTCTCACCGCGAGAATAAACTACCACAAAGATCTAGGCATTTTGGGCTGATTTGGAGTTGAACGTCGCGCGCGCCTACTATAAGAAATAAAGCCATGTTCAGGCTGGGAATGTTGCACACATCTACATACGTATATATTAAGGATCTTTTAAGCACTTTCTTTTGCAGCTATACAGGTCTGTTCCCACGAACCACTGAAATAATGGCGGTGTCCTCAATTTATTCCTGAATATTGTTACTTTTCGTATCCTCTCCTTTCACAAAATCTCATACTATATCACCGATATTCATCCAATCCATTTTCGTGGATTTTTTTTCTGACGTTCCCTTCCCTTATTACCACCTCGGTAACAAAAACTATCGCTCCCTTTTGGTCACTCTCCTAAACTTTCTTAAGTTCCCCTTAATATGAGGTGAACAGTTTTTCCGGAGTCCAAAGAAAAACACCATTTCAAATACCCCGAACTTGCATCGCTGCCAGTTTGTTAAGCAATCGCTGTTCTTGTGTTCGTTTTTCGCTTATAATGCATCGTCTAATCTTACGTAACTGACTGAATAAGCCGAATTTTTCATCTCAGCGTACGTCTGCAAGTAAATAAGTAACATTGACAACCCCTATAGTTAGGTGCGGTTGTGTAAATCATTCAAGCATTAAGTTGTAAAGTCGCAATTATCATGAATAAGAAGATTAACAAGAAAATATCGCCAAATTACCGCTGGCGTCAACCTCCGTGCACACATTTTAAATTATTTTCAACTATGCGATTGTCCTAGAAGAGCAATCCTCAATTGCGGTCACTGAGAAATTATAATTCTGCTTCTATTAGCAAAAAATATAAAAATGTTAGTTCATCCATGGCAACTTTTCTTTACCAGGACCTCTGCTGTGAAAACTACCTACATAATATATCCAAGCAATTATAAAAAACATCGTCTAGGAATATAGAAAAATATTCGAACTAAAACATAAATGATCAAGAATTTCCGCCAAAACGAGACCGCCATTTATTAAAACAAATACAATTTTAATCCAATCACATATCGCAAAGAATGCATAGTAGGCTGTCTACATCTCTGTTATCAAAGTAAACTATTAGGCTAAAGAATCGTCACCATATTATGTAATCTGTCCGTATATATGTCCGCCAGGGGCGGAAACAGAAACTTCCCAAGGGGGGGGGGAGCGATCGCCCCTCCACCTATCGAATCCGCCCCTGCCAACTGTCCTATATTTTGAAAATCCCTACCCCTATCAGAATCCTTCTTTCCCTTCCTATACAGACCTAATCTGCAGCGTATAATTGAGGATTTTTGCGCGGAAAGAATTTAAGAAAGCGCCCAGTGGAATGCAATGGGGTTACAGTGGAGTGCAATGGGGTTATCCAAGGAGGGGGCGATCGTTCCCCCCCCCCCCATTGGATCCGCCACTGATGTCCGCTATTAATATCGATTAAACGTATGCTCCGGCTTTCCGCAATCTTCTTAATTTCTTGGTAACTCTTTCAAGTCGTCCATCAGTTGAAACCCTTTTTCTTCCAAAGCTTCTTTATTCATGCTCTTTCCTAAGATAATGAACGATCAAGTTCGCCTTCCCTTTTCTTACAATCGGCCTTGGTAGACTGGTGGTAAGAGTAACTGTCAACGGATACATAAGGTCGGGGGTTCGAATCCCGCCTAGAACATGGATGTTTGTGTTCGTAAGATTGAACATCATTGTCTAAATATCGCTCATAATAAAGACGGATTATTATTATCATTACTCTTATTTTTCTTAGCATTTCCTCATTTTAGCGATTTCTTACAAATCGCTTATGTATTCACTTTGTCCGTCTGGCCGTCCGTCCGACTGTGCAGACGATATCTCTGAAATGGTTCGACCTAGAGAAACTAAATTTTCAGTATAAGTTACTACGTATGAGAATTACATGTGACAAGAATTTGGTGGACCGGGATCAGCTGCTGGGGGCTAATTTTGCTCCATTATTGCCCCAAAATAAAAGCACGTAAATCGGTGATGAGGTTAATATAGTTGCTTTTTTGAAATTTTTCCCGTCAATATTCGAACTAAGGACTTGAACTGTCGGGAAGTTTAGAAATGTCAGTTTCTTATTTTTGAAGACGGAATTCAAAGAAGAAGCTTTAGCTAGTGCCTGCCAACTGCGTTGCTGATAAGTTCAACAGAATAATAGGAATATTTCCCTTAAGTGGTGTAGTTAGGTTTTAACACCGATTTGATTGACCTTCATAACTTTAAAAAATATTTTTAAATTTTTTTTTTTTAAATTTAATTTTTCCATTTTCTCCATTTGAATAACATGGAAATGAGTGCAGCTTATTTTTCATTTGAATTTTAAAATTACTTAGAAACATGATACGAACGTGAGACAGTTTTACGCAGGAAAGAAAACAGTTTATTTTTATGGAAGACAGAATCCGAATCCTAATCGAATTAGTGTAAAAATTCGTTAAGAATCAGAAAAAGACGTGATTTTATCAGTTTTATAATAATATACCAAATATAAACTACCATGACAACTCTCATTGTAACCGAAATTGAGAGTCCAATGCATTTATATGGAAAATTTTTTAACGTAGGTAGTCTTGTTTTTCAATTTCTGTGTGATTTTTCTTTGTTTACATGGCAACCAAATATTTGTTGATTTATTTGAAATATTACTAACTAGAGAAGCCTGCATTACAAATTTGAAATGTTGCCAGCATTTTTAATAATAAACAGAGAAGCTAAAAAGGTTATTGAATTTTTTTTTAACTTCACATCTACAATATTTAAGTACTTGGCGTAAACGTCCGTCAATATGACGGGAAGAAGATTATATTGCCGTATCTCTGCCTCCCTCCCTCCCTCTCGCTCGGTACATCTACGTAAATGCTTCGTATTTCTATCGTATGACGTATGTCTATTGAGGCAATAAAAGGACTCTCGAATCTCAACAATGACATTCGTTGTCCAGGAAACTTATCGATAAAAGCGCGATATATGGTCAAAATTTGTCACATATTCGTTAAATATGAGTAACTAGCGTAAATACCCGGCGTTGCTCCACAATCGTACCAAATTTGATTCAAATCAACAGCAGGGCTCCGGAAAATGCGCGTAGTTTAATGTTTAAATCGGCCGCCATTATGAATCTAACAGGCAGACGAAAACAAAATCTCGCGCTGACCTTCCCCTTGGTGCCCCCTACAATCGCGCCAAATTTGGTCGGAATCGGTTGAGAAATGTGGGTGTGCATAAAGGTAAAGCCAGACAGACAGACTTACTAAAATATAGCGGTGGAGATATTTCGAACGTAAGGCGAAAATCGATGATAAGAATAAGAAACTTTGTACATTCTTCTCTAAAACAGTCCACGCCCGGGGACGCATTTTAATGCGTTATTCATGCATTATTGCCAAATTTCAAACTCGTAGCTACTGGGAAATTATCTTAAATCGCGTCTAAAGAGTGGCTGCAAAAGTGTGTAGACAAGAAAACAAACAAACAAGAAATAAAGAATCCCACGCCTTTTATAATATAGATAAACGGTGTTACTGATATTTTCGTGAGGCGTAGAGTTCTCCAAAGCAAACTGTTTTAAAAACTAAGCGAGTAACTTAAATAATTATACGTAGATTTTCCACAATATTATTTCCATACCTTTGAAGATATCATCACGAAATTTCGCATAGGTATTTGATTTTATCCTGTGGATAACATAGGCTATATGGCGATATCACGAGGATTCTTAATAAAAGACTAGAGAAAAGGCCGAAGAAATGCTAGGGGAAGATCAATTCGGCTTCAGAAAATGGACGAGGAACCAGAGATGCTATCGGTGTAGTGAGAATCATATCAGAAAGGGCAATATAGTACAACCAAGATTGCTGCGTATGTTTCATCGACTGGCAGAAGGCCTTTGATCGAGTAAATTGGGTACTGCTGATGAGGATATTAAAGGATATAGGTGTATACTGGAAAGACAGGAGACTGATCAGGAATCTATATGTGAATCAAGTTGTAAAGGTCAGGTTGGAGAATGCGGACACCAGCGGAGTACATATCGGTAGAGGAGTAAGATAGGGCTGCTGTCTATCGCCGATTCTATTCAATTTATATGGAGAGAGGCTAATGCAGGAAACGTTAGAAGGCACGGGAGATTTCAAATTCGGAGGAAGGATTATAAGAACAGTGAAATAAGCGGATGATCAAGTATTTCTAGCAAGAAAGGAAAAGGAACTCCAGAAAATGATAACTAGACTAGTGATAACAGGTAGAAAATACGGTATCGAAATAAATAAAGAAAAATCCAAGGTAATGCGAATATCAAGTAAATATGAACATAAATATCTATTGGAGGAAAGCCATTAGAACAAGTTTCACGCTATACCTTGGACGCGTCATAAAGACAGAAGCAAAATGTACCGGTGAATTTAGAAATATAATAACGAAAGCAAAATCTGCATTCAGAAGAAAGAAACTCCTACTAACTGGGAATATAAAGGAGGATATCAGTAAGAAGTGGATAAAATGCTATGTATGGAGTATACCTTTGCATGGAGCAGAAACATGGACGCTAAGGAAAAGTGATATAAAATACTTGGAAAGCTTCGAAATGTGGACATGTAGAAGAACGCTGAAGATAAAATGGACGGAGAGAGTGAAAAACAGGGAAGTACTACGAAGAATAGGAGAGGAGCGAACGATTATACAAACTATCAGAAAGAAGAAGGCGAACTGGATTGGACATTACCTGAGAAGAGAGAGCATGATTAAAGAAGTGCTAGAAGATAAACTGGATGGAAAAAGCGAAAGAGGTAGGAAAAGGTTTCAGCTGATAGACGACCTGAAGGGGAAAGAGAGCTATCAAGACATGAAGACTGCGGAAAATAGGAGTAAATGGAGAACAAAGTTTAACAGTGAATAATCACGGACCTGTCTACGGCAGACTACCTAAGATGATGATAGCGATAAAAAAATGTTGGGAGGGGTGATTAATTCAATAATTATTTTCTCATGTTTACACGTAATTTTCGATTTTTCAGAGTGCAAGGTTTTTTTCCTTGAATTCATCAAAATGCCCAAATATGGACCGATTTTCTTCGTTTTTGCTTTATTCAACGATTATAACTGTGTACTATCTCATTCTTGCGATGTTTACATTTTACACTGTCGAAGTCTTACAATTATATTAACTAAATCCATTGAAATTCAACTGACACGCTAGTTTGGTGTAATTTCTTATGATCGACTGGGATTATAAGCTCGTATCATCGCCTTCCACATATTCAAGAATTACTCGGTGTTTTTTAAATTTAGTACGATAAATAATATGATGAAAATAAATAAATGTTCAATCATTCACTGTTATTTGTTAATAAGGTCACATAAAGAGATTGAAATTACTGAACTTTTTTAAGTTCTTTGAGGACAATTTCTGCAAAGGTACATTTTAAACCTTTGACTAAAAGCAGAAAAATAAAATTAATATAAGTTAGTTTTGGCGAAATCGCCAATTTACGCACTAAAAAGTAAAAAGAAAAACAATCTAAAATTAACATAATTGAATGATCTAGAAAATAAAAATAGTTTTCGTCATATAAAAGTTTTGTGGCATTATACCATACGTCCTCATTTTTTCGGACGTCCTAATTTTTGGCATTCTCCCGTCAGTAAGGAATTCCGAAAATACCATAAATTAAGATAAAAACAAACAAACATGAAAGTCTCACCTGCTGGCAGACCGTCCACTATAGGAAAAGCTTCCGCCTCAAGTAGATGAAAAGTCGTGAACATTCGTGGCTAAGCCACTTTAAAGGATTACTGAAAAACAGCACACAATGCAACTCGATTAATTTTGTAAAGAAAATTTGGTATAGAATACACGAAAACATATATCAATAAAAATATAATTACCTTTCTCCTCTTATGCATAGCGATTCAGTTATCTTGGCAATGGGCTCCCATTTGCGGTGTGAAACGAAAAAAACATTGGATGAGAAATGGTGAACATAACATGCACAAGTGTTAGTTATTAGTGTGTTAAAACTAAGTAACTAACTAGCAAGAAGAAAATCAGAATTATGCGTTTAAGCTTCCCTAAGTATTATTTCCTAACGTGCCTAACATCAAAACAATTCGCGCCTAGGAAACACGAAATATTAAAGTGACTGACGCGTACAGATGTTCTGTTGCGTCGGCCTTACACCAATGCTACTCTAAGTTAGTTAAAGCATTAGTTAAAGGTTAGAGTAAAAGAAATTTCCTTCTACCCTTCGCTGGGGCCGGAGCATCGTCCGTCGTCCATCGGTGGGAGAGCCATCTGCGTCGATTAATTACTGACCTAAGGGAAATTCATTCCATCTGCGAATCCTTTGGACGCTCAGCAGTCCCCTTGCGTCGACGCATGACCTCTACGATGCGACTTGCAGTATCTCCGGAGGCTTGATTTGGCACTGAAAAAAAAAACGCTACACACGAACTGTTCGTTCTTTGGTTCATAGTTTCACTTTTGAATATACACTAAATAAAAAATTACTGATTTTCGCAACACAACACTTCCGAATTACAAGTCGCACAATAGTAGAATTCTCTTCCTTTTTCGCGTTTAAGTTTTTCTATATCACGTAGTTAACCACGAAGCACTTCTCAGAAAAATTTCTACCCAACTCTTCTTCCTATTCCTTATAATTTATATTACATTCTCCTCTTTTCAATTTTCTCTTAATGCTTCCTAGTATTTAACTCTGTCCCTTCATTTCATTATCAGCATCCTTCCCCGTTTCCGCATTCCGAAACTTTTCAAGAATTGCCTAATATTTTTCCAGTCGAACGTAAAGTCAGTTTTTTCTCCAAGGTTCCTGCTACACTCAGCAATCCTCGTTGGTTTCCATCTGGAAATACAAGAGGCCAAAAGTTATATATTACAACATTTTTGGGTTAACAGTTACTTACAGAGATCATAATGTTGCATTTTAAAATACGTAAGAATTTAATATGAGATTTCGGCGGATACAATAAAAAAGAATTGATTTCCTTCTTCTTAGCGTGTTTTAAAAAACTGCGCTTATAGTTTCACTTTGGCGTCTGCTTGTTTGTAATATTTCGATGTGATAGCAGGCCGCGCGGGGCCTCGTGCAGCCGCATCGAAGGCACTTGCCTCAAGCCGGCCCTGACTCTATTACCCTTTCTGGTATGATTTCCAATGCACCGATAGAATCTCTGGTTCTTTGCCCTTTTCCGAAACTGAATTTTTCTTCACCTAGAATTCCTTTTATCTTTCCTCTAGCATTTTAGTGAGAATTCTTGTGCTGATCTTGGACACCTGTGGCAGTTGGCGTACCGTTCTTTAGTCTTTACAGCTCATTGCATTCCGCTTCTTTAGAGGAATAATTTTCACTTCTAGTAAATCCTGAGGTCACACTACTGTATCGTAAAGCGTGTCATTTAATTCTGTCATAACTTTGTCCTTTCGACCTCATGAATTTAAGTGGCTTAATCGGTATCTCATAACTGACTGTGGCTTTTCCATTTTCCAGCACTTGAATAGCTTTTCCTACCTTGCTTTACATAATACTTGGTTCCACGTTGTTTCTTCCTCTCCTTACAGACCTATCTGGGCTAATCTTATCTTTAATTTATCCTTTCTATAGATGTGCTACTTCTTATGTTATTTAACTATCTTCTGTTCTGAGTGCATAAATCCTTTCCATGGACATCATTCTAATTCCAGAGCCCTGGTGTACACCATAGCATGCCTTCCTAGCTTTTCCATCCATTGTGTACTTTCGCATTTGTTATTGCTCAATTTTGTACTGTTTTGTCTGTCACCCTTCTCTTATCGTTGTTTATTCGTATATAATTTACTATACTTTCTTCATCGTTAACGTTTTTCGTTCTTTTCTCTCATCCATTTTCTCGGTCATTACGTTTTTCTTATTTTTTTCTTTTTCGCCTATTTCCGTATTCATAGTTTCTTCGACAAGCGTTAATTGCCATCCATTCTGTATCCACTGTTTTGGATTTGTTTTCCAACTTTCTTAAGAACTCTTCCAACTTCTTGCTGAATGCATCATGTTTCTATTTAACGTAGTTTGTCAAGATCTCAATTCTGTTGTTTTCTTCCGGTTTTCCTTATTTATTTTACTTCATAGCTACATCTACTATTATAATGTTGTAAGCTCATTCTAAGTCCGCTTCTGGTATATTTTTGTATTGCATTCTTGATTGTTTCTCTAGTATGTAATCAGGGCGGTCCAAGGCACGGGCTTCTCGGGGTGTCTTACATCACTGAACCCTATGATGCCAATCCTGTTTCTTCTTTCATGTTTTGCAGGGCACTCGGTGCAAATAACCGGGACCACGGTCCTCGGAGTATATCTCGAGCATAACAAAGAAAAGTACTCTAGCCTAATACTTTCACCTGACTGTATTGAACAGATGAATATGAAAAATAATACCACACTTTCTCGAATTTACGACACGCTGCCGAATAAGACGCGAATCGCGTTTCTCAGGAAGTAAGATGGAAGAAAATAGTTAATTATATATTGCAACTTATTGAGATAAAATATTACAGATATCATACATTGATTTATAATTAGGTATTCGGTTAGATATTCATTACATTATTATTGGAATTGATCATATTGAGACAGGCTGGAAGTTCTCTCCTTGTGGTAGCAAATGCATTTCTGTGAATTCCCCGTAAAACGCACTCAACCCAACTTCCGGTGTGATAAATCGAAAATATATGCGTAATAAATTGATGAGAATGATTAATCCGAAGATCCTTATGCGACAAGCATAAGCTGTGAGGATGGGAACTGTGGAAAGAGGTGAAAAAAATCTGCTACGACCGGGAATCGAACCCGGGTCTTCCACTTGCCGGGCGGATATTCAGTTCAGTGGTAGAATATCCGCCCGGCAAGCGGAAGACCCGGGTTCGATTCCGGGTCATAGCAGATTTTTTCACCTGTTTCCACATTTCCTATATGCGTAATGTTAGAGTGAATGAATTATTTTGCACAATAAATCATCGTCGCAGAAAAGTGATTATATAAATATTTTGCTCCAACCTGTGAATGAAACTTTTAATATTAGCAAGAATAAAGGAACATAACTTAAATAGAACGGTTAAAGTTCCATTATGTAGTATTACCAGAACTCGAATACAACCAGGGTTGAATAATATAGATGTCTTTATGTGGCAAAGGATAAAAATGGATTTATTGACGGTACGAGACGGTAGAGTTGTTTTTGCTATATTTTCGTACTCGTACCATATCAAATGTTTTAGATTTTATGCCAATACTAGAGCCTACCTGGCAAGGATCTAAAGCTAGTAATAGAGGTGTTTTGCCTGCTCATCTTCTAAAAATGACTCTTATTACCATTGTTAAACGCAAGGATGGCCACAACAACTTCCTGGGCAACTTATTGGTGAACTGATCATTAAATCATAAATTTCTTTTTACGGGAAACAGAAATGAACTTTCCCCTTTGTGTTTTAAATAACCTGTCAGATTAAAACAATGTTTCCTGTGAAAAATACAGAGAAAAGTAACATTTTTTCATGGTAGTATATATATTTTTAATAGAGCCTAAGGTAAGTGCTAGTAAAGTCTAAAATGTTCACGAAATGCACTTGATTTTTGTTATACGACAAGCGAACGCTCTACCAACATTTTCGCTTTTACTGCATAACTTGCTCTAAACCAGCGGTGCCCAAACTTTTCAGCCCGAGGAGCGCATGACCCATTTCTGAAAACATCGCGGGCCACATAGCTCAGTTCCACCTTCGCGGGCCACACCCAGTCGAAAATAGAGGTTAAGAACGACTTAATAAAATTAATGATTTAGTTGTGCGTCGAAATTATCAAATTTGTTTTAAATGCATTTATCCATTACGGAGTTAGAGAGATAAACAGAATATATTGTTTTAATTTTCTATTTTCTTTTTATGTTACATTGTGTCCTTTAATTGCTAAACTCGTGGCTAGCCGGATGGAGACACTCGGCGGGCCAGATGTGGCCCCGCGGACCGTAGTTTGGGCTAAACTATGTACGGCACTGTGAAGATCGATTTTTCGTTAGGATACAACAAATATATGTGAATACGATTTAAATTGAGCAATAATAATTCTTAAGTTATATAGCGATGGAAAATATCCTAAATTAAATTGAATTAATTTATTTTCAGTGACTTCTTAAATATTTTCACTCTAAACTAAACAACTGAGGATTTATGTATTTCACTGCCACTTTATTTGCATACACACGAACCTGCACGTGTCACTTAAAAGGTCATGAATTTTCAGTCGAATTGAATTTGAAACAAACTTTGAAGCTACTTGCTACAAAAACACAAACATTCTTAATCGATAATGCAAAAACATTTATTTCCTAGAAGAAGACCGAAAAACTGTGCCTTAAAAATTTTATTTGTATCGTGTATCAACGAATCAAAGTTTTATATTTATTGCCGTACAAACAAACATTAAAGTTCAAAAATGATTTTCGAAATAACGATAACAAAATGCACTTGTTTAGTGCACCACTTAGGCGTTCGTGTTGGTCGCTCCACTCAACACTTTCTATGGCACATCTTATAAATTACAAATCTGGACTAGAACAGTATTACTCAGTTTTTACTTTCTCATATACGAAGTATACTGAGAAAGTATTGTAATCGCTAAAAAATTCGATCTTGAGATTTTGATGAAAATACGTATATGTTTTAGGTGTACCCGAGTAATACTACATAGTTCATATTTCTCAACAAATGAATATAAGGCTAGTTTATTCTAGGCAACTTTTTTTTCATGCATCCCATGTACTTTTTCATTCACTTTTTATTACCTACACTATTTTTCGTCGCCTAATTAACTTGACTTGAAACTCTCACATCAGTTTTGTAGATAGCCCTTTGAGGATCCTCTAGTACCATTTGTCCTAATGTAACCACAATTTGAATGACATTACCCTCGATTTAACGGACAAAATCTGCTGGATCCGAGTTTTGTGCGAATTTCAGGCAATAACTGACTTCGCCCTAAATCAGTCCGGACATTGTAGTCGGGTCGGTCAAGCGCTGAAGGGGGCCCGGATGCGAATATCCATGGGGGCCTCACGATTTTAATATTTATAGTAATCACGAACAATTTATGGAGCTCCAGTTTACTATTATAATTTTTACGGAGTGTTTCTTTATTAGAAATCAGTTTGCAGGTGATTTTTAGCTAACGTTTTTGCAAAATTTACACTCGATACTTGAATAATTGAGAATTTCTGGGGTCCTCATTATTCGGGGGCCCGGATGCCTCGCATCCGCCGCATCACCCCTTTGGCCGGCTCTGAGTACACTGTAGTGTACAGTGTACGCAATACAGCCGACTCAAAAAGTGGCTATCGCAGCCTCTTTGTTTCAGTTCTCTCTGTGCGTAAAGCCTAAAGCTTCATTAATTTCGATGCTCAAACTACATTTCAATGCGAATAACGCTTTTCTTTCGTCTATTTGACGGTTTAATTGGCAACAATGAGAACCTCCTTGGCAACGCCCGGAATGAGTACGAAAAATCAGCAAAATTTTAAAAGAGAATGCGTATTTTTTTAAACTTCGACCGTGTAAAATGTAAACATTGCAATAGTAAGATAGTATAGGGCTTTAGCCGTCGAATAAAGCAAAAGCAAAGAAAATCGGTCCATATTTACGTATTCTGATGAATGAAGGAAAAAACTTTGCACTCTGAAAAATCGAAAATCCAGTGTAAACTTATGGGAAAATATAATTGTCTCCTTGATTCGAACCCGGGACACTTTAGCAAAAGAAAATATTTTTCCAGGGACCTCATAGCTAATAGAAACACCGCATACCTTTACGACAAACGGTTCTCGAGAAATATGCCGCTGTGATGCTTTACGTACGTACGATTATAATTGTAATATTATAAGATTATTATTATTGTTGTTGTTGTTGTTACAGTAAAGTGTTATTTTAGACAGTAATTATCATTATGTACTATCAATAAAGTAGGTTTTATCATGTACGAGTGTGTTTTTGGGCTCGAAAAATCCCATTCTCCATTTAACGGACATTCGGCTTTAACGGACACCCCTTCCCCCTATTAGTCCGTTTAATCGAGGAAATACTGCATTATGAATACTCGCTAAGATACTTTCATTTCAGCTTCAGGGGTAGAAATTTAAATCAGAAGTGCTTATAGTCGAAGAGGCCCAAAATGACTCTCTTGTCTTTATCGAAAGACAGAAATCTTTTAGGCAAGTGCGTGTGATGCTTGATCTCTGGCCCGGAATAACTTTCCGTAAACCTAAGTTTTAATTTTTATTCTCTTCTTATTTTGTTTAGTTGTTTGTGCGAGTTAGTGTTGTTGTTAAGTAGGTATCTGTCGCTGCCGATCAGAGACACAAACCTCCTAACAATGTTGTGATATCCGGGTCCTAGGCGCGGAATAATTTACCATAAACCTGATTTTTCCCTTTTTTAAATAACTTTTATATTAACCTCACTCGATATATATATATATACACACACACAGTAAGTCCCCAACTTACACGGTTAATTCGTTCCGAAGGTCGCCGTGTAAGTTGAAAACCGTGTAAGTCCAACAATGCTTAAATATGATATATTTTTTGACATATACGTTCGTTTCAATGGATAGTTAAAGCTAAAAAAGTAGTGCTTATGTGATGAGGGTTTGTTTATGAAGAGCAGTAGAGTAGCGAGACAAAACTTGCACCCACAGAATAACAAACCTAAACGGCGAAAGCGACGCTGTCAGCTGTGCGTCAACGTACAGTAATCCCTCGGTTTACGAACTTAATTTGTTCCTCAAAAACTGCTCGTAAGGCGAAAACTCGTAAAGCGAAAATTAATTTCACAATACATCCCATGTTATAAATTTTATAAACAATAGTTACATCATCATCAAGGGATGCCGTGACGTTCTGCGCATTCGAGAAGACTCGGGAACCGACGAAAGCCGAAAATAGGTGCCGGGAAAAACGATCGGTTTGCGAGAGGAAGGAAATCGTATAAGCGAAATTTGGCTCGTAAATTGAAAATCAGGTATTAATTTGTGCATCTCGTACAAGCGAAAACTCGTAAACCGATTGCTCGTATACCGAGGGATTACTGTACTAGTAGCGCCATCTATTGAGTGGCAGTTGAACTAAAAATCGCGCGCGCTGATAAGTTGTCATGTATCCGTGTATCTATGGATCCGTGTGACTCGGACCCGTGTAAGTCGGGGACTCACTGTATAGGTATACACATAGCGGTTTGTATATTGGTATATATAGCGGTTTGTGCCACTTTCATGAAGGCTTGTATCACCCTAGCAAGATTGGTAGCAGCCCACGGAAACTGCAAATACATCCGGTGACGCCACCTACGCAACTAATGAGATTGGGTTAAAAACATGGTTTTTATTTTAATAACTCAAAATCACTAATATATCCCATTAAAATGCCAGTTATATGTACATTTTAGCGTTTCGTCTTTGCCCCTCTTTTCCTGACATCTAGCAGATAATCAAAAAATCTGATGTGGCCAACACGACTTTCTCCATATTTGAGGTATAGATATTTAAATTATTATGAATAGCATTATAAGGTAAAATTATTATTTCGTATCGTAAAAGAATACAGTCGTCCTTATTGCCGTAAATTATATTTTGAATATGTTTACAGAATCCACCGCTACATGGTGGTGGCGCTGTATACTGGAAATTAAGAAAAAGTTAAATATCTCCGAAATGGATGGTTCTATGAAAATTTGCTTCAAACAAAACTTGGAAGAAATATTATTCTCTACAACTTTGTTCCTCACTAAGATGACCTATTACGACGTTTTTAAGGAGATATTTGACGGAAACAGAAAAAACCGCTTATTTATAAATAATTCCTAAACAATAACTGCTATGGAAAATTGTTTCAAATGAAAGTTGTAGGAAATTATATTTTCTACATTTTTGTAATGCTCAATGTATACAATAATGAGATATTATCGGAGAAATATCGCAAAAACAGAATCGGGTTTCGCATAAACCTCGACTTCCGGTTAACCGTTATTGTCCAAAAACTAATAGGTTCTTTGTGCTCATGCTAAAGTGTTATATATGAAGTTTGGTAACGATATGGCAAGTACTTTTTGAGTTAGAGCGCCCACAATCACATACACACACGCACGCACACATACATCATTCCGAAAATAGTGTAAACGTATTCTAAGGACCTCAAAACGTGTATTTCCGTTGAAATCTCGAAGTCGATTTTTTTCGTGATCACAATACTTTCCCATTACCACGTATGGAGAAAGTAAAAATCAGAGCTTGTTTGGATGGATGATAGATGGCGACGTACACACATAGATTGGAACTACGAAAAACTGAAGAAATGTTTGTTTATTACATAGTATATTTCTACAAAGTAAACTATTTTGTAGTTTGACACTTTTCTAATATATTTAATAACTAAGAACCAGTAAAGGATAGAGCAACGATTTCTTACGTATAATTAAGTATACCGACACTCGTAAATGTAGTTACTCGGTTGTCTTCATTCGTTTGTTTCGGGTTGTTATAGAGCTTTAAACTTACTTACACTTTTAATTATGCTACGTCGTACAGGTTTAGAGGGCTTGAATTGTGAATGTTAACATTTTTTTACATCAACAATTAGTTGGAGATAAAATTTGTAATTTGAAAGTCTTAAAAGAACTTGCAACGACTTGGAAAATTGCCAAATTTCACATCAAATTGTAATTAAGTAGATTTTTCAAAAAATATAACTTGAAATATTATTTACAAAATATTCTTTCACAGATTGTTTGAGTTTTACACTTTATGGATTTATGATCAATTTGTCGTGTTTAGGTTTGTTGTTATTTCCATTGTGTTGTTATCAATAACTTTTATTTTTGCTTCACCCTTACCTATATAAACCATGGAAGAATGTGAAATTCCATTGCTTAAGACTAAAAATTAAAAGATATTTAATTAAAAAGGGGTACTTTCCTGTTAACGGGAATACCTTAAAAATGAACATGTATTGTTATGATTGTTTGAGAGGATATAACATTGAAAGGATATTTTGACGTATTGTTGGATTTATGATATTTTATTTTAAAAACAACATTAACAGAAATTGATTGGCCGGTCTCGACATTTACAAACCCAATCTCCGGACAACGTGGAGGGTTTCTTTGGTTCCGGGCGAGGCGAAGCGCCCGGAGACGACTACCCATTACAACAAAGCGAGCCGAAGGCTCGTCGATATATCCTCTCAACTTGCGGCACAACAGTCAAGAGGATATAACATTGAAAGGATATATTGACGAGCCTTCGGCTCGCTTTGTTGTAATGGGTAGTCGTCTCCGGGCGCTACCGCGCCCTTCGCCTCGCCCGGAACCAAAGAAACCATCCACGTTGTCCGGAGATTGTGTTTAAATGTCGAGACAGTCCAATCAGTTTCTAGTCCGGTGATTGGGTTTCTTTCTGTTAATGTTGTACGTAAGTATGGCATGGGGATAATACGTAAGTACCAGGTCCTGCGAAGGGTCCTGGAGGTATTCCCGTTAACAGGAAAGTACCAGAAAAGGTTTTTTTAAATAACTTTTATATTATGCACTAAAAAGGAAAAAATAAATTTTTATTTATTTATCGAACGTCAGTTCGGCTGGTAAGGAAGAATAAAATTTACAATTTCAGTGGAATAAATTCTTTCTTGCTCAACAATGTTGATTTACTAAACTTTATTTTGAACTTTTGTAAAAGTTATATGGCGCCTTACAGGTTTTATTATCTTGCACCATATAACTTTTACAAAAGTTCTAAATAAAATTTAGTAAATCAACATTATCGAGCAAGAAGGAATTTATTCCACTGAAATTGTTGTAAATTTTAATCCTCCTTACCAGCCGAACTCACGATCGATAAATAAATAAAAATTTATTTTTTCCTTTTTAGTGCATAATATAAAAGTATTTTTTTAATTAATTTATTCCATATGTAGGATTTAGTTGTTTGAATGCCTGCATGAGTGTGAGTGATAACCGGTCCCTAACGAGGAATAACATCTCGTAAAATTGTAAATGTTCACCCAAATTTGTTAATTTTTAAATTTGTTTACATTTTACTCTGCCTTTTATCTTTCCTTTTCTTACTGTCTTTCTTAGTGTGCTTCTAAATATTGAATCGTACGGTTTAGGAGTAATTGTATACCACATTAATGTGTTAAATGTTAACATTGGACAACCCAAACGTTACGGATTTTCCTTTAAATTCTTATATTCTAGTAGGTATTCCCGGCCGGTTGGTCGAAATCGTAGTATGAAATATTAATACTTCGAAAAATTACCATATTTTAGGGCTAAGCGTATGTAATTCATGTAGAGACAAAATATATTATTTTGACTGTTCTTCTTCCATAGAAGCTGTTCTCCCTATATTTTCTTATATGAACGATGACCGTGCGTCCAAATTCTGTAGCTCGAACGAGGATTCTTATTTACGGGCCGCTACTGCCATCTATCGAATTTCTGATAAACAAGCAGAAACATGATACCGCGTCTTTGGAAACAGTAGCTAAATAATTATCGAAATTATAGGATTAATTTCATAGTTTATAAAATATAACATTGTTCAAAGGTAATGCAGTCTTCATATGCACTTTCACTATTTGAAAAACGAATTATAGTATACAAAGAAATCGGGAAACCTTTACATAAAAATTAATTTACATGTATGCTTGAACGAGTATATTTGAAATGAAAAATGGTGATAAAATATCCCTCATATAAAACCCAAAGGCAAAAGCTTCGAATTATACGTCATATTTGTAAAAGTAATTACATCTTTCGAATCATCCCTAGATACTTGCTTATAACTACTTACAGCACACGTTTGCCTAGGGTTGGTTTGAACGATCCGTTCAGTAATTATATTTAAATATATATCATATAAAAGTTTTAACACAGACTAGAAACCAAGTCTAACAAAGAAGAGATTATTCTACATACAATTCAGAATAATTACCTTCAGAATGCGGTTTCCCATAGATGACAATGTTCATTTCATTTTCGCACTCGGTAGATTTTATTGGGAGATTCGTCCGGTACACTGAAAGGAAAGTTTTAAATTTAGGAATAAAATTTCAACAATGAAGAATTCTACATAAATAAAAAATATGCGGTCTTTTACTGTATCTGCTCCAAATAAACAAGTGATTTCAAATATCAACGTTGCACTAACAGACAAGTAGTCCGACGATATTAAGAGCTTTTTCTCTCAATAAACGATCGCTAAAAGTTCTTTGCGAACTTTTATTATGTGCTACCTGCTATTTTTTTATGAGACAAAGATGACTAAACGCACTCCCACAAACTACTAGCTAAATTTTTTTACCGCCTCGAGCAAGGAACAAGCGCTGATCGTTTATAATAGGTGGCACAGGCGTTGAACACCAATAACCCTCTTCTGTAGAACTTTATGAGAATTTTAGTGACAGTATGAATAAATGAAATATTTGCATAGAAAAAATTTTTAAAAACTGAAATTAAGTAACTGTGTATGATTTCATTTCTTATAGTAAATGTAAGATTTAGAATTTAATTTTGCCGGGTAAATGTTATTGTGGTGTTCAATTGCAGTGAACAAGAATTTCATGGTTCGTGGGCGACGGTAAGGTAAATTTTGATGATCTAAGGGTTGATGTCATCAACTCAGTAACCACTTAATCCTGAAAATGGTAAGAATTAGCAATGTAATCCTTTCCTGCATGGCTGCGGCAGATGGTAATTGTCATAAAATAAATTATATTAAATTTCCTCTTTAGCAGATGATTCGATTTTTTCACTCTGGGCAAATATGTTGGAGTAATTACAACAAATCCCTCCTAGCAAAACTTAGAAAGAAAACTGGTTACACATTTTCGAACTGTAAAAAGGCTTTGGAACTACACAGCAATGACTTAGCTAAGGTAGTGATATATGGAGCCGTGACTTGAAACTTGTCTACGTCGTAACTGTCTAATATTGTGTTTCTTTATAAACCAAGGCTACTCCCATATTTCCTGTGTTATTCGTGAATCTCATCCTCTCTTTGCGAACCAGTACTGCTCCATTCTTACCTTTGTGAAGCTTATCCTTTTTGTAAATCAAGGCTGCTCTAATCTTTCTTGTGATATTAATTCCTTTCACCAATTAACTATAGTTTTTATAATTTAGCATCGACTTATAATTTCATACTTCATTTTAGTTGTTTCTTAAAAACCTGTTGTTATTGTAGGCAGAATCTTGGCTCAAGGAACAGGCACAAGCTCAGGGTTGGGCAAAAGCTACACGCTTGGAAGGAAGACCCACCAAACAGGGACTTATAGCTGTAATGGTCGACCCTGCCGGTAGACATGGCTCAATGGTAGAGGTAGGTAAAGTATTTTGATGCATTGCCACCGCTGTTATTTTTTTCGGTATTGCAAAACATTTTAAAATTCCACAAATTGCTTAGGTGATTTAAATGACATTCACTAGTTAAACAGGTATAATCAAGGTATTTCTATGGTTTCCTTTACATTTCCGACGCAGTGTAGCATTATTTCAAATACTTTCCTGTAAAAGCTACATTAAAGCAAATTTCATGTTATGTATCCAAGTGAAATATAATTATTGCTAATTACTGTCATGCCGAAACATTCCCAATACTTCTGGCTTTCACAAAAATAGTAATTGAATTTTCGAAATATAAGATATGATTCTCTTTACCATGTGCTTTTAATAGATTTCCGGTTGTGTTTTATGGTTAATGTTTTGTATAAACTTTTCCTATTTTAATGTAAAAGATTGTTTATTAGTACTGGACTGTTAATAAAATAATTGTTAAAGAATACAGTTGTAATAAAATTTATGAATATTATAATTTAAAATATTACTGTTAAATTATATACATTTTTTAAATTTATCAGACCATTTGTGTATAAGTCATGGTTTGTGTCATATTTATAACTATTCTTGTCTTTTGTTCATTAGAAAATTCAATTTCAGAGAAGGTATTGTTAAAAACGATTTTGCTTGAAACCTATGTTATATTTAGCTGCAAAAATATTTTGTCATACAAAATGGTTTTATGCTGTAAATATGATGCAATCATTCATAACCTCTAGAATTTATCTAATAACTACACCATTTAGTTTATCTCAAAGGCCTAAGCCTACAAGAAAATTCCTGAACAATATATTTTATAAATATTAATTCCTTAATTTGTAGTCTGTGATATAATTTATTTTTACTTATTTTTTGGTGATTATTTTAAAGGGAAGACTATGTCTCTTTCTTATCCATTGCTATGTTTTAAAATTGGTCTTAATCATTTTTCTCAAAATATGAAATTAAAAGTAAAGAATATTTTTATAGATTCACCTGTTTTGTAAATTTCCTGGAGTCCAAGTGATCGTATTTGACAGGGGGAAAATGTATGCTTCTAATCAAAGCAATATTTATAATGGAAGAGCAGATTATACTAATTACATGTTGAAATATTTCTGATGAGGATGACATTATCCAGTTGTTATTCAAGAAACATTGTCATTTCCTTTAAACCAAGGGCAGACAAAGTTTCAACTTAGTCAAATATTATGAAATATAAGCCTGTGCTCCTGCAAAAGGTTTTTCAGGGTGAAACAAAGCAGGTATAATATGTAACCAACCACGACCAGACATGGGCTTTTATATGTAGGAGGGAAAGTCAGAATGTAAGGTTCCCTATTTTTTTTATTTTGAATGTAAACAAGTTACAATGTGGAACACATGGAACAGATATAGGCACATATTCAGTGTATTTTTCGACATAGTCACCTTGTCTGTTGAGGCACTCATCATAGCGGTAGATCAAGGAATCGAAGCCTTGGTGGTAGAAAGATGCGTCCTGCAGACGTAGCCAACATTTGACCTCTTCTTGGACAGAATCATTACTGGAGATGAGACTTGGGTGTTCCATTACAGTCCTGAGAGTAAAGCCCAATAAATGATGTGGAAGCATCCTCGTTCCCCTGTTGCAAAAAAATTCAAGACAACGACAAGCCCGGGAAAAGTGATGGCAAGTGTGTTTTGGGACATGCATGGAGTGCTTTTGATGGATTTCACTCCTCGCGATGCAACAATCAATGCAGCTGGAAGCACCTTCGAGGCCTATGCTTCCAGTCTGATGAAGGCGTCCAAGAAGAGGTCAAACGTTGGCTACGTCTGCAGGATGCATCTTTCTACCACCAAGGCTTCAATTCCTTGATCTACCGCTATGATGAGTGCCTCAACAGACAAGGCGACTATGTCGAAAAATAGACTGAATATGTGCCTATATCTTTTCCATGTGTTCCGCATTGTAACTTGTTTACATTCAAAATAAAAAATATGGAACCTTACTTTCTGACTTTCCCTCGTATATTGTGCAATTTTTTGTGAGGTATAGGGGAGGGAAATGCCTTCTACTGCCTCTTATTGCAGGCACCCATGCATATAATTAATCGTGAAATGAATCTAATTTATCTTGGTATAATAATCATTGAAATAATAGAAAATTATACAGACCTAGCCTAATTTAAATTAGATTAAATTTTTTATATCTCTTCATTCATCTAAGAATTCCTCTTGACAAACAAATGATTTTCCGACAATTTATAATTTCATCATTGCATTAGATATTTATTATATTACTAGCAGAATTTCCCGTTGAATTTCAACGGATTTAGTGAAGCTACTACAGCACAACATACAAACTCTTTAAAATACCTATATAGTAGATACATTTTAAGTTACAATTAATCGTATTTGCTTGTAACAATCCATTTCTGAACGTATTGCATTCAAATATAACGATAATTGTATTTCCTATCATATATATCACTTTCGCCAATTCCAGCTTCATTTCTTGTGTAATTATGCCTATGAAATGTTTACATTTATGTCTTGTAAGCAAGAAACCCGTGAAAAAGTAATGTACAGTTGTCCATGATTGAACACTGACTGGTAAATGTACACCAGATACGTGAGCCTATTTACTTTAATAAACAAAAATGTAGAATATAATGATTTTACTTAAAAAAAAATGTAAGATTCCAGTATTCAGTAGACGAAAGAAGGTTCAATTACTTTCATCAATAAACGCTTCCTGAATAATGATCAGTATCTATTTACGTTGCTATCCATAAACATCGATCGTTTCGTTGCTTAAACAAAAGTGCGAAGCGAATAACGCTAAACTTTCGTCTATTTGTAAGCTTCATTGAAGCTAACTGAATCGGAGGTAACAATGACGGCCGCCTTAGCAACGCCCGTGAAGAGTACGAAAAATCCACAAAATTTCGAATCATATAGCGTATTTCTGAAAACTTCGACAGTGTAACATGTAAACTTCGCAGGAATAAGATAGTATAGAGTTTTATTCATCGAATAAAGCAAAAACGAAAAAAATCGGACCATATTTACATATTTTTATGGTTGAAGGAAAAATACCTTGCAAGTCAAGAAATGGATTCTTACGTGTTTTCTTATGGAAAAATGTTAATCCTCTATATTGGCAGCACTGATTAATCTTGGTTGACCAAACCTTGACCATTCACTAAATTAGGATGTAAGGAAGAATCATACCAAATTTGGATATTCTAGCTTTTATCGTTTAGGAGGAGTTCCATGAACAAACACACGCTTCAAAATATATTATAGACTAGTAGAATTGCCCATCAAATGTGACAGGGATAAATAGTGTGCTTTATCATTGGGAAGTGTCCACATGTAAACATGATTATTTCATGTGAAAGTATTCATTTTAGATTTTCAAAACATTCTCAATACTTTCTCCTTGAATATTTCAATTTTTAGTAATTATCAAGAAACAGTTCTCAAAAAGCTATTCACATTTGACCATGAATTAAACACACTTCATTTACATAAATTCCTCCCTTTTCAAGGTTTTTCTTTAGGATGTATGTATTGTTTCTCTTAATTCCAAAAATCAGCTATTAAATCCTTACTGCCATCAGATTATTTTTTTCTGAAAAACAATTTATGATTATTCCTTTATTAGTTGATGAAATTTACTGTTCATAGGAAGAAATAAATTCTGAATGGGTTTATTTGAAAACACATTAAATTAAAACATTCCATAGCATGTCTATTTATAGGAATGCAGTGTCAAATATGTTACTAAATTTAAAATTGAAAATAAAATAAATACTGTAGAGCACTGATTATCCATGGTAATTGGGAGATCTGGGACCTGGATAATCGAAAAACATGGATAATCCAAATTGAATATATTTATTGGAATTATTGCAACCTTAATAGAATACATAAGTAAAACAAAATGTGAATATAAGGTCAGACTCCAAGAATGTAAACCTTTAAATACCTTGACAAAGAACAGCGACAAAGTAAAGTTAAAATGTAATTTTAACTCACCCACACTTTTATTCACATGTTGGCATCTCTTATTCGGAGAAGAAATAAACAAAGTAACTGTGTAAATACATCGCCAAAGAACAATGACAAACTAAACATAAAAAGTAACGGGAGTGAGAATAAAAGATCAGACTCCAACAATGTAAACAAGGAAGTAATTGGACTCCCTGCCCACGACCATGGATAATCAGGCCCCGGATATTCAGCACTTTACTGTACTCACTTCCATATAGTTTTACATCTTTAAGTTTTCCGAGCATAACTCTGTGTGTCTTATTTGCAGTGAAAATCATACTTAAGGTTATTGAGTACAATCAATAAGTTCTCCTTCGTATCATAATCCTGATATATTGGGACTATGTATATGTGATTTATAAATAATATGATTGGAATTAAATCAAAATTAATTATAATACTTATTTCCTATAATATATTTTGAAGGGTGTGTTTGTTGGTTTGTTCATGGAAGTCCTCCTAAACGATAAAAGCTAGAATAACCAAATTTAGTACGATTCTTCCTTAAATCCTAACTTAGTAAATGGTCAAGGTTTTGTTTCTGTCTGTCACTTTGATTCAAAATAGCGAACGATTTAATTATCAAACATCACATATTTTGCCGCGTCCTGCAACTGAAATACAGGGATGAGTGTAGACTACTTTGAATTTGCACTTTAAAATTACTTAAAATCATGGTACGAACTTGAGACTTGGATACTTCTTTGCAGAAAAGAACAAAGTTTATTTTTATTGAAGACAGATTCCGAATTCTGGTCGAATTCGCATATAAATGCAGTTAGAATCAATAAAATACGTGATTTTATCAGTTTTATTACAATACCAATTATAAGCTACCATGACAACTCCCATTGTCACCGAAATTGAGAGTTCAATGCATTTATATTGAGATTATATAGTTTCTTCTTACATTTAAGAGAGAGAGCGAGCTGGAGAGAGGGAGGGAGGGGGAGAAGGGAAGGAGAGGGTGGAAGGGAGGGGGAGGGAGTTTATACGTTATTTTTGATTTTTCAGTGCAAGATTTTCTTCCTCCATTCATCTAAATAGGAAAATGCGGAGCAGTTTTCTTCTTTTTTGCATTATTTGACGGTTATAACTGTGTACTATCTTATTCTTGCGATGCTTACATGTTACACGGTTGAAGTTTTAGATTCACTAAATCCATTGAAATTCAATGGACACTTCAGGTAGTTAATAGGTAAATAAAGTGAGCTTCAATATACTCTGTAGCTAGATTTATAACCTAAATTTTTCGATGTATTTCCTTAAATATTCCGTTTTATGTTTAATTGAAGATTTAAAATGATTTACTTTTACGATTGTGCTTTTACATTCTTTCTAATACTGAAGTTTAGCTTTCGTTGTAAACTGTTAAACAAAGCGAGTATTAAAATTTATTAATTAACAACCAACTATATTGTTGTTAGTTACCGCAACAAAGTATGTAGATAAAAATCACATGTTAGGCTATATAATATATAGTGATTTCATATACAACAATTAAGAAAACGTATTTTGCTCTCCCTGTGATCTGTAAAGTATCGGCTAATATTTTATCAGATAGAGGACAACATTTGCTATTGTAAAGTTTGCAAGGGTACATATTTATGACTTTTAGTATCTGATGAAGTCTGATTGGTTCCTTGGCAGCCAGTCAGATTCATGATTTTGTGTGGCCGGCTTTCTTAGATCATTATATAAATAGATTGTTGGTGGTTTATAGTTACTGTCTGCTTCAGCAGCTCTTTCCTTACTTGTTATTTTTAATAATGACATAAATAAAAGAAATTAACTTACTGAATATAATTGTGTCATTCTTTGTTTTGAACTTGGCCAAAATTGTCTAATAGTAAAATACATCAGAATTATTAGTAATATTCATCTCGAGTTTAATCTTAATATTTTTCATATCAGTATAAACTTTCATGCCTCTCTTCTAAAATTGATAATTTTCAATTTTAGGTAAACTGTGAAACTGATTTTGTCTCTAGAAATCGAACTTTTCGCACCATGGTTGAAGGTGTGGCTGCAGCCTGTCTTAAGTATATTGAAAGAGCACCAACATCCACAATTCATCCATATACTAAGGTAGTGCTCTCATTGGCTTGTATATATGATATTCATCTCAAGATGTACATGAATTTAATAATTTTCATTAATATTTTGATAAACATAATCATAGTATAAACATGCTTGAAATTTTCAGATGAATTTGGATGCAGAACAGTTGAAACAACTTCCTTCTGTTGAAGGGAAACCCTTGGCAGATGAGGTTGCCCTTGCAATCAATACTATTGGGGAAAATGTTGTAGTTCGGAGAGCTGTTGGATTTAAAACCAAAGTTTCAGAAAATGGAGAAGTGTTCCTAACTGGTTATGTGCATCCAGCCCCATCCCAAAGTAATTTCCCTCCAAACACTCCTCTTGTAGGAAAATACGGCTCCTTGGTTGTACTAAAAGGTGGAAAGGATCATAAAAAAGAAGAATTGTTGGGAAGGCAATTATGTCAGCATATTGTAGGCAAGTGAAATTATGTTTTTATAATTTGCCTCTGTAAATCTTTTGGGAAAAGGTTCACTATTGTGCTCCCAAAACTTGCCAACAGCTAAAACTTTTCTTTATTCATTTGTTTTGTTTATTATTTTGCCTGGTAATCAAGGATATTGGTGAGCCTTCGGCTCGCTTTATATCAGTTGTCGTCTCTGGGCACTATTGCTCCCTTCGCCTCGCTGGAACGAAACTAACCCTCCCAGTTGTGCGGTGATCAGGTTGGTAAATGTCGTGACAGACCTGATCAGTTTTGCATGAAAGTTATTAAATCCAAGTAAGTGATTGCGTAGGTAAATGTCGCCACAGGCCGTAGTTCTCATTCTGCCCAATAGGTCAGCGCCATATGTACGTCAACAACCCATCGAGAGTGGGGAGCACAATAGTGAACCTAAGCCATCTTTTGAATCACAAATGACTATTATATACTCCATAGTAAGTTTAATTTATAACTATACCTACTAACTTTTATAATATAATTATTCTTGGATAATTGTTTAAATAATTTTGCATGACTAAAATGTACTTAATAATAAGTAGTAGTCATGGCAAAATTTCTAACAGCTTTAGCCATTGTTGCAAAATACATTTGATGCGAATGTCTTTTCATGGATCTTGAGTTTGTATTTCAACAATGGTGAGGTTAATGTTTTTACAAATTAACCGAAGTAATCAGTTTTTAAATAATGCCTTTAATTTATTTTTAGGTATGAATCCATTGACTGTGGGTAGAGAAGGAGATACACCAGCCAAGGATCCAGAAGATGAGCGTACTTTAATATTGCAAGAATATTTACTAGATCCAGATACAACTGTTGGACCGTTATTGAAAAGCAATGGCTTGTCAGTTCTTGACTTTACTCGATTTGAGGGTGGTGAGGAAACAGGTCAAGTTTTTGAGAGTGAAGCTGTGGTTGTCACAAATTAAATTTCTATCATGTACTAATTCTGCTCATTCTCTCAGTACTTGATAGCAACATGTTTACAGAGAGGTATTTGCCTTATCAGTGAGCATTAGGTAGAGGTGGATTCCTTGAAAAGGATTTTTTGGATGCTTTGTTTATCACTTTTGACTTTTAGTGCAAGATACCTGGCCTTTTGTTTTTTTATTCTTGTTGTTATGCCTTGTAGGTAGCTGTTTTAATTAAGAATGTAACAATATCCTGCAGCTATAATGACTGAATGAAAATCTAAAGCACCATGTGATGCAGTATTGGTATAATAGTTAAAGTTATTTGCCATGGTTGATATTAGAATGGGAGTTAGTGTTGCTATATCTGCATCATTAGTTTCACACAATTTTGATTGAACTAAGTCAGTTGAGAGAATGAAGAACATTCTGCTTTTCTTAAGTATTTATTCCTATCAAACTTCATAAGTCACATTGAAAAATTATTAAAGACAATTGCTACGAAGATATTATAGTCGATCCAACATCTGAAGACTCCTGGCCTCGAAAACGGGGCATACACCAGTTAGCAGCAGCCAATAGGAGACTGTTTGTTTGGGAAGATAGTGGGGAGGAAACCAGTCTCACTCCTGCTCTCGAAGAGATCACATCTGGATGCGTTGCCATTAGAAATTGCGTAGTATATCAGATGAAGGCGAAAATCCGCAAGAGCTGGCAGCGCACACCGATATCTGCTCTCCCGCACGAAAGTTGAGAGGGGCGATGGAAGGGGAAACGTTCGTGATTGGCTACTTGCTCTAAGTAGGCCAAGAGCCTTCCGATGTTGAATCTACTATAGTATTGTGAACAATGGACATTATAATGACTGTAACTTTTATCATGGAATAAGCTACCTAATAATCATGTTTATAAAAAATACAACCAATAAATCAATTGTATATCTTTAATATTTAATTTAAATGCCCTTGTTGACCAACTTTATAAGGTAAATTATTCAGAATATAATTTTTATAAATTTTTACTACGATAAATTCATCTTCATTTCTAAAACATTTCCTGGTCAAATTATTTTTATCCTCTTGGATTTGGCTTAAAATTCCCAGGAAAATGCAATTAGCAAGCAAGTTCTACAGAAAGAGTTGTCCTCAGCCTGATGAAATTAAATTCACTTTGTTTTTAATTTCTATCCAAGATTTTGTTGTCAGTTATCATTTCTTCTTGACTAGCTTGAAGGTGTCTTCTTTTACAAGTGGCATGGACTGATTTCCACAACCACATACGGCAATCTTTTTTCCATATTGGTGCAATATCATCTCGACGATGTAAGGTTCCCTAGTAGAAGGTTGAATTTAAGATCATCTGTTTCTAATATTGTATGATTAAGAATGACTGAAAACATGAAAGACTGTCCCAAACTCAAGAGTAAATATACTATTTTTGTAGATGATATTGTTAAATACAGGAACAAAAGAATAATTATACCTGAAAATTCAGAAGTTCTGTATCAAATGCAATAAATTGACCAGAATCTCGTTCTTGTGTAATTATGGTCGAAGGAGCATTGCGTAGCATCGCTTGTTTTGATCCGTCTTGAAACACTACCTGTTTATATATGTTGCAAGTGTTGTGCAATAGTTGGGATTTGTTCTCTGTAGTACTTTTAGGAGGCTTTGGGATTTGGTTCATCAGTTTAATGAAACATTCATGGCAGCGACATCCTTGGCCTGATTTCAAATTAAGTATTTCCTCCTCATATGGGTTCCTATCAGCTTTTGCTTTGAAGAAGAAACATGCTTATATTAATTAGATTTAAATATAAAAAACTCTTATATGCAGAGTATGGCTATTGCAGATTGGAAGTTATGTTTCACTGTGCGGGGAGCATAGCAATAACCTCAATATTTTTCTCATTCTATTTCTTCATAGAAGAATAATTTATATTGTTGCTGGAGTTTTTGCTAATTATTTACACTCTTGGCATCTTCCAGTGTTCACACAAACTATTTTAAGGTAAGTTTAGTTTTTCTTACTTGAAAAAACAAAGTTGCTGACAGAGAATCAGCCTATGTGAATGAATTCAACATTTTAGCAATTGAAGTTTTTAGTTTATTTTATAGATTTAAAAAGGTAATTAAGTATATTTTTAACTATTTGTTCATTACAAGTTTTGTAAGCACTTAGAATATCAGACATTGGTTTTCAAGTGTAAGCAACATATATTTAAATTATTGGATTATGTACTGTTTTATATTTTCTGTACTTTTGTTCTAAGTTGTGTAATCATGCATAAAAAGAAACAACTGCATTATTTTTGCCTTCGTAAACATTTGTATTTTTAAGTTCCTTCAATTTTATTCATGAAAAATTCATTGTAAAAAAGTTTATTAATTTTTACTAGCTCATAAACCACTTTACAGCATATTACAATGAGTGAAACAACAATGGAAAAGGCAAACACAGCTCTGCCTTGGGCAGGATTCAAAACCCAATCCCTAGCATTGGGAACGAAACATACTAACCACCCCTCCCCAAGGCCCATTATTCATGGATTGCTATGTTGTATTCCTTAGAGCAGGAGTCCCCAAACTTTTTATTGAGAGGGCCACATTAGGCTTTATGTATGACAGCGCGGGCCACTTGAGACTTTTCAAATGACTGATCGGGCCCTGTGAAAACTTCAAAGAGCAAGTTTCGAGGGGTGGGTGGTTATCGAGAAACTTCACCATTAAAAATTATTTCGAGGGGGGGTGGTTATCGAGAAGCTTCACACCATTACAAATTATGTTGGGGAGGGTTGGGTTGGGTCAGGCTGGCGGGCCGGATTAAAGCACTGTATGGACCAGTTGTGGCCCGCGAGCCGTAGTTTGAGGACCCCTGTCTTAGAGCAATGTTTTTCAACCATTGTTCTGCTAGCATTGCCTAATATTCCACCAAAAATAATTTTTTTATAAATTTAGGATTTTTGATGAATGTAAAAATAAAAAATTATTTTTAATTAACTATCACACAGTAACTCCATCAATCAGGAGAGCAAAAGGTAGCAGGTTACAACTTCAAGCCTGCTGCAGTATGCTTGCACATTCCCACAGCCATGGTTATAGGTAATACTAGGGGGGAAGCCCCCTGCTCGCTGATGTTTGCCAACCCCCCCTCCCCTTTTGCTCGCTGTTTCTTTGTTCTTACCATGTACCTATTGGATTTAGATTAGTTTAGTGGGAATATGTTTTGAATATGAATTTAATGAATATATTTTATAAGGGATGTATGTTTGGTTTTTAATAACAAATTAAGAAAATTAGTTGAATAACTCGATAAAAATTAACTTAGAGGGTTGAAATTCCCGGAGATTAAAAATGGTTAAGGTATAGAGCATTAAAGAGAGAGAGAGAGAGAGACAACCAGAAATATTATTGAAATGTTAAAAAATTTACCAAAACTTGACTATAAATTCAAAATATGAGCGAATGAGATTGAGTATTCAGTGGTAAGAATAAGAATCCTCATTAATTTTGGTGTGTTTTAGTGCAAATTTCGTGTAGATAACTTAATTTTAAGATATTTTAAAGATTAAAAGAATGAAAACCTTCCAACCAAAAAGGTGATTTTTACGTGCTATCTTATGGGAAACGACATTCATCCTCTGGAGTTGAACCAGTGTACTTTTTTGAAATTTTTTTAGTCATAACATAAAGATTCATCAACACTGAAAGCCTGAGAAATTTCAGACTTTAAGTTTATTTCTAATCGAGTTATTCACAAAATTAGAACGTTACGCATCATGATGACCATTACGATTTTATAATATAGAGAGATATATGTATATACCGTATATTTCGCATATAAGTCGACCTTTGAAGCCTAAAAATTTTTTTCTAAAACTTAAGAGTCGACTTATACGCCGAACAAAATGTGAACCTTAAATTACAGATGAATAACATCGATATTTACGAAGACCATTGATCTTTCGGTGGAGGTGATCGCTATTTTGAATCTGCTGTTCCAGTGTTTACATTTTATGACATTTATCTTAGAATATTTATAATAATTAATTTTAATACTGTATTTACGTAATCTGCATCCTCATGTACCATGCGCACCCATATTTTTGGACCAGTTCCAGGAGGAAAAAATAAATTTGTGCTTTAATAAGTTGACATCTATGGTGGCGGAAAGTTAGAAAAAAAATCAAAAAGTGTGGGATTCCCCATAGGTGTGTTCTCTCCGTGGTTCCCTTAAGCTGTGGGACTGCACGGCTGCACAGCAGTTTTTGAAGTGCCATGCACTAAATTTTTCATGCACGCACAATTGTATCTTAGAATATATTGGAACAGGGCCGCATCAACCTTGGTGCACTAGTGTTATCTAGGTGCGCATAGCAATATTCATTCCGCCCATGGATGAAAAAAATTAAGAGGGAAATATGATTCTCTCCCGGGTTAAAGGAGCATCAGTGGCTCACGATGAATTTGGAGAATACAGATGCCAACTTATTCTGGCAAAAAGTGTCGGTAGAAACTGATAGTAAATTTTTAATGACAGAACTGCTTTTTTTGAGTAGCAATAATTAACTTAAAACTCAATAAAAAGGTACAGCTTTAATATTATAAAAATATTACGTCATATATGTTGAAGATGTAACAACGGCAGTATAAACCGTGCATTTACACCCTAAACGTTTCTTGATTGTGTAGATATGTGTGGACTTCGTAGAATTCTTCGTCTTTTGTGAATATAAATGTAGACGCAAGTGTGTTGCGGTAAATTTACTATCAAAACTCGCAATTTTTAAAACTTGGTCAGAAATCGTCATGTATGACGTGCTGTCTCTTTTGTTACCGACATTTTGGGGAAAAGGGTGCACATATGTAATATTTTATTGAATTTCACCACCGTAGAGATTGATCGCGATCACTAGGTATAGTTCATTCCGATAGTACATATCATTAGCAACTGTCTTCAATCGAATTATAGGAAACTTTATTTAGTGGTTCAAGCTCTCCAAGAATAACAGTTTCTTATTGGTTGAAATTAAAACATCTGTCACATGGAATGCTCAATAAGAATAGCACGGACTCTAAACAGTATTTATATATATTTTTATTGTTATGATTATTTCTGTTTTGTTAAAACTTGGATTGTATATGACTTCACTTTGGTCTGAAAACGATTTCATAAGAAGTATTTTTAAGTGAAAAAGTGGAGGTCGACTTATACGATGAACATATGACTAATAATGTATTTTCATTCATGAAAGCAGGGGCTGATTTATATGTCAGAATATACGATAGGTGTTCTGCCGCTCAAAAAAGGTTGAAGAACACTGCCTTTGAGTAAGATAATATCTCTGTCATTACTTCACATACACATGGAGGGCTTCAGAAATACACTCGCAATGTCTGAGTTAAAGAATGACAATGCCAAGTAGTTGTGTAGCCTAACCTACCATGAAATGAATTATGAGCAAATGGATTTTGTGAAGTGGCAAGTAGGTTTTAGTTGTATTTTTTTAGCCCTGTATACATGACTATTATAATGTACAATGCAGTGATTTTTCATCTGAAATTCTTAGATTAAAAAGGTGCTTGTTTAGCTTACCAGTTTCATTGTAAAAATTGCTGGTATCTGAAGGTAAGGTAGTATCCAAAATCATTTCTATCGTTTCCTCTTCTTCCTCTAATTCCTTAATTTCTGTACTGCTCTTAGAAGATCTTGGTGATTCACTCATTGTATGATTATTGTTTTTTAACCACCATGAAAATATGTCTTTATTTCCTAAAAAATGTGAATTATCCTCTTTGTTAGTACTCATGGACGTACTTTCAGTTATGTTGCTTGCTCTGTAAAACTGAGTCCTCAGGGCACCTGTTGTATTTTCGTTGATTATATTATGAATTTTTAACTTGTTCTTTACATTTGAGCAAAATTTTAATTTAATTTCTTACTTAGTGCTGTATTACTTTCAGAAATATCATTTTGTAGGATTCTTAATGAAGGAAGTGAGGTTGAGCGATGCATAGTGGAAAAAAAATTTAACTGTGATAAATATTGTGAATTAGATGGATCATCTGAAGGTTGACCAGTCATGCTGCTAAAGTTGTGGGAATAAAAACACTTTCTGACTATACTATGAAACAGTTACCTTGGAAAGTGTCAAATCCTATAGATATACCTTTCTATTTAAGAATTACTTGATCAGAAGGTTCAGTATACTTATTTTAATAATGTATCAGAGCTTTCCTTAGATTGTTTTGCACTCCAAAACATGAGTTACCAGTCATGCTTATTATCACTTATTATATGTTACTGTAGCTTTGTTGAAGTTTCCATGGCAAAAGGTTATAAGTAAATATTTATAAACTGTAATAGCTAGTAAAGTTCAAGTAATAGAGGTTATTAAATGGTGAAAATACCTTTTTAAACAAAAATAATATTTATTGATGTTTTTTAGAGCTTTCCCTGTGTCTTGATAGATCAGAGTTAGAATGGTAAGAAAAATACCTTAAATAAGATATGAAAGTAACTGGTGTAATTCCATAATACAAAACTGCATAAACATTGACAATGAAAACTTGCCATATGCCCAATTTTTTTGCAACAAATAGTTCAACTTTTATTTCTCGCAATATATTTCATGGAATGCATTGAGCTGAATTTTTTGCTCAAAAAAGTTTATTTTTAATTATTTGGAGTATAAGCAGCCAATAAACAACACAATTCAACATTTGGAGTACTTCCAAAATGCTACTTTTCTTATGGCTACAGTACTTTCTGCTTCAACTATATATTTCAAGATCAATATTCATTCAAGAAAGAATGTTAAGATAAATATGTTACAGCTATTCCTGTGAAATATTGCTACAGATAAATGCTGATAAGTTTTACTGCAAGAATAACATAGGTATGTGTATAGACTACTTATGGAATTTTTATAGTCTGATGAATTTTATTAGTTCAGATCACTTTGTTATTCAAACTTCTTTCCAACTACAAATCCCACTTCCACTTATCCCTACCAGTTATCATGACACTAGAGTCTATTCTGACTTTAATAACTCTTATCTTTGCTCTCTCTCTCTTAAAACAAGAAAATTGGTATGATGTTTAAAAAGCTAAAACATTCTCTAAAAGTTTTAATTGCTTCTATTCCAATTTCCTATTCTTATTCAATTGCGCAATTCCTATCACAAGGAGAAAAACAAATATAAACCAACTGAAAAGTAAGAGTTGGATTACTAATGATATAGTGAGACAGTCCAGAGCCATTAAACAGTTGTCCCATCATTATAAATCAAGTGGTAGTACAGAATCCCGTTCAGACTTCCTGAAGGCAAAAAAAGAGTATCAATCTTAAAGTAGCAAAAAAAATCATACGACAAAATATTAATAAATGCAAACAACAAAACCAAAGTATCTTGGGAAGTAGTAAAAAATGAGTTAGGTAGACAAAACTCCCAATTTCTTCCTAAAATCTTTGATGATGAAGACCAGGACCGACCTGAGGTACGAGTGAGCAGGGCAGCTGCCCAGGGTGCCAAAGTATTGGGGGCGCTACGTCGATCATCTATTTTTGCATTACTTGCAAGTGAATAAATATTGGATGCCAATTTACATCGTGGAACTAGCTATAATCTTGATGTTGTCCCTTTTATTTTTTTCAATAAATTTTTCATAGCGATGAATAAATTAAAATGCATTTCGAAAATATTTCAACAAGCATATACAGAGCGGACACTGGATTGCTATCTCGCCTGGGGTGCCAAAATTCTTCGGGCCGCCCCTGATGAAGACAAGCCCATCTGTAACCGTCTCAGTACTGTATCTGTAATATCATTAATCAATAATTCCTAAATCTCCCTGAACATCCTCAAAACTTGAGTAGCCCTACCAATAACTACATATCTAAAACCAGTTCTTGTGTACATAACTCAATTTATTTATATCCTTGTAATGAAAGGGAATTAATGTTATGTTTTAAAAAACTAAGAACGAGTAATGCCCCAGGACTGGACGATGTTCCTGGCAAACTATTAATTAATTGTTATGCATTTATTATCAAACCATTAGTTTATTTAATAAACTGGTCTCTCTTAGAAGGCATTTCCAAACCACTGAAAATGAGTAAAATATTGCCAGTCTTCAAAAATAAAGGCAGCAAAGATGATATTCACAACTATAGACCCATCTCCTTATCTGAATTATCCAAATTATTTGAGCATATTTACTTCAACCAATTAATACTATACCTTGAAAAGAATAATCTAATTTCAAATTCACAGTGGGGGTTACAGGAAGGGTAGAGCCACAGAGTCCGCACTCATTCAAGCTATGGACTTCATGTCCGACTCAGTTGATCATGACAAATCAACACACCATTTTCCTCGATTTTAGTTGTGCATTTGATAAAGTAAACCATTCCATATTATTAACAAAGTGTTGTGATTTAGGCATATGAGGTGTTGCATTAAATTGGATATCATCCTATCTCTCCAATAGGTCTCAGAAAGTTGCTATTACCAGCAATGCTAAACAGTTTACTCAGATCCCTTACCTGTGACCACTGGTGTTCCTCAGGGATCCATATTGGGGCTGTTCCTTATTTACATAAATGAATATAATCTTTGCTGATGACACAAATTTTCTCATTTCTGCACCAAATTTCAATTTATTATTGAGAGTCAGATGAACCTGAATAATGTTTTAAATTGGTGTATCACAAATAAACTCCTTAAATCGCAGTAAAACCCAAGTGATAAATTTTTCCAAAACTCCTCTTCAAGACAAGTTTGAACTGACCTTAAATAATGAAAATATCATCCCTACATATCATACCAAGTTCCAAGGACTACACGTTGAGCAATGTGGTAAGTGTTCTCAACATATCTCATGCCTCATACCAAAATTAATTTCTTCCCTTCACTGTATACATTTCATAAAGACTTCAGTTTCCCTCGATGTTTTACTATCAGTATATTATGGATATTTCTATGCTCGTGCCTGTTATGGCATAATGTTGTGGGGTGCTTCACCATCAATACTAAACAAAGTACTCCTAATTCAAAAACGTATTGTAAGATGCATGTTGAATTGTTCTCAGAGAACAATAAATAAACAAGCATATGAAACAAAATGAGTTACTACTGGGTGCCCCGGACCCCTTTTGAAAAATAATTCTTTGTGATAACCCTTTCCCAGAAAAAACATTAAAACCAACTAAGGAGAAATTGTAAAAAAAAACTTGATTTACAAGTAACTGAGGATATTGGTGAGCCATCAGCTCGCTTTCTTTTTAGATTATAATGCCTTTTATATTGGGTGTAGCCATCTCCGGGCTCTATCGTGACCTTCGCCTCTCTGGACTGAAACTATCCCTCCCCATTGTCCGGTGATCGGGTGGGTAAATATCGCCACAGGCAGATCAGTCATGGGTTTGCAAGCTTTTGTTTTATGTGAAAGGGTTATCTCAAAAAATTATTTTTCAAAAGGGGTCCGGGATAACCCAGTAGTACCCAAAATGAAGAGAAAAAGCTTATCATTAAGACAAAGCATTTGTAATATATTTCTTTGAATGCTAAAATTAAACCATGCCATAAATTGTTAGAATATTTCCTTCTCCAAATAAACTCCCACAAATGCTCTTCTATTCTCTTTTTAGTCCTGTTCTTCATTTACATTATTTTTCAGTCCATACCAGGTACCTTCAATAGTATTAGTGCGAACACCAGTAACAGGATCCTTAAAAAATCTTGAGTGATTTACTGTTTGATTTTGGTAATTTAATGTAGACTTGGAAATTTGATTGTAGCCTTTCCATAGATCGGTGTAAACGATTGAACCAGGTAAAACATACTGTTCAATGATTGCTGAAAGATTTTCTGAATTTCTTACTTTAATGGGAACTAAGAATACTTTGCATTCTTCAGTTCGTTCAACGCTGCTGAAAACCCAAATTCCTTCCACACGGTGGCCTCATTGATATTTACGTTTACCTAATTTAATTTTATCAATTTCAAAAACAATACCATCCCTACCAATTTGTGCATAATCGAAAGTCAACATGATCCAAAACTAATTGTCGATAGTATTGGTAGAAATCACTGAGTTTTATTACTACAGCCAGACATAATATGCTGCAGAATTTGGTACCTTTAGTAGCCAGAGATATCCAAGTAATAAGATCCTCGATATTGGTAGTTTTGAGTGTGCAAAAAAGGTATTCACATGAATAGAAACTTCACTCTGATAATATTTTTGGAACAATGATAAGTTTGTCTTGTCAGCTTAATCAATGCTATTTCACTGCATTTTTTTACATTTCCAGTTGTTTTCTATGACATTTTGGTCAATTAGGAATTGTAAACTCTTTAGTTCATTACTGAACATCAACATAAATTGCTCAAGAGTAGGAAACATATTAAAAGGGTAAAATATTGTTAAAGCCCAAATAAATAAACAATAATACAAACTAAATAAACAATAGCATAGTAACTGTTGCAAAAAAGAAAAAAATAAGGAGGATATATAACACTTTGACCCAAATTATTATTATACAGTATCATTCATTTCTGACAGTTTCTTTTTTAAGTTATCAAAACAAGATGAACACCTCCAGCAAAAAGTGGAGTTTAGATAATTCATTGAAAAGTTAAACAAGAAACTGTTTTGGCTCAAGGAAAAATATTGAGGGTAAAATACTGAATTGTTCACCGATGATATAGATAAGGTGGTATTAATTTTGAAAGTTTTAGGAAAAGAGGCAAACATGCAGAAAGATGAGAACAAGCTTGACTAAGCCCTTGAAGTAAGCATTTTTTCCTTATTTCAAATGACCGAATATAGCTTGAAAATTATCCAGGGAGTATTTTTATTGTTAATAACAATATTTTTTATTAAAATATTTCATGGACAATTTTCTTCTTTGGCGATAAATATACATATTTATTTTTTTGATAACGTTTATTCTTTTGAGCCAGGAAGCAAATTCCAACATCCTCATATCACCTTGGATTTGGTTTGTTTTTCAGGGATGTAACTCCCACGGACATCAAGCATCTACTATATTTTATTAATCAAAAATAGTTCTCTGTATACCACTTTAATGCGATTTTATCATTTTCAGAAGCCCTTATCATATTAAAAACTTGTAGGGTAAAACGGGGAAGAAAGGAGATTAATTTACAGCAACTAGTGAATCAAAAATGAAATTTTCATTAACATTTTTAGCTATTTATTTTTGAAATGTCTATTAAGTATATATCTTTGCTGTAATACATAAAATTAAATAGAAAATTTTAGAGAGACAACGCTTGATTGAGCAAAAATCAAAAACTTAGAGCAGCAAAAAATTTCACTTAGATAATTATCAAATTAATCGATAAAATTTTGTCATTAGCATGCAGGAGACACTTTTCAAACATGGTATACACATATTACAGCACATGAAACTGATCACATATTTGCACATATATATTTACAAGTTTTAAGCATTGATAGAAAAATAATTATTCACAAGTTTCACAAATTCATCAATGAAATTTTGACAGACAAGTGATAAATATCTTTTCATAACCCTCAATGATTTAATACACCTAATTCCATTTTAAAACCATTAACTGAATAATATGAACTACACCATAAATGTGTAAAACTATTACTCAATTTGACACTGGATAAAAATTCAAAAGAGTCAACATTGGGTATTAAAATTTTCTTAAAGACATCCATGAGAAAACACTAAACCTCTAATTTTACATAGCTTTGTAATCAGAAAGCTACTTATATTTAAATAGCCAAGGTAACAATCTATCTTCAGTTATTAACATGACTAGGTATGACTGAGGGATATCTTCATCCCCTCCCCTGACAAAACCTACTGTGCAACATTATTTTGCATATGACCAAAATAAGAAAAATATAAAAATACAATTTGATATTTCTTGCTTTATTGGAACATATATCGAAGAACAATGCTTATTCATTCACCCAAAGAATAAATATACCAGCTACCAAAACATATGGGACATCAAGATGCCATTTCAAGTTACAATTAACAATGTTTTGCTTTGTACAACAATAAAAATGAAATACCAAACAATGAGAACCATTGTGAAAACACAATCAGGAACGTTAACTCAAGTAATTGGTGACAAAAAATTTTTAAAAAAACACAAAATAACTGAGTTTTCGAAGCATTGTATTTCCTTTGCTGGTTGTAGGCATTAGTATTTATATTTTCCATTACCCTCACTTTAGCGTCTATATGTCAGTCAATTTACTGACCATTATAACATTCATTTTCCGGCAAGCATATAGCGTTGAACAAATAATGAAAAAATGGTAAACGTTCATGAAAACACTTTTAAAGACATTGATGTTATTGAAGAACTAAGACAGAACGTTTACAAGCACACACCTCTAACAGCCAAATAAAATACACTCCCTATAACTTTTGTACAATATCAAAGCACAACAGAATATTCAAAAAATTGCATAATCATCAATATCATTAAAATATACACCTCCCACTCTTCACCCAATACAAGTGCCAATTAATTTTAACAATGAGTTAAGGTGATTATGGTGTACAATAGAAAATTGATTGATCCCACAAATATTTTCACATAACCCAATTAAACCAACAGTGATTAACTACTGAGACACTAATGATTTCATAATAGTAAAGAGTAACAGTAGATGAGGAGAGAGCCCAGAATAACTCAGTGAGATATTGTTTTTAAAGAGTGAGTCACAGAATAGTGGCTTTTATGTGCTTGGTGAGTGAGCTGTGAATGATGAGGTTGAGGTACGGATTGGCACATGGTTAAAAACTCAAGTTTTATACATTAATATATATTGCCTTAATACCTTAATACCTCCTTAAGACACATTCCTGCTAATATTTTGCTCTCTGCCAGGAAAACCTTCACTTGAAAAAATGAGTGACAGTACTGGTGAACAGTCTTTGCTTCATGGTCGCTAAGTCTCACAAATGGAATAGAAATATGACACGCTTCAGTTACACAAATAAATATAAATGTCTCTATAAAAACAACAGAAAGTGTGAAATAAAACAAAATTGTTAAAAATTCAACCACACAGCCATGCATGCATTAAGTATTACTTATATATACCTAAAAAAATAAAATTATAAATTTGTGAAAAAAACTGCCCAGAATTTGAAATAAAAATTTACTAGTAAAGGATAAGAAGTATTAACAATGCAAACTGATGCATTATGATGTTAACTGTGTTATTTTCAATACAGTCTTTTCATTCCAGGTGCAATGGATTTATTTTACAAATGAAGCCAATCTCTACTCAACCTTCACAAGGAACCAATAAACTTATTAACACTGGGTGCTTTGCAGATTGTAAGGCTATTTACGAGTATTAACAACAGGCTATTCTAAGCCAAAAACTTTCAGTTACACTTAAATCATAAAAAAATAATGCATATAAAAACAAGGGAGCAAGTCATGGTCACTGGAACAATGACAGCGGAAAATTTCCACTTAGTTTTCAAGAGTAAGCTACTACTTGGATGGCTTTTAGCTCTCATAATTGTAATCACAAAATATTGTGCAGTACTCACAAGAAAATACCTTCCATTAAAAAATAATCAAAGGAAAGGCATCACCTTGCAGTGTCAACAGGTTAACCATTTAACAGCTTTCTCTCAGCATATACTGACTAAACAGTACAACCAAGAAACCTGGATCGAGGTGTAACACAATCGCACATACTGCTAGGCTTCAATATTTATATTTCCAAATACTCAGCAATTAGTACATCAGTCAAATGGATTATTTCAGAGGCAGCAACGCTTTTTTATGTTCAACCAGTCAAAAGACAAAATGCTCAACATGTCTCTTCCAATCTTGCCACCTACAAGCTGCCCTATTATCACTGCCAATAACCCCTCCTATAGTCCTCTTTTTTTACTAAAAAATACATCAACTTCGAGCTCGTTATTTCATGCACACAGAACAACACCCTGACCGCTTCCTTGGCATCTAAGTCTCTGCTGCCTAGAAGATACCAAAGAGATAAAAAAAACAGACTTTTCTCAGGTCGTATCATAAGAAGTTCCTATTTTTTTTACCTAATTTAACTCCTAAGGGTGGCAAAGTAGATGGTCATCCCTTCCCAGGGGCTATTAGTAGCTTCCTCCATGAGAAGAAAACAAAACTACTTTCATGATCTCAAGAACCACCCCTTCACATGTGCCTAACTCTACCGCACCTTCCGTGCCATACATAGCCTCAGGAGTCTTCCCATGATTCCTGCAGGTGGTGGTCGCGTTGATGCTTGGGTAGGGGCAGCAGGTTGATGGAGGGGATGATGTCGGTGGAAACGATGAAGGTGAGATCGGTTACTGCAGCCTCCAAGCCCAGAACCACCTCCACCTCCACCCCCACCGCTTCCCCCCCCCAATAGCTGTCATTGTGACTTCATAGATACCAGCTTCCTTCCTCGGGCTCGAGATTCCTGACGGCTGTTGGTGTACTCAAACCATAGGACATTTGGTATGAGCGTAGTGTCACGCAACATGAGAAACTCAGAGGCACGCCTAGAGAGAATAAAGTGGTAAATCAGCAAAATACATTAAATGCACAATCACACTGATTAGGAGCTAAACGACCCTCAGAACGATATCAAATTGGAAGGGAAAAGGGGCTTTCATAACTTTCAGCTCATTCTGAATTTCCTACAACTTTTATAAACAATTTCTGATGAATAATTGGCCGGATTCTTGGAACGTTCCCTTTCTGGTCCATAATAAGGGCATTGGTCAATTCCAAGAGAGCATAATTTCTCTATTCGATTAATATGTGAGCGTGTAAGATATTTTTTGTTTGCATCTCTTATCATAAATAACTGCTCATTACATAAGACGTGTGATATTGGATGGGTGCTTGGATCTACCTTTTTACCCTTTATCTTAATGATCTACCAGCAATAAATTATCAGATTAATTATACATCTCCCTCTCTCCCCTTCTACCCACATTTTTAACTTACTTATAAAGTTACCGTATATCTTTGAGTATAAGGCGATTCGAGTATAAGTCAAAGTGTACTTTTTAGCCTAAAAAAGCATCTAAAATCCAAGACTCAAGTATAAGTCGAAGCAAAGAAAATAAAAACAAGATAATTTTGAAATTTACAAAAAAATTAATATATATACAGGTGAACCTCTACTTATGAACATTCAAGAAACGAACAATTCATATTTACAAACATTCCACATACCAATGAATTGCACCTCGCATTTCATTTACAAACACACCCTCTCACACTTACGAACATCGGTCGCAGTAAGAACACGTAAACTTGTCAACACTTGTCATTTGCCGTTTGTATTCGAAACCGTACGGGTGCATGTTTATGTATGTATTGTTTCTTATTATCCTTGAAATATGGAAAACAATCGTAAACGTAGTGTTTGTGAAAGTGCTAAGAGTGGTTAAAAATGTAGAGTGCTTCCGATGAAAACTAAAATGGACATAATACACAGATTAGAAAAAAGGGAGTCGCTTGCTTAGATTGGTCGTGCTTATGATCTCAATCGTTCAAGAATTGCAACAATTTTAAAGGACAAAGGAAAAATTGGTGGTCATATTCGCAATGCAGGCTCTGTTCAGTCCGTGATAAGTAAAAACGAAATTCCGTCGTTGAAGAAATGGAACGGTGTTTAATAATTTGAATTCAGAATCAAAATAAAAAACAACGCTTGAGTACTGAATTGATTCTTCTCTTCAATCCACTCATTTGGACAAGTTTTTTAAAGATAAAATATAAATTTTAATTTTTCCTTTCAAATTACGTATGGCGATGTATTATTTTGTCATTAGCCTTTGCATTTTTATAATAATAATAATAATTTTATTAACGGGACTATACCCTTTTACAAGGCTAGATAGCGTGAATTTTTCATTCTAATGCACTTCAAGTCAGTCAAATGTTGTTTTTCACCAGTCATGTTTAATTATTAACCTAGAAAAATGTCCAGCTAGTTTGAAACTCAAATATAAGTCGAAGGTAAGTTTTGATCGGCCTAAAAAGGAAGACATTTCTCGACTTATACTCGAAGATATACAGTGAATAGACGTGGTTGGAGTAATAGAATATTCCTTTTGAAAGAGCATTCATTAACTTCTTCTCATTTTCCATTTAATTCAATTAATACTTGCAGTTTCATGAATTCAGCAACTATGCAGTTCCTCATCACAATGGAAATTTTTCATGACAAAATGCTTCAAATTTTCATGTTAAATGCAAAGATAAAGACTGATTCAAGGTGAATTTGAAAACTGACGGCAAAAATATATATTTTGAGTTTTTTTTATATGTTCTCTACTTCACGTCCTGAATCCGTATGATGGTTCTAAATAATTTTAAAATGTAAATCAAAAATGCCTTAGTCAAGTGGAAAAATTAAATGCTCCTGGAATCAAACTCAGGACGTTATTGTATTCAGTGTTTAATCATCTTTATAGATCACGGAGAAAAAACAGCAAAAGAACGTTCAAAATCAAATCAGCCTTCTCATGTTATTTGCTTAGTTCCTAAAATCTTATGAACAGAACGAGAACTTCTTCACTTTTTCTCCACTGTATTGTCCTATGTTAAATTTTCTTCCAGCTTCCCGATTCCCTTTTACTTGGGCTAGTTTCACCACTTCTAATTTAAATTATGCAGTGTATGATTTACGCCTGATTTAATTCTTTTTTCCATGGACTTTTTATTTAATAACGAAGTATGGCATGTGTCACTTAAGATAAAATCACAAAAAAGAAAGACTTACATCGTTAATCATTTGATAAAAGACTCAACAAAACCAGAAAGACAGAAATCAATTAATTCTGTTATTTATTTATTCAAAGAAACTGTAATTACAAATCTGCAGAAAGTTTTCGACTGCGCGGTATCTATACATTTTAACAGGCATTAAAAACACTGTGATGCGCGGTATCTACTAAGTGCTCATTATCAACAGGAAAATACAGTAATAATAATGAAGCAATGAAAACAATAACAGGAAACTAGGAAAAAATTAATGCCGAACGTTGAAAACACTAACGAAGTAACAGTGAAATGCAGATGCAAGTGAGGATGCTTGACATTTTTGCTCAAGAGCTCAACAAGTAACTAACTCAGATACCCTTTTGAAAGTGGCTGCAAAAATCCCAGTAATGGTACTTGGGAGGGATTTAGGGAAAATCCTTAGGTTCAGTGACCTGGCAGTGTGGGATAATATATAACACCTGGTACTAAATGCATGGTCGGTGGGTTAGAAGAGAAAATCCAATCCCTTGTACATGTCACTGATCTCGCAGTAAGCCTTCAGTTAGAGACCCATCATTCGAAACTTCGCAAAAATCAAAACATCACTATAAATGAAATGTCCTTGATTTAAAGAAAATAATAAAAGCACAAAAGGATCCATATGTAGTTATATTTATGAAATTGACTGTATATCTGAAGACCCTCTTAAATGATGTACAAAAAATATTTAGATGTTAACAAAATAATATCATACCAATTATGGTATTATTCTCCTTTATTTGCTTACTTGAATTCATTACAAACTGTAGTATAGATCAGTGCTCCACAACAATTTAAATTTCATGGCACACTTTCTGATTCACTCAAATTTCACAGCACATCAAAATGATTTTCATGAGACAATGGAGAATATTTTACCACCTTGTAGCCAACAAAAATGAAAGAAATAATACGGCTTTCTCTCACAGAAATTATTGCTAAAAATTTACATCTTTCCAATCATTTCAATATTTACTCAAGATTATGAAATAATTCAATGATTAAATTGTCCAATTCTCCAATTACGAAAACACTTGGTATTAGCATCACGTAACTGACAAAGCTCTTAACGAGAGATCATTTTTGTAGTATTAACTTGAGAAGAGTAAAACCATATTTTTCCCTTCCTTATAATACCAAAATCTTCCCCGGCACACCAAGAAGCATGTTGCAGCGCAACAGTTGCTGTGGCACACCAGTTGCAGATAATTGGTATAGAATCAGAAATGTTTTATGCAATAGAAAATTTTTATTTCAATTATTGGCAACACAATTTTTCCGATCCATTTGAAACTTTTGATTTCTCAATAACGTATTCCTTTTTGAAAAAATACCAAATTTGATGAAAATCCGTTTGGCATAAGCCAAGTTACAATATGCGCGCAAACAACAGGACAGAGGAATAGACAGAACAAAGACAATAGGCAAAATGTGCATAAAAAGCTATAGCTAGTGATAATATAAAAGACTTCTAAAAATGTAATTACTCACTACTATGGATGTTTTGAAAATATTGTTTTGCATATGTACACGATACGAGGAAATCATATTGCTTCAATTTATGATAAAATAATTAAGTCATCCTTAAAAAAACTACTCAGAATCATCGAAATCCAACCCACATACCGTATTTGACCGAATATAGCCCCCCTGTTTTTGGCCAAAAGTGAAGTGCAAAAGTTGAGGGGAGAGGCTATTTTCGGGCACTAAAAATTAGGTGGGTACAAACAAGTGTGCAAAGCTTCAATAACGATGAATTTCATTCGAGTCAGTACGTGTTTCTATCCATTGTAAGACTAAACTATTCGGGTTGCGAATATTAATTTGCAAGGCTGATTGACGTCACCATATAGGAAGGATTTTTCAATTACCTGATCGCTCTCATTATCGTCAAATTGCAAGTTTTACCATATTTGCTCGTGTAAGCAGTGCCCCCATGTATCCCGCGCACCCCGGTTTTTGGGCCAGCTCTAGGGAAAAAAATTTGAGCCGAAAAAGGGTTTTTTAAATCACCAATTCCTATTTCTCAAAAATGCTACGCTCAAGTTAAGCATCTTCACACTCCTACGTGACGAATTTATTGGGTGATCTCTTTATATCGGTACTAGCATAAATCTCCTCGGTAGTCCTCTTTTGTTAAACATTTAACTGTTTTTGTCGTCATATTGGTCATGTTCGGCAGAAATCGCTCCGGTAGCGATCATTCTGCTGTACGTAATTTTCCAGCCATATGGTCACTGATCCCTACCGTAGCGGTCGTCATTTTTTGGCGAACTAAAATTATGATCAGTGATCATTCAATGATCACCACGGTGGCTATGACTTTCATAGACGTATCATAGAATAAAGGAAGTATGCCGTATCTGGACGTGGTAGGCGTCGTCTGCCGTGAGAACAAAACCCCCACCAACCCAAACTGGTCGCGCATGCGCCGTGGCCTCCGTGATGATTGCAGCAGAACACTTCGTCGAGTTTAAACTTAAAACTCATTTAAAATTTTTATGCAATGAATGAAAATGACTAAATACACCTAAATTTAGAAATAGAATAATAGATGCGGCATGGGTGCTAGCTTAACGTATAATTGTTTACCGACACGTCATTTTGGGAAAAAAGGTGAGCGGCAAATAAAAGAATTCGTGTAAGATCTTTTTTTCACCGGCGTTTTGGAAAAAAAGGTGCGCAGCTTACACGAGCAAATACAGTAGTACCAATAAAATTAACCTTTCCCGAGAATGGACTAATTGCCTGACTAAGCTCGAATTGTTAATTACACAAACGAAAGATAGATTAACACTGCGCATCGAAATATGAGCAAAGTGCGAATTTATATTGCTGCATAAATTGGTATGTTATTTCGACTTGCTAATATTGCTGCATTAATTAGTTTGTTATTTCGACTTTTTAAAGTTTATTTTTACTCCCTAAAAATGTATTTTTGTTCATTTCCTTGTCAAATCTCTCTTTCGTTAGTATACTCTCTGAATTCTGAGGTACAAATCTGAAAACCTTAAAATTCCAATTAGCATGGCGTTTTATCACTCGCTAATTGGTACTCTTTTATTAAATGAGTGCAAGTTTGATATTTCTTCATATTATACAGCATATTTCATGACATTAAAGTCCTAAAAATGATCATGTCCTTTCAGGGTATTAAAATATTTTCTAGATTTGTGTGAGAAAGATGGGTAGGGGGGCTATATTCGGAGGGGGGCTATATTCGGTCAAATACGGTATATTGTTTTTTATCATAAAGTGAATTTTTTGGAAAAAATCTTTAATTAAAATGTTAGTGTTGAAATAAATTATAACCAACAATAACACACTAATATGCACATATGATGAATCTGAAAAAACCTCCATACAAAGAACCTCCTTACAACAAAGAGCCAAAAATTGGGTCCCTTCAATTTCGTTATGAAGAGGTTTTACTGTGTTTTGCTCTGCAATTCTTCCCTCACTTGTTTAACATCTCATTTCAAGTTATAATTTTACATTGAAGATACTAATTTACACCAGGGGTGTGCAAACTTTTTACGTGGTGGGTCGCATTCATGCATTTGAGTGCCGTATTAGAAGTCACAAGTGCCTCGGCAGGCCAGATTAGAGTTTGCATTGGAACTTATTTAAGGGATTACATGTGATTTTAAAATTGAAAATAAAGTTTTAACCATTTTTAATGTAAAAACTTTGTCAGGCAATGTGTTATGGCAACAATCAAACTTAAAATGTACAAAATTATATATATAAATATCATCAAAGATATAAGGGCTGCATAGAATGCTCTTGTGGGCCGGATGTGCCCTGTGGGACATAGGTTGCATGCCAATGATTTATATGCTAAACCTTTTCATGTTGGCATACTCCTAATTTTAAGTGCTCCATTAGATCAGACCAGAAAATTTCCTAACTGTATATTTTTAAAAAATGTATGGATATTAATTAAAGAAAGAGCATCTTTGATAATTGCTAACTTATGATGTATCCAATTAAATCTTCCATGTGTAAGAGAAAGTTTTTTCAATGCGACTTTCAACATGTAAACCCAAAATCAACAACGTACAATATTGAAAAATGAATTTTTTGATTTAAATAACTGAACCATATCTATCTAAAAGTTGAGAAATAATAAATTATTTACAAATCAGATAACTCACCAAGAAGCAACAATTGGAAACATTGGTGTTAAAAATAGATGCGTGACGGCAAACCAGACTGTAGCAAATATAACTCCAACCAAACAACCACTAAGAACTTGTTTCCATGTATGATACTGCAAATAAACTCTGAAATACAAGAAAATGACATTCTTATAAACACAGTATGAAGTTGACATTTTCAAAATTCTTACAATAGTGTAAAAAGATCATCAGAATCATACATTAATACAAATTTTGAGATTTAACAACAAAACAGGAGACATTTATTTAAAACAGTAGATAAGTGCTGGGGTTGTGTATGCATTCAGGTTAACCCACATAGATTTCTGTAAAAACCCAACATTTCTTCTCCCTTGCCGGAGACTTCTCCAGGGGTAATCTGGCCAGGTGTCCTCATGTTACCTCTACATCTAATATAGTACTACTAATTTCCTTTCTGATTGATTTAACAATTTTGTTAACATTTCATTCCATAGAAACAAACAAAATAAAACGGTACTTTTTGTTTACATAATGACCGAGTTTCATTGTTATAATGTGCAGTATTCATCGAAGTTTGATTTAGCTATCGGTAAGTCTAATACAGGCGACTCCCAAGTTTCGACCGTTCAAGATTCGATAAATTCGAGATTTCGACCCAGTCGATCGAATTGGGAACTACTTTACGCGGAGTAATTTCGTGGAGTAATTGGTCCCGACCAACCATGCATGGTTAAGTTTTAAAGTAGACATAGTTATATCTGCTCTAATTGTTTGAATTTGTGCTGATTTCACTCTTTTTTCTATTAATCTTTTATTTAAATTTATTTATTTTATTGATTTATTTATAAATTTATCACTTGACATGGCATCTAAAAGTAAATGTAATAGTGATAATGTAAGTGAATCAAATAAAAGAGTGCATAAGACTCATAGTTATTAATTAAAATTGGAAATTTTAATGCGTGTTGAGAAAGGTGAAAGCCTAACTGAAATCGCACGGTCATTGGGAATGAGTCATTCCACTATTAGCACATACGTGAAACAGAAGGAGAAAATTCTAGAAGATGTGATAAATTCATGTAAGTTGATAACAACATTAAACAGTCATAGGCACGGTGTTGATTCCTAAAATGGAAAAACTTTTAAAACTTTGGGTAGATGATCAGTGTCAGAAACACATTCCTATTAGTGAGACCATTTAAGGAATGAAAATATTTTTATTGTTTCTTTATTCTTATGTTATTTTGTGCTTTTTTAATAACTTTTATATTAATTTCGCTGTGATAAATAGTTGTATGTATAGATAGATGTATGCAGGTATGCTATCCAGCTCGCATGAGTCGTTTGTTACAAACGATCCAGACCGGGCCATCTGCACAACATATTGCATACATCTATCTTTGAAGTTCAAAACAAAAATTTATTTTTTCCTTTTTAGTGCAAAAAATAAGTTATACATTTAAAATATTTATTATATAATTTATTCATAATTTAATATTGTTGTATTAAAATATTAGTAACGTTATTTTATCTTTACAGAACGTGAGGGGAGACTTTTTCCCGAGATGTGGGAACATATCCCCCGATTATAACATGCAAGTATATGGAAAAACGGCATTCAACATTTAAGTATTCGAGATTCGAACACGTTTTTGGGAATGCATCCCCGTTGAAACTCTGGAGTCGCCTGTATTTTATTTTGATTTGTTTAGAATAAAAGTAGTAATATTTTGTGATAATTGCTTTGTAATCCTCACTTTAATATATCGTCTGTATTATTACGCAAAGCCAACTTTATTCAGAACTAGCGATAGTTTACCCGGTGTTGCCCAGGATTCAGAACAATGTAAAAATAAGCTAATTAAAAAAACACGAAAATCTATATTAATTTATTTTTATTATGTTTATAGCAATTAATTTTTGAAACCTATAATTTTTGTTCGTATAGAACTTCAGGATATACAATGTTGCTCGTTTTTTGCATTTGGGGCCAAAACTAATTTACAGAGATAGTTTAAAAAAAGACAGCAAGAAAATGAATTTTTATTCTTTTAAGCGTTCTTTCGTCCAAGTCCCAATTTCGTATGATGATTCTAAGTAATTTTAAAATGCAAATGAAAAATATGCTGCACTCGTTCCCGATGCAAAGTTTCAGTTCTTAGTTTTTATGACAGTTTATATAATTTTTTTGAGCCCCCTCCATTCCAGACCAAAAATTAAAAAATAAGCCCAAGGTGCACACTCTCAGGTTTCCCTAAGTACACATGACAAATTTCAGCTTTCTAGGTTTATTGGTTTTGGAGTTACAACATTAACACAAACATACTAACACATTTTCTTTTACTTATATGATAAATCAAAATGTACAACTTAATCTGCGTAAATGTAGCTACGAAGAGAAAAGAACTATGTAACATTCAATATTTAAAAAAAATAACGTACGTCCTTATTCTCATCTAATTTTAAATTTATGCATGAGCCTATTTGCATTAGTAAACATTACAGATGTATAATATAATAGTTTTACTTACAAAAAGGTAAGATTCCAGCATAAAACTAATGATGAAATGCCTTGATTAAACCGTTGGAAACGCTTTCCAGATGCAGTCAACGCCTTTCAATATATTTATGTTGCTATGCGTCATTAATTTTGATGCTTAAACAAAAGTTCGATGTGAACAACACTTTTCTTTCGTCAATTTGAATGTTTAACTGACACTAATTGAATTGGAGAAAACAATGATGGTAGCCTTGGTAACGCACGGAATGAGTACGAAAAATCCACAAAATTTTGAAAAAGAATGCGTATTTCTGAAAACTTCGACCGTGTAACATGTAAACATAGCAAGAATAAGATAGAGTTTTAGCCGTCGAATAAAGCAAAAATAAAGAAAATGTCCAAATTTACGTATTTTGATGAATGAAGGAAGAAAACCTTACATTGAAAAATCGAAAATCCCATGTAAACTTAAGGAAAAATATAACTGTCTCCTGGTGCTCTTCCAAGCCAAAAATCTTAAAAAATAAGCTCGAGGTGCACACCGTCAGGGTGCTCTTAGTATGTACGCCAAGTTTCAGCTTTCTAGGTTTATTGGTTTTGGAGTTACAGCATTAACACACACAAATTCTATTTTATTTATAAGATAGATTTAAAATCAATTTTTCTTCGATAAATTCTTCACTGAAATTTACATTTTTAAGCAAATTAAAGCAATTGAAAGATAATATTTAGGTAAGTTTGGTATGTTACTAGTTTACAATGTTAAAATAAATTGATTTATTTTCGTCCAGATAGTTTTCAAAGAAATTATTCTGCTGACTGATTAATTAGTAAGCTCAATTTTTATTTCATACTAACTGAGAGTACCTGGCGAAGCCCAGGTTATGCCAGACGTCTTTGGCGAATAAAATTATGTATTATATGGTAATACAATCATTTCTCTCTTTGCGCACCTCAAAACGTATATTTCCGTTGAAATCTCAATTTCGAATTTTTTCGTGAAAACAATACTTTCTCTATGCTACGTATGTGAGAGTAATAGGATTTCGAGTTCAACAATGTAATAGGTTGGCAAGGTAACTTCATGTTAAAACCGCTAAATTTTGTCAAAATATGATATTAAAACGTTAAATTCTAAAGATTTAGATTCGAAAGCGATAAAAGATAAATTGCTATTTACGTATCATTTTTTAACTTATTATGAAATAACTGTCTTAAACAATGTTATTAAATCATTCGAGAAGATATTTCTTACTTGACGCGCATAACTCCAAACGCAATTTCTCTGGAACTAATCCACTTAGAAAGTTGGTTGAGGTCTTTTTGGAAAGGCCATGCTACGTAGAAGACTTTTGATAACCACTTCTTCTCGCGTATCTCGATAAATAAACGAGATAATTCTGAAAATTCAATTTTCATGGGGGCATTTACGTTACATTTGTGGTGTTACCAAGGAGACAGCACCAAATATGGCTGATACAACTACTGTCAAGCATGGGTACAAATCTAATGTAACTTCATACCAAGTTTCATCTCCCCTCATCAAACGGGGAAGACGCTATGGCATTGTTTCTAGGATACCGCATGGAGTCCCAAAAAATCTTTCGGTTGCCATAGCTCCGTAACCTAGGAGATTCGGACACATGCTTATAGGAACTTTTTTGCTTGAAATGATGTTTCCTACACGTGGGTGAAGTTATGCAGTAGTGTTTTTAAACACCCTGTATATATACAGGGTGAGTCTTAATTACATACCTTAAATATAAGCATCGTGTTCTACACCTACAGACAAGCAAAAAAGTTCATACAAACATATGGTCGCAAATGCTTCGTTAGCGAGATATGGCAAAAGGAAGCACGAGGAAAGAAAAGTAGACAGATAACGTAGTTTTGGATCAGACGTTTATTAGCTGTGTACAGAACGGCATCTAGTCAGTTAGAAATAATTTACAAAAGATGTTCAAACTGTCCACCATTACAGTAAATGCACAACTGAGCCCTGTTGCGCCAAGAATTCCTGGCTCGCTGAAGAACGTCACGCATTTCGCGTATTGTCGTCCCAGCAGCTTCAATGACACTCCATAGCTCGTCACGCGTATTACATCGTTGGGCATAAACGATGCTCATTAGATGGCTCCACAAGTAAAAGCCGGCAAGAGTGAGATCGGATGATCGTGGAGGCCACACAACTGGTCCGTTTCGTCCTATCCATCGACCTGGGTAGTGACTGTCCAAATACCGCTTGACATCGCGAGCAGAATGGGCAGGAGCCCCATCATGCAATACCCACATTGTCTGCCGCATTCCCAAGGGTATGTCGTCTAGTAGTTGCGGTAATTGTCGAGATAGAAACTGTAAATAGGAGGGCCCTGATAGTCGAGGCGGTAGCTCATAAGGACCTAGGAGGAGATCACCAATTATTCCCGCCCAAACATTAATTGCAAACTGCTGTTGGAATCATGTTTCCTGAAATGAATGTGGATTTTCATCAGCCCATGTGTGCTGATTACGACTATTCAAAATCCCATTCCTTGTGAAGCATGCTTCATCCATCACCAAACTTGGCTGAGAAAGTTCGGATATGCTGCATCATGCTTCTGTAGCCATTCGCAGAATGCTCTTCGACGCTCATAATCCAGCGGCGGTTGCGGAGCTTGAACACGCAGTAAATGGAATGGATGCAACAACTGATCATGCAACACCCTCACTACTGTTCGCTGGGAAATCTGGTGACGAGCAGCCAACCGCCTGGTACTAGTACCAGGAGACCGTTCAACGGAATGCAGAACATCCTCTTTCACATTGGCGCTCCTGCGACTTCGTGGGCCATCAACGTTTGTCATAATGGGTCGCATACGACGTTCCAGAGAAATGAATTTACTGCGATTTGGATGCCGTAATTGCGGATACCTTTCGGCGTAAAGATGTGCAGCGACTGCACTGTTCTGCTCTGCTTCTCTGTACAGAAGTATCATATCTGTTAATTCGTCTAATGAATATTCCGCATTATGCGCCATTCTTCAATACGTAACGTGTCTACCAGAACAGTAACCCTGATTGTTCTCCTTGTCGTGGCGCTGCCTTGCTGTTGCCATTGTTGCTGACAAAGCACGAGAGGGGAAGGGAAACGATCGAGTTTTTTTTACAATATTGCCATATATCGATAACGAAGCGGTTGCGACCATATGTTTATATGAACTTTTTTGCTTGTCTGTATGCTTATATTTAAGGTATGTAATTAAGACTCACCCTGTGTGTGTGTGTATGTATATATATAATGGTTGCTGAGATGGGGTGAGGAGTTTATAGGAAAGAGGGGGGGGGGGGGTTTGATGAGAAAAGTTTTGTTGAGGAATAGGTCTCATCAAGCTGTTTATCGCTGAGGTCCAAGTGTTGCTTATCTTGTACCCACTACCATGCTTCTCAAATTATCCATTTCCCATAGTTTTTCTTTTGAGAGGATTCTCGTATTTTCTAAATCTATTTCATGACCTCTGGCAGTGGGCGGCATGTTCTCCTACTGCCGATTTGTCGGCATGTTAGAGTCGAATGGCCCTTTTGTGTTCCTCTACCTGCGTTCTAATTTTTCTCCATTTCCCATGTCTTTCCTGGAGGGTGTTTTATACACCCCCTCTACCTGTAATGACATCCTGTGTTTTTTACTTTCTCATACGAAGTATCGAGAAAGTGTCGTTTTCACAAAAAAATTCGACCTCGAGATTTTTACGGAAATACACGTTTTAGGTGTCGCTGAATCCGAAAAAGTGGTTTTCGCAATGCCGTCTGTCTGTTACTGGCTCTGGAGCCTAGATGGTAGAACGAAAATGAATGAAATCTCGTACTTAGGCATTTTATCATACTGAGCAGAGTATACATAGAAACGGTTGACATTGATCAATAATGAAGAGTAGTTTATTCTATGCATTTTTAACAACAATCCGATTTTCTCTAAAACGGCTATAACGATTTTGATCAAATTTTGTATAGTTACTTGAGTTTACGTCTTCAATAATACTGTATAGTTCATATTTCTCAAAAAATGAATATAAGGCTAGTTTATTCTAGGCAACTTTAACAATAATTCGATTTTCTCAAAAACGACTCTAACAATTTTGATCAAATTTCGTACACTTACTTGAGTATACATCTACAATAATACTACATGTTTCATTTTTCTTAATGAATGAATATAAGGCTAGTTTATTCTTGGGCAACTTTGGCATTAATTTGCATTGGATGATGGTGGGAGATCGCATGTAGGAACCTGTACATATTGGTTGTTTTTCAGAACATGGCATGTCCCAGGCACCTGTCTCCTTTCTCGATAATTAATGTCTAAAAATGTTAATTTTCCCCTTACTATTTCCATTGTAAATTTTATTACACTCTTCCAGTTTTTGTTGTACGTGCATCCAAATTATAAAAGTGTCGTTCAGATATCTTAGCCATAGTACAGGTTTGTCCTTTGCACTGTCAATAGATGTTTCAAATTTTTCATAAAAAGGTTGGCTACCGCTGGTGAGCCCATTGCTGCTCCTTCCGTCTGTTCATAAAATTTGAATTTCCATCTAAAATAGGTGCTTTACTAGTTTAGCTGTATTTCAGTCAAAAAGCTCTTTAACACTTGTTATTGTCTTGTCTGTTGGTATCTCGGTGAACAATGACACCACACCAAGGTATGAGACATAAATAAAATGCTGTAATTGATATGTCCGCAAGAAAAGATTGAAAACCCTTGATCTAGTCTCTTCTAATAATCAACTAAAGAATAACGTAAACATTCAAAGACACAATTAATGACTAGTACAGCAATAAGATTAAATGGCTAATTCTGGTAAATTACCTTATTCTATCACCTAAAATTTAATTAATATGTACATCAATGAAACTCTTATCAGCACTAAATGTACACACTTTTCAAAAAATTCTTGATAACAAGATTGACAATTTAAAAACAATTTCCAAGCTTTAAAGAGAATTCTCTTTCACTATCATGCCAAAAATAATAAAGGAATAACCAAGCCTAAAATCATTAAAATAACACTTTTGTACGAATTATAATTAGTTATAAATGAAGTATACCATTAAACTTCATGTAAGGCATTTACAGTTATTCCCTTAACATTGGAGGACATGATATTTGGCGCAGGCACAAATTTGATATCTCTGATAGAAAAGGCCTTTTTATTCCCAAATGTATAAAAAAAATCTTTTCGAAATTCTTTTTAAAAATAAGAAGTTTATTATGCTTTAATAACCAACATTCTGACCTAAATACATACTTAATGGGTTAATGAAATCATATTATGCACTAAATGTAACTTTGACAAGCAAAAGAGCCACTCAGATTATACTTACCGACTTATAGTTACCATTGTTGCCATTGATACACAAGTAGCTATTATAGCTGTCTTCCAAACATTTTCTAAAACAGTACTATTATTCATATGGTGGAGCCTAAAAGAAATATTGTAACTATATAGGCAATGAAAATCTGTTTTATATAAACACATGCACATATATAATAAATAATTACATTACTGAATTAAAAGGACCAATTAATTGAAGTAAAATACTCACCTCACAAATACAAAGTATACAACATACATAGCGAAGAACCACATAAACTGTGAATGAGATGATGGCATGCCATATTCTGTGTATAAGGCATTACGATGAAGAGGCCTGGCTTCACATATTGTATGTTTTAAAATCAAGTTCAGTAGCTCATTTACCATTGTTCCAATGAAGAAGGCAATCTGAGAAGCCAGCATGAAAAAGTAAAATTAAAAAGCAAATCATATGCTAAAAGTATTTACATAATGCAATACAAGAGTAAACGAATACTCTCAGAGATGATATGAAATTTACGACTTTAAATTTGAGTCACAACTTACACCTGAAAATTTTGCCTATAATTCTGTCAGTATTTTGACAATTTGTCCTAGTTTGTTGACTTTAAACCTCTATACATGACATATAATGCCTAAAATAACATATTAACACAAACTAATTTCTCTTTTTACATCTCTAGAATTATAAACTGTCACGACGAAAAAGAATATATAATAAAATCTTTCAGACTATTCTTACTGAAAATGAAAATTTACCGTAGTCACAATGAAAATGCTTTATTGGGGCGAAAGCGTTCTTACAACATAAAATTACACATTTTATATGGTAAAATTTCATTTTCATAAATAAGTTTCAGTGAGTATGAGATGCAAGTGAGGGCATTCAACTTGACGCAATTGTTTTACTACGACGCGTCATTATAACTTAAATTTGGAACATTTTGTCAGTTTACCGTATGTAGATCCCTTCTGAATAGAACAAGGGCTATGAATCCAGCTATTATTCCAAAAGGCATCAGGCTAGCCATAGCCAAAAACTTCCCCAACCAGTCGCCTAGAATTTAAGTTTACGATATAATTAGCACAGTAAATTGCATTTGGTATTTTATAATATCGTGCCATGCATTTAAGTTTCATGTAATTTTTTTCCCGTATACGAGTCACGTTCACAAGAATTCGATATTTTCTTGATGGCACACCAGAATGCCAATTGAAAAACAAATTTCTTTTGAACATACGCCATTTTCTAATGCACAAAACATGGTAACTAAAATGACAAAAAATGGTTAATCGAACCTTGTGGATATTCTACAAGAGTCAAGGCGAGAGGCACCCACTCCATTCTGTCTTCTACAGGTAATTTAGACGACGGCACGTTACTATCACCATCAGGAACTGCCATCTTTGATGCTGCACTATCCCACAACCCAATTCGTTAGAGCGCGCAAGAAACAATTTCCGGTCGGAATGAAACTATTGAATTTTTGTGATAAACAGAGTATTTTAATTTCATAAATTAAAGCACGGTAATAAAATAATATCTTACGTATCTTAAGCGTACTTCTTTTCATTTTTGAAGAGTAATCATTTACTTTCAGAATGAACCTTCATTTTCACAAGATTTAACGCAACGTTTGTTTGATCCACCAACTTCCAATGTTATAAACAAAGCCATCATATTTGCTTTCTGTTGCCGATTTAGGCGCAAACCCATAGTAGAATTATGGTAAAATTACATGCTGAGAAATTACACCCACACGAAAATAAGATCATAATTTAAAATTCCACACAATCATTTTATTAAGAAAATGTTTTACAATTCAAAAACAGTTTTAAATGCGCAATAAGACTTTAACATAAGTCACTTTATGGCGTTACAATCTCTCCACTTCCGTCTGCAGATATCTGGTACGTCTACGATTGTAGATATCCACTGAAAAAAAATGTTTTTCATTTATTTTTCGTTTCGAATCCTTATGTACTATATAGATAGGGGAACTGATTTACAAGCACACTTATTATAATACAAAGGTTTAAACTTACGGTAGTTTCATTCGCATAAATATCCAGCAGGTGAAGAATGACACCAGTATGCATAAAAATCCAACGAATATAAGAAGTAATCTGTTGAGTTTAGGCGTAGAGGGGCTGTGAGTTTGGTCCAAAACAACAAATCCAAGTCCTCCCAAAGTGAAGAGAAAACTCGAGGCTAAACCTTCCATTATATACTGACCATTCACTCGATACGGCATGAATGCCACCTGCAGATAACAAACAATACACTCAGCTAATAGGTCCCATCACTAACTATAGTAATTAACAGAAAAATAAACATACCGGCCTGGAATGGCCATGTTCGTCAGTTGTAGACCCAACACTTGGTGGCTCAACAATGACATCATAAATTATACCTGTAAATATTACAATTACATAAAATCTTGTCATCTCTGTAAATTAACAACATAATGCAACCGTAATCTACATACCCCCGGTCACTAAAAAGTATGAGAGCAAGACCAAAGAGAACATGACCATTGCGGATGGTTGATGGAGCCATGAGGGTCTCTTAATCTTCAAATTTGGAACTTCTAATACACAAAACGGTATTCTATACAAACTTTCCATTATAATGCAAAAAATATTTACACTACCGTGTTGTACAAGAACGCATTGCCTGAATGACGTGTACAATAGCGACACCTTATCAGATACTAAAAAAACAATTGAGATATTGGTAGCGAAGACCGGTCGTTTTAAAAGCGGTATGTAGAGCACTAAAAATTACTACAATCCAATACTAATACAACTTTTACGTATTTCATTACGATTAATTATTTTCATGGTATTTATTTTAATTGTTTTTAAGTGTTATATAGGGCGTTCCTCTGCATCACGGAAATAATTTTAATCATTTGAAGAATAATGTTTTAATATGAATACACTTATTTCATTCTTGCGTGAATCTGGATTTATGTTTAGCAACTTAATTTGATTCACAGAAAAAACAACGCAAGAGCTCTTATTTTTATTAGCAGTTTGCCAACATGTTTTAAATGTTATATGTAAAAATGAAATAAGATTGATCAATTATAAATCTAGCAATAAAGTCCCCAATAAATAAAAGTTCACCATAAACCTCAGCAGCGTTATCATTAAAATGTGAAAGAGAAACTGCATATTAAACTTAGCTGATTCCACCTTAACATCTATTGAAGCAAATATGAGCAGTCTTACATTTTGTTTCATTTAATAAATTTTGTGTAAATTTAGTTTACAACCTTAAATCTAGCTGCTTATAAAAACTTAATCCTTCCATGAAAACGATCGTATTAATCTTTGAGAGAAATCCAGGTACATTAGAAGCCTCATATTAAACTTCTTAGCTGATTCCACCTTAACATCTATTGAAGCAAATATGAGCAGTCTTACATTTTGTTTCATTTAATAAATTTTGTGTAAATTTAGTTCATGACCTTAAATCTAGCTGCTTATAAAAAATTGATTCTTCCATGAAAACGATCGTATTAATCTTTGACAGAAATCTAGGTACATTAGGAGAGTGCAATATAATATTAAAAGTTGGTTTATTTATTATAACCTGTTAGTCTAAAAAAGTTTTTTAAATATTAGTTCAAGTTGAAATTTTGAAATTATATTTCCCAGTTGTTTATAATAACAAAGAAAGAAGTTTTGTGGTAACAGTAACATTTTATTATTTAAAATTTTCCCCTTTGTGAAAATAATCTCATTGAAGATAGGAATATTCATTGTCAAAGGACTACAATAAAAGGATACTGTAAAAATGCATTCTCACACTATCCATAGGTGATGTGTCAGCGCTCAGTAACATAATTTTACAATTCAGTGTAGAACTAATTTTAATAAGAACTGGAGTACTGTTGAATACTGATATCTGATGGAATGCAAACTGTAAAATAAACTAGTAATATACATACATGACATGTCTTGTTTTAAGTGTTCATGGTCCAATGCAAAAAGACTGACAACAAGCAGAGTACCATTACTTACGGGCACAAAGACTCTTGTCAGCATTGCAATCACAAATTAATCACATCATAGGAGTAAATCTAGATCATAATGTTATAGCATTGTAACTATGAAATGCTATTACCAGACTGTTTGCTGCATTAAGAAATTTTGTTTAATTTCTCAACCAAAAATTTTGTTTCTAATTCAGTTTACAACATAACGCAGTAAAACATCTATCACCCTGATAATGAAAAGCTTTTCCAATGAAAAACAACAATTTCAATTACATCAAAAAGAGACCATATTAGAAGTAAACGTTAAATACAGGCGACTCTCGAGATTCGACAGTTCGAGATTTGACAAATTCGAGATTTCGACGGAGTCAATCAAATTTGGAACTAGTTTACGTGAAGTAATTTTCGTCCCGACCAACCATGTGAGGTTTAGTTTCACTGTAGACATAGTTATTTCTGCTCTAATTGCTTGAATTTGTGCTGATTTCACTCTTTTTTCTGTTAATCTTTTATTTAAATTTATTCATTTTATTGATTTATTTATAATTTTATCACTTGACATGATATTTAAATTAAATGTAATAGTGATAATGCAAGTGAATCTAATAAAAGTGTGTTGTTCAAGTATTAGCACTTATGTGAAACAGAAGGAGAAAATTCTAGAACGTGATAAATTCACGTAATCTGATGGCTTGTTTGACAGATTTAAGAGAAGGGCAGGTTTGCATAACCTTAAATTAACTGGCGAGGCTGCAAGTTATTTTGTGCTTTTTAATAACTTTTATATTAATTTCACTGCGATATATAGTTGTATGTATATTTGGAGAATAAATGAATGTCACACTAGTATTTTTTCCAGATTTATTTGCACTTAAAAGCAGGAGACGACCGTGGTTTCGCTACACAGTAGCATCATCAGGTGTAACTAATGACTCGCGCGAGCTGAGATGCGGGAACGTATCCCCTGATTATAACATGCAAGTCTATGGAAAAACGGCGTTCGATATTCGACCATGTTTTCAGGAACGCATCCCTGTCGAATCTCAGGAGTCGCCTGTACTTAATTTAAGCAGCTGCAATACATAAAATGACGATGGATACAAATCTCTAATCAGTGCCACTGTGTGTGGAGAGTTTACGGGGTAATTGCCTAAGGTATCGCTTTAGAAGGGTGACCTTATAACAGTCTCACTGCCAATCTTCATTTAGGTGTCATAAACTGGAATGACAGTTTGTTCTTTTACAAAGGCTCTGTGTCTAATTGTTCTCGTAAGACATTAGTGTGCTAAAGTTATTAAGAAAAGGAAATAATAGTCATTTTTTCCACGTTTCCCAAAAATTCATGTCATCATACATGTAGTATGTACTCAAGATTCTGTATACAATTAAGCATTCTCTGTTGCAAAGCAAAGGCTGGTCCATAAGTTTGAGAAGCTATTAATGGAAATAACTTAGCAACTTTATTGGAAAGCCATACACTGGAAAATATCGATGAATTAGGTTGCCCATACGTTTAATGATGAACACTTTATTTTTCATTTAATAAGAAAATAAAGAAAGTGAATGAAGCATATAATTTCGTGCTATACTCAACATCAACTTTATCCCAGTGTAGGCTCTTATGGGAGATTCTCCCTCTTTCCCTTTCTGATGCATTTTTCCCAATAACTCTATCTCTCTCTAAAGCTAGCCTTTACGCAAGGTACAGATAAGCAAATCTTGATGTCAAAACCATTAAACACATGATTTATTGCTCTTTCTTCGTGTTTTTAATATTTTTGTATCAACTTCCTTGCACTTCCACACGCCCGTAAACAGGCAGTTAATTATTATTAATTATTACTATTCTATTTCTTTATTATGTCCACGGCAAAATATCCCATTTGTGATATGATTTTCAACCTTATATTAAGTTGTAACAAAGTTTACAAATGTTGTATAGTAAAAATATAAATTAGTTAGAAGTTGAAGTGTATGAAATACTAATCACATGCTGGGGGCCATTAACCCATTAAGGTCAGAATTAAATGGCAGAAAAATGATGATTTGGTATCTCTTTGTAAATAAAAGAATAGAAAGAAAATGTTAAATTTTAACCTCTTAAATTTTTTCCTGAATTGAAAAAAATGTTTAAATATATTATTTACCTACTTACCAAACCTTCTTCTTCCTTAGTTAATGTAGATTCATATGGTAGAATCTAAAGCAAGAGTCGATGCACAACCCTTTTTTACAAACTGCACACAAAACTTGTCCTTTTCGTTAATCCTTTCTCTGTACATACAACACATTCCTTCTGCAATGGTATGTTCTTCTCATTTCTATCGACTGTTTCTGGATAGCGGAATTCTCTAAAATTTTGTGAAGGAGTACTCACCCTGCACCCAGGTGCCTTTCTGCTACTGTAACCTCTGGTTATATCTTTGATTATTTCTATTATTTCTACCAAACAATTGTATATAGAATATGCTTATTTGAAGCCACTACCCTTGATATATTAGTCATTAATGATATTTAAACATTTGAAATAAAAATTTCATTTTTATTTACAATTTTATCTTGTTTTCTTATTGAAATCCCTTCTAATTCCCGCAAAGATCAGATAATGCGATCTCAGGGCTGCAAAAAAAGGTTATGAATTTGATGCTGGATGAAATGCCTAACTGCAAGGGGCACCGAACATGCCATCCGAAGTTTTGTCCAGTACAATGGCTATAAAATTTGCTGAATCAATTTCATGTTTATTGCATATTTAACGACATTAGATATAGACTTGACAAGATCACTTTGAACAGTGGGAGAAATTCCTTGAAACACAGATGATGTATTTAAATGATTATCTAAAAGAGAATCATAGTCATGAAGTACATTTAAAAATTCTATATACCGTATCTGCCCGAATAGAAGCCAACCCCGGATTTAAGCCGACACCCCAAAAATTTCCACAATTTTTTGGCAAAAACGTAAATTTCGTAGATTTTATGCTGAAGTGTGATGGACATTCATGCACATCTTAGAATATATTATTCGAGATCGAAGAAATGTGTGGGAAATTGTTTAGTTGTTGACATTTTGAAATATTACTCCAATTAATAATTTTGCGTAGTTGAATAATGTTCCACATTCAGTGACAATAATTTCATTCATCTTCATTTTCACAAAAGGTCAAATATAGTGTCTATTTCCAACGAAATTAGCAAATATATTGCCTTGAGAAACTGCATTTTTATAATTATACACGTTCCACGTAAAGTTTTACCGAAATTCAAACAGTTGAGCCTTCAAAACCATCAACGCATTTTGCGTAATCGTCAATTTACGCAAGCGATCTCGCCAAGATATTTCTTCATCCGTCTATTTCCAATGAAATTAGCATATACATTGCATTAAGAAACTGCATTTTTATAATTATACACGTTCCATGTAAAGATTTACTGAAATTCAAACAGTTGAGCGTTCAAAGCCATCAACGCATTTTGTGTAACCGTCAATTTACGCAAGCGATCTTGCCAAGATATTTTTATATATATTCATCGTAGGTCAAATATTTACTTTACGAAAAATATAGTACTATCATTTGAATGCGAAGGCAATGAGAGACTTCGAGATTTAACCATAACCCAAATTTTCCTTGGACTCGCATTTAAGCCGAGGGGTGATTTTTTCATGATAGATTTTGACTAAAAACATCGACTTGTATTCGGGCAGCTACGGTAATTACCTCTATTCATTGAATTTTTAGACTCATCATGACCTTGCAAAGGAAGTTCTTGTTTAGATAAATAACATATTGCATCAATGAGCCTTCTCAAAATATCTCTATTTTTATTCACTTGTTCATTATGCCGGCTTATTTCAGTTTTTTGTTGGTTGTCAAGTAAAGTGTCGATTCTTTGTTTTCCAAAAAGTTTAAGAGTAAGAAAAGACTGAACATGTGCTTGAGATCTTTCATGTTTTTGCTGTGTTGCTGCTAAATGGCAAAGATCAGAAAACCAATGCTTATTCCACACACCATTCTCTTTGTGAACAATAAACATGGCTAACAAAAAAGTCTAGATAGCATTTCTCAGCCAGTTAACCATTCCACCGTTTCATATTGTGAAATGGAAAAATGTCTTGTATATTCAGTTTTTGCATCTTTATGCTTACAAAGTAGATTTGGAAGAGCTGGACAAAGCTTACCTTCTTCATGTTCATACGATCCGCAAAGGTTCGAGTTGAAAATTGTACACTCACAATCAGTAAATCTTCAACACTATTTCCCATTGTATAAGATGGGCAAATATTTTTAAAATTGTCAAACAGTAACGGAAAATTTTAAAGAAACTTGCACAAAAAGCTAATATAATAGAAACCACAATAGAATAAACAAACTCTTAGTAACACAATGCGGTATTTACTTCAAACACCCAATTCACTCCTAAGAGCTGGTCTGAAGTTTCTGCGGGATTATCGACCACGGTATCGATAACGCAGTCGATAATCCTGAAGACTACAACTTCACTTGGGTGCACTAAAATTTCAGCATGCCCTGACAGCTATATTCTACTATACATAACCCAAATATCTCTCCACTGCGCTTGTCTACTGTGCAAGGTGGTTAGTTGTGCGTTTGCTGATTAGCTCTGCCTGGAGTGTTTATTTAATAACTTCCAGTTTCTCTCCACCACATCGCTATACATGGCTCATCGTGCGACTTCTATGCAGTAATCTACTATGCAAGAACCCATTCTCTCTCCACTGCTCCGCTATTCAGTTAAACGCTATAGATCATGCGACGTCCAATAGCACAATTTTGCTAGAAATCTTCCAGTGAATGTACTTTCGTGCGCATAAATTTTTCGGCACAACCATATTTCATAGTTGCCATAGTTTTAATAATATTATACATACGTATATATCGTGATATTTGGTGGGTGTGCGCTGCACACCATCACATGACGTTTTTGTTCCCCATTTCTCGCACATGAAATACGTATAGTGCTCCAAACAGATGCCTCCCTTTTACTTATTTAATAGTAAGATGACCAAACGTCTCATTTTTGCCAGAACAGTCCCGTTTCTATCAAAAAAGTCATTTTGTACCGTTTTGAAGCCCATCGCAAATAAAATTTAGGAGGAGGTTAACAAACGAACAACAAATGGTAATTATAGCCGCAAATGTCTGGTTAGGAAACCTCAGTGTCATTGATAAACTTGAGGTGGCAAACCTAGTCTCCACGTATAATATCCTGCCCGGGTTTAACCTAACTTATTCCCTTCAAATTTCGAAAGCGACGATTCTAGTCAGATTCTCTTTTGATTGTGAGCTTTGTCCTAGTCTGGCATGCTCAGTGGCAGATTACTGCACAGGCACACGCCTGGGGCCTCGGAACTCATGGGGGCCTCAAAACAGTCAAAACTTGATTTTTTTCAATATTTTATTTAGTAAAATATTTCAGAATCAGCATAATCTACTACTTACGTATGCATCTCGTGTTTTTACTTAAGTATGTTACAATGTAACATCCCTTGCATCATTCGAAAACACATCTCACAGTTATAATTAATTTTTTGTGTATTTTTCAACAAGTGCAAGTTTATATAATAAATTTACTCTTTATGCATTTCTGTAATTCAATTTATTTAACCTGCTGCATAAATTTTTTCCATTCGTAAGTTGTAAAATTTTTTGTATATTGAGTACCACCCCTCCAGATTTTTTTGTGTGTGGGGCCTTCAGATACCATAACCCGCCACTGGGCATGCTCCAGACTGTAAGGAAAGCTTGTATTTGCCTTTTTCGCTATAGATCGTGATAGTGACAGATCACCATTTAAAAAAATCATGCAAAAATTTTGTCCCGTTGTTTCTTACGACGGGAAATGTCCCGTTTTCACCTTGTTGAAATATGGTCACCCCATTTAATAGTCAGCGTGAAATAAAAGTTGTAGATAACTCAAATAAATGAATCAGCTTATCCTTGCATCACTGTGAATGCTCACATTCTCAGTCGGATAGCGAAATTCAAGAACTAAGATGAAACAAAAGTTGCAAGAACCCCTAGTATCTCAATACCCATGATTTCCCAAACCTGGGCAAGGTTTTTCTCATGAGAAAGTGATATGCTCCAGAAAAGACCATGTAATATTGATTTCTGTTACTGAACCAATCTTTAAATAACATTGTACGAAGTTATACCGAATGTCGTCTCTAAAAAATTTATGCCTTTATTTTACCAGAGAATAAGTGATGAGCCGAAAACAAAAACCTAGTGGTTTTAACCAGTGATGAGCTGGAAAAAATATTAAGAACCAGCTCTCTAAAAAAAGTAAGGAAATTTGGATAAGGGTGGCAGGATGCCTACATGCCAGAGGCACCAGATCTCACTAGTTTAGTAATAGCGTTCTGCTAGCTTAAGAAGTGTTTGGTTCGTAATATATTCCATTTCATACACTGTCAGTAATTGACTATCAGAAAGGGCAAAATGTACTTGAAAGGGCAAAATCAATAAATTTTCATATTCAACTGGCTCGCATGAGAAATGTACTGGGAAATTCGGGAAATTTGCTGGAGCCTTTTTTCACATGTAGGTCTTTGTGAATCACAAACTAATTGTTCATTTCAGCTCTGTTCAAATTCGCCATGTATACTAACTTGTAAAGACAATTCATTTGTAGAACGGATAGATAAGATTCTGTATTGTGGTTTTGCTGCCCAAGTAGCTGATCATAAAAAAGTTAGATTTTTATGAAAGTTCGTTTATTTCAAACCTGGATACTTTGAAGTCGTAATTTTTGGTCCCTTGAACTTCGAAATAACGAGGTTTTACTGTATATGCCTCACTTGTGCATCTAACATATAAAAGACAGTGTCACAATGTCATTTTGTCATGTAATGCTTTTTGAAGCTTAATATCTAGCAAATGACTGAACCAAATTTGATGAAATTTTCAGGATAGCATTATGATATAACAACAAAAAGTTTTAATGTATCGAACTCGAGATCAAAGACCCGGGTTCGACTCCAGGGGATAATTTCCATTTCCAATAAGATAACACAGAAAAATGGACATTTCGACGTGCAGGCTTTCATTCTTTTTTAGATTAATATTAGAAAGAATTGACCTACAATCTTCGGATATAAGCCATTTTCATGAAAACATTATAAAGTTTCTTATTCTGTTCATCTTTTTCTGCCTACAGTTCAAAATTTCTCAATGTATACGTTTAATTCACACAATTTGAGGAAATCTTGCCATTTTAGCGGGAATTTGCCTTGCCTACCAATTCCATTGTTAGACCTCTATATCATATTGTTAATTCAATCCTTATGTGTATAAAAGTGCTTTTAATGCTTTTAATATGAGAGGGAGGGGGGAGAGAGGTAGCGGGGAGAGAGGTAGGGGGGAGAGAGGTAGGGGGGAGAGAGATAGAGGGGAGAGGTAGATGGGGGAGCGAGAGGGAGGGAAGTAGACGGGGGAGGGGAAAAGAGGGAGAGGGGGAGAAATGAGGAGGGGGGATGGAGAGAGAGGGTGTGAGAGGGGTGGGGAGGGAGGGAAAGAGAGGCAACTATTTTAAGTTTAACCCCTCAATGCCGAGCGACATGTCCTGCACGTCCAAGGTAGTGCTTGCTTTCTTTACTGTTTAACTCACTTAATATATCATACATCTATAAAACCATAATATATTTTGAAAGAGGAAACTTTGAGCTTTCCTGTAAAGCATGCCAAATAATTTTACTATTGTTTCTGTATTTTATAATCTACGTCAAAGTTTGCGATGAAATTTTCATTTTTGCGCAGAAAATACGAAGCGCCACCACCTTTTATTATCTATTGACACAAGGGATATTCGTAAATCTTAATAACCTTTATATGTTTTGAAAGAGGAAGCTTTGACCTTTTTAGTAATGCATATCTTGTAATTTTAATATAGTTTTTATAATCTACGTGAAAGTTTGCGGTGAAATTTTCGTTTTTGCCCCGAAAATTCACTAATTACGCAAGAGAGATTCGTCAATCTGAATAAGATATATGTATTTTGATAGATGAAGCTTTGGTCTTTTCAGTAATGCATGAATTGTAATTTTATTATTGTTCTAACATTTTATAATCAACGTGAAAGTTTGCGGTGAAATTTTCGTTTTTGCCCCGAAAATTTGGTGCGCCACCATATACTTTTGTCTAAATACGCAAGGGAGATTTGTAATTCTGAATATGCTATATGTATTTTGATAGAGGAAGCTTTGGCCTCTTCAGTAATGCACAACCTGTAATTTAATATTGTTATTGCATTTTATAATGTACGTGAAAGTTTGCATTGAAATTTTCATTTTTGCTCCGAAAATTCGGTGCGCCAGCACATTCTTTTGTCTAATTACGCAAGGCAGATTCGTAATTCTGAATAAGCTATATCTATTTTGATTGAGGAAGCTTTGGCCTTTTTAGAAATGCATGAATTGTAATTTTAGTACTGTTCTAACATTTTATAATGAACGTAAAATTCCACGATGAAACTCTCATTTTCCCACAAAATTATGCTGTTTCTGCATCTAATAATCGCTTTTCAATGCACGAGGAATGATTTCTTTGACTTTTGAATTTGGGTCATGGTTCTGCCCATGAAACCATCTACAATAGACTTGACTTTCATAGTCTGTGCGAGATGGGTTCCCAAACAACTCACAAAACAGCACAAGCTCAACCGTTTGGACAGCTGCCTACGCCTTTTGAACAGCTATCACAAAGAAGGTGACGCCTTTTTGAGACACATCATCACTGGGGACAAAACATTGGTCTACAACTACAAGCCAGAGAGTAAACGCCAGAGTTTGGAATGGAAACATCTGAAATTGACGGACAAAAAAGTTCAGAACTCAACCAACAGCAGGAAAAGTGATGCTCACAGTGAAGAAAGCGGTGCATGCGTGGCTTGTCACTCACCCAAAAACATTTTTTTCTGAGGGCATACAGAAGCTTGTGCAACGTTGGACTAAGTGTGTTGAAAAGCAGGGGAACTATATTGAAAAATGATACTCTTGTAAGTTCTCTATTGTTTTTGTATTAATTTAAAAAAATACATTGTGGATACTTTCTGACTCACCCTCGTGCATGCATGTGTGCGTGTGTGTGTGTATACATACACACACACGCCTCAGTTCACTGCCTCAAAGTCAGCGGAAGTATAAACGGAGGCTAAAGGGCAAAGCACAGTGGTGTCCTCGGACACCGGTAGGTTCAACCATGCTATGAAGTCTTTCTGCAATATCTCCGACCAGTGAAAGAGAAACTCACCAACCCGCTCTGGGCCAGTGTGTTGTTTTAAGGCCCACAATCCCCCCATGACAAGTACACCCATAAAAAACGGCCCTCATACTCCAGAGGCTGGATTGCCTTTGACCGTGGCAGTGGTCAGGAACAAGGCATGAAGGCAGAGGGTGCTAAGAATCCCCGGAGGTTAAATGCCCACTGCCACTCTTTCTTATCGTTACCCAATTCCTTTAAACTCAACCTAACTACCTTTAACTGCCGGACTTTGTCCAGCGAAGATAGACTTCAAGAGCTCCAAGAACAACTGGAGAAGATCAAGTGGGACATTTTAGGGCTTAGTGAGGTGAGAAGAAAAGGTGAAGGCCTATTGGAGTTGAAGAATGGGCATCTTTTTTATTACAGGGTAACTAACACAGGAAGAACAGGAGTTGGATTCATCGTCAACAAAAGGTTGAAGAATAATATCGTGTAAGTGGAAAGTTCATCCGAGCAGACAGCTAGACTAGTGATTCAAATAAATAAAAGATATCAACTTCAAATAGTCGAAGTTTATGCGCCAACGTCATCATACTCGGATGAGGAAGTGGAAGATTTCTACCAAGAAGTTGGAGAACTGTATGAAAAAGGAAGCTGCCATCTAAAAGTGGTCATGAGTGATTTTAATGCCAAGGTAGGAGAACAAAAGGAAGACGACAGAGCAGTTGGAAAATTGGGTATGGAGACAGAAACGAACAAGGGGACCGACTTGTAGACTTTGCTGAATGTACTAGTCTATATATAATGAACACTTTCTTCAAATAGAGTTGCAATAGAAAATGGACCTGGAAAGGACCCAATGGTACTGAAAATGAAATTGACTACATACTAGTCTATAAGAAGCAATTAGCTGAAGACTGTTCCATCCTCAATCACTTTAAAACTGGAAGCAACCATCACTTGGTAAGATGCAGAATAAAGTTCAACTCAAAGTTGGAAAGACAGAAGCCTATAATGAAGAAGCCTAAGCCAATCAGAAGTATGAAGAATGGAAAAGCATTTGGAATGGATGGTATCACAGCGGAAGTATTCAAAGCAATGGGTAATCACATGGAAACGATTCTCGCTAAGATTTTTACTTCGTGTCTGAGGAAGGAAAAGATACCAATAACATGGAACCATGCATGTATTATCCTTCTGCACAAGAAAGGTTCCAAAGAAGACTTGAATAACTACAGACCGATCAGCCTACTCCCAACAGTCTACAAAATATTCACCAAAATACTGACTACTCACCTTCAAAACCATCTTGATTCTGCCCAACCCAGAAAGCAAGCTGGATTTCGCACTGGGTATAACACGATGGACCATATCCAAGTCGTGAGAGAGGTAATCAGTCAGACTAAAGAGTACAAATTACCTCTATGTATGTGCTTCATCGACTACGAGAAAGCATTCGACTCTCTCCGAACTTCGTCAGTGTAAAGAAACAAAGAGTAGAAGAAACGTACAAAACCTTGATCAAGAATATCTACGTGACAACATGTCCAGCTGCATGAAGAAACAAATGCCTTTAAGATCGAAAAGGGAATGAGACAAGGAGGTACTATGTCCCCTAAGTTATTTACAGCAGCTCTAGAGGAAGTATTCAGAACGCTAGACTGGGAGGAAAAAGGCATAAAGGTAAATGGAGAATATCTGAGTTACCTGTGCTTTGCGGATGATATCATACTGTTCACAGGAAGCCCAGAAAAGCTCCGTAGAAGAATTGAAGAGCTTGAGCAAGCAAGCCGAGAAGCTGGACTTAAGATGAATCTTAATAAAACAAAGGTTATGTACAACTCCTTCACAAATTCTAAGAAGATACATATCAACGGAGCAGAACTCGGAGAAGTAACCAGCTATGTTTACTTGGGTCAACTCATCACTACTGATGGTTCGCTTCTTGGAGAAATCAACCGGATAGTGAAGATGGCATGGAGTGCTTTTGGCAAGAATGCAAACATCTTTAAATCAAATATTCCAGTCTTCCTAAAAAGGAGACTGTATGACCAATGTGTTCTGCTTCTTCTGACATATGGATGTGAAACATGGACCATGAATGCCAGAATGATACAGTGTCTGCAAACAACACAGAGGAGCATGGAGAGATGCATGTTAAGGATCACCCAAAGAGACCGCAAGAAGTACGACTTGGTAAGAAATAAGACAGGAGTCTGTGACGTGATTACAAGAGTGAAGGCGCTAAAATGGCAGTGTGCGGGCCACATTGCTAGGAAATGACCAGTGTTGGACGTCCAGTGTCATCGAATGGATCCCAAAAAACATCAAGAGACCAAAAAGAAGACTGAAAGACAGGTGGGACAGAGAGCTTATTAAGTTCTTGGGGCAAACTTGGAGGAGGGAGGCAGTTGACAAGGAAAACTGGAAAAGTCTGGGAGAGGCCTTCAGCCGTCAGTGGATTGAAAAAGGCTGATGATGATATATATATCATCATCATAGGTAGTCTGTCCATTGACAGGTCCGTGATTATTCTAGGTTAAACTTGGTTCTCCATATACTCCTATTTTCCGCAGTTTTCTTCATGACTTGATAGCTCTCTTTCCCTTTCAAGTCGTCTACTAGCTGAAACCTTTTCCTACCTCTTTCTCTTTTTCCATCCAGTTTTCCTTCTAGCACTTCTTTAATCATGCACTCTCTCCTCAGGTAATGCCTTCCTCTTTCTGATAGTCTGTATAATCGTTCGCTTCTCTCCTATTCTTCGTAGTATTTCCTCATTTTTCACCCTATCTGTCCATTTTATCTTCAGCATTCTTCTCCATGTCCACATTTCGAAGCTTTCCAAGTATTTAATATCATTTTTCCTTAGCGTCCATGTTTCTGCTCCGTACAAAGCTATACTCCATACATAGCATTTTATCAACCTCTTGCGGATTTCCTGCTTTATATTTCCCATTAGCAGGAGTTTCTTTCTTCTGAATGCGGCTTTTGCTTTTGTTATTCTAGTCCTGATTTCACCCGTACATTTTGCTTCTCTCGTTATGATGCTTCCAAGGTATTTATAATCTGAAACTTGTTCTAATGGCTTTCCTCCAATACTTATGTTCAAATTTTCTTCTTCTTTACTTGATATTCGCATAACCTTGGATTTTTCTGTATTAATTTCCATACCGTATTTTCTACCTGTTATCACTAGTCTATTTATCATTTTCTGGAGTTCCTTTTCCTTTCATGCTAGAAGTACTTGATCAACCGCGTATTTCACTGTTCTTATAATCCTTCCTCCGATTTTGAAATCTCCCGTGCCTCCTAACGCTACCTGCATTACTCTCTCTCCATATATATTGAATAGAATCGGCGATAGACAGCAGCCCTGTCTTATTCCTCTACCGATATGTACTCCGCTGATGTCCGTATTCTCCAACCTGACCTTTACAACTTGATTCACATATAGATTCCTGATCAGTCTCCTGTCTTTCTAGTCTACACCTATATCCTTTAATATCCTCATCAGCAGTACCCAATTTGCTCTATCAAAGGCCTTCTGCCAGTCGACGAAACATACGCAGCAATCTTGACTGTATTCTATTGCCCTTTCTGATATGATTCTCACTACACCGATAGCATCTCTGGTTCCACGTCCTTTTCTGAAGCCGAATTGATCTTCCCCTAGCATTTCTTCGGCCTTTTTCTCTAGTCTTTTATTATGAATCCTCGTGATGATCTTCGAAGTGTGTGACAGTAGGGATATCGTTCTGTAGTCCTTACACTGCATTGCCTTTGGCTTCTTCTTTAGAGGGATCATTGACACATCTAAGAAATCCTGAGGCCACTCTCCCGAGTCGTAAATCTTGTTAATTAGTTTTGTAATCACTTTTAGTCCTTCCAATACCATGACTTTAAGTACCTCTACCGGTATTCCATCGCTGCCTGTAGCTTTTCCTTTCTTTAGTTCCTGTATCGCCTTTTCTACTTCGCTTTTCATAATACTTGGTCCCAAGTTGTCTTTTTCAATGCAATTCTCTTCTTCCAGTTCCATTTGTACCGATCCCGCCTGCTTTTTGTATAGTTCCTTAATGTATTCTTCCCATACCTGTGCTACATCCTTTGGTTCTGCGACTATTTTCCCATCTGTATTAATAATTCCTTTACCACGAATCCCATTAGACTTCTTATCTTCTAACTCCAGTGCCCTAGTTTACATCATATCGTATCGTCCTAACTTCTCCATCTGTTGTATTTCCTCACGTTTTTCATTTATCCAATTTTCCCTAGCTTTATCTGTTACCCTTCTCATCTCATTGTTTATGCATCTATAGTTGGCTCTACCTTCTTCACTGTTAACCTTTTTCAATTTTCTTCTCTCATCCATTTTCTCCAGCATTTCCTTAGTGATCCATGGTTTTCTGATTTTCTTCTCTTGTTTCCCAATCTCTTTATTCAAGGTATCTTTGATGCTGGCTTTCACTTCCTCCCATTCTGTATCCACGGTCTTCGGTTTGTTTTCCAAATTTCTAAGGCGATCTTCCAACTTCGTGCTGAAGTCATCTTTCCTTTCTTTCAATTTTTCTAGGTCCCAAGTCTGTCTATCTCTTCTCGTTTTCCTTATTTGTTTCAGCTTTGTAGTTACATCGACTATTAGAAGGATGTGATCTGAATCAATGTCTGCTCCTGGTAATGTCTTAGCATTTTTTATGCTGTTCCTGAATCTTTGTTTTACTAGGATGTAATCTATTTGGCATCTCATTCTATCTCCTGGGCTTTTCCATGTGTACAGCCTTCGTTTATGGTTTCTGAACCATGTATTAGTCACTACTAAGTCGTTATTAACACAGAATTCTACCAGTTTTTCTCCTCCTCGGTTTCTTTTCCCAAGTCCATATATATATATATATATACATATATATCAGTGGCGTATCCTCATCATTGATAGTGGGTGTGCGGTTAGCGAGGAAAAAAAAGTTTTATGCAACCCGTACTACACCAAGGAAAAATCCAACAGCCATCTCTAGGGAAATAGTTTTTATCGTCATATAGCCTATGTTACCTGCAGGTTAAAATTATATACCTATGCGAAGTTTCGTGATGATATATTCAAAACGAAAACTGTACTAAGTAAAACCAGCAAGAACACAATTATCAACAGAAAATGGATGAACAAATGAACAAACAAAATTAATTAATTTAACAAAAGACAAAAAAGTAAATAGACAACGTTTAAGAATCGCAGAGTGAATATTATCCTCCGACTATTAGCTCTCATCCATGAGTTCTGTTACAAGAAAATTGTTTATATCAACAATACTTTGGAAACAATGAAACGATTTATCCAATCACAATTTGTGGAAAAACTGTGTTTAATTATTTAAGTTACTTATGTAGTTTTAAAAACAGTCTGCTTTGGAGAACTTTAGGCCTCACGGAAATATCATTTAAAACTATTTATTAGTAATATTTCAATTAAAATAATCAAATACAGGCGACTCCCGTGTTTTGACCGTTCGAGATTCGATAAATTTGAGATTTCGACCCAGCCAACGGCAGATCCAGAAACTTCCCAAGGGAGGGGGGGGGCAATCGCCCCTCCACCTATCGAATCCGCCCCTCCCAACTGCCCTATATTTTGAAAATCCCTACCCCTATCAGAATCCTTCTTTCTCTTGCTATATGGACCTAATCTGTGATGTATAATTGATGATTTTTGCATGGAATGAATTTAAGAAAGCACCCAGTGGAGTGAAATGGGGTTATCCAAGGAGGGGGCGAGTGCCCCACCACCCTTGGATCCGCCACTGGACCCAGCTGATCGAATTTGGAACTACTTTATGCGGAGTAATTTTTGTGGAGTAACTGGTTCCGACCAACCGCGTGAGGTTTAGTTTTAGTGTAGACAGTTATATCTGCTCTAATTGTTTGAATTTGTGCTGATTTCACTCTTTTTTCTGTTAATCTTTTATTTAAAATTATTTATTTTATTGATTTATTTATAAATTTATCACTTGACATGGCATCTAAAAGGAAATGTAATAGTGACAATGTATGGGAATAAAATAAAAGAGTGCATAAGACTCATAGTTATGAATTGAAATTAGAAATTTTAAAGCGTGTTGAGAAAGGTGAAAGCCTAACTGAAATCGCACAATCATTGGGAATGTGTCGTTCAACTATTAGCATTTATGTGAAACAGAAGGAGAAAATTCTAGAAGATGTAATAAATTCAAGTAATTTGATAACAACAATAAACAGTCCTAGGCGCGGTGTTGTGATTCCTAAAATGGAAAAACTTTTAAAACTTTCGGTAGATGATCAGTGACAGAAATTCTTTCAGAAGGTTGAAAGACCACAGCCAGCAGAAGCTGCTTCAACATCTGGCTGCAAGGACTAGCCTGTCCAATTCCCCAGTCAATATCCCATCCAGTTCCCCGCCCAATAGCTCCTCTTCTTCCAACTAAAATCTACCAACTTCTCAGTTAATAAACCAAGTCCAGTAAGCGCAGTTGAAAAAGATTTCAGGTATGAAAATGTTTTTAACTTTATTGTTTCTTTATTCTTAAGTTATTTTGTGCTTTTTTAATAATTTTTATATTAATTTCGCTGCGATAAATAGTTGTACGTATAGATAGATGTATGCAGGTATGCTATCCAGCTCGCATGAGTCGTTTGTTACAAACGACTCGCGCGATCCAGACTGGGCCATCTGCAAAACATATTGCATACATCTATCTTTGAAGTTCGAAACAAAAATTTATTTTTTCCTTTTTAATGCAAAAAATAAGTTATACATTTAAAATATTTATTATATAATTTATTCATAATTTAATATTGTTGTATTAAAATATTAGTAACGTTATTTTATCTTTACAGAACGTGAGGGGAGACTTTTTCCCGAGATGCGGGAACATATCCCCCGATTATAACATGCAAGTATATGGAAAAACGGCGTTCGACATTTAATTATTCGAGATTCGAACACGTTTTTGGGAATGCATCCCCGTTGAAACTCAGGAGTCGCCTGTATTTTGTTCCCATGTAAACAAAGCAAAATCAAACACAGAGATTGAAAAACAATATTACGCTAAAAATTTTCCCTTATAAATGCATTGGGCTCTCAACTTCGGTGATAATAGGAGTTGTCATGGTAGCTTATAATTGGTATTGTCATAAAACTGATAAAATCAATCTTTTTCTGATTCTAAATGCAGTTTTATGCTAATTCGATCAGGATTCGGATTCTGTCTTCAATAAAAATAAACTTTGTTCTTTCCTGCATAGAACCATCCATGTCTCAAGTTCATACGATGTTTCTAAGTAATTTTAAATTTCAAATGAAAAATAAGCTGCATTCGTCCCTATGTTATTCAAATGGAGAAAATGAAAAGAAAATATTGTAAAAATTATAAAGGTCAATCAAATTGGTATAAAAGCCTGACTACACCACTTAACTCTTTATTCCGATTAAAATGACACCTTCCTTTTGTGTCTACGTGCTGTAGTTTCTGAGTTATAAAAAACAAACATACAAACACTTTATAGATATCTGTCTATAGACATCACTCGATTATTAATATGGCTTTCATATAAAAAATTGGTTACATGTAAAATGAAATGTTTAAAATCGCACGTGAAAGAACAAACCACATTGGTAAAATGGAAGTATTTTGCATACATTTATACTTACAGTTGCCAGAATATCAACAAACTAAATTGCATCGTATATCAAATATCAATTTCCCATAGGCTTACATGTTATAAACTGAGATGTGCTTTATTAGTTAAAGAACCAATGAGTGTTATATATTGCATAACACAGGTCAAGTTAGCATAGCAGTTGTATAATAAACAATGCGGACAAGTCATATCGTTCTACTGAACATTGGCAATCAGCCGATTATCAACCGCGTTATCGATGATGCAGTCGATATCCCAAAGACTGCAACTTCAGATGGGAGTGCTAAGCTGGCAGCACACCCAGCTGGCTATTAACATGCAAAACTCAAATATCACTCCACTGCGGTCTACGGCGCAAGATGGTTCAAAGGGGATAAGTGTGCGATCTCTGAGTAGCTCCCATCTCGTTGTTGACTTAAGAACTTCCAGTTTTTCTCTACCGCGTCGCTACACACCGGTGTTCATGAGACCAGCTGCTCGCCCGACTCATCGCGCTACTTCCAGGCAGTAATCTACTACGCAATACCCCAGTCTCCACCTCTCCGCTATTCAGTTAGATGCTATAGATCGTGCGATGTCTGATAGCACGACTTTGCTAGAGATCTTCCAGTGAACGTATTTTCGTTCGCATAACTTTTTTGGCACAACCGCATTTCATAGTTGTCATAATTTTAATAATATTACATACTTATACGTATATATTGTGATATTCAGTGGGTGTGCATCGCACACCTAGCACACCCAGAATATACGCTTGATATATACACACACGCATGCATGCACACACACACAATGTGTACAGATGTGGAGAGTTAATTTCAAATATGTAGTTCTAGAAAAAAGGCAACCAAAAAGGTATCAGGTTCTATTACGTATGAATTACTTCCTTGTTTTTATAAGTTCTAATATGCTTATTAAATTATCTTAAATTATTTTTAATAACAGTATTTTATAGATTTATTTTTTTTATTGCTATTACTGTATGCTACAGAAAGAAATTTACATTTTCAGCTAGTTTCATCAAGCTAGCAGTCAAAGGCAAGACTATTGTGATAAAGATAACTGACAATGAGTAGTGTTTGAATCTTAAATATGAAAAAGTACAATGATTTGTAAAAAGTTTACAAAAATGTTATAACATTCAAAACACTTACTGCTAATTGCAACTGCATCCTAAACACACATATGTGTTCTAATATTACCAATTTTACCTCCATAAAGTAAAATTATTTCCTTTGTTTAAAAAAATAATTCACCAATATAAATCCAATTTATAAAAATACAGATGATAGCTACCATGTAACTACAACTTTGTAATTGAAAGACATCTCAATATCACCTTTAAAAGAAAAGATTTAATAATCTGTGGTGGTACGAACATACACCACACCTGAGGGCATATGCACAGTATCAACTCCTTTTGGAAAGAGTAAAGGTAACTCATCATCCTTCACATCAGGTAGTACCATCACTTTGGTTCCAGGCTGAAAAAGCAAAAAGTTGTAAAATTGAGCCTTTATTTTTATTACAATTTTTTAATTCCTAAAAAGTTTAATACATAAAAATTAACAATATGAAATAGGAAAAATGCTGTGATCACTGGTTCAGATGAAACCAACCTGAACTTTCCATTAAAGGTTCAGAACAAACTTTTACATTTACATGTTTTACCCCTCTCCCCAACCACGACCACAGAAGAAATGACTGTCTATTTAAGCATTACAAACATTGAAAATGCATCTGAATGCCAGAGGTGACTATGTCTCTTTAAAAATAAGTGCAAACTATAAACACATTGACCTACTCAATAATCCCAAAATGTGACCTTTCAATGCAAGTTTTACATTTTATGCATTTCAAATTGAATTTGATTGCTGAAGCGGGAGATAACAGGAGCGTAAGTGAATCATCAAATAATTGTGACAGCATTCCTCCAGCTCAACAACTTGGTGAAGTTCAAGATGTGGTTAGCACGCCAGTGAATTAATAAAGGCTACTAGATTAATAAATGGCAGCAAGGACTTAAATGACAAAATCATGACTAGGTCTAAGAAGAAAATAATGAAATCTTAGAGAACATGACTAGACAATAGACCAAATAAATCCAATGGTGAGATCTTAACTTCAACCTACAGACGATATAGAGTGATTTGATGAAAACAAAATTTGACGGCAACGTTATGAAAAAGAAGATAGTGATAACGTCTTATTCATCTACTAGGGCATTCGATACCAGATACTAAAAAACTGTCTTTTAATGTAGTTTGCCAGTTTGCAGTTACCATGTCTGCAAGTTGTTTCCCTCCCCAAAAAAATGTAGAGCAAGGTGCGGGGCCCCCTCAGCTGTGGGGCCCGATTGGGTCCAATAGGTGCAATTGACCTAAGGCCGGTCTTGGCTTCCCCAAATAATTATTGCAGACAAATACTAGGCTACAATTTATTAAATATAATTATGACTAATAAGCATATAGTACAGAAAACATACTTCAAGGTTTAATATGACACCAAAATTGAAATCTTTTGTTTGTTAAAAAAAATTGAACGGTGTTTTCATTCATAAAATAAAAAAATATTCTAAGTATTGGTCAGTGTTAAAAACCTATGTAAAATAATCGATATAAAATTATTTTTTTGACATTACAGTTCTGAAAATTTCTCTATCAACTCAACATTTTATTTAGTATGCTTCTGAGTTTTCTACGGAAAAAGGTAATACCTAGTACATACTATTCCTGGGCTTATAAGTATATAGGTAGCTCTTTTTATAAACTTTAATATCAAAAAAGATCTTTCAGTTGACAAAACAGTTACTGGCAATGTCAAATATAGCATAAAAGCTAATCGTAGATTGATATATATTGACGTCAATCAGTATTTAATAATTATTACATCCAATAGTTCTTTGGTGTCCCTAAAGTGTTCAATTTCATCTTTCAAAAGTTTTTGTTGATAGTGAAAGCATTTTGTGATCATCTACCCCAAAGTTACACCCCTGGAATTGGTACCAATTCCTAAATTCTCTAAAGCAATCAATTGTAATAAGAACACAAGACTTTTAATGATAAATTTCTACTAAACCTTTCAGCATAAAATAGAAAAATTTATACTCTATTTGCTTGGCAATATTTTTTCATTTTAATGATTTAAGGTGTTCAGTTACCGTCCAATTTGCTGGAGTAGCTACTTTCTTAGTTGCACACAATTGGAGAGAGTCAATAACTCGAAGAATTTCACTGTAAATAAAAATAGTACAGTTCCATATCACATTTAAGAACTTGTAATTAAAGTGCACAATGGATAATAATGAAATGAAGTAAGATTGTTTTATTCTGGACAAAATAAATAATAATAATAACTCACTCAACATTTCTTCCTGTTGAAGTAGGATAAATCATTGACAATTTAAGCTTTTTGTCAGGCCCAATTATATACAATGCCCTAACAGTAAGACCGGCTTCCACATCATCTTTTTGATCTTCATCCAACATATCAAGCATTACGGCCAATTCTCTTTTATCATCAGCAATAATAGGGAAAGGGAAGTCTCCACAAATGTCTTTACAGTAGGATTTGATGTCCTAATAATTTAAATTAAAACAGAAATTAATACAAAGAATTGAATTAAATCAAAGAGGAACTGTTTCAAATAAAGCTTTTACTAACTGCAACCCATTTATTATGATCAACCAGTTTATCACAGGATAGTGCTATTAGCTTCACATTTCGTTTCTTAAATTCATGATTGTGAACAGCAATCCTTCCAAGCTCAGTTGTGCAAACAGGTGTAAAGTCAGAGGGATGAGAAAACAGCACTGCCCATCTAGTTTTATAACAACAATGCAATAATTACATTGCTTCTTTAGAGAGATCAATACATTAACGGAATATGATACTAATAGTGAGGCGTTAAATGAAGATTCGACGTATCTTCAGTACTTTATTGCGTAATTTTATTAGAACTCTAATCGCTGATATATTAACAAGAAAAAAGTGTTAAATTAAGATCTCTTACGAGTCTCCAATCCAGTCATAAAACTGTATAACTCCTTGGGTGGTCTCTGCTTTAAAATCGGGGATGACAGCATTAAGTCTCATGTTTATTGTTGAAGAAAAATATTTTCACTTGTAACGTGGCTTCAAACGATGGCTTCCGGTCAAGACGTTTCAACTGGTTTAGACGCTGATAGTGTGAGAGGAGGGGAGGGGTGATACGATGTGCTCAGGGGTTAGCCTTGAAAACGTTTCCTCCGGCCATTTCAGCCTTTGCGTTTTTTATTATCCTAATTTATATATGTACAAGGAAAATTAAAATTGGGCATAGAAATTAAGAACAAAATTCTTTAACGAATAAATACGTTAAATATTGCATCCAATGACATGAGACGCAAAGTAACCAACAAAACAACACAGGTCAACTAAAAAATAGCTCTACATGGCAATATGAAAATTTTGTTATGCCTAGGAACGTAATGGTAATCAATTTTATGGTAACTGTCGGCATGTTATCATACATCGAACTACCGGATAACAAAAACATTGTTACTCATGATAATGTACATGACATATTTACACAAATCTACTGTTTCTCTCAGCTGATTGTGAATATAAAACAAAAAAGAAATTTTAAATACTTAATTCGAAAACAAAACAACTTATATTTTCAAAAAATAATTCATTAATACATTCAATATTTTTTATTAAGAAAATAAAATTATAGAGCACCACTTAAATATTGTCTAGTTTGATTTGACTAGTATTTGAAGATAGAATAGTTCCGCCTACCGATGACAACCTTACGCCAACTGCCATATTTTTCCTTGTTAACTTAGAAAAGATCGTGCGTGTTTGTTCCTTATCTTGGAGGCAATCGAATATCCTTCTTCATTAAGGCTTTGGGAGCATTTTCATATTAGCAGTATTAATTAAGGTATTGCATTTAAATATACGTCGTTTACCAATATAATGTTTGCTCCTTTTCCCGTTTTACGTATTTCCGAATTAAATTATAAAATGTATAAACGATTAACGATGGCTTAAACTAAGTGATTACTATCAAATGGTATTTTATATTGACTTCCTTTATTGGGTGAAAAGTGATGGAGCGTTAATGTGAGAATCACGCGTGATTGTGTACATGTAGTTTCATTTCCCTAGGAGGCCGTGTTAATTTTTTGTCGTGGTTTACAGATTTATTTGGTTCGATTTTCTTTGAAGTCGATTCACAAGGTATCCCTTTGTTAAAATAATAGCTTGTAACGTAAAGATGTTAAGGTATTGAACAATTTGTTTTATTGCTAGTCAGCCATGTTGTTTTTATTGACAAGACTTTGAATGTTGTTTAATTTGAAAAACACTTGTTTGACTATTAGGAGTTAATACCTAAGTTGTTTTGTGTTCCAGTTATAATCATGTCGGCTGGTCCGTACAATTACTCTTACATCTTTAAATATATCATCATTGGTGATATGGGAGTTGGAAAGTCATGTCTGCTACATCAGTTTACCGAGAAAAAATGTAAGTAAACATATAACAAAATGATTGGATCCTATTCACTTCATTGCTCGGTAATGTTTTCTCACAAAATAATTATTCCTGTCATTAGTTATGGCTGACTGCCCGCATACAATTGGTGTCGAATTCGGTACAAGAATTATTGAAGTATCTGGGCAGAAAATAAAGCTGCAAATCTGGGATACTGCTGGCCAAGAAAGGTTTCGAGCTGTAACAAGGTATAATTCTTGCAATAAAAGCTGAACGCACGTAATAGCTTACGTCATAGCGCACGTATTAACGTAATCACATTATTTGTTTCTCGTGAAAGTTTATAGCATTTACTAAGCTTGTATTTCTGTAAACGCTATTATAAATAACAGAAACTATATATTGAGTGTATTAGAGCATTGGTGATTTGTTAAATTTTTCAGTGTTTGAAACATTGTAATAACATTAGGCTTAAGTATAAATAAATTATATGGGCAATGTTTTTGTACTTTAAGAAAGAACGTGATGATACTTACTAATGATTTTGATTTCATTATTTGTGTATGTTTTTTGATTACTCGTGGCAAAGTTATACCAATAAAAATTTTTCCACTTTAAATGCACCTACTAAGGAATTTTATGGAGTAATTGTAATTTTGATTTATTTAATGATTTTGTTTTAAATTTTTAGCCAATAAATATTTTATGGTTATTTATATATATATTTATAACCTCACATTTTCGTTGTGCTGCTACATTAATTGTATTCATGTTTGTTGTTTCATTAGATCATATTACCGTGGAGCAGCAGGAGCCCTCATGGTTTATGACATTACTCGCAGGTCAACTTACAACCACCTAAGCAGTTGGTTGACTGACACCCGAAATTTGACTAATCCCAGTACTGTAAGTTGAAAGTATAATGGATTTAAACATTATTTAAAGATATATGATGTTGAAAATCGTGGTTTACTTCAATTGCTCATGTATAGCATTACATATTTCTGTGCATTTTAGTTGTATTTCAGTTATTTGATATGTAATGCAAAGAAATTGGGTTATAATGAATCTTAATATCAACAGGTATGGTAAAATTTTAAATTTGGAATGCATATAGTCTCCTAAAGATTTGTTACCTCATTAGACTTAAAAACGTAGTATTATTTCATTTTTAGAAAACTGTGCCATAGTAATGGATAATTTATTGAAAATTAATGTCTCAATACAGGGAAAAGTAAATGCAATGCATTATTGATATAAAATTTAACATTGTTGTTATTTTAAGATAGGGGGTTGTGAACAAGGTTATCAAAAATAATAATTTCATTGTAATGTAATACAGAATCTTATGTATTTATGGAAAATTTCAGGCTAACAGGATAAAATTAGAATAAATTTAGAATACAGGCAGTTCTCGACTTTCGTATATTCGACTTTCGTACAACTCACTCTTTCGTACATTATACATTCTCACCCCTAAACCGCCTTTCGTACACCGAATTCGGACTTTCGTATGTCAGCTGACGATCAAACATTTTGAGCTATCTCATAGTGGCGCTAGCTGTCAGCCAAGCTAACACTTTTAATAAATTATCAAATGAAGCAAAATGCATAAATATAATAAAATTCAAAAGAGTATTGGTTTCATGGCTGAAATCTGAATCATTCTACTCAATTGATGAGTTTCTAGAAAGTGGCGTAGCAGATTTAAATTTCTGAAGACAAAACTAATGTTAAAGTATGATGTGTAATAATATATGTAATGTAAGATTTGTGTGTAATGTTTTTTAATATTGTACTGAAATTTGACAAGAGTAATACCACTGTAAAGTCGGTTAATAATCAATAAATTATTATTATTATTCAGTCTCGGCAATGTTACCATCTTTGTTTGTACATACAGCAGTGTTTATTTGTGCATTTTACACCTATTATTTTATAAACATGAGTGAGAAACAGAAAACTGGAAGTGCTAATACATATACAAGTGAAAAGAGGCGTAAGACTCGTAAACTGAACACGAATGAGACAAAGATGGAAATAATAATAATTATTATTATTATAAGTAATACAGTGCAGTTTGGTTGTCTACCAGGTGGCAAGGTACATACAGGTCAAATACAATAACATGTAACTAGCATTTTTACAAGAACAAAAATCACTCTACAAGGATTTACAATATTAAAAATATAAATTATAGATATTTAGAAACATCTCGAAATCAAACAATACAATTAATTAACTTGATATAATCTCCTGCGAAAGGCTTTAACATTTTTAGGAAAAGGCTCAAAAACTTCTCCAGGTACTTCATTCCATTCTTTAATGCCCCTATTCAGAAATGAATAATGCTACTCTTTTGCTCCAAATAATTCAACTTACGCTTATGGTCTCCTCTTCCGAAATAAACACATCCCTGAATTTTTTATTTTAAGTCTTTCATAGACTTTTCCTATGTACAGTTCATACATTTTATTTAATCTAATTATTTTCCTTCTCTTCTGCAAGCTGTCCCAGCCCAACTGATTAGGTGTGCCGAAAGCGGCAAATCTTTAGCTTCAATTGGACGCTCATTGGTCTTAAGCCAGTCGAGTGTGTGTTCAATTGTGAAGGAGAAGAAAAAATACAGTGATACAATACATACTGTGGCTTTCTGAATAAATGCCACATTTTTTTAAAGAGCAAGGAACCGATCTACACATGCTTCAATGATGTTGGTGATATCCCGTTAGCAGACCGCGAAACAATTTGAGACATAATGATTGTGCAGTTGCTTGGCTTTCTCACGAATGACAAGTGAACTCTGCGAGATTTTCTTGCGAGTTTGGGTCTTGATTCACAGGTTTAAAGCCTTCTCTCTCTGTCTTCTCTACGTATGGATTCCTAGGTACAAAAGACACTTTTGTACTTGTTGAAGTACCACTTGCTCTAATCACTTCTTCACTTTCCTTATCGATTTTAATGTGGACTCGGTCACGCCAAGTAATTTACCAACTGATGAAGCAGATTCATTATGTGCAAGCCTATCTAAAACTTCAATTTTCTTCTCCAAACTCATCACTTTTTTCGCCCTTTTTACCGACTTTTCTTTCATTTCAATCATCACTCTCTTAGGGGCAATGATTAGGCAATATTACAAAAACTATGAAAATAGCAAAATGCTTTAATGAAAAAAAAAACTCGCACTTTCATACATTATACATTGACACCCCTTAACCGCTTCTGTACACCAAATTCGGCATTTTGTACGTCAGTGAAATGATGAACAAACATTTTGTGATGGTGCTGCCAGCCACCAGTTTCTGCCGCGTCGCCATCTTTGTTCAGCAGTGTTTATTTGTGCAATTATTTAAGTATTTTATTGCATTTTGCCCCATCTCTCTATATTTTTAAATCGACGATTGTGTCTAAAAGGCCCCTGCTCAAAAAACTAAACATTTATACCATAATTAGAGATTTTATAATATTTTTTGGCTCTCTGGGAACGGAACCCCCCCTATAACATGTAAATCTATGTTCGACTTTCATACACATTTTCAGGATCGTATATGTACGAAAGTAGGGGTTGCCTGTATGATGATGATGATTTAAAGTTAATTTTCAGCAATTGGTTCATTTATCATGATGTGTTCTATTCAAAAGTTAGTTATCAAGATTGTCTTATGGTTTAAGTTGAATTGATAACCAATGTATCTTTATTGTTCTTATTTGTGTGAGAAAGCAGATATACATAAATGGTGTAGATGTAGGTCAAGAACTTTTGAAACAGGAAGGTACATAAAAGGCTTGTGTCAGGAAGCTTACTGGAATGGAGAGGATGAGTTCCAATGGACATTCCCAGAAGTTTTTATAGGAAACCAATGTTGTATGTGTACTAAGAAATGTAATTGTGAGCATAAGATTAGGCCAAGTTCATGTTTGTTGAGAGTTTTAGGTGAATTTCATTTTTGATGCACACACTTTATTTGTCCCATATTGTGAATATTGATTGTATGTCTTGTTTATTGAATGTTTGGTCCCAATAAATTTTTTAAATTACCATATTTGAAAAATGCAACGTGTCCCTTGAAATGACCTCCGTCCAATCCAGTGTTCTTAGTAAACTCAGCATCACATAACATAACTGGTAAACAGCTAAATTTACTTTTAAAATTTCTTAAGTCTAAAATTTGCAGTTTTTAAATGTTCTTGCACTCCATTTGAAAATAACGAGACCATGTGCTTGGCTATTATTATTTTATACTAGTGGACTATTCTGAATAATGGGGTAAAAACAACCTCTAAAAATTGTAATTTTAACAATTTCGTATTTCTTCCATTGGTTATGACCAAAAATTTATATTTGTGACAAATTTTAAGTCTCTAGCTCATGTAGAAGTGCCTTATAATTTGTATCCTCGTATGGGGGCAGAAGAGCCCCTAAAAAATGGAAATTTTACCGTTTTGGATTTTTTTTCATCGGTGGTGACCAAAAACCTATATTTGTGCCAAATTTCGTCTATCTCTTCCAGTGAACTTGTAATTCTCTTTATTTTCTTTTCTTATGAAATACATGTAACCTTGGGAAGGGAATAAATGCGTAGGCACTTGTTTGTCAGAAACTACGTAATAATTCTGTTTAAATATGTAAAATGTTTGTTTAATTGGTTATAGAAATTTAATGATGGTTTAATCAGGAATTGAAACTTGTATCATTGGGTTCTCCTTTTTATTTGGCAATATTTCATCAAAAAGCTTGGAAATATCCTGCAAAAATTTATTTCACTCATGTAACAAAATTTCATAACTAAGGTACAACTTTTATTCTTAGTTGCATGTTTAATAAGAAGCATAAAACATTGCATTATGCAAAGAGATTTTAACTTTCTGCATCCACTTTAAAAGTGCCAAATATTCAGACTTAACAATTATTGAGTGATGTTGCTTAATAAATAGGAAAGTTTAAAGTTTTCTGCTATTTAGTTTTAGGGTATTCACTCTCATTGTCTTACATTATTGGTCTCTTGGTGTTGTTTGCATTATTGAACAAATTCATGATTATTTTAGATGTCTAACTTCATTGCTAAAAACTCATGTCAGTAAATGAGATTTATGCTGTTGAACAGGGGTTGGCAACCTATGGCATGCATGCCATAAGGTGGCATGTGAAGAGATTTTAAGTGGCACGATATCAGAGAATAATTACGAAAAGTAAGTACAGTTGAGCATCCATAGTCCAGACATCCGTAATCCGGGAACACTCGTGGTCCGGCAGTATTCGCGAAAATGACTAATTTGTGAAATCTAAAAAAACTGTGTATGTCAGTGGTTCTTAAACCTCTTGGTACTGCATACCACTCCTGAGGTGAATTATACCCTCTCCAGCCAGAAATCGGTAAAATTTTGACGTATTTAATGAAAATAATTGAGTACTAAATGAATTGATACAGTAAAACCTGGTTAATTCGAACCTCTATATTTCGAAATTCGACGTAATTCGAAATTTTTTAACACTTGAAAGACCGAAAAAGCCAATTTCATACAAATGTGTTTCAATAATTCGTAAATCTCTATAATTCGTAATTCGAAAAAAAATTTTGCCCGATTCTCGGAATATCAACGCATTTTTGTCGACATAATTTGAAATAAAAAGAAACTAAATGAAATTTACTAAAATATTTCTGGCACCATGTCAGCTGGTTTACAAACATTGTGCGATCGTGATCATACCGACTGGGCGTTGGGTATTGTTACAAGATTCGGTCCATCCCCTCAATTTATCTACTGTTTTGCGAGTTTTGGGTGGAAAACGCCTTCCAATATTCCTTTGGTTCGTTGTTTGTTTCGTATTAGATTGTATTTTTCATCCTTGTTAGTTACTAGTTTAAATAATATTCTTAGTTTAATAACTGCAAGAGAGACTACATTTAAATTTATTGCTATAAAATATTTTTTTTAAAATATACCCTCCAATGGCTCTGGTTCGTTGTGCATATAAGACTTATTCTTGCTGAAAAAATGTCTTTGCTGCAAGACATTGACAAGAAGTTAGAATCGAAAGGAAAGCTGGCCTCAAAGTATGGGATTCCGAACTCGTCTTTATCTACAATTTTAAAGAATCGGGCAAAGATTGAAGAGTTTTTATAAATTTAAAGGGAGCGCTACACATCAGCATTCACGGCCTGCGAAAAACGAAGACCTCGAAGAAGAACTGTCCGATTTTTTTTCACAAGTACGAGTGGCGAATTTACCTCTGACAAGCCCGATGTTCATTGAAAAATCAAGAAGTCTTGTGAACGCTTTGAACATTGAAGATTTTAAAGCGTCCAATTGGTGGTTGGATGGTTTTAAAGATGCCACAATATTGTTTGTCTCGCAGTATGTGGTGATGCCCAAAAAATTAACGAAGAGAAAGTGACGTCCTGGCTACAGAGCTGCAAACCACTTCAAAATTTGGAGTGGTTCGGTTCGCGGTTCGGTTTAAATTTTTGGAAGTGGTTAGGTTCATGGTTCGGTTCAGACGAGAATTTTGACAAGTGGTTCGGTTCGGTTTGCGGTTCGGTTCGGTTCAACTAAATTAATCATTTGAAATACTATTCAGAAATAATTTATCCAATATAAACATTACACATTCAGTATCAATCTGTAAGTAAATCAATCAGCAGTCATTATTATTTTAAATGATAGAAGAATTTATTTAAAGAAAGGAAAATTTTATATTTTTTACATATTACAATCCCATCATCATCTTCATTTATTTATATTTAAAATATGGTATTATTGATCCTAACATGATTTTTATGTTCATTGTTGTTTACATATCAATTAAAAATTCTCTGCATGGATTCACTTCATATTCATTTACCAACATACACAATCATACATAATCAGAAAGAAAATGCGCCTCTAGCTTAAACCGTTTTTGAGATTATCCCTGGATGGACGGACAAACCGAAAACACAAAAGTGTTTTAAAGAAATCATTAAAAATCAAGGAAAATTAGTTCCTCAGGCATTTTATTCCTTTTTCTTACCTGTAATACACATCATTTAGAGGAAAAGAAATTTATAACAAGGGCCTTACCGCCCGTCTCCCAATATTTAACCTCTTTAGTTCTACCACCGCACTTGCTTTTATTTTTCTTATTCCCACACACATACCCATTGCGGCATTGATAATTTCCTCCCTCCTCTCTCTGGGGTTCACCCTCTCTGCGTTTTCCACAAGACCTTTCTTTTTGTCCTTCCCCCGTCTTTCCCGAAACCCTCCCGGGATGGTCTCCCGCCTCCAGCCTTTTCTTTCCCCTCCCACTTTACCCTTTACAACCTACCCCCTGCAGTTATCCTCTAAGATAGGTTCCTCCTTTCCCTCCCCTCCATTCCTTTCTGTCTTACAAACTACCCTCTCTCCCCCCTCACTACCCATTTCTCTGTATATACTTTCTATTCTCACCATATCTGCACGTGACGATAACATTGTAATGCCGAAACCCAGGTCGTAAGAGAAATAAAAACAATGGAAGTTACAAAGCGTTATTCCTTTGGTTCATTTATAAGAAATAAAATAAAAAATGTTTGCTATATATTTCAACAATAATAAACATTTTCATTTAATACAAATAAGATACATTCATAAGAAAAAATATAAAAAATATTACAAAGAGAAAATAAATAAACATCAATTATATATAAAAATTACAACTAATTATTTAATTTTAAAAATAAAATATCTTCCAACAATTCAGAGCCTAAACAGCTCCGCTTATCTGCCAAAATAATTTTTAATGTTGAAAAGCACCTTTCCACACTTGCTTGAGTGGCAGGTACTGCAAAAACTACATTGGCCAACTCATGAAGTTGTGGATGGCTAAATTCCTTAGCTTTCCAATAATCAAGTATATTTGTTTTTATTGGAAGCCTTTCAATGTTATCGAAATTCTCCAATTGTGACATCAGGTCTAAGTTTCTGTTCTCTACCTTCGCTTTTCTTTCTTTTTCTTTCCCTAAGAGTAGTAACTCAACCTCATCCAATAGGCCATTGTTAATAGAACTACTCACTATTTCAGCTTCAGTTTTTTGACCAGAATTTGTTTCTGAAGACTGCAAGTGAAACAGTTTTTCATAAATGGCATATAAATGTTCCTTAGCCTTTTGCTTTTTTATATCAAGAAGAATTTGGTATCGCGGGTCCAGATACATACATGCCAGTAATGTTTCATTGTCCATTAAGTTTCTTTCACGTAATGCCAATGCGCTTTCCAAAATAGATGAAAATTCATTTTCAATCTTGCTTACTTCCAGTTTGCATTTCATCCAGGTGTGATAAAAATCAGACATTGTTAGTTGTTCCGACTGTAATAGTACACAGGCTACTTTCACAGGTTCCAATACCTTCATAATATTCTCAATTTTAGCCCACTTACATCCCGATAAATGCAATTCTGTGTTGGACACTGCTAAGTCTATACAGAATTGCTTTAGCTCAAGCAGGCGTTGTAACATTTGGAAAGTCGAACTCCATCTTGTTTCACAATCCAATATTGGTTTCCTATACTTTTCTCTTTTGATGTGAATCAGAATTGAGGGTGTTCTTAATTTTTTTACAATTGCTCGAGCTTTAGCCAAAGGGAATCTTAATTCATCGCGTTTCAAAACATCTTTAACGGCCAACTGCAGAGTATGTGCAGCGCAACGAACAGATACCATAATACCCTGAACATTTATATCATGAAGGTTTTCCTCACATATATCAATAGAATTAGAGTCTATTGTGTCACATTTTTCGTTCTCTTCAGTATCACTAGTATTGACAATTTGCTCTTCGGCGAGTAATTTAAAGGATTTTATCATATTACTGCCGTTGTCGGTAGTCAAGGAGTAAATTTGCTTTAAATCTATTTGGAATTCATTTAAGACATTTGTAATAATTTTGCACAAATTAGCACTTGTTGGTCGATCATTTAAATCTCGCATTGCGAGAGTTTTCAAAATTATCTTACCACAGTTAATGATCTGTACGTTGATACCCAAAATGGACCTCTCAAATCGAGTAGCTGTGTCTATTTTCAAAGAAATTAATCTATTCTTCAAAACAGACGCAAGTTGTTTCCGTGACAGCTTAGCCCTTCTTATTACCTCATCCTGAATATTCTGACGATTGATTTGGATTTTATTCCCTAACCCTTGTAGAATTGGATCCAATAGTTTTCGAAATCCCGAATCTTCAAGCAGAGAGAATGGTCTACCATTTACAGTTACTAATTCCACGCACGCATCTTTCACACTGTCTGCACTTAAATTAACACATATTGTTCTTCTTGCAGTAGTTTCAACATACATAGTAATTTTAGGCTGCGGCGAAGACTGTATTTTTGCTTTCTTTTTCACAATATCCTCATAATCCAATGCATGTTTTCTTTTCAAATGCCTCAATAAATTTTCGGAATGTTTTCCTTGCAAATCCATTTCACAAATTTTACATTTACTCTTGTCCGTATCGGCATTGAAATCGAATTTTTCATGAACAGGATGTCGTTTTCCATTAGCATTCATGTTAATCTGGGGAAATATAGTAAGAAACAAATTAATTTCAAAAATTGACTGGATCTAAAATATGCTGAAGTTTGCTACTGAAGCCATGCACCATTAACTCAATAAATACGTATCAACAGAATTCTCAAAATCTAAGATTATTTTCTTAAGAAAACAAATAAAATGGAACACATTTAACGCAAAAGACATGCTCAGTTCATTCCGGGTCGTATTTCTTTCTTTTTTCTATATTTAATCGCTTAACGCGGAGCGTTAATTTATTAATTTTTATTAAAATGACAGATTTAAACGCGTATATGCACTAAAAGAGAATCTAAGGTAGAATGCAACTCTAACAGGGACATATTAAATCCAAGTAAAAAGTCATTTAAGACTGAAAAAAGCAGGATATACGTACAGAAATTCTTGTATTGTTAAAATATTCGGAAAATTGATTTTTCCAATAAAATACAACTTTTCACTCTATTTCAACTCGGATTCGAGGAAAAACATAAATAATAAATCTTAATTCTTTTAGCTACGTAACTATTAGAACTCTTTAGAAAACTCTGTTAGAAAACTTTCAAATGCAACTGAAAATATGTTGCAAGTTTTTCAGTGATTTTCTTATGTATGTATATATGTACATTAAATTCAAACGTTTTTTTTAAAACTTACACATTCAAGTCGCATTTTTTTCACAACTGACTGACACAAATAGCACTCAAAACATCAAAATTTCAACAACGTACCATATTTAGTTTAAGAGCATGGAAGACCTAGAGAGTATGTACAGTATCTACACAAGATTTTTATAGTTACTGTAGAAGGATATTATATTATTTCTTTGCTGTTGCATGTTCACGTCATTTCATGTTAAATATGTTCAACTCTATCGATAACAAATTTTTATCGGGCATTTTAAGAAATTTAAACAAATTAAAAAGGCATTTACATACCTTATTAAAATTTCCTTGATTGAATGATAGATTTAATTATTGACGTAGAAAGTTTCCTGCTTTCCAATGGCGATGATGCACAACGTCTCAATTTTTCCAACTTTCAATAATAAATTTATGTAAATAAAGTATTTTAAATTAGTTAATTGGTAAAAAAATATGGAATAAAATATTAGTCCGAATGAATTTGTGATATGTAAAACTCGTATAAATTCGATTATTAATTCTTATTATTATATAATAAATTCAAAAAGACACTTTTAGCTCGATTCCAAACATATTACATATTGTTAATTTTTTTCTTTTGCCACCTTAGAAAAGTAATCAAAAAATCAATACGATAGTAAAATTACGTTACAACAATAATTTAAAATTAATCGACAGTTCGGGGTAGATTATTCAACATACGAAGCGCGGACGCTTGTGGTTCAAAACAAACGAATATAAAATGTAGAGTGACCATCTGTAAATAACACTAACATGTTAATTAATTTTATTTCTCTTAAATAAAGTTTACTAAAATATTATTAAAAATACACTTACTTTAGATAATTCAAGGAATTGTGCGAGAAATGAATGCCTCCGATCCAAGGGATCCGCCGAAGTCCTCTCCTGTTTTTGCTGGACGATAAACCACCAAGTAATGGAAATCTCATAGAAGAACACCACACGAGAGTTGGAAAAGGAATGATGTCGTTGCAAGCACAAGCCGTTGAGAGCAACAATTTGAATTTTTCCGAAGAAAAAGATATGAGGAGAGTTAATAGTGTTCTAAGAAAGACACAGTGGGCATATTTTCTCAGGTCTGCTAATTACAATGCTGAAGGGGGTGATGGTAAGGGCAGGGATTTTTCTCTCAGCACAAAAGCAGATTACGGCTCCTTTCTAGGTCGTAAAATGACCCTTTTTGCCTGCGTTCGGATAGAGATCTTTCTATTTTCTGTTGGTCGGTTTCTGCCTACAGTGGTTGACCCGGATATTGTCACAGTTGGGGGTCCTCATAACCCTCACCGTAAATGTCTTCTGTGGATAACAATAGTAGCAGAGTGGAAAGAGATAGGCACTCTTTCCTTTGAAGCAAACCCGCTGGTTTTTCCAATGGAAATTCCTGGTCTTTTCGTTGGTCCGTACTTTGTGGATTGAGATCGAACCGAAACCGAACCACTTTTGCAAAAAATTACGGTTCGGTTTTCGGTTCATTGAAAAATTAATCAATGGTTTCGGTTCGGTTCGCGGTTCAGCAAAATGACTGCGGTTCGGTTCGGTTCAGCGGTTTGGTTCGGTTTGCAGCTCTGCCTGGCTACAAAGTAGTAAACATGTTTTGGAGAAGTATGCACTCAAGGACGTTTTTAATATGGATGAAACGCATTTTTTTTAAACATGTTGCCCGATCATACTTTGGCTCTCCGAGGCGAAAAATGTCACGGTGGCAAACGTAGTAAGGAGCGTCTCACCGCTGCGCCATGCTCTGCACAAATACGGATGGATTGAATAAAGAAAAACTTGTAATCATCGGAAAATATGGCAACCCACGCTGTTTCAAAGGTATTAATCGTGATTTGCCGATAATTTACGAGCATAACAAAAAGGTGTGGATGACAACAGACATATTCAAAAGTTTTTTAATAAGAATGCAAAGACGTGTGGCGGTGCAAAATCGTAACATTTTGTTGACACTAGACAACTGTTCTGCTCACCATGTGGCTCAGATAAATACGCCCAATGTTGAGTTGCTGTATTTTCCACCGAACACAACCAATGTTCTGCGGCCACTCGACCAGGGCGTCATTCAAAATTTAAAGAGTCATTACAGAAAAGAAACTATTGTCGTCATACTTGGTGCAAATTACTAATGGATGTTCACAGGATGATTTGCAAAAATGGATGATTTTAGACGCGTGCCGGACCTTGTCATCGGCGTGGCAATTGGTGACTCCTCAGACCATCGCCAACTGTTTTAAGAAAATCGGGCTATCTTCGCAGCCGGCAGAAGTGTTCCAAGGTACAGAAGTGGAGGAAGTAATCGACAGTAATGTATTGGGGCCTGTCAGTTTCGGAGACTTTGTTTCCTTTGATAATGACTTGGCTACGTCGGTTGTGTATGACTCCACGATCGACGAATCAAAAACCATTGCGAGTGATTGCGACGAAGAAGACGATGTGGATAACGTCAATGCTAGGTTGGATGTGCCATTGCCATCTAAGGAGGATGTTTTAAAAGCTTAAGATACCCTTCAAAGGTATGTGTCCAGGATGCCAGATGTGCCGATGAATATCTGTGAAAAAGTTGATGCCATTACGCAACACATTGCGCTAGGGAGTGCCTTGAAATTGAAACGGGAAAATAACCAACTTTTTAAAATAAATTTAAATTAATAGTGTATTACACACTTTTGTTTATTTACTTTTAAGTTGAAATAAGTGAAAGACATTAACATTTTAGCGGTTTAATTATATGTCCATATATGTATCAATGTTTAAATGAGTAATCCTAAATTTGACTTTTATTCATCGACATCATATTTTGAGGTATGCATGTGTAGTACATCCTTTTTTTCTGTATTTTAATATGGTGTCATATTCTTCTGTTTTTCTGTAATTTATATTTGCATTTTTTAAATTTGGTAAATCACGCTTTTTTGTAAATTTCGAATTATAGACGTTCTTCGTAATTCAAAATGCTTTTTCTTTGGTCCTGTGAATTTCGAATTAACCAGGTTTTACTGTACATATTATCCAATTTTAAATAATTATCTGGTTAAGTGGTTGGATGAGTGAAATTACCATGGATTGGTTCGAAAATCATTTTGTAATTGAATCTTGACGTCACTGTAACAGTATAGGTTTAGACCCTAAACGCAAAATATTAGTCATATTGGATAATTGTCCAGCTCACCGTAAACCAGAACTTATGATCAAATACAATGTGTCTGTGATTTTTCTACCTCCAAACTGCACTTCTCTAATACAGCCTCAAGATCAAGACATATTAAGATCGCTGAAGTGTCGGTATCGATCTAATTACATGACACCGTTTCTCATTGGTTTAAATTCAGGGAAATCAGACATGGAAATAATGAAAGAATACAATCTAAAAGATGTAATTTGGGCACTTTCTCATGCATGGAAAAGTATCCCAAAATCCACTTTAAGAAATGCATGGTTTAAGTTATGGTCTGCTTTAAGGTTTCATGATGTTGAAATCACAATTGTTGGTTTCAAAGGGTTCCAAATATCAGAAGAAAAACGGATGATGATGGAGTTGCTTCACTATGCAAAAGATATGAATAACCCTGTGTTTAAGAAAATGGAAATTGAAAATTTAGAGGACTGGATAGATATTGACCAAGATACTCCAGTTGTGCATCATTTTACAGACCAGGAGATAGTAGAAATGATGCAAAACAACAGGAAAAGTGAAAGTGAAGCCGAAGATGATGAAGCTGAAGTTATTCGAGAAAGAATATCCATTGACGATTGCATCTATCATGCGACTCATCTCATAGCAGGATTAGAACCATATTTTTATCAGTGAGCAACAAATCATGAATGCAAAGTCAACTCGTCCATGGAAAAACAAAAAACATGAAGGAAGCACGTTTAACAGATATGTTTAAAAAGTTATCAAAGGCTACTGACATGAAAAATCTAAAAGCTTCCACTTCAGTCTCCCGTGACGTAATGCCTGACTATATGCCTAGAAGGAATCTAGATGCGTCAGCTGTTCACAAACCTACAATTTAATGTTCGTAATTCCAAGCTCTGTTTTTGTTTTCATAAAAATAGGTTTATTTTTATTTTCACTTGCTACAAATATATTTAACTATATACTTTTATACGTGCAGCATCATATAACAGAGAAATTCATTGTTTTTCTAAGTTTATTTCATGTTCACTTCATGTGCAGTTTGCAATACCTACATTAAATGTTTATATGTATTTGCAAATTCCTAAACAATAATAATATAATAATAATAATAATAATTTATTGACACATAACATTTACAAAAATTTACAGTAATGTAACTGCAGGTAAATTGGTGTCGCGTCAAGATTCATCTGCATTAAAATTCACAATTCACTTAAAACAGATTACAGAAGTGTTCCCATGTATAAATCAAGTAACATTGTCAGAAAATTCTAAAAACTCCTTAACTGGATAATAACATTTTTTAAATTAAAAATTCTCGTATTTTATTTTGAAATATTTTTGTGATAATGCCATTTGATGTTCTTAAATTTAAATTCATTTTATTATAAATTTTTATGCCCATATAACAAGGAGAATTTTCCAAAACCTTCAGTCTATGCATTGGTATATCAAGCATGTATTTTTTCCTGGTATTGTGGTTGTCATGGGATTGACGGTTGTTAAAATAGTCCAGGTTAGCATTAACGTATATCCTTCATTATTTCTGATATCCATGTGTAATAATTGGATAACTTAATGAAATTTGTTATTAAAACATCAGCTACTTGATTGAAAATACCAATGAATCTAAAAAACAAAAGTTACCGCATAGCACCCAAGGTCAGGAAAAATCTGTGATCCGGCTCAGCCCATGTCCCGATGGTGCCAGAATAAAGGTGCTTGACTGTATTTTAAAAATAATTTCACTTTTATTTCAATTTTATTTTGTATTTAAATGATACCACATTATATTCAGGGTTCCTTATAATAAAAGAACCACTTTTTGTAAGAGCATTACAGACAAAAAGGATTTAAGGGTGGCACACATGAAGGGTCATGGATTATGAATGTTGATAAAGAGTGGCACCCAACAGAAAAACGTTTCCAACCCCTGCTATAGAATATCTCCAGTTCTTTATTTTTGGCATGCTTTGGTATATTGTTGCATACAAGTTGTGATACCTTTATAGATACTCATGAATTTTGAACCAACCACCAAACGCGAAGCATATATTTGCTTTATTCTTTATTTTTGCTGTTGTCAAACAAATTTTCTGCATACTATCTTTGTTATTACCCATAATTTTCTTTGATTCAATTTTTGCCATTTAACCTCTCAATCATTTATAAGCTGTAATGCAGTGAAGATGTTGTCACTGTATTACATCAGTTATACCAGTGGTTCCCAGAATTGCTGCATCTGTGACCTTCCCCCCCCTCAAATTAGCCAACCTTATTGCAATCCTGTAAACCAGTGGTGTCCAAATTTTCTACATGGCTGGCCACATTAGAAGTTGCAATTTTTTCGGTGGGTGGGATTAGAGTTTAAATCAAAATTGATCTATATTCTGAGGTGCCATATAAGTGAAAATAAAGTCCAAATAAAGTTATTATGGTCAACATTTCAGTATTGCCAGTTTTATTATCAAAATTTTCATAAGTATGTATGAATTAGTGTACTAAATTCTTCATATTGCTTTTTCGTCATAACATCACAGGCTGCACATATATCCTTTGTGGGCTGCATCTGGCTGTAGGTTGGACACCCCTGCCTTAAACCCATCCATCAAATAATAAATGTAGCATTAAATTAAAAATATTGTAAATATCTATTATATTTGCACAAAAATTAATTATATTTTAAACATCACTGCAAAATTTAAAGGAAAACGTTGTCTTCATAAGACTTTAATGGCCCACATTTTGGGAACCACTGACCTATACCATTGCCCTGATTGCTTATCATTACAATGCCTGTTTTTATAAGAAATTTTATATTTATTTTGGCTATTCCAATTGTTTAATATTTAGAATAATCGCAGTTATTTTTACTTTCTGTATACATATATTTGTACAATTATAACATAAACTTTACGAAACGGATTTGTCCTTGTTAGTTGGACTTACTGTCACAAAGGAGAATAGTGCATTTGGAGAACATTCAAGCTAATTTTTGTGAGCAACATTTTGATGTCTATTTTTTTACATTTTTGCATCAATGTCATCATGGTTACAGAAAAAGCCAGCTAATGGTATATAGAAGACAATTTGCTGTATTTGCCAACTGATAAGAAACTTTTTTCTGAAAAAACCTACGATCTTGTGGGTTACGTGCCACATTTTCTCAACCCTCCTTGTTGAAATAGTTTCAGAAAAACAGGGCATGTAACCCACAAGATCCAAGATTTGACCAAAAATTGATTGTGTCTTTAGCTGAAGGTGGTTTGGTACACCTTGATAAACCTTTGTGAAAAGACAAGTTAAGGCTAATGAGTGATGCTATCTGTAGGAGAATGACGTTTGCTCTTGGTAGGTTATACAATACATAATTATTTTTCTCAGTATATACCTATGATTCATTTGGATTTTGCACAGTAAAGGCGACGCCCGAGATTCGACCACTCGACATTCAACTAACTTGAGAATTCAACCGTTATACATTATAACCCCAACTCGACTTTCAGTAGGTTGAAGTTCGCCTATTCGACTGAGGTGATAGGTCGAATTTGGAACTACATATAATTACTTAAGTTTCTGTGATTCCGTTCGAAGAATCAATCACATTTTCCATGAAACAACGGAATATTTTTAGAATGTACTTATAAAGGCATCTTCCGATGAATTTTCAGTGAGGCCACTTCTAATGTTAGGGTTATTTCCATCAGCTCATTCTATATCAGCCCCGCATTGTTCCGTTCTAGCAGACCATTAGTCTTGGCTTACTAGATTGCTTTTGCTGTCAGAGCATCTTTCATGTTTAGAAACGGACTAATGAAATCTTTGAGGGATACCCTTTGCATTCAGTTTGGTGTCTCATACTCTCTCTAAGCCAATTTTTTTCAAGGTTTTGTTTTCTTTAAATTTATGTTTAAAGAAATTGATAGAAAATTTATGGAAAGAAAGACTTGTTTTAAAAAGTAATTTTGAGCAAAAGAGAAATTTATGATAGTACATGAATCCAGTGACAGTGAAAGCGAAGACGTAGGAGCTATCGTTTGTGCTCGTGTCAACCAATGCAGCAGGCATCACTGCGGTAGAGGAAATTTGGTTTTACCTAATTAATTTTTCAAAGAAAAATTATATATTATTGGAGCTGAAGGGTTGAAACTATTTTATCCAGCCCCCAACCCCTCTTCTTCCAACTAAAAGTTGACAATTCTTCATTGTTGCTAACAATCAATCTCACAAACGTTTAATTTCCTTACGTTTGCATGCAATATTTTTAAATAGGAAGAAAATGGATTATTTATGACGAAGAAAAGAACTTTAAAGCACTATTTTTCTTACGTAGATGTATATAATTTCTTTCAAACATTCCATTGCACAAAATGTGCCCATTTGTGTTATGATATATACTTTCCTAACATTTCTTTCTTATTAAGTTATTTTATGCTTTTTAATGATTTAATGTTGTTTCCTTAGCGCTTTAGTAAAGTTATTTTAACTTTATATAATATGAGATGGAACTCATTAATTTTCTTCTGAGATGCTGGAACGTATCTCCAAATAATAACGTACTTTTGTCGGAAAACGGCACTTGACATTCGACTGTTCAATATTTGACTGCATTTTCAGGAATACATCCCGGTTGAAGCTCAGGCATAGCCTGTATCTCTTTATATAATGAGCTAATAAATCTGGTCATGCTATATGGAGTTAGATGAGAGAATAAACTTTTCTATCTTTTTCGATCAAACTTTAAGGAATCACTTGGCTTTTCAACTTTAAAATTTAAAACTACTCGCTGTGTACATAGTGGTCCTGGGTGTGACTCCAAGAGTATATCTTTTCTTTATTTGAATAACATGGGCAGATCTGAAACGAAGCGAGCAAGCCTTTTTTCTTTAGCATTTTAAAATATCTTAAAAATGAGATACCGATGCAGGATTTTCACAGTTATGACAAGAAAACTATGGAAATGGATTTCCATACCGTAGAAATTCAAGTCTCATTTGAAAAATGCCAAAACTTGTGTTTTTCGATTATTTTTTGTGAGTTTTACACATTTATTCAATTCATCACCATACCAGCTGCTATTGTTAAAGTCTATTGTTGGCTCGATTCTAATGCATAAGAAATGTATAAAAATTTTGAAAAAATTGTATTAAAACAATTTTTGAAGATTTTTGGATGATATTTGAATTCCTACAATAAGGAAATTAATCTTTATAATTTTCTCTGTTTCGCGACAAAATCCTATTTTTGAGATATTTTAATATGTTGATGAAATAATATCTGCAGTCAAAAATGTCGATTTATTACGTCATCTTATAGGAAAAAGAAGCTATCCTCTGGAGTTGAAAGAAAATACCTATAAAAATTAACAATTTCTCGAGAAATCTACAATGCCAAAAGCATGCTTCATCAGTGCTGCCAATAATATGGGATTAACATATTTTAAACACTAAACACGAATAATCAGAGATATTCTATTATACTAGATGAATGAGCCTGTTTAAAACGGCCTTTGAAAACCAACAATATAAAAATGAAACCAACAAACAAATGATAAAATTATAATATTTGAATAAGATTGGAAAGGGCTACAAATGAAAACAAAGGAATAGTTTTAAAAAGTGGAGGAAAACAGTCTTATACCTCAATAATATTATTTTAGCTATTCAGTAGCTCTCTTATAAGGACGTTCCTTGTAAATACTCTTTCGTTTAACAGCAGTTGCCCTTGATTATCTTGATCCTTAACCCAAAATTTCAAATTATGTTTGTCACATGTTCTAGTTATGGCTACACACACACTGCACACACTGTCCATGTGAAAAGCAATATTTAGTAAGTAATCACAATCAATCGTTCAATTCCACTAAACAGCAGATAAGAACAATCTCAATAGATATCTCAATACACACGCAATCAGCGCATATACCTTATTTATTTAGATAACATTGTAATCGTTGTTTGGTTGGTTTCTCTATAATTGGTTTGATGCGAATTAAAAATAAACAGCACGGAAAAAATTATTTTCATAATAGCTGTTATATTCAGATAATGCGAAGGCACAGCGCACGCAACTGCCTTTAATATGCAGAAAGACTTTTTCAATAAGGCTTTTTGAACATATTCATAGCAAACCTACTGAATTTGGCTGGACTGGCTGAAGAAATGGCCGAGATATGTTGAGATATTTAGCGTTACACAAAAAATGATGACCAAGAGATTTAGCCTTTTATAGTTATTGATAAAACCAATTCTGAACAACAATAGCCATACATAACATATGATTTATACCATTATGCTTTAATTAATACAGTTCAAAATTATGGAAAGTAATGAAACTCAAGATTAAAGGAAAAGAAGACTTAACAGAGATGCACAAACTCACTAGAGGTCTCACCAAATGGAAATATTGCTGAAGATAGAAGAGAAATGGAAAATGATAAACAGAAACATTGAATGATCAGAACAAATGAAAAGTGAGGTATGGAGCTAATGAGTCACCAGAAGCAACAGTAAATTGATTGACAAGCAACATATTTATAGATGCTGGAACACGAGCATAATCTGAGTAATGATTATTGTGGGTATGGTCATTTATATTTATGTAACAAAATTCTTATAGAATTAATTAGTATGTTTAACAAATAAATCTTCATTAACATATATCTTTGCCAAACAACTTTTATATGCCCATGATTATTATTACTTTCTGGAACATTCGATTGTGTGGATTTTTTATTTATTTTTTTACATTTTAGTGCACATAAAAGTTGTCATTAATTTTTATTTTAACGTGATACTTAATTAACGAATATCCATCATATTTGACAGACAATTACACTAGTTTATAAATAATATGATATGCCAAAGAAGCTGAAATGATAGAATTCCACAAATAGGAAGAAAAGAAAGAACTGAGGCAGTACTAAATTTTTATGATTAACCCCTCAAGCGCAATTTAAAAATGGCTCCCTTGGGCATTTAAATTCTCCAGAATGCAATCTGTGTTATTTTAATTTAATTCTCAGAAAATATTAAAAATAAAAATCTGAAAAAATAAGTACTACTAACAATGTTAATTTTTTTTAGAATTCTACTTTATAATTTCAAATATGCATCATACTTTCAACTTTATTCTGCAATATTGGATGTGTGGTAAATTTCAAAACATGGTACAACACACAGAAGGATTTCCAGGGCAGTTTTTACATCGATAGGCTGTCTCCTTATTCTCTTCTTTGTGCAAACAACGCACTTCCTTTGTACAAGCCTTCTCTTGCCTGAAGAGGGATTCTTTTCTGTGAAGTGTTGCTGCTCTCCTTTCTTTAGTTTTGCGGGAATCCCTTTCCGGTTCAACTATACTGTGCCAACAGCATCAGTATGCTTATCAACTAACCTTTGGGATAACTACGAATTAAATCTTTGTCATTATTATCCACAAAATGCCAAAATCGTGATAGAGGATAAATTCTTTCCTCAAACATGATATCCGGTAAAAATGGAGTTGCTAAAAGATATTTACGAATGAGCTACATCTTTATGATGCCCATTAGAAGACATTCCCAACAAAGCTCTTATTTCATTAGGAGAGGTAGGATACCACTTCGAAAACCTTGGCTTACAAAAGGAAAAAGTTTTCTCTTTCTCCAAATACCAGCTTGCGATTGGTCTCTTCAACAATTAGTTTTATAAAACTTTATAAAAGCTTTCAAAGCACTAGTGGGATATCACTTAAAATTTTAAGGTTCACGGCACTTTCACATTCACAATCAAAAGGAGAAACTACATTTGCTCTATCGATATAATTCCAATGAAAAACATGGGCAGTCAGTTAATTTCGATTTTCTAATCTCTCACAACTAATATTCTCATCTTCAATTTAACTTTCTGAAGTTAACAAATATCCTTCTGAAGTCTCACTCACAAAAGGAACGATACTTTTAATCATTAGCAATTAAATTCTGCGCTTCTGCATCAGTAAGTGACTTACTTGTTGACGCCATGGTCACAGACTGAACGAAGGGAACTACCCTCCTGAAAAAATCTTCAAATGACAAGAGAGGATATTGTTTGTTTAGGAATGTTTCCTGACTCATGATGTTTACGTTGATACATCTTTGGCTACTGACTCAAAGAACAAAGGAGATAGGAGCTGTAACAGAAGATGCTGCGGTGGATGACATATGTCGTCATACACACTTGAGAGGTTAATCTCCACCACCATATTTTATTGTCTGTCTTTCTGTCTGTCTGTTCCTTTATGCACGCCCTCATTTCTCAATCGATTCCAACCAAATTTGGCACAATAGTAGGGAGTACTAAGAAGAAGGTTAATGCGTGGTTTTAGTGCCCGTCTGTTTATTCATTTCAAATTGGTGGCCCATTTTCTGTCTGCTCCTTTATGCACGCCCACAATCAACAGATTCCAACCAAATTTGGTACTATAGAAGGGGGCACTAAGGAGTAGGTCAGCATGGGGTTTAAGTGTCCGTCTGTCTGCTTTATTAAAAATAGCAGCTGATTTAAACATTAAATTACACGTATTTTGCAGAGTCCTACTATTGATTTGAATCAAATTTGGTACGATTGTGGAGGGCTTCCAGGAATAATTCATATGTGGTTTTTGGTTCTCTCTGACCGTTTTATTCAAAACAGTGGGATTGAATTCTTAAATACCATGTGTCATCCAGAATTCCGATCGGATTTGAACCAAATTTCCCCGGGCAATGCCGGGTATTTCTGCTAGTGTTACATATTTCAGTTACAAAATAAACAATAATTGTAAGAGAAGAAAATAGCTACTTAGTAACAATGAAAATTTTAATTCCTGAATCTGAAACATAAATAGTACAGCTGCATTGCCCACCAGGTGATTATGGTATTGCAAATTCATTAGCTCATTTCATTAGTGCATGTCTTTTAGTTAACACGGTAATTGGAATTTTGAGTTTGTGTTGAAGTCCTTGAATTAAGCTTGTTTTATGTAGCTATTAAAGCATGCTGTGTTGCAGTTTTTGTTCCTATCAATAGTGCAAACATGCATACAGACATTGAAATTTTTTTGTAAAAATTGTTTTAATTTATGAGTGCATCTTATTATTTAATTGGCACATACAGTAATTAAAAATACAGTTTTGTAAAGTAATATATTTTTTTAAATACCACCTCTCTGTTCAGAAGAATATTTTAGTGGAAATATATTATGAAAGCACAATTCAACAGGAAAAATTCATGCAAGTGCTTGATTTTAACTCGGTGATACTGAATTAAAAGCATTGACTGGAAAAGTTTAATAGCCTCAAATATAGTAAGTCCTTAGCATTTGCTATATTCATGAAAATCACTGTATGCCAAATGTGTGCATATTACAGTTCCAATGCTTACATATTGACAGCAACATCTTACACATGGTACAGTTGGTAATTAAATCCATGAATGGTCAAGTCTTATGCCAGACATGTGAAATTGGTACATATAAACAGAAGCCCTCTGTGAATAATCAAAAGCATAAATGTTGATAGTTGACTGTATTTTCTCTTTTCAAACGTTTAATAAATTGTTTCTGTATTTTAGGTGATATTTCTTATAGGAAACAAATGTGACTTAGATGCTCAACGAGATGTTACTTATGAAGAAGCAGAAAAGTTTGCTGAAGAAAATGGACTGATGTTTGTGGAAGCTAGTGCTAAAACGTAAGGCTTGAATTAATCAGATAATTTTTTAAAGTTTCTTTTATTTGAATTTTTAATTGACCAACTTTTTTATTACTAGTACCTCTCATCCTGCATTCAGCTAATTTTGTTAGACTACCATTTGTATTAATTAGTGGTAGTTATTGTTCACTCTTTCAAAATAAAATTGGTGGTTTATAAGACATTATATATTAAAATAGTTCTTAAAATATCGTTTGAGTTTGGTGCATCATAGTGGTTAAAATTTTGCAAATGCAACCCTTTACTCTCATATTGTTGGCCTTGGTAGACAGGTGGTTAGAGTATCCACTGACAGACACTAAGGTTGCGGGTTTGAATCCCACCTAGGACATGGTGGTTTGTGTTCCTCATGACAGGGTTGTATGTAAGAATAGGCATAATCAGGAGTGCGTTGTGCCTCATGGCCGCCCGTGTGCAAGTCTGTCATTTGCTGCCAGGATTGCCACTTCAAAGTCCTCACCAACCCGGACATTTTCAACTCTGATCCAGAGATTTCTTTGGTCTGACCCGGAGATTTCCTAATTTGACATGGAGATTTTCAAAGGCCAACTTTTTTTTTACTGTTTTTGCCCTTCCAGAATAAAAATAGGATTGTGGTTTCTTTGTTATAACTGTCTATGATTCTTTGTTAGCTGGCCCCCACTATCAGATTTTGAACCAACTTTCATGACAATTGGTTAGAAACCCTCTATCATGGGGATAAGTTTTATGATGAAATTGAAGTTCCGGGATCAGTTCCATGAATTATCCTTTCCTTTTGATTTAAATGGGAAATCTGAAACCCATCGTACACGGTTATCTCCCTACCCACACTAAAATACATAAGTAAAATGATATCAGCGTGGAATTCTCGTTATTCTCTGCAGAATGGAAATTCTAATTTTTGTTGTAGAATTTTCTTATTGATCGTATTTCATTGAATTTTGTATTAATAATTGCAATTTTTATTGCCTCATAACGAGATTATTGTCATGGAGACGATTATTTCTCAGCTGCCATGGGGTATAATCTAGTATACAAATGTGCCATTTTTTCTTCAGAAATCACGTAATCAACTGAATTTTTTATGCAAATGTAAGTATAATACCTGATACATAAAGTATGTAATGTGGAAAAAAAGAGCAGCTGTGAATTTAAAGTTTTAAAAGCCAATATAACCAGTGACTATGCCATCCAGTTAATTAACAATTTAATGACGATATAAGTAATTAATTCGATGTCTACCTTAGGAAAGTAAGCATCTTAAGTTCTGTTCGTTCATCTTGTTAACAGTTTAATACCCAGGAGCTATGTAATTTTTATAAAAATGTTAGGAGCAAATGTATTTAATTGCAAAATTACAATAATAATGCAAGATTGAACAATACTTAGGGAAGAACAAATTTAATATATTGAAAATACATACTCTCTTTAATGCTTAATGGTCAGTTTTACAATAAATTGTATAATTTTAACATTAAACTAAACAGCCACAGTAAATATATTAATACATTCCACATAAATTACAACTTTCACATAAATGTTATAGGAAATGGCGAATAGGATTACTACATGATTGTACATACTTTTTATCTTTTCTTAAAAGTATATTTTTTGTTGCTTGTGGAACATTTTAACAGTTCAGTTTGCTCAGGTTGTTTTAGAAAATTCAGAAACTCTTCACAGGTCGTGTTAAAATTCAATTTAGTACAAAATTCCACTTTTACTAATTCTACTCTCATCCTATTTCTGTCACCCATCCATACATTTTTCATAAGAGAAAAAACACTTTCCACAAAGGAATTGCTAACAAGAATACATAAAATTTTTGAGATTGGCTTAGATAATTCAGTGAAATTATTTCCATCTTTAAGTATTATTACCCATTTCTTGTCCACTGGTAAGTCGCGAAATTTATTATTTATAGTTGGAAGAACTTTGTTCAGGTTGTATACTTCATCATATAGATTATCTTCATTAAGATTTAGTTTTGCACATTTCCCTTCTTTGAGAACATCAGTGTAAGTTAATCTCTTTTTAAATTTAATACAGCAAATGGCTGAAAAGGGTTACAATCAAAATCATACCACTTTTTCAAATATTGAATGGTTCTAACGTAAACATGAAGCGCCTCATCAATAAGCTGTTGTTTTTTGCTTTGAATATAATGACTATTTTGAAGGGAAGAAGTAATTTTGCATCCAAAGAATTTGTTGTTAATTCTATTCTGAATTTTTTTTATTAAAGTGGACATTATATCATGCACCTCTGTACATGAGATTGTCTCTCTTTCAAGTGACAAAAGAGCTCCTGTCATCATGTGTATTGGATAAGATAAGATAAGATAAGATGCTTTATTTGTCCAAAGATCTTGAAAAGTGAGGTACAATTTAAGACATAAGACACGTCAGGGTTAAATAATACAAGCATATAAAGACTTTGAGTACATTGGTAAATACAAAAAGAAAAAATATATATACATACATACATATATACATACACATACATACATACATACATATATATATATATACATACACATACATACACATTCATACATACATATATATACATACAAGACAAAATATATAATCAGTCAATATTATCCTCAAGGAACTCTTTTATAGAATAATATAATTTGTTCTGCAGAAATTTCAATAAATTAACTTTGAAAGAAGAGATTCCATTAATAGCTTTCAAATTTTTTGGAAGCTTATTGAATAAACACAGACCTACCCATTTAGGTCCAAGAGCAGTTTTACAGGTGCACACATATGGGATATGGAGATCGTTAACTTGCCAGGTGCTATAACAGTGCATACTTGAGTTCTTAGTATAGTCATGAATATTCATTTTGGTATGCAAGATGACGGTCATTATGTATACACAAGGCAAAGGAAGGATATTCAGTTTTTTAAAGATAGCTTGACATGGTGCAAGATAAGATTCATTTGTAATCAAACGAATAATTCTTTTTTGTATTCTGAATATTCTGATTGCGTATGTGGAAGAACCCCAAAAAAGAATACTGTACAAGATATTAGAGTAAAATTCACCAAAGTATAATAAGTGAAGAACATCTTTAGAGACAGTAGATCTAATTGACCTAAAGAGATGACATAGGCTACAGAGTTTAGCTGCAAGCATATTAATATGGGATTCTCATGACGTGTGAGTCAATTAAAACACCTAAAATTTTAAAAAATTCAGCTTGTGGAATAACTTTATTATTAATGTCTACTGAGAACCTTTTAGGAGGTTTATTTATATTTGTAAAGTAAATTAGTTGAGATTTGCCAACATTCAGATTTACATGATTGTTGCAGCACCAATCACTGAGATGTTGCGATATGAGATTTCCAGTTTCTAATAAACTGTCAAATTTTAAAGAAGAAATAATGAAATTTGTGTCATCAGCATACAGAATTGGAGTGATACTAGGTCCTGAGGGAACAAAATTTGGCAGGTCATTAATAAATATTAAAAATAGTATTGGACCTAACACAGAGCCCTGAGGAACACCTCTGGTTAGTAACTTAGCAGGAGAAAAAACTTATTACCATGATTAGAGATCACAACTTGTCGAAGTCTATTATGTAGATATGATTGGATCCATTTGTTAGGGAGTCCCCTGATCCCTAATAAATTGAGCTTATGCAAAAGCAGTCCAAAAGTCCATAACCCGGAGACTTCAGAGAGGTGGTAATCCTGTTTGCCGCCCTTTTTAGGCATTCTTTACAAAAATTAAAAAAAAATGCCTTATTGATTGTTAAATTTTCATAGCCAATAAATATAAAAGAACATACAGCATATTATAATACAAGCTGCATTACTGTTAAAAATACTGTATGTGTCTGATGATAAATTGGCTGCCTCCATCGTTTGGCCCCCAGTGTGCATTGCACACATCACACATATGGATGGCATGCCTCTGGGCATGATTTCCCAAATATTGCTATCAATAAAGACATTATTATATTTTGAGTTTGCTAAGTATTGACAATTTTTATTGAAGATTGTATTTTTTTTATTTAAGGGGCCAAAATGTGGAGGAAGCATTTTTGGATACAGCAAAGAAGATTTACCAAAGCATTCAAGATGGAAGGTTGGTATCTCTTTATTATTTTGTTGAGAGGACACGAATGGATCTAACTCTATAGTTAATGCTCTATTAATTTTTAATATGTAATATTTTCTTAGATATGCTGTGAGGAAAATCTTAGTAAAAATCAACAATGTTAATTCTGAATATCATCATTGGTTTCTATGTGATGATATTATTAATGCTTATCTATTGCATGAATGAATTTCCATTGCCATTGTGTTTAAAAATGCACTTATAGTTTCACTTTGGTGTCTGTTTGTATCTGTTCTTGCTTAAATTGAAATTGTGATGAATTTGTTTTTCGTTAGATTTGAGTTTTGAAAAATATACAGGGTCGAATTGGGGCCCATTTGAAATTTTGCTTTTATTTAAGAAGCTGTAAAAGATGGAAAGCTAAAATCTTAGCATACATTTCCACTCTTGAAAAGTTAGAGAATACCGTATTTAATCGATTATAAGCCTGCCCTCACTTTTCAAAAGGGCACATGAGGAAAATTCCATATTGGGTTTGCAGACGTCCTGGTTTTTCAGGATTTGTCGCAGAAAAAATACCAAAAAGTATGAATGTCCCGGTTTTTTCAATTCGTAATTAAATAAAAAAGGTATCAACTTAAATTACGACAACACAAATGACGTTATATTCATGCATTCAATACAGTTTGTACTAAAATGTAATTTGTCCTGGTTATGTCCCAGATTTTTAATCTAGCAAAAAATATCCTGGTTTCTCTCTTTGTCTTCTCCAATGTCTCACATTCAACTCATCAATCCCACAGCCCCATTTTGCCGCAAGATTTTATGTTTATTCCTCATATGATACCACTTTTCTCTTAAAGTCTCCAGAATAATACATTTGTCCCATTATGGGATTATTTAAAAATAACTGAAAAACTCACCAAAGTAAATGACAAAAATTTATGCTTTAAAAGGTGCGAGGAAATGACGATTGGCTCTGGGAATCCTAGGATTACATGCACGTGAATATTAGAGATGGCTCGGGAGTGAATTTATCCAAACTTTTATTTCTTCCTATTCAATTATTGTGATTCTTTTTACATACATTTAAAGTAGATTGTTTACTTATATATTAACACTTCGTGTTCCAGGGTCGTAACCGAAAACACCTACCAAAGTGAACTCAGCATAACATTCATTTAAGTGCAGAGGTTATTTAATTAAATCCCACCTTTGGGATTGAAAAATGCAATTTAGATTCCTGAAATTTGAAAAATTCACAACTTCTTTCATTTTTATTGGATTCTCATGAAATTTTTTGAGGATTTTAGTAGAACATGACATAAACAATACCTTTTACGTTTTCTTATGTTAAGCACACTCTTTACAGTAGAGAACCAGTTAGCGTGCACCCGTGCTTTCATATATCTTTCAGTATTGTGAAAACTATAAATGGCATTGATATTCAGCCTTTTTCAAAATGATATTTCATATTTTATTAATATTTCATTTGCTGAATGTACCCCTCTACACCAAATAGGAAGAAAGTTTCTTGTAGGTCAACTTTTTCATGTCTTGACTAAAAATTTGAGATAAATTTTATGTTTCATATATTTTTAATTCCTCAAGCCTGAAGGACATTTACTTAAATTGCGTGTCTGAGGTCAGAGGAGGTTTTTAAAAATTTGTGAAAATTCACGATTTCGATTCCTGAACATTGAAAAATTTTTAACTTTTTTCATTTTTATTGGATTTGTATAAAAGTTTTTATAAACAATGTCTTTTACATTATCTTACATTAAGCGCACACACTCTTTACAGAAGAGAAATACAAAATATGTACCCTGATCACCAACCAGTTAGCACGCACCCATACTTTCATATATCTTTCAGTATTGCAAAAACTATAAACTGCATTGATATGAAGTCTTTTTCAAAATAATATTTCAGCTTCTATTAACATTTCATTCACTTAATGTACCTACCTAAACCTAATAGGAAAAAAGTTTCTCATAGGTCAAATTTTTCATGTCGTGACTAAAAATTTGAAATAAATTTTACGTTTCATATATTTTAAAAAGACATTTCATAAAGCTTGTTAAGTTTTCAGTTATACATTAGTCATTTATCCTATATATTATGCGTGTAGTGAAGCTGCGTCCATGCGTATGAAGCCTCGCGTAATTATATCGGTGTATTTCTCGAGAACCGTTCGTCGTAAAGGTATGCGGTAAACGGCGTTTTGTTTCTACTGGCTATGAGGTCCCTGGAAAAATATTTTCGTTTGCTGAAGTGTCCCGGGTTCGAATCCAGCAGAGAGTTATGTTTCCCATAAGTTTACACGGGATTTTCGATTTTTCAGAGTGCAAGGTTTTTTTCCTTCGTTCATTAAAATAAGTAAATATGGACCGATTTTCTTCCTTTTTGCTTTATTCGACGGCTAAAGCTCTATACTATCTTATTTTTGCGATGTTTACAAGTTACACGGTCGAATTTTTCAGAAATACGCATTCGTTTTCGAAATTTTGCCGATTTTTAGTACTCATTCTGGGCGTTGCCAAGCAGACTCTCATTGTTGCCTCCGATTCATTTAAGGCCAATCAAACCTTCAAATAGATGAAAGAAAAGCATTATTGTTATTTTCTCTTCATTGATAATCTAAATGCTTGCATAGACGTCGCCTTTATAGTAGGTCCTGTAAGAAGTTAAAAGCAGTCGTTGTTAGACACTTGAAGGAAAGCAATTGTTTGTGAGTTCGTCGATAAGGGTGCAACGATAACACTGGGCGACAAATTTTAACTTTTTTTTTGCGCCAGAGGAAACATATGGCTTAATCATTTAGTTTAAGATATAAACTCTGAAAATGATCGAGAAAGTCCGAAGTTGGTTACAGTTCCAAAGGAATTGCATAGGTGCTAATCCTACCTTAAAATACTGTAAATATTGTGCTTCAAGGTAAGTACTCACCAAAATGTTGTCTAAATCTTTTGTTTCTTGGTTTTCCTCTTGTAAGCAATATCGGGGGCGTCTCTAGCAATGCTCCAACAGTAATCAGCAGGCATGTTAGGGTTCCATTTCCTTTGGTATCTCTTTTCAATGGAAGAAAGAGTTTGATGGAACCGTTCCCCGTGTTCGCCACTGACCTCTCCACAGTTATCCGGGAAAAAATCCAGATGGGAATGCAGAAACTGTAGCTTCAGGGACATATTGCAACCCATCTTCTTGTATGCCCCCAACAGATTCTCCACCAGTTCTTTGTAGTTGTCGCATTTACGGTTACCAAGGAATTTCGTCGCTACGTCCTTAAAAGCATTCCAGGCATCTTTCTCACAGCCTTCCAAAACATTGTCGAACTGTTCATCTTTCGTAAGTTCCCTTATTTGCGGCCCAACAAAAATTCCTTCTTTCACTTTAGCATCAGTGATACTCGGAAACTTGTTTCGAACATACTTGAATGCCTCACCTTCCCGGTTCATAGCCTTCACAAAATTTTTCATTAAACCTAGCTTGATATGTAAAGGTGGTAAAATCACTTTGCTCTGATCTACAAATGGTTCGTGTTGTACATTCTTCTTTCCAGGCTCTAGTGAATGTCGTGCAGGCCATACCTTCACTTTATAATGCTCTCTTTTTGTGCGGCTGTCCCATTCGCACAAAAAACAGCAAAACTTGGTATACCCTAGCTGAGTCACGAGGCTGGCCAAACAATCGCGCCGCAATGTTGCCAAATGCTTCTCTGGAGCTCTCAATAGCTAAAAAGGAATTACCGAGCTTAAATTCGATGAATTACTAGGTAGCTTCCGTAGCTATGAAATAATTGAGTAAAATATGTAAGATTCAGCTACAAAGAAGTTGTATTCAGCGAGAATGCACCGACCATTGCTTGTACAAATTCTTTCTTTCTAAAAGTGTGTGATAGAGGAAGGTTTGTGGAATATGAGGTAGAAGAAGAAACGTACAAAGGAAAACAAAGTGATGGATAAGAGAGAGAGAGGGAGAATAGACAGATCAAATAAACAAAAACGAACACCACATCCGGTGGCACTACAGACTCAAAATTTTTAAATTCCCTTAATATGGAATATTTCTCATCCTCATGGATTCGGCACCTCATTGTATCTTTTATCAGTTTTTTTCCCCTGACAAAAAGGCAAATATCAACTGTTTCTGAGTTGTTTGATGAAAATAAATTATCTTTGCTTTAAAATACGTACATGTTGGTCCTGAACTCCAGCTGTTGGACTTTGCACGGAAGTGTCTAGTTCGTGTTTTCAGAAACATTTAATACTATAATAGCCCAGGTCTGTTGGTTGGTTGCTCACGCTTTCATGATGGCCGATGTAGAGCGTTTTAACAAACTTCCTGAATAGGTAAAAGATTGAAATTTGGCAAGGATGCTCGATTAACATATTTTAAGGTAATGACGAAAATAAATCTCCAAAAAAGTCCTGTTTTGGAAGAGTCGATGAAAAGTCTCCAATCATTTGTGTCATGCTACATATTGAGGGCACACAATACCATCAATGTTATTGCAAAATATGAGGTCCTTGTCCTGAGAAAAGAAAGGAACTAGGTCTTTTTGTCGACTTCTAAATGTAGAAACCGCGAGGCTGGCCAAACAATCGCTCCGCAATGTTGCCAAATGCTTCTCTGGAGCTCTCAATAGTTGAGAGAGGCGAAATTTGAGAAAAACACATACCACCTGCAACTCAAAAACTGTAACCAACCGTAACTTTTTATGGTCATTTTCGTAATCAGCGAGCTCGAATTAGTAAGAATATGTTATTGTTTTTTCTGGTGCAAAATGGCTGTTGCCAGTGTAATCATTGGAACTAAGGTAAGGTAGATTTAAAAGTTTTTCTGCTTTGAATATACCGCGATATTAAACTAGCATTGAGTAACTCTGTGACATTGTGATCATGTAACTGCTCTAATATATTGTTGTAAAATCACAGAAAATTAAAAAATGCCAAGGGGTAGACCAGTGAAAAGGAGAGCTATTAGCCCAGCTACAACTGCCAGAGAAAGGAAGAGGAGCCAGAGATCAAAGGAAGAGTATTGTAGGAAAGAGAGAGAAAGAGATGCGGAAGCTCATATGATTGCCCGTGTAGATGAAAGAAAGACAAAGAAATAGGGAAACACGTCAAATGAATAGGGAACAAAGAAGATCTAACCCAGGGCCAAACTATTTAGATTATTTGCAAGCATAGCTGCAACGGGCTGCTATTAGTCATTATAGAAGTTACATGGTGAAATTGTCCTATTTTCTTCAGTAGAAATGGAGATATGGTGTTGTATCAGAATGTATGTGTAATAAAAAAATTAGAAGAGTTAAAAGTTTTTTTAAAGGCATTTGCTTTATCCAATTTACTGTGAAATTTACAAGAAAATATAACTTCAATGAATCATGTATATTTAATTTTTTACTAGCATTCACTTCAGACTAACTTCTTTAGAGCGACACGAGAATATTTCTCCTGCAACAACCCGAGCTTATGCAAGCACTCGCTCCAAAACTCTCTCGCTTACTATGCATTAGTGACTTATATTTGTAAACAGACCTTGGACACAAGAACAGATATTTCTTCCTCTCCCTCATACTATACTGGTCTCAAGAAATGCTGAAGCAAGCACATGGCCTGCCGAGAGCCGAACAGTGGTTTTTGTTGTTCGGCTCTCCTTGTCTTATACCTCTCAATCTCTGACTCATAAGAAAAACCAAAGAGAAAGAGAAGTTTGTGGGCAGATAAGCAGTCTAGATCTTGTTTCACTTTGCAGTAGCATTCGTGTCGAGATACGGTTCCTCTCATCATTGGATAGAAGATATTTAGAAGATGCGATTCCCCAATTTGTGAAAATCAGTTGCAAAATTTAATGCACATTAAGTGTAATAAAAAAAAAAGATTGCAGAATGACGATAAATAGGTAGGCCAAAGGTTCTTCTTTTGAAATATGTAATGGTTACCCATATTCAGGGCCGGATTAAGCGGTACACAAAACACGCAAGTGCGTGGGGCTCAGATGACAAAGGTGCCCACCAGGGGTGGATTGGGCAGCCAGGGCATTGGGAAAAGTCCTGGTGTTGCCTGAGTGGTTGCTGCCTCGGCCAGGAGCAGTTGCTTTTACGTATTCTAAAGCTATTTCAGCAGCCCAGAGTGCGTCGGTGATATCACTACTAGTTGCCTGAGTAGGTGCGAAGTATTTTACGGGGGGCCATGTACCGCCGTGCCGGTCTCTTCCAATGCCTCATATAGTTTTCCAATTCTGTCTTTCCTTCTTTCTGTGTAAAATGCTCATAGAATCTATCAATATCTCAGCACTGGATGCAGCTAGAGATATGAAATTTGGTGTGTTCTTAGATGATCACATTATCTACTAGAAAATGTTATTACTTTTACATAAAGTGTCCTTGGTTCGACTCCAGATATCCTTTCGTATTGCCCTTTAAAAACGATTTTGACCATGCAGACATTTTTTCTTTTGCTCATTAAAATTCCTAAATATTAACTTAGAATCTTCATGCAAAAACGGAAGGATGAATGAATTTCTAAATTATTTTATTGTAGCGGTCTTTTATTGTATCTTGCCTTTTAAAATTTAAAAAATACGTAAAAGTGCGTATTTTTTGTGATTTCAATGCTTAATCTAGCATGAGTTGCTATGCAACCTTTATTGTTTTGTTATTAATTAATTAATGAAGTCAGTATGTTATAATTTTTAATGTTACCCGTCATATGACGGGTTATTATTCTAGTTGTCTTATATTTACACTATCCTTGGTTTTCCCCAACTCGAGCCTTTTCACCCGCCCCCTACTCTTGCAGTCCCGAGGCAAGAAAGTCCGAGGAGGATACGGGATTTCCCAAGACCCTTCCTCCTGCTCTAATTTTTCGGTTTATTGGTTGCAGCTCTTACTTGATATCCATAAACTATTTCGCAGCTTTTTGAGGTCGGCAACTACCTACGAAAACTTCACTTTCTGGTTCCAGTACAGAAGCTTTGATCCAAATGCTGAAATCTTTTCTCTTGCAAAAATGACATTGATGTTTTCCCCTTGCAATTCGTTGTTCATTGCATTCACATGCCCAAAGATGTCAGCTAAATATGCGAGATGTGCAAGCCAAGTGGAGTTTCTGAACTTATCTGCAAGGGCATGTTTTTGATCCACCAGAAAGATTTCATGTTAAGTTGTGAGAGCCCACATAAATCACGAAACAACTGCGTGTTTAGTGCATGCCCTTTGACAGCATTGACAACCTTGATCACATCATTCATGACAGCTTCCAGTTCAGGTTCCAACTGCTTCACAACTAATGCCTGGCGATGGATCATACAGTGGGTAACTTCAATTTTTGGATTCTGCTCTTTGGTCAAAGCCACTGACATGACCCAACATGGCTGGAGCTCCATCAACAGTCTACCCACTTCAAATCAACACTTGGAGTTTTGAAGTATGCATCAACCTTCTTGAAGACATCAATTCCACGAGATCTCAACTCAAGATGAAAACAGAACAACATTTCTTCTTCAGTTGTATCAGAACCCCTGTATCGAACATACACCATCAGCTGCGAATTGCTACTGACATCTGTAGTCTCATCAAGTTGAATAGCAAAATCTTTGCTCTTTTATTGAAGAAATCACTTGTTCTCTCACATTTTCTATTAAGATGGCAATTTTCTCTGTCACAACTCTTGCAGACAAAGGCACTGAACCAAGTCGCATGGCTTCTTTCTGCCCACACATGATTTCAGCCATTTTCACAGCTGCAGGTTTGACCAATTCTTCACCAATAGTATGTGGCTTCTTGTTTCGGGCAATAACCAGGCTGCTTCAAAGCTAGCATTTGATGCTGAACGTTGAACAAATGTAACTTTCTTGTTGCTTCCCAATCTCTGCCTTTTGACAGCTGTTTCAAAATTCTCAAAGTAATCCCGCAGTTTGTAAGACAGATGTGAGTGCAAATTGTCAAAGTGTTTCATCAGCTGATTCTTTTTGAAAGACTCTGCAGTCAGCACTTTCAAACAGATGACACATTGTGGCTTCATTTGTCCTTTGTCCTCTATTTCTGTGAAGCCATAATTGAGGAACTCTGCCTGGTATTTCCTTTTCCTGATTGATGTCATCTGAAGGGTAAAAGTGAAAATGATTTTTAAGGACGTAATTATGTTTCTGGTGTCAACATTAAATTTTTGAATAAGTTTATTAAATGTAGCAAAATGACAGATATATTACAGAAAGCGAGTCATTGTAAACAACGCAACAACGTGACCGCAGGCACAAGAAACAAAAGCACAGCATATCGTACGGTAAGCCACGCCTACTGTCCATAACTTTTCAAAGTTGAGAGTTAATTGATAAAATTCTAAAAATATTGACATTAAAATTTTTTTAGTTATAATCATTATTATTATTTATTATTTTATATATGAAGTATAAATGCTGTAGGTTCAGTAGTTTTGAATAGAAAAAATTATTACTGCCGCTTTCTAAAATTTTCACACCTCGCTTGACATAAAATTTTATATAAAATATAGTTTTGCTCTCATGACAATGAACATATGTAAAACTCAAGAAAAAGTATAGCTTTCAAACGAAAAAAAGTAAATTCGTAATATTCTAAAATTTAGAATAACGCCACAGTTATGTAATAAAATAAAAAAATGTGAAAAAAATATTGTTTCATGATACCATATACACGACTGAGGCTCTGAGGGGAGTGTCTCTCATACCGCACGCATTACCCCCAAAATTTTTAAATTTATCCCATTTGGGGTAATTTACCCCTGTTCTTCAACCTGTGCTCTATAACCTTTGTATAGAATTGTATATACAATAATGATGTTTTAACGGAGAAATATCGCAAAAACCGAATCGTGTTTCGAATAAACCTCGACTTCTGGTTAACCGGTATTGTCCAAAAACTAATCAGCTCTTTGTGCTCATACCAAAGTGTTATATATGAAACTAGCTGTAGCCCACATAACTTACGCTGATCCAGCAGATCTTAAAGGTTCTTAATTAAACATTCAGGCATTTATTTAATTTTTAACTTATATTTTTTAATCAAAGATTTCTCTAAAGACACAATTGTCAATTTCTGGGTTCTTTCCTGACACTACACTAAGTGAGTCAAACGATCTGACTCTTGGTAGAGCAACATATAATTTTCCATGACTAAAAACAGTCTTGGGTAGGTAAAGGCATTTTATCAAATGTTTGGCCTTGTGATTTATTGATTGTCATTGAAAAAGCCATTTGTATGGGGAATTGTTTTTGTTTGAAACTGATTGGTAAATTTGTGTCTGATGGAATGAGTGAGATTCTTGGAATAAGTACCATGTCTGAGTTTGCTGCACCGATCACTTTTGCTTTGATTATGTGTTTGTATTTGTGTAACAGTGTCTTGTACCATTACATAGTCCTCTCAATTGAATTAGGTTTCTAAGGAGCATGATAACGGCTCCTACTTTAAGGTTCAGTTCATGAGGAGGCATTCCGGCTGTAGCTGTACCTATGTGATGTTTACATGGATTTCTTTCAATTAATTTATTAATAATAATGTGAATCAATTAATGGCACAACTGACATTCCCATAGAAAACTATTCTATTAAAGATGTATTTTTACTATATTCTTGCATTATTGACACATCTCCCTCTCCCTTCCACCTCTCTCTTTCCCCCTCTCTCCTTTCCCCACTCCTTCACCGTCTCCATTTCCCATTACCTTCTCTAATACTACATTCCTGCATAACCCTTCTCCCCTATTTCCCTCCTTCCTCTCTATCCCCTCCCTCTCTCCCTATCCCCCTTTATCCCTATCCCCCTTTCTCCCTATCTCCCTTTCTCCTTTTCCCCTTATCCTCTCTTTATTTAAATGGCTTATAAAACACGTTAACTTTAAGCTCGTAAGCTATACACGATTTTACAACAATAGGACTTCTTTCTTTAAAACAATCCAGATCCGAAGCTCAGATTCCAATATTTTGAATTTATATGAGCAAATGAATAAAAGCCTGCACATCCAAAAGGCGAGTTGTTGCATGCATCCTAAGCCTTTTATAGATATAGATGTTCATACTATTAAAAGGCAAGAATCCCATAAAAAAGCATTGTAGTGTTTCCATGGTAGATAAAATTTCCCATTGTTATAAATTTTAAAATTTCTCATTTTTATTCAGTTAAAATCAAATATTTAAGCTAATTCGGCATGAATTTGTATTCTCTTTTCAAAAATAATAATATTCACTTTCTTTCATTTAATACTTCAAGTCCGGAGTTTGTATCATAATTTTAAGTAATTTTAAAATGCAATTAAAAAATAGCTTGCACCGATTTCAGTGCTTTTCTTATGGAGTAATGAAATGGAAGTTTGGGATCAAAAAGATCCCCTCATAGTAAAAAATGTTCGGATTTTCGATTTTTCCTGTTGGTTGTGACCAATGACTGATCATATCCTAAAATTTCAAGTTTCTAGCATATCTAGAAGTACCGTATTTGCCGGACCCTAAGACGCACTTTTTTCCTGGAAAATACAGTATAGGTTTCCCCTGCGTCTTATGGTCCGAAGGTGCGTCAAGTATTTGCCGGACCATAAGATGCACTTTTTTCCTGTAAAACACAGTACTATCGGCTTAGATTTGATACCTCCATGCTCAACACTTACTTTATTGACAAACAATTGTTAACCTTTTGACTTTGTCCTTTTCGAGTTGGTCCGATTCCGAGATTGCTTCATCTGAACACGACCATTATCTCGATAACAAAAACAATTGAAGCACGAAACTACCTAGTGGCGCTGATTGTTCTGTTGGGGCAACAGAAAGACATTTTGGTGTCATTTAGTTGAGTATCTTATAACTTTGTGCTTCAAAAGTGAATAAAATATTTTTTCCCAAAATTTTTGCTTTAAAATGCCGGTGGGTCTTATGGTCCGGTGCATCTTATGATCCAGCAAATACGGTACCTAAACTTTTGTGTCTTAAACCGACACACATACCTAATATCTCTTTCTCGGAAATATACCTAAACCTTATATATATAGAGTTGGTAATGATATGGCAAGTACTTTTTGAGTTAGAGCACCCACAATCACATACACACACACAGACATCATTATGAAAATAGTCTAAACGTGTTCTAGGGATCAAAATATCAAATAAACTCAGTTTTTCGAAAAATTCCTATCACATACACACAGACAGCATCGAGAATACAGGCGACTCCCGAGATTTGACAGGGATGCCTTCCTGAAAACGTGGTTGAATCTTGAACCGTCGAATGTTGATTCAGCACAAATTCAAACAATTAGAGCAGAAATAACGATGTCTAGACTAGAACTAAACCTCTTGTGGTCGGGCGGGCCAAAAATTACTTCGCATAAACTAGTTTCTAATTCGATCGATCGATCAGCTGGGTCAATTCGACCGGTCGAATTCTCGAGTTGGTCGAATCTCGAATGGTCGAATCTCGGGAGTCGCCTGTATAGCCAAATGTTTTCTAGGGCCCTCAAAACATATATTTCCATTGAAATCTCGAATTCGATTTTTTTCATGAATACAGTACTTTCTCTATACTACGTATATGGAGAAAGTAAAAAGATTAGTGGTTCCTGCACTGTACTGAGTACATGGGTTGACACTAAGGAGTTGCTGTAATGTCCATGTGATATTTACGATGTTCAAGTGATATATGGAACAGTCACAGGATGTTATGATGTATCACACGATAAAATCATTGGAAGAAGCCTTTACTTGGTGGAATTCCATGAATAAAATGAGAAAAAAAATCACTTGGTGTAAGGTCCACTTTATTAAAATAATAAAATAAAGTGGAAGTGATTTTTTCCTCATTTTATTTGTATCACACTATGCCTGGGTCACATAATGCCACTTTCAGAAATTTTTGCATCCTCCTGTCAACATTTAAGTGCATGACGCAATATGCATCATTGGAACGCCTGTGTAACATTTCTGATGATGCAATTTGCATCATCAGAACGCCTTCATAACATTTTCTGATGATGCAATATGCATCATCAGAATGCGAAAGTCTTAATGCAGTGGTTCCCAACCTTTTTCAGCCCAATGCCCCCTTTTTGCTGAAAAATATTTGCCACCGCCCCCTTAATGAATACCATCCTACACAGCCAAGAAACTAGTCAGCCCCCGGTTTTACGACAGGTTAGGTTCCAGGCCACCGTCGTAAAGTAGAATCTATTATTTTTGGGGCTTGTGGGCATCACAGAAATAATACAAATATATATAAACCTATCCAAACATTAATAAAAAATATGTAAACATTTTCAATACATATAAATATAAAAACTATTACATAATGTACACAATATTTCAAAGTGGCGTAAACCTAGATTCTGCGACTTGAAACTGGATTATTGGTTTGATAAGGAAATCGACGTAAAATTCGTTGTAAAGCAGACCGTTGCAAAGTGGGGGCTGAATGTATTCGCAAAATATATCACATGCTAAAATATATCCAATTACGGTTTGTTCTCCACATGTGGTGATTGGAGACATGTTAGATGCCGTTTACTCAGTAGGCGACTAATGTTGAGTCGTCCTTACGGTCACCCACGTCTAAAACCGGCTCCAACTAATACCATATGCTACACTTCTATAGATTTGTATTAGTACAACCTGTTTAGTCCGCAACCCTTGCACCATAGGCTATGCCATACTATGGAATGTTCCATCCCATGGGAATTAGCCATAATGAAGGGTAAACAAAATCTATGTAATCATTTTTTGTTTTATGCATAGAGCGATTTGGTGTCCAACTGCATGCATTGCACATGAACACAGTTCTGTACTTTCTAATCTGGAATAACCATTTCACTACATCTTCCTGCCGATATTATTTGATTCATCAAGCTCAATTGTGAAAAAATTTATAGGCGATACCCAAAAATTTCACATAAAGGTGATTGTTGTGTGTGCAATGTTTTTATAAGGTGCGTTAAATTGTAATTGTTTGCAATGAATTGCCAATGAATTATCTTAATTTACGTAGCTTTCTCACCTTGAGGGTTTTAATAACTTTTAATATGAGTTATGGGCCTTGAAGCAAAACATGCAGTGTGAGGAAACGGTTAGATTCGACTCAACAAGGAAGTTTGTTAACATAATCATGAAAGAAACATGTTATAGGTGTTCCCTATGGATAAATTTATATTGCAACAAGTATTCTTTGAGGTGTTTTATATTGCCTATTATATTGATTTTATAGTTTGCAATTAATAAGTGTTGTTTGCTCATGGTATCTATTCAGATAGGAAATAGGTGGAGAAAAAGGGAGAATATTGAACTTTTGGTGACATTATTCCTAAGTGATTAGGTTTGAGTTTTTGCCTTCTTATTCTGAGATGGAGTTTATCTGTTATATGATAAGTATGAAACAATTTTGTGAGTGGAGAAAGGAAAAAGAGAATATTGTATCATTTCAACAGTGAATGGGAAGAACAATTCTGTTTGATCTTGTTTAATGGAAAGTGTGTGTTCATTGTGTCGTAGTACCGTAGCAGTAGCCAAGAAACATAACATTGAGAGGCATTTTAAAACAAATCACAAAATCCTTGCCACAGACATTCAACATAATTCTGTTACAGTGTACTCTTAATTTTCTGGGCTAATGATGAGGAGAAGAAATACGAAAAATTGGAAAACACGGATAATCCAAAATTTTGCTTTATTTTTCACATTCTGTCGTATTTCCACCAGGAAATACTTTGAGCAAAAGTCATTCGTTTTCAGCATGTGATGAATGTGCTAACAAAACTTATGAATTCCATTTGTTCTTTAAGCTTGCAACATAGGCTTTTTGAAGCTTTCTTGGTAGAAGTTGAATATGAGTATTCAGACTATATTCCACACTGAAGTCTAATGGTTAAGTAGAGAAAGATTCTGGAAAAATTTTGTGAACTACTTCCCTAGATTCTGGTATTCCTCAAATCCAGAAAAGAGGAATATGGACAACTAAATGACTGCACTTGGTTACTAGATTTGGCATTTCTCACAGATTTAACAAGTATACCTCGCGATATGCTGTTTCACATTCAATAAAAAAAATGAAAAGAAAGAACCTATCTTAGGTATCTTAATAGCTATAACAAGTTAGTGGAAAACCAGTTTTGCATTTTGGATACAATATGAGGTGTGATTGAAAAGTTCGTACAGTAGCGCAGTAATTATGAAGGGGGGGTACTTACATGCTATTCGAATTTGTCCCCTTCAAAATAGTCCCCCTGAGACTGCACACACTGACTCCGGCGATTTTTCCACTTTTGGAAACATTCTTGGAAATTTCCTTTCTTCAGTGTTTGTAGGATGTTTTCCAAATTTTCCTTAATGACTTTGATAGTATCAAATCATTTTCCTTGTAGCTGCAATTTTAGTTTTGGGAAAAGGTAGAAGTCGCAGGGGGCTAAATCCAGCGAATAGGGGGGTTGCGGGAGTACAGGAATTTGAAATTTCGCCAGAAACTCGGTTACAGAGAGTACACAGTGGGCCGGCACGTTGCATTTCCAATTCTTCGGTTAAAATCATTTGAACCATGTAAAAGGTCAAATTTAGTTCACTAGCCATCCCCCTGATTGTCAATCGACAATCGCTGCACACGAGATTTCGAACCCGGACGACGTTGTCATCGGTTATGGAGGTCGTTGGACGACCAGAACGAGGATCGTCTTCGATCGATTCTCGGCCTTCTTTAAATTTGGCATACCACTTAAAAATTGCTCTCTCGCCAAGAGAATTGTCCCCGAAAGCCAATTTCAGCAGTTCAGTGGTCTCCGTAGCCGATTTGCCTGTTTTGAGGCAAAATTTGATGCAAACTCTTTGTTCCAATTTTTTGTCCACGAGTTCAAATCTGGAGAAGCGACCAAACATGTGCTCACTCAATTGGTTACTACTCGGCACTGAAATGACGGAGGGAGAAGCGACGAACGGTGTTGTGTTCAGGACAAAACAAGCATTCCGTCCCCCCACCACCACCAATCTAACTTCATGCAGTAACCAGCGGCAATGCTACTGTACGATCTTTTCAATCACACCTCGTACAGTGGTAAATCACCAAAAGCCATTTTTCACTACTGATTCAATGTTTTTGCACTGAAGGTCTTCTGGAAGCTCAGTAGCTTTGGAATTTCTGAGGGATTTATGAACTCTTCCTCATGTATCTTCTTATACATATTTTAGAGTGTATGTGTGTGTATCTATGTATGTTCTTTATACGTTTTTACACCGTTGAAGCTATCGAATTCAAAAGTTTCATGGGCCATCCTATGGACCAAAGCAAGAACTTGGTCTAGGTTTGCAGACCGTGGGGTCTCTTATACCACATGGGGTCAACAAAATACTGTTGCCATAAGAATTCATGGGAAATGGTGTGGAGAAACCCCAAAATGCCATGCAGCCCTTCACTGATGTGGATATAAATATACCTAAATATTAACTTACGATCACGGGAAATGTCGTATTTTACGCACGAAAGACTGAATATTTTAATTCTGTTCGTGTTTCGTGGTATTACATGCTAAATCGCTCGAAATTTTCCTTTAAGCGCAAAATTTATCGTTTTAGATGTCCATTTTCCAGGCGGCAACAAAGCTAAATTTCTTAATTGTTGTCCTCTTCAAAGGGAGATATACACGTAAAGATTAATCCAAGGAAAATCCACACTGTGCACGCCGTAGAGGAAGAATAGCTAACGCCAAGATATGCCTAAATATAGTCTATCAATACTTTAAAGTGAGTCAAATGATTTTTAAGGAATATTTGAACATTGTTATCTTTTACCATTAACATTGAAGGATTTATCACAACATAAATGGATATATCTACTTGCATTTGTTCGGTAACCAAGATGTTGTTTATTGTTTACGTTTTGGCTAATAGTATTGACATAATCCACATAATTTTATTGCTGCTTTAAAGGCTTCAGTGCATCTATCCATGTGAATATTAAGTAAGACGTTAATGCGTAATTATATTAATGGTAAAACTTGACAATATACAATACATAAAATAGTAAATGTTAATGTAAGCATCGCTCTGCGTAATTAAGGAATGGAGAACATTTCCCCTGAACAATAAAAATCGTTTGCCACTCTTTCCCGAGCGAAGCCGTGCGTTTCAGCTAGTAACAGATAAATTTGTGCCTTATTTATAGGAAAATTATTTAAGGTAGAAGTAAATCACATCAAAATCTGGGTAACATCATTTGGCTGTTGTTAATTTCAAAGTAACAAATAATATTTAAATTTCAAAACACAGTGCTAATTTTGTACCATATGCCATTGCATATGGTTAATCACAAAAATAGTTTTATGATTATAGGTAATGCTCATCTATATTAGAAACACATTAACCTAGTCAGTAAGTAATAAGTTTGGTAATATGAGCGCTCATCTTGTGTTGTGTAGTGACTTTGAAACATTACCATGTTAATAAAATAGTTTGGGTGCTAATTATGAATAATTGTCTCTGGTCTTCTAAATGTAGAATATATTATTTCCTTGTGTTAATTAAATGTGCAAATTGTGTTTTTTCTACTGTCAAAAATCTTTTAGTTTTTATTTTATGAAATAAGGATTTTATTCATTTTATGAGTTTAATTTACCTAAGTACAAGTTCTTCTTTGATCATTTTAATTATCATTATGATTGGATTATTAGCATATTTCAGTTAATACTGTTTTATATTTATTTTAGGCTGGACTTGAATGCTGCAGAGTCTGGTGTCCAACATAAACCATCTCAGCCTGGAAGGAATACACTTGTCAATGACCAGCAGGCCAGTCGGGATAGTTGCGCTTGCTAGGTGTGGACAAACTAGCTGAATTTATTATTATAATTGATATACTTTGAAAAATACAAAATTATTGGCCTTTGTTGAGAATGGAGTGACTACTATCTGTTATAACATATTTCAAAGACTACTGATTTCCCTCCCAGTTCTTTTGATAGAAAATTTTGCAATGAGACTGCATTAACTTTGAAAGAAATAATTAGCAGATACAACTAATTATCCATAGACATGTTATGTCAGTTGCATGTTGCATCTACGCCAGGTCATGTGTGGAATGAGAGTGGATGGTTATGAAGTGTCATGTGCAATAATTTTTTTAACGAGCCTAATATTAAGATTTTTGTTATATGGCAACTAATTATAACTTATTTTAGTTGTACAAGAACTGGATTTATAAAAGCCTATTTGAATTGTTATGTCTGCTACTCTACGTAAAAATCTAGATCATGTGAAAAAAACCAATATGGGTTTAGGAATATTCTCCGAAAATTTTTATTTTGAAGTTATCTTTCAGAAGCATATTATATGAAGTATATCACATGTAACTTATTTGTTTCATGAAAGACTATTGTTCACTTTTATACAGTTTGTTAAGGCACCATTTAATGGTATTGTTGTTTGCTTGCTTATTTTTTTCAATTGGATTTAAGACAAGGTTGCTGGAACCAAAAGTAAGAGACACCTATGAACTTCTATATAGATTGAGCAAGGAGTATGATGGTCTTTTGAAATTTATATAAATCTTTGTAAAGTCTTAACTTGCTCAACATTTAAAGGAGCTAACATTCTTATAGCCATGATTATAAATTGTGAAAATGTCTATTATGTATAAATATTTGTCTTGTTATTTATTCAGTTTCCTTTTTTCTTTTAATTATCCTTGGCTGTGTAGGTGTGTCTGTTAAAATATGTAGTTATTTGCTTTCATCAAATGCTGACATTTGTGTGCTGTTTTCCTTCAAAGTGGCTTGTCTTTGGTTAAAATTATTCACTGTGGGCAAATCATTTTGAGTCCTCTAGTTTCGCAATTGTTGATTGAAATATGTTGGCCTTGATGTAGCGAGTGTTAACTAGATTATTACTAAATGCAGATTTCTCAAACTAGTGTTGTGTGTGTGTCAACTTGTGGATGGAAAATGGAAGGGAAATTTTATGTAATTGTATTTTATTGTTTTCTAGCATTGCAAAAATTATTTCCTGAACAGTTCCTCTCTTTAGGCAAGATTGTTAGCAGTAAGGTGCCTATGTGTTTAGATTTTTACAGAAATTGGGTCAGATAATTTTCTTCTCTCTTGCTTGTAGATTCTTTGCATACATATTGGTCCTTTTTTTATGTAGGTTACAATCATCAATTTAGATGGTGATTAGTAATTTATGCATGGCCTTTCATATTTCATCATAAAGTTATTTTTGCAACATATTATTATTCTAATAATTTATCAAGTTGCTTTGTACATCATAGTCAATTATGTGTACATCTCATTTCTGGGTATGTTAAACTTAGAAGTTGAAACCAAAGTCATAAAAGAGGACTTAAATTTTTCAAATTGAGTCTGACCAAAATGATTTATATAACTTTCGTCTTAAACATTTAATTGAAACATTCCAATATATCATTGAACTATGTCACTTTTTATCTGAACTTAAGATTTTGCTATGCCATTGTATTAAGGGTTTAATTAAAGTCACAAGCATTGAAGCATTTTGAAAACTATGATTTTCATTGCACATTAATGCAGTTTAATGCATTAGTAATGTTTGAACATTGTATTGACTTAATGTTTATAAACCTGTATGCTTACTGCAGTTTATATAGATGCTTGTCTGATCTTTACTTGCTGATATTTTTATTGCAGCAAATATTTGATTTTATGCCCTTTATATGATTGAGTCAGTAATTATACATGTGTTCTGTTTATTGTAGCTAATGAAATAAAACTAAGAAAAATTACAATTGTTTTCTTCTCAGGGGCTTAAAAGTACGTGCATTCTAATATTTACCTTTGCTTGAGTGCTTTCCTGGTTATGTCCTTTAATTTTATCATATGCAAAGTATATAGAGAAAGTTTTATTAGTAAAAACACAGAACAAGTATTGCCATATCATTTGAGTAATAGCCTTAGATAAGGCTAAGTTCTTTGTTTCACTTTAAAAACTTACTGTATACTTCTTGCCTGAATAGATTTTGGGATAAATTTAGTTTTAAATGTATTTTAGACCAATGAAGTTCAATTTAGGTAATGGAGGATAATACAGGTTAAAATTTCAGGAAAACTGATCTAATGATACAAAATTGAAGGTTTTTGCAAAATACGATTTTTTCATGATATTCTCTATAAATTAATTGAGACTTGAAGAATAGAATTTAAAGGGATGCATGTATTTTTGCAGCACTCTTTGTTCCTTTAAACTTATAACGTATTTTCATTTATAATTACACTATGGTTATTTTAAAAAAAGAAAAGAATTTTCAGTGAGCAAGAACCTTGATAGAAATCTTGTTTTGTATTTAGTGTTGATGATGTAATTTCTAGTACAAATGTTATGTTTATGTAATGTAAGATGATTATATAGGAAATGGTTCCTAAACAATGGCATATGGGCCACAGCTGAGTTGAACGGTGATTTCATCTGACCTGTCTCATCATTTTGTTTAAGATATTCATATATTTGCCAGGAGGTGTCATTAGATGTCATTAATGAAATTAAAATGATATTTTTCAAGTACATGGATGGAGTATACTTTTAATATATACCTATGACATACTAAACAAAAAAATCCTCAAAACTATCTGAAATTCACGAACGACTTGACTAGTCATTTGAAAGGTTACATGTGGTCTTCACAACAGTATTTAAAGCTTCATTTGGCCCTTTTAGTGAAAAGCTTGGTGACCCCTTATATAGAGACATATTAATTTTGTCTGAAAATTTTCCATGATCATTATGTTATCAGTGTTTTATAAAATGATGAAATGTGGCAATATTATTGGTAATGATTAATTTGTTGCTTTTAAACATGGAATGTTTATGTTCATATAAGAATAATTCTGACAATAATAATATAGTATCTGTTTGATGAGTGTAATTCCTTTCTGATTTGGAATATAAACAAATGAAATGGTGCCATATTAATTATGCATCCTTCTGTTTCTTGTAGGTTTCCATGCCATGCTGTGGCCTTATGGGATGAATTAATGGAATACATTAATCGTAATGGAAACTATCATATCAACAAAGCTCTCATTGTCCTTGTCACTGCTCCCTCTCCCCATTAATGCTGAAATAGCAGATTGGGAAGAAAGCACCCAAAAATCCCTATTGGACTTATGTCTTACTTAAAAGGAGGGTATCAGGTGTGTGTCGTTAAGAGCTCCACATTATTTCCCTCCATTTATCTTGCTGGAAAAAATTGGCTGAACTTCTGCGTCTTAATGACGGGAGGGGTCTCCCATGCGAGTGTACTGTATAAAGTCAGCTCAGTTATTTATCAATTGTTGCATCATTTGTCCTACTGTTTTCTGTATCTAGAAATTCAATAGAGCAGCTTATAGTTAAGTGCCGAGGGTATCGTTTTTCTTTTTTTATAAAGAAAGTGGGCTGATATTCTTTAAGCACTGCTCGTGTAAGCGGACTGAAAAGAGCAATTCTGCATTGATAGGCATCAAATTCTGTGAGACTTGTTAATACTAAGTTGTGTTGATAAATCAATTTTGAGGCCTACAACATTAGAAATTGTAAGTGCAAAATCTGATACGGTATACTTAAAGAAAAACAGTTACCATTTCTTTGCTACATTCAACAAATGATTAAAAATTAGATCTGATTCCTGAAAAATTACCCGTCTTATAAAATAGCAAAGTAAACCAAGTGAGCAAGATTTTTAGCAGTTGTAAAAGTACAAGAAATTATGTTCTAATGTTGAATAGGAACCTGTCGAGCAGTTAATATATTTCAGAAAGTATGTATTGGTAATATATAGGATTTTCATTTTATTACACCAAGAGCTTTAACACCTTAATGCTGTGTTTTGTCCATGCCTCCCATTGAAACAAAATTTGTCCATGTAAGTTAAACTTTTTGATGTGTAGTTTTGCAAAAATTTCCTCATATTAATGGTAGCTTTGGGGATAAACATTCTGTGACCATAGTAAATTATATTTAAAGAAAAATTTTGAGCCCTGTATAATTGGAATACTAGCAGCCTCTGGCATACTTTCTCCTTAAATAAGTAACTATATCTTCTGTTTTGGGTTACCTGTGGTAGTGTTAGGACATCCGACTCATTTAGTAAACATTGTGTACAGTTTTGTAATAAGTACCGTAATTGTTGTATCTTAACTCACAGAAGCATGGATTAAATATTAATTAGGTGCTTGATACCAAAGTTTTCTCACATAAGTGAGAATGTTAAAATATTGGGTCATAAAAATCAAGTAATTATTTATATGTACATGTGTATATGTGTGTGTGCATATTTATATATACACACATACATATTCTGTATTTTATTATTTTGAATTTCACATGTAAACAAGCAGAGGTAAACGAATAGTGTAAGTCTTAACAAGACTGGTATGGATGTATTTATATGTTAACCATAACCATCCTCACTTGTATATCCTTTTTGCATGAGCTATCATGTGTTGGGAAAGTGTTCCACATTCTGTATTGCAATTCTTTATGAAATATTAATAAAAACATTCCGGAGGGAGTAAGGCGAACGTTTTCTGGTATATAAAAGGAATGAAAATATTCATCTTCACTTTACTAAACTTATCCAGTTCATGTTTCAGTAGATTATTGTAAACATAATATTATTGTTAATTTTATTAAATTGGGTACTGTTAAATAAATTTATGTTGATGCTTGAAGAAAAATTTATCGAATATTAAAATTCTTGATTTAAGTTGTCATTACTGATATTCTACATTTAGACATGCATTGTCTGAAACATTTGAAAAGTTATAGTGCTAACAAACCTTATAACATTCATTGTCAGTATTAAAATTTAAGATAACCTCTTTCAGTCATGATTTTTGCACCCTTCTATCCTCTCCACAGCTTCTATTGTGTTATTTTGAACTGATATGACAACAGTATAAGTTGGTTATCTCTGTAGCTTTACCTTAATCCATTTATTATTTTAATATCAGTGTTAACATTGTTATCATGTTTAACTCAAGTAAAGGTTGCATAGCTCCTATTCCACTTATTATAAAAGATCAACTGCCTAATTTCAATATAAAAGTTTGAGGTATTTATAAGTTTCTCATGATTTCTATTTTTTCATGGCTTAGTATTAACATCTAGACCAAATATATGAGATATATCATCAACAAAAAACTTTGTGATGGGAGATGTAAATCTTGCTATAAAGAGATAAAATCGGTATATAACCTTCAGCTTGCACAGGCAGTAATAGTAATAACATGTTATCTCTGCTGTAATTTTATTTCAGATGTCTGTTTCTTTTTATTGGGAAATATTCACTATTGTGGCCTTAAAAGACTCATATGTGGTGGCAGATTTAGGATATTTTGGGCCCTATGCCTAGGAAGTGTGTGCTATAAAGTATAAGAAATGAGTAAAGCAATTTAAAGAGTTACACAAAATCTGAGCATTTATTGGTATTTGAGACTTATAGTACTTAAGATCTAAATACGTAATTATTTTAATAGGAATAAGATTGAAAGGTCTAGTTCAGGAGTGCCCAACCTTTGGCCTACCGTGAGCCACTTTATCGATTCAGCTATGTATAGAAGAAAAGTGTGAGATTACAAATGATGGACAAAATAATACTAAAATATTTTTATCAAACAATTTAAAAGTATATTTTTAATTTTAATACAATAATAACATTATTACAAAAATTAGCTCTTTTAAATATTCAATTTGATGTTGCATGGTGCCTGCCAGTTTGTTTTACTCTGGGATATATGGAGTTACAGCCACTGTCACACAGTCATTGAGATGGCTATCGCTTAATTGTGATCTGTACTTACAATTAGATTTCAAAATTTTCATTGTTGAGAAACCACTTATGCACAAATAAGTTGATTCAAAACACGTTCATTTGTTGTAAAGGTTTCAACAAAGGGTATTTTTCCTCTTCTGCCAGTGTTCAGCCCACCCCTGGACAGCACCAAACTGGATTTTACGTGTGTTTTGTGTTAATTAGCGATATCTTGTTGAGAGGATTGAAAACAAGTACAGTAAGATTTGGTTTATGGTCAAGATAAGCTAAGTGCCATCTTATGGCGCTTATTACTAAGCAAAACAGAAAATTTAAATAGGTAGTCATCGCAAGCAACTTGAAATTGCTGCATAAGCCATGTGTGGATCATGAGCTATGTGTTGGGCACTCCTGGTCTAGTTGATTTATCTGTTATTTGCCAAACAAAAGTACATTAAAAAATTATTATTTTTATGCCTACACTAAATCAAGATTTATAAATGCCTTTTCCTCAATTTTGTTTTAGCAAATGTGTCTATTAATTTATCGCAATATCATCTAAACATTCACTTTCAGTACAGACATTTTCTTACCGATGAAAACTAAAGAATTCAAACAAGCTCTTAAAAATTACTTGCCTCAGGTATTTCTAATAGCCACAACAAGGTTAAAAAAAAACCAGATGTGCATTTCTTTTTCAGTGAATTACCACTGAAGATGGCTGCTTCGTAGCTGAAATGGGCATCATCTATTATTTCAAAATTATTTCTTGTCTTTTGTACTAAACTAGTAAGCGATGATAATAACATCTCCTTTTACCAGTTGTGTGAATATGCTGCAGTAGCTTATTCCAAGTCGCAGTCATTAGAACTACATTTTTCAAAAAACTATCAACCCTTCTGCTTCACGTTTAGCAGAATTCTTTGTCGCAGAGGAATTTTTAATAGCAATTAAGGCCTCTTTAATATTGTTGAAACCAATTCTTACTGTTAGAACAACATCAGCTTGTTCAGGCCATCAAGTGCATAGTTTTCCAACTTCTTGGACACTCAACATTGGTGAATTGGCTACAGACTTTGGTGAATTTATACTCTTTTGCAGTGATGTGTTTCATATTTCATTGGACTTTGAATGTGTTATTAGGGCTGTGCTGTAAGGCAAAGTATGGTTGTTGCTCATTAGAATTGAAATAGCTTAAATGCTTTGATTGAGAATAGAAGCAATGGTGTGCTGTTTCAAATATTGTGTGATTTGTAATGTCCAGCACATGACTTTCTCCATATAGAGTAATGAATATGATTACTCTCAACATCAGTTTTGTCAAGAATAATAATCAGCAAGTACACTTGTGAATAATTTTAAAGCATTTTGAATAAGTTTCATATTGAAATATATGTAACAATAAGTAAACAAAATTGTTAGATATTGCTATTGATACCAAATATCGATGAACAATTAAAATTACCCTATATAAAATAGAAGCACCCCTAGTCATTTGTAGTCAATGTTGGAACTATGGTGTGCTTTGGTGGAGGAGACCCCTGAAAATTGAGCCACATGGGGGTTAATGTTAACGTTTTGATGTTGTCCTTATAAGGAAAGAAAATGTACTAATCAAGGAGGAACATACGTAAAATTGCACATATTTAAAGACATTATTTTCATGGAATTAATGCCCTATCTTTTCAGTCTGCTAAAGTTCAGTGCTGTTAAACTGCAATGCTTTGAATGATTGGACAAACGTAGTTTTGGCTACAAATCTATTATTGCTACAGTAAACTGCTGATCAACTGTACCGTTGGATGGGAAATGGATACATAATTCATAACGTAATTTATTACTAAATTTGTAAAATAATTAACATGCAATTGGGATATATCTTCAAAAATAGGTAGTCTGGAATTTTTACCTATTTCTTCGGCACTTGAGTAAAACATTATAAATTTAATTTATGCATATTTTCTAGTTTTTTATAGTAGGTATCCTTCTCACGATTAGCTGTCGAGAAAAATACGATTTTGAGCATTTTGAATTTGCCTCCGAAAATTGTGATTGGCCGACTTTTCTCGCCAGAATGACGTAGTATTCCCTATAACCGCGAGAAATAATGTCTGGCGGCTTTTTTTCACGTTTGTGTTTTAAAGCAATTTTCCGAGTTTTTAGTTGAAATTCGCAAGTTTTTCGATAGAAAAACAACCCCGAAATTGCTGAAGGTAATTCCCCATCTTCCGATTATGAAATTGAGAGTTATTGTGGTAAAGAATTCCTCGGTTTCGAATTTGAAGATGTTTTGCCGGTAACGTGTGGCTTTGCAGGAATTTTCCAGGCTACAGAACGCGAATCGGACATTGAAGTAGCCGAAGTTTGTTGTAAGCAATGTGGGATAAACCTGTGTAAAAGAAGTCTTGTAAAATACTAAAAAGCATCTGAGTCTTGTTTTTAAAAGTGATACAACATGCTGTGTAGGAGTTGGTCTTCCTATTTTCAATGATTTTTAACTCACATTGATGCTTACTCATTAAATTCACTTTGAATTCTGGATATTTAAACTATTTTATTTAAGTATCTTCGCGAGTGATTACATATGTTTAAGCTACTTTAGTATTTTCTGTAATGCATTGAGCTTTCTGCTGATTCATAACTTTATTTCTTTAAGCCTTTTTCTGTCACATATAGGTGTGCTGATTTTCCTAGAAAATGTATCTTCTTTAACATTTACACTTAATTACAAATTTCAGTGAGATAATATAAAATAAATATCGTTTGATGTGCAATAGTATATTTTTAGTCGTATCATAAGTCTACAGGAGATCCCAGTTGGATCAAAACAACAAGTCTACTCGATCGTAGAAATAAAAAGACTTACTTGGTAATTCCACATAAACATTTATTTTTATACGAATAAATGTTTGTAAATTACCAAGTAGGTATTTTTATTTCTACCATATGAAGAACTTCCACAATGTGACGCCTGAAACATCTAAGTCAACTCGATCTTGTGTTATTGGAGATGCAGCAACTACAAAGAATTATCGATTATGCTAGTGAAAGGTGAATTTAAAAGATATGTAAATAAGTTTTTGAAAAAGTATTTTATTTTTTTGCTCAAATTCATTATACAAGGTGTAACCTGAAAGTTTCCAAACATTCCGTTTTCTTAATACTTTGTTTTGTAAAATAAATTCAATTTTATTTTTAATGAACCATTTTGATTTTCTGTAATTTGAATTTGCAATAGGTATTTAACATTTTGCAATGAAAAATATAAAATTTTGTTAAGAGGGTGCAATTTTTAGTTTTGCATCCTCCAATTTATTTACCTTGGGCTGGCATTGGTAATAACAATTTGTAGTTGGAGGCAATGGAATACTTGTTTCTGACTTTGTTGTCAATATAGTATGAGCACTGAAGCATGCATTGTCTGATTGTTTTTTGACAATTTTTCTCAATAGATTATTTGCTGGCTACATATAAATGGTTCCAAAACTGTTGTCCTATGAAGCAAAGATTGCTATGGGTGGGAATTCGTCCTGATCTCAACATGAAACAAAAGTCTTTGTAACAGGTCATCCATGAGGAAGACTCTAGGGTCAATACAATCCAGAAACCTTATTTCTTCAGTGGAAAACTCCTGCATCATTAAGACCAGAAAAACATGATTTTCAAATCGATGGTGAAGACATTGTTGATCCTTTTTTTACTTTATTCATCTGCAGTGTAAGAGAAAGTATTGCTTTCATTAAAAGATTGAGCTCAAAATTTCAATGGAAATACACATTTTAAAGCTTCCTGAATATCTTTTCACTATTTTCTCAATGTCTGTAATAGGAATTTTATGATCTGTCAAACTCAAAAACTAATAATCAGATCAGCACAAAACTTAATATTTAAGATTTTTATTAGTAATTCAAGGTCTGCTAAGGTTTTGGCTGAAACAGATCAACCAGAAGTGGAGATTTACTCATCATTTTCTTGTTTTTTCCAGTTATCTTTAGGAATTAATCTATGTAAATATTTGTTATCACATTTATATAATTTTTTGCTACTTTTGTTTGAGACATTTTTCCATAAAATGGATCGTTTAAGTGATAATAATCATACAGGCAGTCCTCAACTTATGACGCTCCGAACTTAGGACATTTACTAATTAAGGAACATGCACTGGACTTAAAGCACTGCTTCACAGTTACAACACTCAGCCAGGCAGAAAGGACATTTGATGCCTTAAGGTCAATTTTATTTAGAGTATAAAGTCAATTCTTTGAGGTTTCTTGGCCAATTCTTTAATTATTAAATCTACATCCAGCTTATTTCCCTGTAAATATTCATCAAAGCTAATCCATTTAATCTGTCTTCAGACGTTGATCTTAGATAAGTTTTCATTCATTTTAACGTTGAAAAACTTTTTCAGCTTCACAAGTAGTAACTGGAAGTGTTACAAGGATGCACAGGAAAATTTGTTTATTGCAAAATTTAAGAACTTCTATCAACGAAATACCTTTCTACCAAAGTATTATTTCTGCCAGAAGTTCTTTCCTGCTGCATGCAGGGCCGGATTTCAGTTTTTGGCACCCATAGATACCTTTTCAATGTGCCTTTTCTCATTAAATTAAATTTTGTAACAAAGTCACATACACTGCGTAAGTTATAAAGATGCTGTCATGCAGCACAAGACCAACTCAGCATAAACATATAAAATATGAGTTGTTGCAACGATATCTAAAACAATATGCCTTTTTTTGATAGATCTTCGTTGCAGTCAAATTCTGGCACCCCTTTCAAGAGGCGAATGAGGTGATCGGCACAATCCTGCTTATTCCACACAAAAAACAATGATCGATTGAACTGCCATCGAATAAGAAAATTACTTATATGAAAGGCTTATTCTGTGTGTATCCGTCGGAAGTTTTGCCTTAGTACTACCTTTAATATAATGTAAAATATGAAATTTAAAATTTGTGCATTTTTCGAAGAATCCCGTAATTATTGACGGACGTCACGCTAGTGTGTCCTTAAATGAGATGATATAATTCAAAATTTGTTTATTTATTTAACGAAGACTTTGATATTTAGCATCTTTCATAATTTGGTACCTTTCATAATTTGGTGTCGTTCATAATTTGGCGCCTCATAATTTGGCACCATAGGCATTTGCCTATGATGCCTGTGTATAAATACAGCACTGGCTGCATGTTATATCTTCTGGATCGAAGTTGCATAAATATTCTACATTATGAATGTTGATTTTTGATGCATTAGTTTCATTCCAATTCGGTATAGGTAAAATGTATTGGAAGCTTTCAATTGTATTTCTGTTATTGGAAAATTTTTCCTTAAGGCTAGTTATAAAAATGTCTAATAGTGGTGAAAATACATCGTTTTTATAATACTCTTTAGGTGATACATCTGAGAATTGATACCTGGCCGTCCCCGAAGCCTTGGTTTTTCAACTGGAAAATCATATATGCAATTCCAACAGCTTCTGAGAAAAGGCTTTCAAATTCCTTTCGATCATTTTTTATTCTACTTAATATTTAAATAAGATCATCAGCAGCATTTATTGCTTCATTTAAGGCTATATTTCTCGATTGCAGATATTTACAGAGAACAAGGGTGTAAGTGAAAATATGATTCAAACAAAGCATACTGATGGTAGTTTGAAATTGTTTAATAGTATATAAAAATTGCTGTGCTTTTGATGAGGCAATACTATTTGTCCAATCTACTATTATTTCTAATGCATCTTTCAGCTCTAAAAACATCGAAACTGAGTTATGACATTTAATCCATCTAGTGGCGCACAAATTTATAAGTTTTTCTTTTTGATCGATGCAATCAATGCTTGCTGTTTTTTCGGTACAACAATAAAAAGATAAAGCTCCCCTAAAAGGGTCATAACTGCTTAATCGAGTGAACATCACAAACACTACCAATAGCTAAGTTGAGACTATGGCTCGAATAATGGATGTAAAGGGCATTAGGAAATTTTTTGTTAATTTTTGCTTTAACACCATTGACAATATCGCTTATAACTGGTGTGCCATCATATCCTTGACCATGAAGCTTCTTCAGATTAATTTCAAGTGAAGATAAAGTTCTCAACATATTATTTGATAGCCCTTCTGCAGTAACATCTGGAGCTGGTGTAAATTTTAAAAACTTTTTGCACAATTTTGGCTCGTTATTTTCGAATGCCAATTATAGAATACATGAAGAGGGCTGCTAAATGCCTGCAACATCAGCAGTTCATCTGCTAGCAACACAAAGCACGGTGCTTCATTAACTTCTTTTACAGTTTGCTCCATTATAAAATTACCGACTGTTTCGATAATATCATTTTGAAATCTAGGACTAATATAAGAACCATTTTTTGGGGCTGTTGTTAACCCTAATTTAAAATTTTCACTATATCTAGTACAATATCTGATTAGTGATCGAAAATTACCATCATTCTCATATGGTTCACCATCAAATGATATGGGTCCTGAATCTCTATGTCCTATCAACGGAATTTCCTGTCTTCCACATAATATGATTGTCTCAATAATTGGAATTAACAATTTTTTGTTATTCTCTACTTGTCTACGGCGCTCATAGTCTGTAAATTTACAGGAATGATTTCACTATTTTCTATTTTTGATTAAGTTGTTGCTGTTATGACGCAGGCTTTGTGGTAAGAGGCATTATCATGTGAATGAAAACGTTCAAGTGCATGCTTCCGTGTATTGAATTTGAGATTAACTAACAGTCCTAATTCTTGACTACTTCTTGTTTGATCATTTGTTGAAAAAAGAAACTACTTAAAGTTAGCACCATCATGACTTATCAAATATTCAAATTTTTTTGCCCTTTTGTGAGAAATTTATAAGTCGCATCTGGAATTTTTAACAATCTGATTGCCTCTAATTTTTCATGAGGCATCATTGAAGCAACTTTTTCAAGATAAAAACCAGTATCATCAATTTGTAGTTCCATACTAAGGGAATCACTGAGTTTAGAAACTGAATTTTCTTCAGATACACACTCATATCTATCATCTGAATTTAGGGAGCAATCTTTTTAAGATGACATGTTTTCACAATCATTTATCCCCATGCAATCTGTCCTGGGAATTTTTTAAAAATAACGAATTATTCTTTCGTTTGCTCATTTTGAACCCCAAATATATTTCGTCAAATAAAGTACAACGATAAACAAAAATGATCAGCAAAGAATGCACAATAAAAATTAATAAATAAATTATGAAAAATAAAATGTTGAAAACTATGAACATAGAAAATAATATGAAGACCAACCAACAACAATATAATCAATAGAGCAATGACAAACAAATAATATAGAGCTACGAACAAAGAAGGATTATCAGCAACAAAAGCAGAAAAAATGAAAGAATAAACAAGAAAGAACAAGGACTAATGTAGAGAAATCTCACTTCATTATATCTTGTACACACTCGTACAGAAAGTCCTCACTTTACAACAATTCGCTTTCCAACGTGTAATCTATGAGGCTAGTAATTCCTCTTCTTGTTCGACCCTCAGAACCATCAACCGACCTATCGTCAGCTACCCCACTTCATTCTTTAATAGGAAATGGCTATTACAGTGGTCTTCAACCTTTTTTGAGTCACCGCCCACTTTTACCATATGTTGTACTTTGAAATAAGTTCACCGCCCACCCAGTGGCATATTGAGGGTTTCTGGCGCCCGGGACAAAGAATAATTTTGTGCCCCCAGTAGCAAAGCGATTTACAGAGGGGGAGAGGTTGCAAATCGCACCGCGACCCGACGGGTGCAAATTTGATATTTTTGTGTCTCCCTGAACTCGGCACCCGGGCAACTGCACCCCCCGTGGCCCCCTTCACTACGCCACTAAGCCCACCTACCGCATCAACTTAACAATAAAGTTTTTAATAAACTAAATGTTTAAAAAACAAAATTTAATTATGTTTATTAATCCCAAAACAATGTTAAAATAAGCATTTGGCATACATTTCAATGCATACTTTGTGTTTGGTGCCTACAAACCAGGGAATCAATGTCTGGCTTAAAGTCTGTAAGGGTCATTCTAAGATCTCCTCTTTCTGTTATTTGTAAGCGGTTTCTTTTTTGGACAGGAGATTGTCGACTGCACTGAATCCCTTCTCAACTACATATGAAGTTGGGAAAGCTAACAAGAGTAAGAATATTTTCTTCCACAAGCGTGGATACAGAGAGGGCATTTTCTTGTTCTGCCAAAGTTATACATATCCACCTTGGTTGAAATTGGCTTGACACTCATCATCATGAATTAATTCTGTTATCTCCTCTTGGTATTCAATATCCACATCACACACACGTGATGAATGGAGTCACCATCCAGGCATCCACTTTCAAGTCTGTTACATTGCGAAAACGAGTCATCATATCAATTCTAATGACAGAAAGGTGATCTGCAAACTTGTCTATGTCTTCAGCTGTAAGATCATCTTTGATGTTGTGTAGTTCCGAAAACTGGTAAAATTCTTTTTGCAGGATGTTTTTTCTGAATAAATCCAATTTGTCAATGAATACCAAAATTACATTTTTGCAATCAATGAGTGTCCGTAGGAAGAGAGAGTATACTTATCTCTTAATATCGCTTCTCTTTCATTTCGCTGCGTTCCCCATATAATGTATCAAATATCTGAGTGAAGGTATCCCGTTGGGGATTGTAAACCACAGGCCGCTTTTCAGCATTTCTTTCCTAAATGCCACATACTAGTTAGGATTACCATATTCTGATAATAAAACCTGGACAAATTTAATTTTAAACCTAAAATGTAGTATAATTTTTTTAAAAAACAAGGTATCTAATTGCTTAAGTCTATATTGTTAAGATTTTGATGGGCATAACCAGAAAAAATGGGTTTTATTTGCTAAAATCTCGGTAAATTTTAATAAAATCCAGACATATGGTAACCCTAATACTAGTGGGATTGTCGTTAGATGAGATTACCGAATACGGTCTCAGTGGTAATAACAGTGTTTAAAAATTTATGATTTTATATATTTGATAAAATTAAACTTAAAGGCTTCGCTACTTCTGCGAGAGACTCCGACCACCCTCATGGGCCTTTCGATTTTACCGCAGCATGGATACATTGTCGCTAGTATAGTATGATATGATACTATAGTTAACAACAAACGAACTGTAATAGTTTTACATAAAATAGTTGTACAGAATATGTGTGCGTATCATTAGGCTTTTTTATAGAATTTTATTTTTCAGTGTAAAAAATAGTGTAGCTTTTGGTGAGTTCTTTAACGCCCACCAAAAATCCAAAAACGCCCACTGGTGGGCGATATCGCCCACCTTGAAGACCACTGGGCTAATACTACTACTTCGATGTAAATTCTGGAATACAAAGAATTTCGGAAAATAAGTGAAAGACTATGCCAATAACGATAAGGAAATGTAAATAACTTACTGCCGAGGTTGAATAACTTTATAACTTACCAGAGGGTTTCCAAATTTCTCTCGAAAAGCCTTTAATTAGACATCGCAAAAACTCCTTCCTTCAATCCTCCATTAAATGAGTCGTCATCAACTATCAAATGTAATCGCTGAAGGTCATTAACTAAGGACTATTCTCAATTTTGCATTGATCAATATACACTCAAACGCACAGAGTTTACTACTGTTCGAACTGAGTTCTGAGTTGTTAAAACATTTCCACGATTTCCACTCTCGATGCTACAGTGGCAAAACTATTAGGTTGTAAATTAAAAAATGTCATCTTGATACACACGGGGTAATTATTGTTAAAGTAATATAAAGTGTCACAATTATAATTGTCACAATAATTAAACTTGCGGGCATTATAATAATCAACATTTTCAGTAACTCGTTAAGTTATTTAATCAATGAATGTAATCTAAACCCTAATTGTTAAATATTGAAAAATACAATCGAACTGTTATAGCACGTTTCTAGATTTTTCTTGGCTGAGGCATAGTCAGAGCTCGGGTCTTAGGAAGGGGGAATAAAATGACAGCCAATCAGTAAATTCTTCTTTCAAAACTTCTTGACAAGCACTATTAATAGATTAGCCTGGAGTTTATTACCAGAACTTTTCCTTTAAAATTCTCCCCCAGGATTATTTTTTTAAGTATTTTTATTTTTCATATCAAGCAATTATTCCATGGTGACCATTTGATGTAATATGAGACATTTAAAAATCGATGGAATGCGTGAGGCTTTTAACACAAGAACTCCCGGACTTAGCTCATCCACTAAAATGCACAACCGGGGCAATTTGACCCGTGCTATGAAATGTGGGTAAATACTTCGAAAATAATTATAGTCGCGGGAGGAGGCTGGGTATACTACATTACTACAGTAAACAAACACATTTAAATTCCCTTTTGAGTCAAACTGACCCGTTTGGGCGTTAGTGTTAAATAAATAATTTCACAATTTCTTTTAGAGGTGGCTTTTGAGAGAATTTTCATTTTTCACATTGTGGAATTAGTGGAGGCATATCTATGTAATGTGAGCCATTGAAAAGTCAACGAATTCTTTGATGGACTTTTAATACCTTTATTTAGATATGCCTTCAATTTTTTTTATGTGACTCTGTTAAGAAATGAATTGGAGAAGCATGTGAAACTAAAAGTAGTATATTGACTCTGTCTCATCTCTTAAGCGGGGAGGGGGGGCAGACCCCACCGACCCCCCTTACATATGCCAATGGTATGTGTGTGTGTGTGTATATATATATCTAACAATCATAAAATATGATATAGGAAACATCATTTAATACTATAATAGCCCAGGTCTGTTGGTTGGTTGGTTGGTCACGCTTTCACGATGACCGATATAGATCGTTTTAACAAACTTCCTGAATAGGTAGAAGATTGAAATTTGGCAAGGATGCTTGATTAACATATTTTAAGGTAATGACAAAAATAAATCTCCAAAAAGTCCTGAGTTAGACTCCAAGGAAGACATTTCCATTTTCCTTAAGGTAACATGTAAAAATCAATTTTTTGATGTGCAGGCTTTTATTGTTTTGGAAATTAAAATTAGAAAGAATTAACCTACGATCTTCGGATCTGAACCATTTTGAAGAAAAAATTACCAAGTTTCTTATTCTGTTCATCTTTTTCCGCATACAATTCTAAATCGCTCATGTTATACGTTTAATTCACATATTTTGTGGAAATATTGCCATTTTAACGGAATGTTGCCTTGGCTACCAATTATATTGTTAGACCTCAAAATCCTATTGTATCAATCCTTATGGGTGTATGCATGCTTTGTATGCTTTTAATAGGAGAGAGAGAGGGGGGGGGAAGAGAGGTAGAGGGGGGAGCAAGAGGGAGGGGGAGAGAGGGAAGTAGAGGGGGGAGGGGGAGAAGAGAGAGGAGGAGGGAGATAGAGGGTGGGAGATAGGGTTACCAACCCTCCCGGATTCGCCGGGAGTCTCCCAGAATAGGGCAATATTCCAGAAATTCTCCCGACTCCCGGATTGTGGCCTTTTTCTCCTGTTTTCACTTAACAAGGTAATCGCCATGCGGGTTACATATTTGACCTAACGATGCTATTGAAAAGTTAGCAACAATGGGCCGGGTGGGTTTCATAGATCTTTATATTTAAATTGCTAAACATGTGTATACAATGCGTAATGCGAGAGTTGGGACACAGCTCAACTAAGTTTCACGCAGCAGCAAAAACGTATTGAGATCCATGCCAGTCAGTAAGATTGACTACAGAAGAGGTATCTGCATTTGAATGATATTAGAAATGTTTTTACTTCTTGCTTCAACTCGGCAGACCTTCTGGTGAGGACATTGGCATTTTTTTAATACATAGGATTGAATTTTCACTACATGACTAGTGGCAAACGTAAATAAATTATAAAAACTATCGCTTTTAGTTTCCTGCCATCTCAAATTCAGGATTTTGGTTGTCATGCCAACAAAATACGAAAACCAATCAAAGCATTTATTGTACTGATTTAGTACCCCAAAAACTTTTGTGTTATTTAGTTAATGGTTACAAATTTCAATCTCTTATATCATGGTCACGAATTAAATTTAGTTGGCACACAAAAAAATCAAGGACTTCTTGAGGCACACGAGGCGGCAATTTCAGTAATGTTGGCACGCGGGCAATAGAAGGTTCACTGTCATAGGCAATCATCCAAGATCGGACTATGTAAAAATAAAATAAGATTAACTACTCGTTATATGTTTTCTCATGGTTCTTTTAAGAGATTTTTCAACTTTGTGAAAGTTCTCCCGGATTCTGGAATTTCCGACTCATGAAGCGGAAATCTCCCGCAATCAACTCCTCACGAGTTGGCAAAATATTTCATATGTGAAAGTGGGATATTAATTATTTTAAATGAAAATAATAATAATCTGTCTATAATTCTTCCGTTGATATTTCAACGGGCATTACACTAGTATATTAAGAATATGCAGTACAGTAGAACATTAGTACACAATAATAGTGTCATACACATTATCTTGATCTGCTTACTTTCTGATCGTCAATAAAAGTCAATAATTTTATAACATTTTCTTTAACAGCAGAGGTCTCAGTTGAATTTTAAACATGTTGATACTGTCTAGGGTTTTTAAGGCACTGGATAAATGAATATATAGATGAAGATGCATTACATATGGGTTGTTGGTTGCCACAATTTGAAATTCTGTTGTGGTGTATGAATATTTAAGCAATTTCTGGTTTGGTGATGATGAATATCTCTGTTTGATATGAAACTCATCTATTGGTCTTTACAAACCAGAGCTGCAAACCGCTTTAAAATTTGGGAGTGGTTCGGATCGCGGTTCAGTTCTAAATTTTTGGAAGTTGTTTGGTTCGTGGTTCGGTTCAGACGAGAATTTTGACAAGTGGTTCGGTTCGCGGTTTGGTTCGGTTCAGCTAAATTAATCATTTGAAATACTATGCAGAAATAATTTATCCAATATAAATATTAAACATTCAGTATCAATCTGTAAGTAAATCAATCAGCAGTCATTATTATTTTAAATGAAAGAAGAATTTATTTAAAGAAAGGAAAATTTATATTTTAAATATATTGCAATCCCATCACCATCTTCATTTATTTATATTTAAAAAATGGTATTTTTGATCCTAACATGGTTTTTATGTTCATTGTTGTTTACATATCAATTAAAAATTCTCTGAATGGATTCACTTCAAATTCATTTACCAACATACACAATCATACATAATCAGAAAGAAAATGTGCCTCTAACTTAAACCGCTTTTGAGATTATCTCTGGATGGATGGACAAACAGAAAACATAAAAGTGTTTTAAAGAAATCATTAAAAGAAATCATTAAAAATCAAAGAAAATTAGTTCCTCAGACATTTTATTTCTTCTTCTTACCTGTAATACATTATTTTAAGGAAAAAAGATTTATAGCAAGGGTCTTACCGCCCGTCTCCCAATATTTAACCTACCTTTAGTTCTACCATCCACCCGCAGTTGCCTTTATTTTCTTTATTCCCACACACATACCCATTGCCGCATTGATAATTTCCTCCCTCCTCTCTCTGGGGTTCATCCTCTCTCCTACAAGGCCTTTCTTTTTAGTCCTTCCCCTGTCTTTCCCCAAACCCTCCCGAGATAGTCTCCAGCCTTTCCTTTCCCCTCCCCCTTTATCTCTTTATAACCTACTCCCCGCAGTAACCCTCTGATTGTGAGATAGGTTCCTCCTTTCCCTCCCCTCCATTCCTTTCCGTCTTACAAACTACTCTCCCTCCCCCCTCTCGACCCATTTTCTCTGTATATACTTTCTATTCTCACCATATCTGCACCTGACGATAGCATTGTAATGTCGAAACCCGGGTCGTAAGGGAAATAAAAACAATGGGTTACAAAGCGTTATTCCTTTGGTTCATTTATAACAAATAAAATAAAAAATGTTCACTATATACATATATCAAGGATCTAGGAAAATTCACCGAAACACAATTCATCGACTAGGAAAATTCTTTTCCGTAAGCCCTTATTAAGATTTCCTTGATTGAATGATAGGTTTAATTATATTGAAGTAGACAGTTTCTTGCTTTCTAATGGGGTCTCAATTTTTCCAACTTTCAATAATAAATTTATGCAAATAAAATATTTTAAATTAGTTAATTGGTCAAAAAATGTGGAATAAAATAGTACTCTGAATGAAAGTAAAACTAATAAATTCTATTATTAATTATTATTATATAGGGATTGCAAATTTACCGACTTTTGATTTACCAGTAATTCGGTAAAAATTTTCACAAATACTGGTTTACCGGTAATTTATAGTTTCAAAAAAATGCTAAATTGAAAGAAAAATGATAGGTAAATATTAATGGAAGACAAATTTTATTCAAATCAACTATAAAACTAATATAAATAAAAAAAATTTGATTCAAAACATTTATTTAAAACAATTTTAAGTTTAATATTAATATAAACAAAAAACTGAAAAAAAATTGTATTCTAAACATAATTACAAGTTTAATATTAATATAAACAAAAAACACTTTGGACAAAATTGTATTCCAAACATAAGTATAAGTTTAATATTAATATAAACAAAACACTTTGAAAGTCTTTCTTATTAGATGTCTTTTTGGTTAAAATAGGTTCGCAGATAACAATTTATTGAGACTATGGTCACCTAACTGTAACCTTATTTTAGTACATTTAAACCCAGCCGTTGAAAAAGCTCATTCAGATTCAACACTTGTTGGTCGACTGGTCATTAGGAAATCGAAATCCATTTTTAAATATTTTCCTCTTATTTTTTCTTCTTGAAAATACATTAGTTCCTTTCTTACAACTTGCATTAGGTCTTTTGTGTTTTTATTGTTTTTTGAGATGAATCTTCATAGGCTGAATCAGTTCTTTCTTTATCGCCAGCTGAAGTTTTTCCTTCATAGACAATGCATTTGATGACGGAGGAACTGAAGTCGGTGCATCCTCAGACTGGGAGTTGGAATCGTTGACTGCTGTTGATTCACTTTCAGAAATGCATTCAGGTAACTCTACAGTTACCTTTGTTATTGTGGCCTCGCTGGTTTTATTGAAAATTCCGTAATCTGCATCAATTGATTTCTTTGGATCATAAAGAAACTGTAGAACATCAGAATAAGTTGTTCGTCATTCCTTTATGAGAGCTATCAATGCTTCTTTAAGGTCATTGCTTAAAAATGTGTTTTGATTAACATTTTTGGAACAAGTGCTTCTACAGCAACTTTTATTGGCTGTAATGCTAATATTGTATTAGAGAGCAGTTCAAGTTCATTTTATGTAAAGATCAACAGATATTAGTGCTAAGATATTAACGTTTATAATAATAATAATAATATTTATTAGTCCACAGACTTGTTGGATACAAATATTGGACAAGTCAGTTGCAGTCTGCATTAAACATATTCAAGGAATAATATTAAAAACAGAAAAATAACTACTGGCATTACATCACCATAAAGAAATATTTTACTAAGGTTTAAAAAGTTCATGTAGGAATGAATCACTTTGTAGGAGCCACCACTGTACATGATCAAATACTGCGGGAAAATTACTTTCGATTTACCCCATTTTCGATTTATGCCATTAACCTCAGAACGTATCTATGGCATAAATCGTGTTGCCTGTACTTTCTTGACTACTGATTATTGCATCAGCCTTCAGCGCATGCGGAATTGTCTGCCGAGAGAATCAGAACTTGAGAAACATTGCAACATTCAAACACGAGAATATTATTATTTTTTTAACATGCATTAAAAACATTTTTTATTTACCGAATTACCAGTAAAAAATTACAAAATTACCGGTAATTTTTTACCAGATTTTTGAGTTATTTACCGGTAATCTGGTTTACCGGTATTGCAATCCCTATTATTTATTATATAATAAATTCAAAAAGACACTTTTAGCTTGATTCCAAACATATTACATATTGCTAATTTTTTTCTTTTGCCACCTTAGAAAAGTAATCAAAAAATCAATATGATAGTAAAATTACGTTACAAGAATAATTTAAAATTAATTGACAGTTTGGGGCAGATTATTCAATATACAAAGTGCGGGCACTTATGTTTCAAAACAAAAGATTATAAAATGTAGTGTGACCCTCTTTAAATAACACTAACATGTTAATTAATTTTATTTGTCTCTTAAATAAACTTTACTAAAATATTATTAAAAATACACTTAATTTAGATAATTCAAGGAATTCTGCGGGAAATGAATGCCTCCAATCCAAGGGATCCGCTGAAGTCCTCGCCTGTTTTTGCTGGACGATAAACCACCAAGTAATGGAAATATCATAGAAGAACACCACATGAGAGTTGGAAAAGGAATGTCGTTGAGAGCAACAATTTGAATTTTTCTGAAGAAAAAGATATGAGGAGAGTTAATGGTGTTCTAAGAAAGACACAGCGGGGCTAATTACAATGCTGAAGGGGGTGATGGTAAGGGCATGGAATTTTCTCTCGGCACGAAAGCAGATTACGACTCCTTTCTAGGTCATTGTAAAACGACCCTTTTGTCTGCATTCCGATAAAGATCTTTCTATATTCTGTTGGTCGGTTTCTGCCTACAGTGGTTGGCCCGGATATTGTCGCAGTTGGTGTCCCCATAACCCTCACCATAAATGTCGTCTGTGGATAACAATAGTAGCAGAGAGGAAAGAGATAGGCACTCTTTCCTTTGAAGCAAACCCGCTGGTTTTTCCAATGGAAATTCCTGGTCTTTTCGTTGGTCCGTACTTTGTGGATTGAGATCGAACCGAAACTGAACCACTTTTCCAAAAGATTATGGTTCGGTTTTCTGTTTATTGAAAAATTAATCAGTGGTTTCGGTTCGGTTTGTGGTTCAGCAAAATGACCGGTTTGGTTCGGTTTGGTTTGCAGCTCTGTTACAAAGACTAGTAAAAGATAGCTGTAAACATTCAGCAGTCGAAGGATATCAAGTTCCTTGAAGATTGGATGGCTTGGTGTATAGTGAGGTTTTCCTGCAATGTAATGAATGGCCCATTTTTGAAGTTTAAACACCTTGTCTGGTTGTACTGTGAAGTCACAGAAAATAAGCCTGTATGTTGCCCATGTATAGAATTCACTATGATAAATTGGTTTTAGAATGTTTTCACTTACAGTACCTTTTATGGTTCTTAACATGAAGCATACACATCTATTTTTGGTACATATGCTGTCTCTATGGATATCCCAGGATAAATTGTGTGATATATTAATCCCAAGAAATTGAGTATGACTAACTTGTTCCAGTGACTTATTATATATCCTAGTGAGTAGGCTTTTATCACTTTCATAGTTTTTGATAAATTTAATCATATTTGTTTTATCACAGTTTATGGTAAGATAATTATTGTCACATCATTAATTTGTTGCATTTGTGACTCGGTTACTCAAATCTATTAATGAAGGTAGATTATCAGAGGAAATAAGTAAGTTGGTGTCATTAGCAAAGACTATTGCTTTAATGTATTTGCTACTATTGACAACAGTAGGAAGATCATTTATATAGAGGGAGAATAAAACAGGCTGAAGATGTGAGCCCTGTAGAACCCCAGAGGATGGGGTACTGATGTTAGATATAGGCAGTTCTTGACATCTGTACATAATGCATTCCTGAAAATGTGTACGGAAGTGGAATGTATGGATATCAAACATAGAGTTACATGTTATAGGGGGTTCCGTTCCCAGAGAGCCAAAAAATATTATAAAATCTCTGATTATGGTATAAATGTTTAGTTTTTTGAGCAGGGGCCTTTTAGACACAATCGTCGATTTTAAAATATAGAGAGATGGGGCAAAATGCAATAAAATACTTAAATAATTGCACAAATAAACACTGCTGAACAAAGATGGTGACGTGGCAGAAACTGGTGGCTGGCAGCACCATCGCAAAATGTTTGTTCGTCATTTCACTGACGTACAAAATTGCGAATTCGGCGTACAGAAGGCGGTTAAGGGGTGTCAATGTATAATGTATGAAAGTGCGAGTTTTTTTTCATTAAAGCATTTTGCTATTTTCATAGTTTTTGTAATATTGCCTAATCATGGCCCCTAAGAGAGTGATGATTGAAATGAAAGAATAGTTGGTAAAAAGGGCAGAAAAAGTGATGAGTTTGGAGAAGAAAATTGAAGTTTTAGATAGGCTTGCACATAATGAATCTGCATCATCAGTTGGTAAATTACTTGGTGTGACTGAGTCCACAATAAAATCGATAAGAAAAGTGAAGAAGAGATTAGAGCTAGTGTTGCAAGTGGTACTTCAATGAGTACAAAAGTGTCTTTTGTACCTAGGAATCCATATGTAGAGAAGACAGAGAAGGCTTTAAACCTGTGAATCGAGACCCAAACTCACAAGAAAATCTTGCTGAGTTCACTTTCATTCGCGAGAAAGCCAAGTAACTGCAGAATCATTATGTCTCAAATTGTTTCGTGGTCTGCTAATGGAATATTACCAACGTCATCGAAGCGTGTGTAGATCGGTTTCTTGCTCTTTAAGAAAATGTGGCATTTATTCAGAATGCCACAGTACATATTGTCGCGATATCGATCGTGGAATACAATGTCGGCGTACCATAGCCCTCTCGATGGATGCCGATTCATACCGCGCGTCACTTGTGTGTCCGTACTCTCTCCCTGCCTCAGCAGCTACTGCCCGCTTCTGCGCGTGACAGTCCCTACATCTAGCGGCAACCTGCCTGAGACAGTGCAACCACTATGTCTACTAAATCGCGACAGTATTGTATTATTATATTTTTTCTTCTCCTTCACAATTGAACATACACTCGACCAGCTTAAGTCCAATGAGCGTCCAATTGAAGCTAAAGATTCGCCGCTTTTGGCACACCTAATTATTTCCATCTTTGTCTCAGTCGTGTTCAGTTTATGAGTCCTACGTTTCTTTTCACTTGTATTAGCACTTTCAGTTTTCCATTTCTCACTCATGTTTGTAAAATAATAGGTGTAAAATGCACAAACAAAGAAACACTGCTATACGTACAAACAAAGATAGTAACATTGCAGAGACTGAATAATAATAATAACTTATTGATTATTAACCGACTTTACAGTGGTATTAATCTTGTCAAATTTCAGTACAATATTAAAAAACATTACACACAAATCTTACATTACATACAATACGTATATTATTACATAGCATACTTTAATTTGGTAATTTGTTAAAAGTGTTGGCTTGGCTTACAGACAGCGCCATTATGCGATAGCTCGAAATGTTTGTTCGTCAGCTGATGTACGAAAGTTTGAATTCAGAGTACGAAAGGCAGTTTAGGGACGAGAATTTATAATGTACGAAAGAGCAAATTGTACGGATGTCGAGAACTGCCTCTATATATTTAGCCCCTTTGTACTCAAGGACAAACTTTTGATTTCTGTCACTGAGGTAGGATTTTAGCCAGTCATTAGTGCACCCTCGTGTGACATTTCTTTCAAGTTTCTTGATTACCCGTCATAATATATACACTGAAACATAGTTATTTACAAACATGATTGAGAAACTTTAAGCAAGATAATTTAATCGTTAAGTTCTTCTATTTAATAAATATTATATTCTTTTCCTGAATACTGGAAGTGGAAAATTTAATTGTGCATCAGTATTTTATTATCATAGCAACAGATAACAATTTTGTTTGCTTATTGTTTTTCAATATAGAAAGTGATTGAAAGTATTTTTCACTGCAGACTATTTAGTGTTCAAAAATTAAAAGTGTAGTTGCCAATAATTATTCTTGATTATACTAATGTTGAGAGCTATGGAGCTCTATGGAGAAAGTCGTGCTGGCTGCATCAAATTTTTTTACATTGAAAGTGTTGTTCACTCTGACTTTGTCCTAGAGCAGTGGTATCCAAGCTATGGCCTGTAAAGGGTTTTTGTGCAGCCCCTGAAGTCATGATGAAAAAGCAATCTGAAAAATTTAACACACAAATTCATCTATTTTGATGAAAATTTTGATAATAAGACATAACATTGAAATGTTTACCATTTAGACCTGATTTTCACTTAAATGGCACCTCAGAACTTCTGATTTAAAATGTAATCTGGCCTGCAGAAGAATTGGCAACTTCCAATTTGGCCCACCGAAGGATTCAAAATCACCAATGTGGCCTGCCATGTAGCACAGGGGTGCGCAACCTTTTCCTACTCGCGACCCCTAAATTTAGATGACAATAACATGCGACCCCCGTCTATTTGCCTAGGGAAAAATATGAAAAATATGTAATTTATAGGTTTTGGATAGTATTTATTATATTATACAATTAAGGGGGTACAGTATAAAGAATAGAAAAACAATAATGATAAAACATATAAAAATAATAAAATGATTACATTTAATGTGAAACCTGAACTTGGATAGTTGGTATAATTTCATCGATATTTGGTAATATATTTGAAATTGCCAATCGTAAATCTGGTTCTACCTCAAGTCTAGAATGATGCTTTGTTTTGATTGTAGATAGACAAGAAAAAGCAGTTTCGCATAGATATGTTGAGCCGAAAGGAGGCAGTGACGTTAGAGCTTTTTTTGAAATCTCTGGATACTCACTTTTGACGGAAATCCAAAACTTTCAATAGTCATCTCTTTAAATCTTGTGTATAGATTTTCGTCACATGATAACTCGATCAAGTGTTCTCTTTCTTTAAGGGTGTAATTATTTGAAGGGTTACGGATCCATCCCAAATCTTTTTCAGGAAATTTTTCAAATCTTACATCAAAATTTATTATTAGATTTGTCAGATGAGTTGAAATTGTAGTTTTAATTTCACGTTAATCAATATTGTTGCTCAAAATAAAATCGGACAGATATGAAAACATTTCAAAATTATCTCGTGTAATTTCATTTTTCCATAAAGCCATTTTTTAAAAAAAAGATTCTACCTTGTCGCTGAGAGTTAAAATGTTTGCACATCGACCCTGAAAACTCACATTTAGATCATTTAGTTTTCCAAAAATATCAGCAAGGTAGCTAAGAATTGCTAGCCATTATTTGTCTAAGAAATGTTGAGATAGTCTGTAATTGTGATCCAAAAGAAATATCCTAACTTCGTCTTTCAGATCAAACAAGCATTGAAGCATTTTTCCACGTGACAACCATCTTACTTCAGTGTGAAGAAGAAGTTTATTATAATCAGATCCCATTTCATTACACAGCATCATAAACAATCTACTATTCAAAGCTTTCACTTTAATAAAATTGATTTTACATTATTTGCGATTACTGTAATATGCCGGGAAACAGTATCTCTTGACAAAGGAATGCATTTTAATTCGTTACCATATTTTTCACCATGCATAATCGAATACATTTTTATTGCGGCAGGCAAAACGAGAGTTTTACGAATATTATTCATTGTTTTTCCAGTCAAATATAAAACTTCTAATGATGCTCTTAATGCTTTTTCCAGAACTGTTGTATGTTTGCTCATAAAACATTTCTGCATTTTTATTGCATTCGTATGTCTTTTAAAAAAAGTTTCATCCTTGTCCATTAAATCAGCATGCTTTGTTTCTAAGTGTCTCTTAAGCTTGGTTGGTTTCATACTCTCACCAGATAATATTTCTAAACATATTACACACCTCGGGCGTTGTTCATTATTAATGACAGTATAAGTGAAACCATACTTCATGTAATGTTCTTTGTATTTCCTCACCTTTTTGTCTGGTTGGAACTGTGATTGCTCTGTTAATTCCATGAAAGTTTTTGTTTTCACTTCACTTGACTGGTAGCTTGTTTTCGTCTTTTTTGACGTCTCACTACTTGGACTATCTTCCTCACCCTCGTCAGTGACAGTGTAAGTGAAACCATACTTCATGTAATGTTCTTTTTATTTCTTGACCTTTTTGTCTTGTATGAACTGCAATGGCTCTGCTAATTCCATGAAAGTTTTTGTTTTCACTTCGTCTTTTTTGGCGTCTCACTAGTTGGACTATCTTCCTCACCCTCGTCACTTGCTTTTCATTTAATTTTTATTAGCCATTTATCCATGTCGATAATATGGGTATTTTACACGAGATGAATATAATGACAAACATGGAGATGAAAATAAAGAACTCAGATGTGATGGAATGGCCAAAACAGACCAGAAAAGAGACACTTAATTGGCCTAACTGAGGGAGGGAGGGGGGTATGGCGCTGCCATGATTGATGTGAGCTTAACTAAAAACAATTGAAATACAGGAAAGTGCATGAGCCTCACTCAGGTGCTCTCTCTCTATCTCTCACACTTTTCACTGTCTGTGTATTTAACCAAGAATGTCTTGTCCATGAAACAGACTAACAAGTTTCATAACAAGTACAATAACAGAAATCGTAGGCGGAAAATAAGATCGGAAGGCTTATCCCGATTGTTCAACTACATTGTATTTATTGTATCATATCACGTGGCATTATAGGAACTACTGTGTCATGCGATATGATAAAAGTATTATGTTTGGGTCTAATTTCTTTTAAAAACTCCTCGCGACCCCTCGAACTTCTTCTGCGACCCTCGGGTTGCGCACCTCTATCCTAGAGGATCAAAGAGTTAAGTAGCCATTCTCCTTGGATGTCCTTTGACTTCTGATGGTACAACTTGTAAAAAGAGGGAAAATCTGTGGCTGGATTGTTTACAGTCCATTGCAGAGTATTAAGTCACAATCAGTGAAGGAATATTTGACAAAATATAGAATAAGTTAACTAGGCCATTTGCCTTATTCATTATGCTTTGCTCCATGTGAGTTGTTCCACAAGTTAAAAAGTTCTTTAACAGGATGATACTTAATAATAATAATAATAATCAAACAAAGCGATTGTGGCTCTTGAGGACTATTACAAAACAGGACTAATAAAAATATTTTCAGATACAGCTGCCAGGACTGTTACATGAAAATCTGCTGCCTGAGGCAGAAAAGCTAAATGCTGTCTCAGTTCATGACACAAATGCAGATTTGCAGTAACAATGTTATAATGTTGCCCCTACAAAAGTGCTACCTCAGGCGGTTTCCTTTCCAACTCATCTCACGAAAGAAGTGTGGCTCAGCAAGGAGATTATTTTGATGATCACTGTGTTAAGGTCTTTTATATCACCAGTTTGGGAACTTTGGGACACACGTCATGTAATGCTACCAAGATGTGAAAGTCTGTATTATAGGTGCCTTCTTGCAAACATTGGGTGCTCAAGACTGATGGATTACCAACTTTCCTGTTTTTTATTTAATTAGATATTTTCCTTAAAAATTGCAGTTATGTACAAGGTCAGATTTCTAATTAGGTGCAGTACACTAGTTAGAGAAGCTGGTGTTTTATGGGTACGTTTTTTCATAATTTATATATTTTAAGTTTGTGTAGTGCGTTCAGCAGACTCAGTGATTATTGATGAAGCCGCTCTATGATTCAGAAAAATTAACACTGTGGACCCTTGATAGAAAATTTTTTTACACCACTGATCTAAAGCATCTAATGATAAAGGAATAAATTCAAAAGGAACTTCGACAGATGTAACTTTAACAAATCTTGTGAAATAATTATTTACTGTTGCCTTTATATCTTTAAATACTTAATTTTTTAATGAGAATATTTTTAAACTTTCATTTCAGACGAAACCTAGTTTTTTTGTGAAAAGTGAGGGAGGGTCAAATGTCTCTTCTTGCCCATTGTTGTGGGTCCCATGGTTTTGGTTAGGCCTTTCTGAATTAGCTTGCATATTGAATGCTACTTACACTCTTAGCAGCTCATGAAATGGTTAATCTGTTGATGGCTAACCATTTCAGGAATAAGTAAACCAAACAAAATGGTTGTTTTTATTGGTCTCATTTTCTGATTTTGTTAAAATGAACCTGGTATTTAATGGGCACGTATAAGCATTTGTGAGCAAACATTTATCCTGAGCACATCAATGTTGCTATGGTACTTCAACGAATTCGGAGCTTTTAAACTTTTCAAGTATCGTTTATCTTCGAGTATAAGTCAAAGTGCACTTTTTAGCCTAAAAAAGCATCTAAAACCCAAGACTCAAGTATAAGTCGAAGCAAAGAGAACAAAAACAAGATATTTTTTTAAATTTACAAAAAAATTAATATATATGCAGGTGAACCTCTACTTACAAACATTCAAGAAACGAACAATTCGTATTTACAAACATTCCACATACCAATGAATTGTGCCTCACACTTCATTTACGAACATACCGTCCCGCACTTACGAACATTGGTCACAGTAAGAACAAGTAAACCTGTCAACACATCATTTGCCGTTTGTATTCAAAACTGTACGGGCACGTGTTTATGTACGTATTGTTTTTTATTACCCTTGAAATATAGAAAACAATCATAAACTTAGTGTTTGTGAGTGCTAAGAGTGATAAAAAATGTCTAGTGCTTTCAATTGTAACTAAAATGGACATAATACACTGATTAGAAAAAGGGGAGTCGCTTGCTTTGATTGGTCATGTTTATGATCTTAATTGTTCAACAATTGCAACCATTTTAAAAGACAGGAAAAATTGGTGATCATATTCACAATTCAGGCTCTGTTCATTCTGTGATTATAAGTAAAAAATGAAATGCCATCGTTGAAGAAATGGAACGGTGTTTAACAATTTGAATTCAGGATCAAAATAATAAAACTGATGTGGTCAACACATGACTTTCTCCATATTTGGGCAAGTTTTTACTTGAAGAGAAGAGTCAATTCAGCACTCAAGCATTAGTTTTTACTTTCTTCATATGTAATATAGGGAAAGTATTGTGATCACGAAAAAAATCAACTTCGAGATTTCAATGAAAATACACGATTGAGGTTCCTAGAACATGTTTAGACTTTTTACTTTCTCCATACGTAGTAATGGGAAAGTATTGTATTCTTGAAAAAAATCGACTTCGAGATTTTAACGGAAATACACGTTTTGAGGTCCCTAGAACACGTTTAAACTATTTTCGGAATGATGTCTGTGTGTGTGTGTGTGTGTGTGTGTGTGTGTGTGTGTGTGTGTGTATGTTAGTGTGGGCGCTCTAACTCAAAAAATACATACCATATCGTTACCAAACTTCATATATAACACTTTAACATGAGCACAAAGAACTGATTAGTTTTTGGACAATAACGGATAACCGGAAGTCGCGGTTTATTCGAAACCCGATTCGGTTTTAGCGATATTTCTTCGTTAAAACATCATTATTGTATTTACAATTCTATACAAAAGTTATAGAGAATGCAATTTCCTACAACTTTCATTTGAAACAATTTTCTGTTGTAGTTATTGTTTAGGAGTTATTTATAAATAACCGGTTTTTTGGTTTTCTCCTTAAGAACATCATTATTGGTTATCTTTGTGAGGACCAAAGTTGTAGAGAATAATATTTCTTCCAAGTTTTGTTTGAAACAAATTTTCGTAGAACCATCCATTTCGGAGATATTTTGCTTTTTCTTAATTTGCAGTATACAGCGCCACCACCATGTAGCGGTGGATTATGTAAACATATTCAAAATTTATGTAATTTACGGCAATAAGGACGACTGTATACTTTTACGATACGAAATTGTAATTTTGCCTTATAATGCTATTCATAAAAAGAATTTAAATATCTATACCCCAAATATGGAGAAAGTCATTTGTTGGCCACATCAGATTTTTTCGGAATGATGTCTGTGTGTGTGTGTATGTGATTGTGGGCGCTCTAACTCAAAAAGTACTTGCCATATCATTACCAAATTTCATATATAACACTTTGGTATGGGCACAAAGAACAGATTAGTTTTTGGACAATAACGGTTAACTGGAAGTCGAGGTTTATTGAAACCCGATTCGGTTTTTGCGATATTTCTCCATTAAAACATCATATTGTATATACAATTTTATACAAAGGTTATAGAGAATATAATTTCCTACAACATACATTTGAAACAATTTTCCATAGCAGTTATTGTTTTGGAATAAATATATAAATAATCGGTTTTTTCGGTTTCCGTCAAATATCTCCTTAAAACGTAATTGGTCATCTTTTTGAGGACCAAAGTTGTAGAGAATAATATTTCTTCCAAGTTTTGTTTGAAACAAATTTTCGTAGAACCATCCATTTCGGAGATATTTTGCTTTTTCTTCATTTTCAGTATACAGCGCCACCACCATGTAGGGTGAATTCTGTAAACATATTCAAAATATAATGTACGGCAATAAGGACGACTGTATTCTTTTACGATTCGAAATAATAATTTTGCCTCATAATGCTATTCATATTAATTAAAATATCTATACCCCAAATATGGAGAAAGTCATGTGTTGGCCACATCAGATTTTTTAAAGATAAAATATAAATTTTAAGTTTTCCTTTCAAACCACGTAAGTTTGGCAATTCTGTATAATTTTATCATCAGCCTTCGCATTTTCTGCCAGTTAGCGTGAATTTTTCATACTAATGTGCTTCAAGGCAGTGAAATGTTATTTTTTGCCAGTCATGTTTAATTATTGACCCAGAAAAATGTCAAGTTAGTTTGCTAGAAGTCGAAAGTAGGGTTTGATCGGCCTAAAAAAGGAAGAAATTTCACGACTTATACTCGAAGATATATGGTAGTTTCCTTTTGTACTCAGTTCTTCTATTCGTCAACGTCTGCCATTTCAGGTCCCTCAAGATCTATGATACACTCGCATCATATTCTATATTCTATATCATATTCTCCCTTTATAAATCTAGCCGTCCACAAGCATGGAAAAGTTGAATGAAAAAAATGAAAATGTAATAATATTTACTTTTGATATACACATTATATATATCAGTTCCATTGGATGAACAGAATTGAGTCTAATATGTATAATTCTTAAATTCCAAATTGAGTGTGGTGATTATGACGGGATATTCTTTATTTTATTACCTCAGCTATTCTTAATGGCATTGTGCAAAATTTTCAAAAAGGAAATGGCACAGGGATAATTTATAAAACAATAATATTAATAATATTTAGACCAAATTCATCAAAATTATGACACGACGAAAAATTTCAACTTAAAAATGTATTGAATTAAAAATTTTTCCGTTTATTGGAATTTAATATTTTTGAAATCTCTAAAGTTTTTCGAATTTTGTAAATTTCATATGAAAGTTTTGGAATTTTTGAAACGATTTCAATTTGGAACTTTAAAATTTTTGGAATTTTGAAATCTTTTAGATTTTTAAAAATGTTAGAAAAATTTTTGATGTTTTTGGTTTGAAAAAATTTGTAATTCATTGAATTACCGTAATAATTGAAATTCTGGGGATTTATGAAATTTAGAAATTTTTGTTTTTAAAATATCTTAATTTTTTAAATTTTCAGAAATTTTACAGTAAGCGATTGGCAAAATATTATTGTCATAACCAACTGTCAAAATATGTGGATAAACATAGAACATACAAGTCTCCAAATTTTAAAATTTATTATAAGCTCTAAATGTTCCAAATTTAATTCAGTAGGTTCAGTACAGGCACTCACTGGGTTACATAAGGAATGAGTTTTGGCACCGGTTACATAACTCGAAATTTGCATGAGTCGAAAATTACTACATATGCTATGCACTTAAAATATAATTTACTGCATCAGTACAGTACAAGTTATCAGTTAAAATAGAAGCATGTAAACTAGCACTTTTACTCTCACTACGATGCTTATCAGCCATGATTGCAAGTGCAACACGTTAATTGGCACAAAAGTGGACTACATTAACAGATCAAGTGAATGTGTGTGAACGGTGGAACACACTGCATTTCAACTCACCTTGCGTTCTTCCTCCTCGCATGTATGTGGTTCCTGATTGCTCACATAACAAAAATTTTTTAAACTGATTTATGAGGCCACTTATGTAAGTCAAGGCTTATGTATCCTGAGGAGTGTCTATATACTATGTGAACATTATACATTAAATTCCCGATTTATGAACACCGTGCGTTCCTGAAAAGTACAGTATCCAGATTCTACTTATCTGGAAATCCAGTTAGCTATTTTTAAAAATAATGCATTTTTTCAAAATTTGTTAGGAGAAAGAAATTTAAATTTAATGCCTTGTTAGTAATTACCTGTCTCACCACCGTGTGTTGGGTGCACTCTGATGAACAAGTGAACCTGTAATTTGGAAGAGAACAAGGAATTTATATTGGAGAGTACTCGATTACTGTAGTATTTATGTTACTGTACAGTACAGGTATATATTATAATAGTGCTTGAAATGGAAAATATTACAAAACATAATGCATGTTGGAACTGAAAGCAGTAGACACAAAGTAACTGATAGAACCGAATTACCATATATTCCAGCATATAAGTCGACCCCTGCTTTCTTGAATGAAAATACATTATTAGGCATATGTTCACCCCAATTTTTTCGCTTAAAAATACTTCTCATGAAATCATTTTCAGACAAAGTCATGTACAATCCAAGTTTTAACAAAACAGAAATAAACAATAATAAAAATATATATATAAATGCTGTTTAGAGTCCGTGCTGTTCTTATTGAGCATTCCACGTGATGGATGTTTTAATTTCAACCAATAAGAAACTGTTATTCTTGGAGAGCTTGAACCACTAAATAAAGTTTCCTATAATTCGATTGATGCCATCTGCTAATGATACTATTGAAATGAACCATACCTAGTGATCGTGATTGATCTCTACAGTGATGAAATTCAATAAAATATCGCAAATGTGTATCCTGCGCATCTTTTTTCCCTAATTGTTGGTAAAAAAAGATGAAGATTTCTGACCAAATTTTAAAAATTGCGTTTCGATAGTAAATTTACTGCAACACGCTTGTGTCTATGTTTATACTCGCAATAGATGAAGAATTCTACGAAGTTTACGTATCTACATGACCAAAAAACGTTTAGGGTTTAACTGCATGGTTTATACTGATGTTGGTGCATCTTCAATATTGAGATGACGTAATATTTTTATAATATTATAGTTGTACCTTTTTATTGAGTTGTAAGTTTATTATTCTTACTCTGGTATCTGTATTCGACAAATTCATCATGAGCCACTTATGCTCCTTTAACCTGGGAGAGAACCATAGTTCCCTCTAAGTTTTTTCATCCATGGGCAGAATGAATATTGCTATGCGTGCCTACATGATACTAGTGTGAGGATGTGCATGGGGATTGATGTGATCCTGTTCAGATACATCCTAAGATACACAATCGTGCACACTTGAAAAATTTAGTACGTGGTACTTCAATAACTGCTGTGTGGCCATGCAGCTTAGAGGGAACTATGGAGAGAACACACCTATGGGGAATCCCCACAATTTTTTGATTTTTTTATGGGATGTTTGCAAACCAATTTTTCCTCCTACATGTGCAAGAAAAAGGAGAATGGAACAAAATATAATAGATTTTAACAAATGCATCTTAATAATAACTTATTCATTTACTGAATAAGACATCATTTTCCACATTAAGTGGAAGTTTTGGGTAGAGCCAAAATCAGGTGCAATAACTATAAGGCAGGCACCTGAGTCAAACATTATTTCTAATTTAGTGTCAAGACTTTTCTATCCTAATTACACCACATACGTTAGCACGTATCTTCTTGTTAGAAGCCATATTTTTGGGTAAAAAACAAAGTATGTGTAACTTTTCTATTTAGTACAATCAATTCACTTTACCATTGAATTACAGTGCAACAAGGAGGTTTTGGAGAGGCTGAGCAAAGAGATGACTCAACGTCCTCCCAGTTGAAATTCTATAGCTTTGCATGTGACACATTGCAGACACAAAGCAATGAAAACATCTTTTAAACATCCCTGAAAGGGTCCAGCAACAATTTATTCAGGTATGTCAGAAATAAATGTTACTTTTTCATTTTAAAATGGTGGTAGTAATTGTAGTTGACTGAATTCAAGTTTATACAACCGAATTTTAAGGTCCTAAGTCAAATTTGTGGCATAAAAAGTCTTGTCTGTAAGAGGTTACATAATGCTTCAAATTACTTTAAATTACCTAGACATATATCTTAATTTGTCGTCAAATCTTTCGCCAGTAATTAGACATCTTGCTGTAAACTGGGGAATATCATGAAAAAATGCGATCATACGAGTTTAATGGCATGTAATGTCAGTCATTACTATTTGAAAATCTATTGGCAAACTAGAGAGCATAAAGGCATCACGGGTGCAGATAATGCAAGTTAGTGGAAATTTTGCTGATTGAATGGACTTTCGCTGTACCAATATATATATATATACTATATACAGAGCCGTAGTGAGGGCAGGGCAACCGGGGCAGGTGCCCAGGGTGCAGCTTCGTAAGGGGGTACCAAATGGGTCTTATTATACGACTTGACAAAATGTTGTTACAGTTTCGATCTCTTCGCAACAGCCAACCTGAGGTTCAGCTGAAGGATCATACTGTACCAATTCATAGGTTAATGTGTGCAAAATTAATTGACTGCTTCTACTCTTTTTCGCTCTGAATGTAATTTCTTTTATTTATCCTCGTTTCCTAAAATGTGTACACCTTATCGCATTACATTAGTCGTGCAGAATTTTCATCCAAGTCGTCGATAATAAAGTAATTATTCAGGAGGATTTTATTGATTTTATTGCTATCAAATCGAAAAAATCGGTACACTATACATTATACAAACTTTCTCATATACTAATGCGTCGTTTAGTTATCTATTGAAAAATATGAACTATGTACAATCATTATAAACATCACCTTAAATAACTATATGAAATTTGATGAAAATCGTATGAGCTGTTTTTTTAGAAAATCCATTTGTTATTGAAGTTGCCCAAGAATAAACTAGCCTTATATTAATTTTTGAGAAATATGAAGTATGTAGTATTATTGCAGATATCAACTCAAGTAACTGTATGGAATTTGATGAAAATTAGCCGTTTTTGATAAGATCAAATATTTGTTAAAGTTTTCTCGAATAAGCTAGCCTTATATTCATTTTTTGAGAAATATGAATTATGTAGTACCATTTTAAACTCAAATATGTGTACAAAATTTGATCAGAATCGTTGAAGGCATTTTTGAGAAAATCAAATTGTTGTTAAAATTGCATAGAATAAACTGCCCTTAATTATTAATCAATTTCAACCATTTCTTCGTGGCTTCTATTCTGTATGATGAAATGCTTAATTACGAGATTTCATTCATTTTCACTTTACCGTTTAGGCTCTAGAGCCGCGAACAGAGACAGACCCACAGACAGACGGCATTGCGAAAACAACTTTTTCGGACTCAGGTATACCTAAAATGCATATTTCCATCATAATCTCAAGATCGAATTTTTTTGCGATTACAATACTTTCTCAGTATACTTCGTATATGAGAAAGTAAAAGGGAGACGAAATCACGTTAGAAATAATCTAAAAATTGGAACTTTATGCACTAGATTTACAAAACATAATAGCTCAATCGTATGAAAATGCTTGTAATAGTATAACCGGTAAATTTATTAATTTATTTTGCTGGTTCCACATCGAGATGCGTTGCACTCATGGAGGTACTTAAGTTGATGTTGAAAAAACATGGCACAACACGATGTTCATCAAGAGCAAATGCAGTGAATTCATTGAGGTTACAATTGAAGCAAGTTTATAGGGTGGTAATAAAATTAAAGAATGAACATGAATGCACAGATATTGAAGGTTTGCTAAAACAGATCGACGTGCAATTTATATTTTACTTGTTAGAAGATCAACCACCTTACTAAATCTGATCAGGGTGCCGATGTAGCTGTGGATTGATCCACAATTTGGTACCAGACAAAAAGTTCAAAGTCACGACTGGAAGAGTATATGGAAGAGGCAAAGACATTTTGCGATGAAAAAGGAATCCCGAAAATAAAAGGAAGAAAAAGGAATTTAATGACACGATGGAAACTGTAGCACCCTCAATACCTGAAACAACAAAATACTATTTATGATGCAATGCATTAGCCATCAAATTCTCTTCAAGGCAACTGTAGGCACGGTAATGATTTAAAATTTTTAAGTTGTGCTTTATATTGTATAATATGACTGAAGATGAAATGATAAATTCCTGTAAAAATGCTGCATATATGTATAAAATCAATGTGGATGAACGCAGGTCAATTGAAGAAGTTCCCAGTTTGAAACACCACCTGCCTTCGATAAAAGGTGTAAAAATTACACAGAAAGAAATATTGGAATTTCTTCATGAATATGGTGTTTTAAGTTCCTTTCTCAATGTGGAAATTTTGCTGAGAATTTCTTGGCATTCACCACATCAATTTCAATTGGAGAGCTTTCTTTTAGTAAACTGAAATTGACCAAAAATGACCTATGGTCATCAATGAATCAAGAGAGACTTTCTGGTCTAGCCATCTTATCAACTGAATATGACACTGCAAAAAATATAGATTCCAATGACATAATCAATATTTTTGCTGCAAATAAAGCCCAAAAAATAAATCTGTAAAGAAATGATTGTTTATTTTAGTTAAATACCCCTTTTAAAATAGACACATCATTTTATTAGGTTATCTTGGGGCGACAAAAAATCCTCTGCACAGGGTGCCAAAAGTGGTCACCACGACCCTATATATATATATATATATATATGCATTGGTGGTGTAGTGGCTAGTGTGTCAGCTTCCCCTTACAAAGTTCTGGGGTTTGATCCCAACGAATGGAGGTTTTTTCATAAAAAAATAATAATATTAAATTAATTAGGTAATTTAAAAAGAACTATCATTGGTGCCTGACAGTAGCAGCAGTACTGTCCGTATGGTATAGAGCCTAAAACAAATGATGTTGACTGGGTCTATATCCAATGGAGCTGTAGAAAAGGCGATACTGGAACTGAAGAAAGGAAAAGATACAGGCAGTGATGGAATACCGGCAGAGGTACTTAAAGTCATGGGATCGGAGGGACTAAAAGTGATTACAAAATTAAATAACAAGATGTACGACTCGGAAGAGTGGCCTCAGGATTTCCTAGAAGTAACAATGATTCTATTAAAGAGGAAGCCAAAGGCAATGCAGTGTAAAGACTACAGAACGATAAACCTATTCTCACATATTTAGAAGATCATCACGAGGATTCTTAATAAAAGGCTAGAGAAAAAGGCCGAAGAAATGCTAGGGGAATCAATTCGGCTTCAGAAAAAGATGAGGAAACAGAAATGCTATCGGTGTAGTGAGAATCATATCAGAAAGGGTAATAGAGTACAACCAAGATTGCTGTGTATGTTTCGTCGACTGGCAGAAGGCCTTTGATAGAGTAAATTGGGTACTGCTGATGTGGATATTAAAGGATATAGGTGTTGACTGGAAAGACAGGAGACTGATCAGGAATCTGTATGTGAATCAAGTTATAAAGGTCCGGTTTGAGAATGCAGACACCGGCGGAGTACATATCGCTAGAGGAATAAGACGGCTGTTGTCTATCGCCGATCCTATTCAGTATACGTATATGGAGAGGGGCTAATGCAGGAAGTGTTAGATGGTACGGGAGATTTCAAAATCGGAGGAAGGATTATAAGAACAGTGAAATACGTGGATGATCAAGTACTTCTAGTAACAAAGGAAAACGAACACCAGAAAATGATAACTTGACTAGTGATAACAGGTAGAAAATACGGTATGGAAATAAACAGAAAAATCCAAGGTCCTGCGAATATCAAGTAAAGAAGAAGAAAATTTGAACATAAGTACTGGAGGAAAGCGATTAGAACAAGTTTCAGATTATAAATACCTTGGAAGCATCATAACGAGAGAAGCAAAATGTACCGATGAAATCAGGACTAGAATAACAAAAGCGAAAGCCGCTTTCAGAAGAAAGAAACTCCTAGTAACGGGGAATATAAAGGAGGGTATCCGCAAGAAGTTGAGAAAATGTTATGTATGCAGTATAGCTTTATATGGGGCAGAAACATGGACGCTAAGGAAAAATGATATTAAATACTTGGAAAGCTTCGAAATGTGGACATGGAGGAGAATGCTGAAGATAAAATGGACAGATAGGGTGAAAAACGAGTAAGTACTATGAAGAATAGGAGAAAAGCGAACGATTATACATACAATCAAAAAGAGGAAGGCGAACTGGATTGGACATTACCTGAGAAAAAAGAGAGAGGGAGGGTGGGGGAGAGAGAGGGGGGGTGCTAGAAGGAAAACTGGATGGAGAAAGTGAAAGAGGTAGGAAAAGGTTTCAGCTGATAGACTACTTGAAAGAGAAAGAGAGCTCTCAAGACATGAAGAAGACTGAGGAAAATATGAGTATTAGGAGAACCAAGTTTAATCATGAATAATCATGGACCTGTCTACGGACAGACTACCTATGATGATGATGCTATGCACATTTATTGGGCGATTATGCTGGCAATTGGTTGGCCCGAGGTACGGGCGAGCCGGGCGGCTGCCCGGGGTATCTAATTGTTGGTGGCTCTCCCGATTGCTAGTGAATAAATATTTGACACCATTTTACATCGTTAAACAGGCTAGAGTCATGATGAAATTCCTTTTATTTATTCATTATCAATAGTTTTACAGAGCGGAGAATAAATTGACCTATATTCTGTAAATATCTCAACAAACTTTTACGGAAGGGGGCGCTGGAGTGCTTACTCGCCCGGGGCGTCAAAATTCCTCGGGCCGCTCCTGCTGTCAATATTTTTAATATATATGTTACAGTAGAAAAGCATTTCATCTCATATGTGGCACAATAAATTAAATAGCGTCATTGTGAAGATTTTTGTTTACTTTCTCATATACTTAGTATAAAAAGAAAGTATTGTAGTCGCGATGAAATTGATGCCTTGGACCAGCATTTGTGTCTTATATATAGGAGAAGGCGGGGGAATGCCGATCACCTAAGCGAAAACGGTTTGGAGGCGGATGTGACAGTTGAACCCAGCTTCCGTAACTTCTCCTATTCGCTGTGTGAAAATTTTTCAAAAACTCACCCGATTCTAATTTCCTGGATTTTCATTCTGGCATTTACCTTCCGCCTCGATCTAAAGAAATGGTAAACTCCATCATTTTTCCTCGTGTTTCCTTCAAAAAATTAATATACTCGCGCGACCCTGTAGACCCAGTATTAACCCGGCAAAAAAGTTTATTGCCCATTAGAAATGTGCGTGGAGAGCGTCGAAAAATTTACATAATCTCAAAAAGGATAACTAACTCGAGAAGGAAAAAAATTCCTCCGTAGCTCTCGTTTCATCAAGCGCGGGCTATTTATTGAAAAATAAAAATAAATCGGCGTAATTTTTTAAGAAATTCCGTCAGCATGCTTTTATCGTTCCGTGGGCGGGGGCTCCACATAACGTGGCCGTTGATGAGAAATTCCTCGCCTTCTTCCTCCCTTCCCTTCCTTTAAAACCATGGTTCTCCTTACAGTGATGAAGGCTCTTGAAGAAGAGGGGAATTTATAGGGATGGCGTTAGGGAGACAAAAGGAGGGGGTGGAATCATATGGCGAGAATTCGTAATCGGATGGTGAGCAGATGGGAGGGTTGGGGGGAGGAGTAGGAGATCCGTAGGCAAGGTTACCGTCCCATTCTTTCCCTCAAACAACCCTTCCCGATATCCTCCGCTACCCGCTTACCCTAACCTCCTCCCCACCCCCCCTCCCCCATGATCCTAGGCTCGTATCTCCTCACCATTTCAAGAACCGTCTATATCTTTCGCCATAACCCTCCCACGCGTTTTCCCGTTATAATGACTCGCAGTGCTCCTGAGGCGAGGCGAGCGTAGAAATGTGCGCAACGCGGGAATCTCCCGAAATGTGTCTTGAATATTAGCGTTTTTTCCATTACTGGTGTTTTTTTCCATCTACGCTTTTTTTCGGTAAGTGACTCGTATATCCCCTAGGCCAGGGGTCCGCAACCGTTTCAACGTGGTGAGCACTAATTTACATTCTGGATCAGCCAGTGAGCACCACTATAGTTTTGTAAAAATAGGAATAATAAAAAATCAAATTAAATCTACTTCAAAGTGATTAAAAATGTCCATTCGTACATTTATAAAGAAAATAAGAGGACAAATCAAAATAATAGAACTAGGAAACGATTTTTATCATCGGAAAAGTGCACGGTAAGACAGCTAAAGAGCACTACGGTGCTCGCGAGCACCAGGTTGCGGACCCCTGCCCTAGGCTATACTAATGGGGATGGGTACCCCCGGTGACTTTTTTTCCTGAAAAAATGAAATTTAAATAAGAAAGCGTTAGTGAACGTCATTATATCGAAAAATGAAAAAAATCGGTACAATACACATTGTACAAACATTCTCATATACTAATGCGTCGTTATCTTTTGAAAAGTATAAACAATGTACAATCATTATAAACATCAACTTAAATAACTATACGAAATTTGATGAAAATCGTATTAGCTGTTTTATAGCAAATCCAATTGTTATTGAAGTTGCCCAGGAATAAACTAGCCTTATATTCATTCAGTGAGAAAAATGAAATATGTAGTATTATTGCAGACGTATACTCAAGTAACGGTACAATATTTTATCAAAATCGTTGCAGCCGTTTTTGAGAAAATCAAATTATTATTAAAGTTGCCTAGAATAAACTAGCCTTATATTCATTTTTGAGGAATATGAACTATGTAGTATTATTGAAAACGTAAACTCAAGTAACCATACGAAATTTGATCAAAATCGATTGAGCCGTTTTTGAACAAATGAAATTATTGTTAAAATTGCCTATAATTAACTACCCTTAATTATTGTGCAATGTCAACCATTTCTACATAGCTTCTATTCTGTATGATAAAATGCCTAAGTACGAGATTTCATACATTTTCGCTGTACCGTTTAGGCTCTAGAACCGCGAACAGACAGACGGCATTGCGAAAACCACTTTTTCAGACTCAGTGACACCTAAAACGTATATTTCCATCAAAATCTCGAGATCGAATTTTTTCGCGATTACAATACTTTCTCAATATACTTAGTATATGAGAAAGTAATAAGTTCATCACGTACGGAAATACCCGCGGGAGTCTGACAGCATGGTTCAACGTCGAAAATCGAAGTGGAACGTTTTAATTCGACCACTTGCGTTTTTTTTCATTTTGCATGTCCGTGTTAAAATTCGAGAGCCAATACTGCGCACGAGTCGTATAAAATAAAGTTTATTCAGTCGTTGAGTATCGGTTGAATGTGCTAGAACTACCCTGACTACAGCACTGCCGATTGACATGCAAACTAACCGACTCCGAGAAAAATTATATCGATTCAGCAACTTTTCGTGGGTGCAATTGCAATTGAAAAGAAGCGATAACATATTCATGATATCAAATTGAAACTGTTAATAATTAATTTTGTTTACAAAAATTTCTATTTATTTGCTACTATCATTTCTTATTTGTATTAAAAATTGAAACCTATGTTCTATCTTATTATGCTACTCTGAATCTGAAATTGGCTTAACAATGAAGGCGTTCTTACTTCAATAAACGTGTTAAATATAATTAGTTTACTAAAGGACAAGGGCCATGTGATGGCGTAGAAAGATTCACCGATCTACCAGGCCGATGTACGAATCACGAAAAACACCTCTATTAAAATTAACATCATATTTAACTTATCGATGGAAGTCTGGCTTCAAATGAATTTAACAGTAAACATGAAGGTGCCAAGAAATAGGTTGTCATTAATCCTCTGCTCTTCACAGAAACATTTAGGTACATCAAGGTAAGTTTGAAGAGAAGATTAAGCGTAGTAAGAATAAGCCCGATCGACTAGATGGGCTTTATATTTTCTTTTACAGCGAATCGTCGTAAAAATGAATTCAAATATATTAATGGAATTAGATAGATCATAAGTCAGCGTAGCTAAAATTTTAATCCAGCTCACGGGAAGAGTCTACATCAGGGGTGCACAACTCAGAAGTTGACACGGGCCAAAATCGACCTTGATTGGACCTAAGCGGGCAACACTTTGAAAATTTTGTCCATAATAAAAACTTAAGTACACTATTGTCGATTTATTAATTACCATAACAAATTTTACATGGTATATTTGTGACAAAAAATGAAGTGGCAAATAAATATAATTTACTTACAAATTTTAATTGTATTTTTTATATAAAAGGAATTAACCAGCTGAGTTAGTACTTCCATCTTCAATCGGGCCAAACAAAAGGTGTCGGCGGGCCATATTTGACCCGCGGGCCGTATGTTGTGCACCCCTGGTCTACATGGATAGCAACCAAGCCTTTTACAATATTCTGATGAAGCTACAGAAAAATTATTACGGATAGCTTTGATAGTCATCCGAGTAAGATGATTAGCATATAGAAATCATAACGAGAGATTTCAACGGAAGAATTGGAGCGCACGAGTCATACGAAACAGCAGCAGGCAAGCGAGGATATGACGTAATGAAAGCGTCAAAGTCGAGCAGGTGAGACAGGTGTTAGCATTGAGCTATTTACATGAAGTTGATGAAATTGATGGAGAAAACTAAAAGTGACTTAATAATAGAAATTTAGTTATAAATATCCGCAAGTGAGCACGAGTGCAAGTGATAGTTTTAGGATTCACATAGTTCCACAGAATAGCAGTGTTAAAGTTGTTATTGTGAAAAAAATCCCAGAAAGCAAGTAATAAAACCGTAAAATAAAGTCGAAGTATGAAATAAAATCAATCAGTTAAACATCCAGCAGAAGACAGAAAGAAGATATTTTCCTGCTTTCCATGAAATGGCCCATAAAAGGTCATTTCAAAGATCTTTATAAAGCAATTTGCCAGGTAACGCCAGCCCGAGGAATTAAAATAGGCAGGCAGGCTCCAAAGGCACTCTCAGAACAAGAGATCACAATTAACTCATCGTGCGTACTATGTCGAAATATCTCATTAATTTTTACTCATCCACTGTAAAGGGGATATCAAAACTGTGGGTGAATCAGTTGTAGGATACAGATCGAAGAGAAAGTGTAGAATAATTATATGCAGTCGCTGAACATATGGCAACGTGACCACAATGATTCGGCTTCAACATAATGATGCTGTAGTACACAAAAAACTCATAATATAAAGGATAGAAATAAGCTGATTTATTAAAAAGAAAGGATTATTCTTGAATTATCTAACACTTCAAATGAATATCCTTTAGTGAAGGTTTATCACGTAGAAAATATATCTGAAGTGATTAAGTTTGGTCGACAAGAGACATTGCGTCTTTCAAACTATTTTCTGCAATCCTGAGACAGCGTTCATTGAGTTAAAGGTTGTTAAAATAAATGGTCATTTGGTCATATCGGTTTCTATGATATCAAAGCAATCTTTGGAAGGAGTCCTAAAAAGTTTTATACTAGGTTACGAGAACAAGCCATAAAACCGGATATCGAGATCACCTCAATAATGTTTAGTAAGTTAGTGATTTGCAAAGAGATTAGTAAAAAAGGTGAAAGCTCGCGCCAACGTCCATACGCAACTGTAATTTAAAGAAATTAAATCAGAGAAGTGATGTTGTTTCAGAAAAATCGAAAATATTTTGGAAAGGTATTTTTAAATTTAGTCTCAGAAAAACGGGTATTCGAACATGTAAGCAGAAGTTGCACTCCAAGAATAATCTGGATTTACATGAATAAGAGGTCTAGATACAAACAAGGATTTATGAAACACTTTAAAGCAGCGATTCCTAAACCTTTTTGTCTTGCGGACCCCCAATCATAAAATTTTCTTGTTTGCGGACCCCCTTTCTATTTCCATATTTTTGATTACCATTATATTTAGAATTGGATAAAAATAACAGTTTTGAAACAATTTTATGTTTTGTTAGCACAAACTTGTTTTAAAATAAACGGTATACATTTTATTAGTTAATATTAAAGTACAAAGTATTCTAATTTGAAATTATTAATTATATCAAAAGTAGACTTTTTGTGAGATGTATAATGTTATTTTGATGATGAAAGAGCAGAAGTATTTCGTTTAATTTTACTCACAATCAGTTGAAGTCTTGCATCTGATTCTAGATCGAGCCTGTTTCTGCATTTGTTTTTCCATTTAACACACACAGTGAAGATCCTAGAAAGGAAGAGTTCTGGGGTCGCCAATTTAACAAAATGAATCTTGGTAAGGTTCGTTCTTGTTGGGATGGGAACCTAACCCTGTATTTTACATTGCCGGAATTACTTCTCTTTCGCAGTGTTTTCCGGGAACGAACCCCGCCAAAGATGAGGTTTACCTGTAATTTTTTTTCAAAGATCTTCGCGCAGACCCCTGAAAGTTAGCTCGCGGAACCACAGGAGTCCGGGGACCCCAGTTAGGAAAACTGCTTTAAAGAATTAATAAAATAATGCTTTTTATTATCGACTCTGTGGACGCGAATTCATATTCCAAGACCGATACTTTATATTGTACTATCAAACTACTAGTAAATAAGTAGAAATTAAATAATGATTTAAGTAAAAATAACAGGAATTAACACCAGAAGAGCACTCATTTTACATTATGAATATATTGTTGATTAACTATGTTAGACTATATAGACAAACTTCCTGAAAATTTTTGTTGGCAATCGGTAAACGAATAATACCGCATTGAAATTCTAATCATATCGGTAAAGTGATTTACATGCGATAACTGTAAGCCAACTGTGTCACAACGAAATTATAGGAACACTATTACTCATTGATTGAATTATCCTCCAGCGTCATATGTTTCATCCTAAATTTTCGTTTATTTAAATGATAAAGTTAACTCTTATAGCCAGGAAACAGTTTTGTAAGCCGTACCTTATGAGAAGTGTATCTTTTTACTCCTGCTTTGTCTCTCTCAATACGTATTTAGTGTTACTTGTCTTCTCTGAATCCTAAAGTTTAAATTTATTTAAAATGCACATATTGTCTTCTCATCCAATTGGGAGTTATTACTTTAGCTCAACGTTGTCATATTACATTTGAAATAATTTAGATTCTTTTTATGTGCTGTTTGTGGATCCAATGAATTAAGGAGAGCATTACAATAAATTATATTTGCTAGAATTTTAGTCGAAAACATGTTACCCTTAGTTACGAAAGTTGCTTTCATGAAATTTCCGAATTGAAAATGTAGGCACTGTTGTTTATGCAGCGTTATTTGCTGTGTTAATAGAGATGGTATTACTTGTGGAATAAAATAAATACCAACGGAGCGTTTACCGATTGAACAGCACCTGTATTAAGATATCTCAACTTTAAAATATTAAGGCATTATGAATTCACGAACGATTTGGAATACGTGTGATATGAAAAAGTGAAGTGAATTACGTTTCAGAAAGAGTTTATCACCGCATGGGGTCAATAGAATTTCTTTCCACGTCCTTCCCCACCATCTATTCATCGGAACGAGGGACGTTTCATGGGAAAGAGAGAGAGAGAAGTGGGAAGGGGAGACCGTGTGTGCGTCCGATAACCCCCACGGAGTGATTCGCAGTACGAAGTATGCGGCGGCGGCGACATTTTCCTCCTGGACGCGGTCCAGCTGGCCAAGGAGCTGCGGGAATGGCGCCCGTTCCATGTAGCTCCAAGTCATGGCAGTGGCCGAAGGGGGGGAGAAGAGGGGCGAGGGAAGGTGGGCGGTCGTGGGTGGTCGCAGAGGAAAAAGAGGGGAGAAATTAGTAGGCGTGCGGGACCACTAAAGATTTCCACGCCCACGATATAAAGAACCAATCCTCTTTGTTCTTTTGGCGTAATAAACTCACGATGGATGCAGCACGGATGGAGTGTATCAAAGAACTCGGTGGACGTGAAACCGTCGATATTTTGCGAGTTTATTAAATGCGGAGGAGTGATGACAACGAGATTGGCGTAATATGTTACAAACAATAACCTTTCTTTTTTGTTAAAAAATCTACATTGCTTCGGTCACGTTTGCAGTTGACACCCAATTGATTCCAGGAAGGAAGGAAATGCGTAAATGCGTGTGTTTACTGTAAAAAAACGCTTTCATTACTTGGTCGTGCCTCAGAGATTGCTTTGGCGATTGAAAGATTTGGAAATCGTTATTCATCGACCCGTTTAATTTGTAAATTTCGGGTACATTATTCGCTTGCGACGGAAAGGATTAAACGACGGAAATAAAAACATCAAACGATGTCATTTTTATCGTGTTTTTTCTACCAAAAAAAAACGTTTACCTCCTTAGGATATATTTTGAATGCTTGTCATATATATCTTTTTACGCGTTCGAGACGTTTCGTAAGCGACAGCAAAAGGCGGAAGGCAGGAAAAAAATGACGACGCGGCAACACGTAATCTACACGAATCGCAATACTCATCCACAGAGAAACGCAACAGAGTCGAAACCACAACCTATTGCACAGAGAAAGGCGACGGAGGCGCGTTTTGAGCTTGCATCAAATGGCGTTTAACTGATTTATGATTTTCGCTCACTGTGCTCGTAAAACCTTCAAACGTCTATACGCACACGCGGAGAATCGGCGACGAACTGGGCGTGAATCGTAAAACAAACGAAGCTTACCGATGTCCAGCTTGTCGGACGAGTGTCGTTCGTGCGAAACCGATGGACTTTTGGAAACGTCCGAAGGCCATCCCTCTTTATGGCGACCGCCCGCAAATATGGTTCCCACGTCACGCGGCGGCAGCGTGAATGAATGGATGGATGATGGCGTGGCAGGGGCACAAAGTCGTGCGGTCTCATAGGTTATCCGTCCGTCTATATGCCAAAGGGCCGTGCTCGATCACCGGAATTCTAAATGAATCGCCCGTTAGATGGATACCGACACTTTTCATCGCGTGCAAAATACCGGCGGCCTGCAAGAGAGCGCTCAAATCGTGGCTTGTGATAGAAGGGGAATTCGTCGGTGCGTGGGTTGTTGTGACCGGGCGATCATGTCCCACGTACGACTTTCCAAATTTGTGTTGACCTATTCTGTTGGCGACGCTAACTGCTTTATGGAAAGATTTCAAGATTTGACGAAAAAATGGATCCCCTTAGGAGAGAGGTTTTCGACAGCCGTTTTGAATTACCAGTCCTTTTCGACTTTTTGAAAAACGTAAACATAATCCAAGTTTACATAGTTTATACTCTAGAATACAACTTAATAATAACAAGCTACATCAGTGAATTAATACTTGAAAACTTCAGCAGATTACTTTTAAGGTTTTTAATTTATCCATAGGTAGTATAGGAGATGTTATTGTATTCGTGGAAAAATCGAATACGAGATTTAAATGAAAATACACGTTTTGGGGTCTGAGTACGTTTTGACCATTTTCTCGATGATGTGTGTAAGTGATAGAATTTTGTGGGCGCTCTAGCTCAAACATTAACAATTAGATATGTATGTGACAGAATTTTGTGGGTGCTCTTAACTGACAAACTAGTAATCAGATCACCAAAAAACTTTATATTTAAGATTTTTATAAGTAAATAAAGATCTGTAAAGCTTTTGTCTGAAACTGGTCAACCTAAAGTGGTATTGTTGTCGTTTTTCCGTTTTCCAAATATTTCCTTTAGAACTCAGTTTATGAAAATATTTGTTATTATTAAAGCTGTAGAGAGTGTAATTTTCCACGACTTTTCTTTAAAATATTTTGTCATAAAACCGATATTTTGATTGCCCGTCGGAATTTATATATATTAAGTACGTCGCTAAGTGATATCTTCGACTTCCTTTGCTATGATTAAATTTTCTAATCGATAGCGAGGAGTACGCTGCCAAGAGCAGTTTTAACTGCGCATCGATATTTTTTTATCCATATCATCAGCTAACTATTTTGTTTAGTTATTGTTTTTTTCAAGATAAAGATTATTGAAAGTTTTTAACATTATTCACGTGTAATTGCCGATAATTATTCTTGAGGATGTCGAGAGCAATCATTTTCATTACTCTTATGTAGAGAAAGTCAGGTGCTGGACGCACAAGATTTTCTCGATGATGTCTGTGTTTGTGATGAGAGCTGTGTGGGTCCTCTAACGCAAAAGATAATTATCAGTATGCCCCGTACCGTATTTTTGCAGTTCCTGTCAATGTTTCTGATATAATCGAAGCTCATACAGGATCAAACGCGATGGCTTAATCATTCGCCCGCATCGACTCTTTGACCTCTTCTGAGCGTCCATCATTTCCAGCTAATTGATTCGAATATGCCGTGGGTATTTTCCCGCGGCGTTGACGACACCTCTCCTTTATGATGGCGTCTATTCTTCACGCGTATGATCTCTCCGGCGAGCGACAATGGCCCGCAGCATTTGCACTTTTGCCTCATTCACCCGAGGTCACTGTGAAAGGCGAACTCTTTCCAGTCACAGTAACACTTTCGCGGATCGTGTACAGCTTTCCATCGAATCGCACGTTAACGTTCGCTTCAGTTCAGTTTAGTACGTTCATCCTCTCATTCACAATCCATGGGCGTTCCACCGAATTTTCTTTCATGGCGTAATTTCGTACGCTTTCGGAATTTCGTCTCTTCACACTGGCTTATTTACGTCACTTGGATTCGTTAGCCGCCCTTTTAGACTCATATCTTTCAAAGTTCTTGTCCTTCATGGGAAATGCTTCCACATTCGCTAAGGTTTTATCTATATTTTTCCTACCGTTAGTGGAATTCTTATTTCTGCTCCAACTCGATCTCTACAAGCAACCTCAGTTACTTCAGTGTAACTTAAAAGTATTTCTTCATTTGTTATTTTTACTTGTGACCGCAAATGATGGAAAAAAAAGCTCTGAAAATGTTCACGGAATTGCAGATAAGGTATATTCCACAATTAGAATTTAAATTCAAATGTAAAACTTTTTCTTCTCATTATTTGAAATTTTCTTTACTCTTACGTTTTAAGTTGCGGAATACGAAGTTATCTAAAATTAAAGCTTATCCCCCTTCCAAATTTTCGTAACACGAAATCGGTTACAAATTAAAATATAATATTTTCTTTATAGAAAATTTATTACAGCTCTCAATATTTGTCTTGGACTAATGATCTCAGAAACTACTATAAGCAAATCTGTTTATTCGATAAAAAGTAACATTTAAATGGAAAGATTTTAAATTAAAATATCTTAGTTTTTATCACAACATCTACTTAAATGAAACGTTTAACTACTGAAAATATTCCCACGTTTGTATGAAAGAAACGAGTAAACTTTCTGTGATAGAAATTCGCATAAATGTCATCGGCCATGGAATCGGTTGTTTTAAAGAATAATACCATCATCACGAATAATTTTCGAGACTCAAACACGTGCCACACTTTGAGGGACAATATCCAATCGGACTCATGGTAAAGTACTAATCAATTTCCTAAATTCGAGAAATAATTATGGAGATGACGTTTAGTCTAAAATAAAATCGATAATTTATAAATATACAGCGGCTGAAAAAATAAGTACGAAAAACCTAGACATGGTACATATCTGCGTCATAAGCGGCGATCAGGTCGTAATTTTTATCCTTTTAGTTTTAACTGCTGCTTTCGGCGAGTTGCCACTGACGACGACTGATTTGTAGCCAAAATGAGCAACTGGTTTTCCCATGCCTCCTAATAATTAATGAAACCTTAGTTCAGCGCGTTAATCTACGCAATCCATAGCCGAGTTAACGCACTTGTAACGAGACTGGAAACCACGACGGCAGTTACATTCGAACCGTTGCGACTCTTGAGTTCCCTTTTTTTATTATTATTTATTATTATTCAGACGCAGACGCGACGAGGGGTAAAAGGAGCATGTACGTCGGAGGGAGGGGGGTTAAGAGGTTGAGGTCGCATGCGAGAGGCTTGAGACTAGAGGAGGTGTGGGGAGGGGGTGCAGTCGGGCACGGGTTCATCTTCAAGTGCCACTCCAATAGTCAACGCGTCGCGTACCTTTTCCCCTCGCTTTCCGTCCCCGAAAGGAGGAAAAAGAGAGACGGGAATCTATCTGCAGGGATTCTTTTTCTTTCTTTTTTCACTGCGGCAACTTCATCTCGCTTCCATTAGCAGAGTGGCGGAATGCGCACGGTTTTTCATCGTTCGGTAAATCTTGCCGCTTAAACCGCGCATGCTTTCCCCTTGATCCGTAATTGTCTTTCGTGTGTGTATCTATAATACATACATACATACATATATATATATACACATATATATACACACACACATACACGTCATTATGGATAATTTGTCCATAGGTCCGTGATTACTAATACATACTCATGATTTCCGCAATCTTCTTTGTTTCTCGGTGACTCTCTTTTCCTTCCGTTTCAATTCACCTATCAGCTGACAACTTTTCCTACCCTATTTTTTCTCTTTTCCAGTTCTCTTTCTAACACGTCTTTAATCGTGCTATTTCTATCCAGGTGACTTCTTATCAAGTTTACCTTCTTCTTTCTTACATTTTGCGTAATCATTCGCTTTACTCTTATCCTTCTTAATATTTCCTCGTGTTTTCATTCTATATGTGCATTTTACCTTCAGCGTTCATTTTTATTTTCTCCTTGCTTGTAATTGAGTGGTTTAGATGGAAGAAGAGAATGCCAAGTCTCAATCTCGCCCGATTAAAAACGAATATCTATCTCCATACCCAAAATTCGAATCTAAGTATCTCCACCACTATATCTTATTGTTGGTAAGTCTGTCTATCTGTCTGTCTCTTCCTTTATAAACGCCCACATTTATCAACCGATTACTACCGAATTTGGCACAATTGTAGGGGTACCAAGAAGAAGGTTAATGCGTGGTTTTAGTGTTAGTCTGTCCGTTCATTTCAAAATAGCGGCCCATTTTGTCTGCTCCTTTATGCACGCCCACAATCAACTGATTCGAACCAAAAATAGTACGATAGTAGGGGTCACTAAGGGGAAGATCATCATGGGGTTTAAGTGGCCGTCTGTCTGCTTGATTAAAAATGGCGGCCGATTTAAACATTAAACTACGCGTATTTTCCCCAGTCGTACTATTGATTTGAATCACATTTGGTACGATTGTGGAGTAGGGATTAACGTTTCCCGGGTTTTTCTCAATACCGGGATCCCGGGAATTTCCCGGGATTCAGTTTTCGTAAACATAATAGCAGGATAGTAAGTAATAAATAAAGTATTCGTAAACATTTATATTTATTATTGATAAACTGGATATAACACCACAAACAGAGTGAAAAATGCTTACAAGATGTAAATATTAAAATGATGTTTACCGCTCTTAGTGAAAACATTTTAAACGGACATACAGTATGTCTAAAATTCAAGCGCTCAACAGGATAATTTCGATTTCGAATGAATAATGATGTTGATAACAGATGGAAAGTAATGTAGTCTATTTAAATATTGTATATAATTCCCATACAACACGGGGTGTGTATGAAGTCCATGTGCACTTTTAAAAATTAATAACGCATGGATGATATAGACATGCTGTAAATGGAACATTAAAACTTAGTTACTTGAGTTTTATTTATTATAAATCCTCCAAATGACAGATCATAAGATCATTAATAATTTTGTCTTTTTTCATGCCATGCGAATTATTTAAAATGGCGACAGTGGAGGAAAAGATACATTTTGTGATATGGCTAGCAGAATTCAGATGCTTTACAGCCATGAGAAGAAGATACACTGCTCAATCCGGAGAATTTGCACGAACAGGAACTGTTATGCGCTTGAATTCTGGTAGACATAGAAAGGAGTTAAGCGTATCGCCATCTTAAATTAATTGCAAGATCTGTAAAAGAGACAGTATTATTAATGGCCCTTTCATTTAAAGTTTGCAGGATCCAAATTAAACAAAACTTAAGTAAATATGCTTTCATATCCCGTTTACAGAATGTCTCTATGGTCTGTATAACAAAAGTTATTAATTTTTCAAAGTGCACAAGGACTTTATGGACGCCTTGTATAATGCATTTTTACAATTTTTGCTCCACACTAATGCGATTAGTTATTTTTCTGTGTAGATGTGTTTCTAAAGTAGATCATATTTCTCGTTTAGTAGACCGGTAATTTCCCGGGAAATGCGGTGGTTTCCCGGGAAATTCCCGGATGCATTTTAAGTACGGGATCCCGGGAAAACGGGATCCCTCTTGAGAAACCTATTGTGGAGGGCTCCCAGGAATAATTCATATGTGGTTTTTGTTTCTCTCTGACCGTTTTATTCAGAACGACGGGCGATTGAATTCTTAAATACCATGTATCATCTAGAATTCCAATCGGATTTGAACCAAATTTCCCCGGGCAACGCCGGGCATTTCTGCTAGTTATATATATTGTTTTGGAGTGTCGTTGTTGCTCCATACCATACGACACTCCATACATTTTGATCAATTTATTACATATATTTTCCTTAATTTTTCCCGCTAGTACAAGCTTCCTCCTCTGCGACTTTTCCTTAGCTATTGCAGTTCTTATTTCATCGATGTACTTTACATCTCTTTTTACGATGTTCCAAATATATTTGTTGTCTGTTACGTGCTCTAAGGGCTTTGCATCTATACTTATGTTGAAGTTTTCTTATTTTCCTGTTATTTACATGACCTTGAAATTTTCTGTATTAATTTCCATTCCGTTTTTATTTGTATATTTATATTTTTCTGGATTTCCTTTTCCTCTCTTTCTAGAAGTACTTGATCATCATCGTCTTTTTGCTGTTCTTTTCACCCTTCCTCCGTTCTGGAAGTCGTCTATGTTATCTAACGCTTCTTACATTAACCTTTCTCCGTGCATACATATCGAATAAGACCGGTGATAGTTTATAGCCTTGTCTTAATTGTCTCACGATGTTTACTCCGCTGGTATCAACTTCCAATATGACCTTCACAACTTGATTAATGTACATTCTGAAGTCTCTCGTCTATCCAATCTACCCTCATCAGCATACTCCAATTTGTTCCATTAAAGGGATTTTACCAGTCGACGGAACATACGCAACACTCATGACTGTAATCTATTTCTCTTTTCTGTCATGATTCCCGCTACTTCTATAGCATCCATTGTACCTCGTTCTTTTCTGAAACCTAATTGTATTTATTGTCTTTTTCTCAGGCATTTTTTAAAGAAGTAATAATAAATAAGTATTTTTCCATCCTTTGGTTCTGTGACATCCATTATGAGTTTGTAATTCGTTTACCACGGTAACCATTAGGCTTCTTATATTCTAATTACAGCTCCATGACGCATATCATGTTATACCTCCCTAACTTTTCCATCTGTCATGCGTCTTAACATTGTAGGTAATTTACGTTGAACAACACCTTTTAATATTAAAAAATAATATTTTATGAAGAATTATCAGGCGTTTAATTATTTGTCACATTCAAATACATATAAAGAAAAAACAATGATTCCATCCCCATATCCGTGTTCGGCTTTAGGACCCTCCGCATACGTACCGCTTAACGTCGTTCGACAAATAGTAGCGTCCACTGCTTTCGATGCAGCAGTATTAAGGGACGATTGACAAGGGGGGGAGAGCTCGAAGAAGACGCAGGGTGTTAAGGGGCTTGCGGAAATAATTTTGAAAAACTGATATTGTGCAAGGTAGAGATAGTGTATAGAAATTGAATTTGCCAACAGCATATCTTCTTTGTTATCTCCTGCCCACGTGCATTGGCCCTTTACACGAGTCCCAATATTACTCATAATTAAATTTACTCGCAATTTCCGAATTGATGAATTTGTACTTTTAGAAGAGTTGGTTGTTCAAATGAGCCTAGAATGGCAAAATCCTAACTACATTCCTTACCCTAAAATTTAATTAATAGGAGAATGTTCAAGAAAGTGATACGGGAAATCTCTGCTCGTCAGCGATGATTTTTTTCACTCCTCACGGACGAGTAGACTAGCGTATTTTCTCACCCCTGTATGTATGTACAGTGTACACACACACATACACACGCGCCCTTACGTTCTATTTTATCTTACTCCAAGTACTTTCCGCGCGATGCTGTGGTCTTTCTTTGAGGGATTTCGGCGATGGATTCCTTTTCTTTTATTTTTCGGCTCAGAGTGCATCATGTGTGTGGGGAGAGGGATTGTTAAGAGGCTGTCAAGGATCGTTTTTTTTTCATGAGATGCGTCCCTCCGTTTGTTATTATTCCCGGCGGAGCCTTGCGACGGAATTTGTCTGAAACGTATCCGGGTCAACTGTTTCTTAGATTTTTAATTTTTTTCCTTCGCTTCGGAATGACGAAACGATCAAAGCTCATCGATGAGAACTTTATAAGAGCACCTTCTAATGCATTTCTTATTTTTTTGATGGGGCATTACTGGAATTTGGAAAAGAAAAGGCCTTTGTTCGCGAGAATATCGTCAAAAGTTTTTGGAACAAGTTGGCCTAAGATATCTGCCGTGGCGGCGAAGAATTGCCCGAAGGCCGAAGCGAATGTTATTTTTATGACTTGTTAGAAGTGGAAACGAAGAAATTCCAACTTCTTTATTTTAGGAGCGTGCTTTTAGCAATCCGTTCACGCTAGATTGCAATCCTTTCGGATGGAATAAGCAGAATTCCAGTACTTAAGTTTTAAACAGCTTTTTCATATGAAGGTGTACGAATCTTTTCGAAAACACGAAACACGTTTAAAGTTTTTTGCCTGTATAAAATATCGAGTACCTCAAATGCCGCGAGTTAAGTAATTTATATGTCTATGTTTTATATACTATATAGCTCTGAATACCTCGAAATTTTTTATGGAAGAAAACAGTCACCAACATAAGTCACTAAATAAAATTCTGCAGTGATTGATCCTGATAAGAGGCAAACAAGAAATATTGATAGGGCTAAAAATAATAATAATTATTATTCTCATGGGAACGTAATAAATTGTTAGATAAAATCCTATTTGTAATAGTATAATTAATTGGAAATTGTAGTGTTTACAATTTATTCTGTTGACATGGCTCCTCACTTTGCTAAATCTTATTAAAGTGATTTTTATAGCCATGTTTATATTTACTTTTTATTGTTTGTGTCTTTGCTTCCATCTCAAAACTACTAAATGTTCTATTATTTCTGAAAATAGGATCCGGACATTTCTACTCGTGGTCCAATTTTATTTTTTATATTTCTATTCTTAAAATATAATTCTTTAATAAACTGTTATTCTTCATCGACTAAAAGAGAATATAATTAAAAGTCTCACGAGAGCATTTATTATTTACCCATTAACTGATTACTTGCATTCTAAGAACTATCCATTCTATATTCCATATTAAGTATTATTTATGCCATTATCGAGATTATTTCTTAATATATCTTATTAAATCTTTTGTTTAAAAAGCTGTAGGCAGTAAGAAAAAGTTAATTTTGAAATTATATTTTTTTTGCTGCGAAGAGGGAGAACTAATGATGCGCCAAAATTTAAGCTAAAACTCATCCAAAAATTCCTTTGAACAATGGAAGTTATGAAAATACTGAAACTCAATAAAGGGAATCTATAATTCGCTAAAATGAAAATGGGAGGAATAAAAGTTTAACAATATTAAACCTTGAGCAAATCGGAGGAGGGGGTCATAATACGTTTAATTTTTTCCTGTTTCTGAGAGAAATTATTATACATAATTTCTGGAGTCTTTTACCTCTATAATAATTTCATACTTTCTATTCTGTTATGAAGGTATTAGTGCTATAAATATTGTCTTGAAACGGTTGTAATTAAAAGATTGTTGTAACGCTATTGGCTATTGTAACGCTACTGGCTTGAATTCTTCATAAGAAATACATGTATATCAGTTCAGGATGTTATCAAGTTGCTTCTTTAATTGCTTAGATTTTGAGATATAAACTTGGTACTTGGACAAAGGTGCAGTCAAAGCAATTATGTAGTTTTGATTTCGAGACGGAGATTTTTCAAATAAAAAATTTGCACTTTTATTGATATTGCTATTTTTTTCATATTATGTATCGAAACTTGACAGAATTGTAAATTAGGAAAATCTGTTACTTCAATTGACACTGAAGTTTGTAGTTAAAACTTTGATTGCCGCTTTTAATGATTTAAATTATTCAATTTATCTTTTGAAATTTTTAATAATTCAATAAAAATGATCCTTATATACTTATACCGTTTAGGGAAAATGACAGTAAAGATACATTGCACTTCTGTATTTACTATGTATCGTTTTTTCATTGTGTACTCTTTATTCACATTCAACCACTTTAGACGGGCTTTTAAACTCGTTAATATTCAACTGCTTCAATCGAGAACTTATGAGGAATGAAACCGCGAAACAAAAAAAGGATATGAAAACAGGCCGAGAACGTAATGTAAATGAAAAATATGATGAACGAGGACATCCGTCGCAAATCGCATTACTCTCCCAAAAGCAACCCTCTTCTGTTTCCAATCCTTCGCATCGCGTGGTTTCCAAGAGTTCGGCCCTCTTTTTCGCATACGATGCACATAACCCCTTTTCCCTCCACTCCTTACCCCTCTCTCTTCCTGCCCTCTCCTCTCCCTTCTCTTCCCAACGCCTCCTCCTTATCCCTTTCCATCCCGACCTCCCACATGCCTCCTTCACGCACGGGCGGATGTAGGTGACGCCACCCGCTCCTTCATTTGTCTATATCCCCCTTCCCCACCATTCCCTCTCCTTTACTTCCTCCCTCGCCAGTTGACTCCGTGACCTCTCTCGGTCTAGCTGCTCCACAGTGATGGCACGTGAAAAAAATTGACGTTATAGACGCCCGGTGAGAGGGAGTGTGGGGATGGGTGGGAGAGGGAATGGGGGATGGTGGGGGAGGGAGGAGAGGGGTGGTGCCGCACGGGCAAAAAAGGGATAGGGCGCCGGTCTAGGCAGGGACGGAATCTCAATTCCTCTTCCAGAACACGGTTCGTTACTTTCCTCGTGTAACAACCTCATACGTATATCTCCTCCCGTCTCTTTTCTTAAGCTCCGCGACTTCTTTTACCACCTCCGCTCTTGCTCTAACGGTCGAAATACGTTGTAAACTGTCAATTGAAGAGGCGATTGATCAAGGCTCGATTAAAAAAAAAAGTCTTTTTCTTTAGCAGATGTCCGTGACTTCACCCCTTTTATTTTTGGGGCTGTTTAGCGGTAGGTTCATGGGTGAAGAATGGTAATTTAATTGTAAGAAGACATAAGGGAAAAACAATCGTACACGCACACGCAGGAACACATTAATGTTTGACTACGTGTACTTTCGTTGTACTTGAGAGTTGAGAACCTTGTCATGGTTATGAATACTCATGCACTAATGATGGTTGAATCTTTATCTACATCCTGCAAAAATCAGAATGCAATAAAAGACGAATTTAAAAAATTATATTCAAATGGTCAAAGGAAATTTTAGAACAAATACTTTGTTAAATAAGTTACCGCCTTTATTTTTCCAACGTACGCCAAATTTGCTCGTTAACATCGAAAATTCGATGTGTTATTTGCTGTCAAGTAACGAATGAATAAAAAGATCCAGCGGAGCGCTTAGATTATTATTTTTTTGTGTTTCTCGATTGTACGAAAGGAAATACGCAGCTATTCGCTAACCCACATCCTGGCCGAATGTTATCTCTCTGCGATATCTTCTTCAATCTTCGGGGTCGTTAGGTTGCGAAAAACGTAAGAAACATAACGACGCGTAATTTTCGTTGTCAGATCTACGCATGCTTCGCGTCTTTTTGCAGCCTCGCTCAAAACCAACCCGATCACGTTCGCATTTCCGCACACATCGACGGTTTCTGCCGCCAACCATCTTCCGCTCATCCAGCTCTTATTCTTTCCTACTTTTTTCATTCTCCTCCCCCTTCCCCCTCTCTCTCTCTCTGTAGTTCGTCCCTCTTCCTCCTCCGCATGTCTACCTCACTTGCACGCGTGTATATGCCTTCCTTACTCCATTTCTCTCCATTACAAATCCCGCCGCTTCCCGATTCACAATAATCCAAATTGGCTCTCTCTCTACCATTAACTCGGAACTCCTCGTTCCCGAAAATAGATCGTTCCCTCCCTAGTTTTTCCACCAGATTTGATTTTCCCGAAAGGCACATCTAGAATATCGAAGAGTTTCTTTTATTTCTATTTCCATCGCATTTTCGGATCCATCCACCCATGCGCGTTCGAGAGGGTGAATAATAGCTATTGCTGCAAATGGGGATGGTAAAATTAAAGTTTTACACTACCGTGAAATTTAAGTTTTCAACTAGAGTAATAACAGTGCATATCTCTCAATAAAATTCAGTGCCGTGTTGTCATTAATTTTCTCTGCTCAGAAAGGCGTGAATGGCCTCACGTTTCTCCCCATTGCAGACAGACAGACAGACTAAAACCACTTTTTCGGACTCGGGTACACCTAAAACGTATATTTCCATCAAAATCTCGAGATCGAATTTTTTCACTATTACAATACTTTCTCAATATACTTAGTAAGTAAAAAGCGAGGAAAGAACTAATGAATCAGATATTAAGGGCGGTTTTTTTAGTCGTATCAACGTAAACAAAACGGAAATTTCTCGTAGTAACGGATCCGTATAGATAGTTAATAAGGGGTTTTAAAAAATCCGGTTAAAATCCCTCAAATCATTTGGGTTAATGACTGTTACCAGTCGAAATATCCTGAAAATTTGGTTTCTCTAACTTGAACGGTGTATAAGTAGGCTCACTAATTCAGTGTTTTATTGTTCATTGTGTCCCCACTACATCACTTATTCTCCAAATTTCAACTACCGGAAGAGCTTATGCCCATAAACAATCCCTCAAAATTAGGATACTCTGACTTGAACTACGTAGAAGTACTTCACCGGACATGGAAGCGTGAAGGACTGACGGATTCCATTAGCGGATTTTAAAAAAAATTACGAAATTGACTCGTCTACAATATTCAGTTTTTCGCCAATCTCTCCAGTTTTCTTTTAGCTGCTGAGATAGAAAACTTGAATACCATGGAAAAGTAAAAAAAAAACTAAAGAGTCCAGGATTTATAATTTTCACGATCAAAATTTTCTGTTACCCAAAGTTTTTCGAGAGGAAGTTACCAAGATCAAGTTTCTGCTTGGGTAAATGAGGAATTTTTGAAGTGAGAAAATTAGAGCGAGTGAACTTGAATTAATATCATTTTGAAACTTATAGTTTTAAAAAGTTAATGTTTCGTATTTAGCGCCATTTTAAATTATCGAAAGGCCACTAGAGGGAGTGTTGCTTTTCTCTTGCTACTGCCCTCTAGGGCCAGTTCGAAAAAGTACTTATCCTGGGTTATTGGCTCATAACCGGAGGAGGAGTTTTAGAAAGTGACACGAACGGAGGATGCTCAACGAGCAGGAGTTACAAATGTAAGCAATACCAACTCTTGTGGCCTTCGTCGGGGCAGTATCTCATGTTTTTTGTGCATATCTATACAGTCCACTTATCAAGGATCGAGTGAATTATTGCGATCCTCGCGTAATACGAGAACTGAACATTTTGGTCCTTCGGGTCGGATTTTCTTTCGTTTTGACCAGTCTAAGGCTACCGTTTCATACGTTGTCAAGTTGAATTATCGTGCCATTTTGCTTGTATCATTGATGCTTATTTATCTTGGGAAAAGTGTATCTTTATGTAACTCTTATTATCTTCATTTTGAGCTGTTATGCTATCTTGCCGTTGTGTGTCTTATATCTATACATATGTATCTTAGTATCTTGAAATTGTATCATTTGTTTCTGTAGCTGGATAGATATCTTTGTATTCTTGAAAACTATCGTGTGTTGTATTTGATCTATTGGTTAACGAGAGTTAAGCCTCACTATCTTTCAAGACAGTGAAAAGAAATCAGGCAGTGATACACGGACGTTACGTGTACTCAAGCGAAATTATGCTCCCGCTAAATCGCGACGTGAAGCCACGATACGTACGATTGAACGACTTTATGCATTGTCAAATACGGTCGTTTCGAATCGGAATGAATTACCTTTATTTGCCAGTCGATTTTTATCCTTGAAAGATGATTATAAAACTTTCCTCAGCATGACTGATCAGTTGCGGGAGCTAGCAATTGATTTAAATTTAACAATTGACGAGACAGAATGGGCGCTAGAAGAGAGAATCGAATGTCACTATCATCAGATTAATGCTGTTGATAGCCAAGTTATTCCAAAGTTGGGGTCATCTAACTTTAAGGAAGAAGAACCTCTTTCTTCACGTACTTTACGTCTGCCCAAGATTAATATTCCCGTTTTTGATGGGCATTTAGCTAACTTTAACACATTCGGTGCGGGTGACGTAAACTCAAGTAACTGTACGAAATTTGATCAAAATCGTTAGAGCCGTTTTTGAGAAAATCGGATTGTTGTTAAAAATGCGTAGAATAAACCTCTTAATTATTGAGCAATGGCAACCATTTCTATGTATACTCTGCTCAGTATGATAAAATGCCTAAGTACGAGATTTCATTCATTTTCGCTCTACCGTCTAGGCTCCAGAGCCAGTAACAGACAAACAGAAGGCATTGCGAAAACCACTTTTTCGGATCAGCGACACCTAAAACGTATATTTCCGTAAAAATCTCGAGGTCGAATTTTTTCGCGATAACAATACTTTCTCAATACTTCGTATGAGAAAGTAAAAAGGATTGGGACAGCTATTATTTACGAAAGTAAGGGTCTTAACACACATAATGTGTAAAAAAAAAAAAAAAAAGTTCTCGGGAAAAATCGTGTTCACCACCCCCGCAGCGAATGTGTTAAGCAATTTTTTTACATTTTTACAAGTTTAGTACATTCAAATTCCAGTTTATCGGACATTGAAAAATATCATTATCTCTTATCAAGTGTAAAAGGGCTAGCTTTAACCTTAGTATCGAGTATCCCTATAATTTCCGAGAATTATGCGATTGCGTGGAGAACGCTCGTACAGCAGTATGAGAATAAACGAGTACTTGCTTTCCTTTATTTAGATAAGTTATTCAATTTTCCTTGTCTCCAAAATGATTCAGTTGATGCATTACAAAATTTTATCGATGTGTTTTCGGAGAATGTGAATGCTTTGTTAGCTATGCAGTTTCCAGATTTATCCGAATTTATGCTTTTTTATTTAGCCTCTAGATCTTTGGACAGGAATACCAAGAAACAATTTGAGACTGAGAACCATGGAATAGATTTTCCCTCAGTTCATATTTTATTAGAATTTGTACGTAAATATGTTAGCATTTTACGATCATCTGGATGCAAACAGTTTGTTGGCGGTTCTTACTCAAAGGGGTCTGTGCAAAGTAAACCTGTGTTTCAAAAAACCTCTTTAGTCGCTACTTCTCACAGCGAGCCCAGAAAAAAATATTAAATGTCAGCTTTGTGATGAGCAACATAGGCTTTATCAATGTTCTAAATTCAATGCATTCGTCATCGAGAAACGAAAGGAATTCATCAAGAAAAAAATATTTGTTTCAATTTTTTAGGTGGTGTCCATAAATCCCAAGACTGTCTTTCAAAGCAGGTGTGTAGATATTGTTCTTGTAGGCATTATTCATTATTGTGTACACGGAACAAGTCTAACAATAGTTCAAATGCTAATTCTGTGATGATTGTCAATTCTGTATATTGGACGATTTCCATATTATATTTTGTAACTGACGGAAAAATAATTTAAATAAATAAATAAACAGACACTAAATCGTTGCATGTCAAATCTAGTAACTCGAAAGAGGACTCATGTGGAGTCAATGTCATCTCTTCTTCTTCGAATGGACCTACCATTAATACAAAGTCATGTACAACTAAACATAGTGAATCCAAACCTTCTTTTGTACTTCTAGGAACTGCTAGGGCTTTTATCAAGACATACACTGGTTCTCTAGAAAATGTTAGAATATTGATTGATCCTGCGTCACAAGCCAGTTTCATCACTACACATTGTCAACAGCGATTAGGGCTTCCTCGTAAGAATATTCACATTAATTGCCTGTAATTAGCAGGCACTTCTGTTTCATTGACAAAGGGTATTACTTAGTTTGTTTTGGGGCCACGCCAGGGCGGCAGTGATGTTAATGTTTCTGCAATAGTTATTCCAAAAATAACGGCACAGCAACCAACTTTTCGAATCCCTGGTACTGTTTGTCAAAAATTTCATTCGTTTAATCTAGCAGATCCTGACTTTGATAAACCAGGACATATTGATTTATTACTAGGTGCTGATGTATACTCGGATATTATAACAGATGAGCCTATCTTTCATCAGGAAGGCTTTCCAACTGCATGGCCTTTAGTTTTTGGGTATATCCTTATTGGACCAATAAATTCCGATTTCTGTAATCCAATGTCGTGTGATAGCATCACAACTTGTTTAGTATCAGTCGAAACTGATCTAAATTTATCGTTGCAAACATTTTGGAATGTAGAGGAAGTACCCAGTATTCATGTTCCTTTATCTGAAGATGCATATGCAGAAAAACAATTTGAATCTTTGCATTATCATAATAAAGATGGTACCTATGTTGTGCCATTGCTACTAAGGGATTTGAAACCACAAGCTATTCAAAGAATTATGAATCTGGAAAGCAAATTTCAAGACAATCTTGAGTTGAAGATAGAATATACCACTTTTTTGGAAGAGTATCTGAAACTCTGACATATGTCACCTACACCACGGGGGTCCAGGGAATACTGTATCCCATGTCATGTGGTACTTAAACCTTCTAGTAGCACCACTAAAGTACGCATTGTTTTTGATTGGTCTTCAAGAGCCAGTTTGGGCCATTCTTTAAATGATTTCCTTCTCAAAGGCCCTAAGCTACATCAAGATATATCAGATCTTATGATTAGGTTTAGGCTACATAGTGTGGCTATTGTAGCAGATATTTGTAAAATGTACTGGATGATTCAATTGTTACCTCAGCATAGAAAATATCAGCATATCATTTGGTGTCCTGATGAGAGGGCTTCTCTTCAAGAGTATGAGTTAAATACTGTAACATATGGGCTCTAATCATCTCCTTATCTTGGTATCTGGACTCTAAAGCAGTTGTCTCTTGATGAAGCTGAGATTTTCCATTAGCTGCTCCTGTCGTATCTCATGATCCATTTGTTGATGATTTGATGACAGGGACTTCTTCGAATTGTAAAGCCAGTGAGCTAATAACCCAACTGATTGGGATGATGAATTCAGCTGGATTCCAGTTTTGCAAATGGTCATCTAACATGCCTGAAATACTCAAGCAAATACCTTCTGAGCTATGTCAATCTGATATATATTTTGATAAAAATGGTGACCAAGCTATCAAATTATTGGGCATCCACTGGAAATCTAAATCTGATATTTTCTCCTTTTGTGTAAATGTAACTAACACAGCTTTCACTAAGAGAGGTATTCTTTCTACTATTGCTAAATTATTCGATCCTCTTGGTTGGATTTCCCCTACTGTGTTCTGGGCCAAGTTCTTCATGCAAGAATTATGGAAACTTAAGCTAGGTTGGGATGATCAAGTTCCTCCTAACCTTTTGATCACCTGGAATACTTTTTTTAAAATGACTTCCTGCCTTATCTACTATATCAATTCCAAGATTTGTGGCGGATACACTATCATATGTTACGCATGCAGAATTTCAACTGTTAGGATTTTGTGATGCCTCAGAAAGGGGATACGCATCAGTCTTATATTTACGCACTGGGGCATTGTATGAGTGGGGTCAAGTATCTCTACTTATGGCTAAAACAAGAGTGGTTCCAATTAAATCATTATCTATTCCTAGATTAGAACTTTTAGGTGCTGTTCTTTTAACAAGGGTTATTGAATTTGTCTTCAAATCTTTATCAAAGTGCATTTCAGTATCTTGTGTCTACGCTTGGAGTGATTCCAGCGTAGTTTTATCTTGGTTGAGCACACCTCAACATTATTTGAAGACATTTGTAAGCCATAGAGTACTACAAATAAATGAATCTCGAGTAAAAATAGTCAGGAATCATATCTCAACAAAATTTAACCTCGCAGATCCAGCTAGCTGCGGTATCCTACGATTACAGTTATTGGAAAATGACCTGTGGTGGAATGCTCCCCCCTGGGTATCCAGTCCATATGATCAATGGTAATATATGTCCCCTGTGCAGATTGGACTTGAACAGTTGCCTGAAATAAAATCTTGTTGTGTTCTACATCTCAAATAGACTTGTCCTTCAATGAACGTTTTTTTCTTTGCCTCGGTTGCAAAGAGTCATTGCTTACTGTTTGAGGTATCTATCATACATCAATCCGAAATGTGACATGCCAAACACAGGTCAGTTAAGTCTGTCTGAACTCCAGTTTGCTGTAATTGTTTGTGTTCGTGCAACGCAATATTATTATTTTGCTAGAGAGATGGTTCGCCTAAAGCAAGGTTTGCCCTGCTCCCCCATAATTCAGAGGTTAACACCATTCTTAGATTTAAAAGGTTGTATCAGGGTGGGCGGCAGGCTTAAAAATTCTAGCTTAACATATCCACAAAAGTATCCCTTGTTACTTCCTAAAGATTCTACATTAACGAATCTTATAATTGATCATTACCACAAGGCATACCATCATGCTGGACAGGCTACTCTCCAGTATCTGCTTACTCGTAAATACTGGATTATTGTCGGCTAGGCGAATCATCCGCAGTAATATATTCAAATGCATTGTTTGTTTCAAATTATGGGCTAATCCCAAAATTCCTTTAATGGGTGATCTGCCAACAGCTAAAGTGGAACCGAGCCGTCCATTTCTACACACAGGGGTGGACTTTGGCGGTCCTTTTTATATAAAAGAATCCTTAAAATTTCAAAAGCCTATTTGTGTATATTTATTTGTTTTGCAACAAAGGCGTGTCATTTATAAGTGGTCTCAAATCTTTCCACAGAATCATTTTTAGCAGCTTTAGAACGATTTATATCACAACGTGGACTTTGTGCACACATCTATTCTGACTGTGGAATGAATTTTATAGGTGCTTCTTGGGATAAATAAATCATTCCAGTCTTTATTTCAGACCGACAATGTAACTGATAAGCTCTCAAATCAAGAGATCACTTGGCATTTTAACCCATCCTCAGCCCCACATCATGGATGACTGTGGGAAGCTAATATAAAAAGTGCAAAGAATCTTTTAAGACGTATAATAGGCGAACGTTCCCTAACCTTTGAAGAGCTGTCTACTGTTTTTGCAAAAGTTGAAGCAGTCTTAAACTCAAGACCGCTAACTGCACTTTCAAATGATCCTAATTCAATGGAGGCATCGACAAGGTCATTTTCTAATTGGGGCACCTCTTGCGAGTTCCCCAGAATCCGTACTATTGGACACTTCTTGTAATCGATTATCTCGTTGGAAATTAACTAAACAAATATCTGAACATTTTTGGCAGAGATGGTCAAACGAATATCTGTGTACCTTGCAAGCAAGATCCAAGTTGTTTAAGGAACAACCCAGCCTTCAAGAAGGAGATTTAGTTTTAATCAAGGAAGGGAAAACTACTCCTCTGAACTGGATACTAGGCAGAATATCTCATATTTTCCCAGGTCGAGATGGTCGTGTTCGTGTCGTTAATGTTCGCTATGCTCATGGTATGATTACGCGACCTGTCTCTTGACTGGTTAAATTACCTATTGAATCTTAGTAACTTATCAATTTTCATTTAGGACCAGATGGTTTATTTATTTATTTATTTTTTGTTTTGCATCAGTGTGAACCGTGGACGTCCTTTCTTTCGACAGAAGTCTTAGGTGATCGCCCCTTCCAAAGCGAAGCTTTCAGTTCGACCTTTCCTAATAAACCTATCTCAATCCTAGCTTGAGGAGTTACATGCACATTATTGTATCCTATGTATAGAAATTTTTATCATTGTTTAAGGTTCTGCTTTTCCCAAGATCAGTGACATTAATTTTTTATTTTTAAATTTGGTGGGCGGTATATTTTGTATTTAGCGCCATTTTAAATTATCGAAAGGCCACTAGAGGGAGTGTTGCTTTTCTCTTGCTACTGCCCTCTAGGGCTAGTTCGAAAAAACTACTTATCCTGGGTCATTGGCTCATAACCGGTGGAGGAGTTTTAGAAAGTGACACTAATGGAGGAAGCTCAACGAGCAGGAAGAGTTACAAAGGTAAGCAATATCAACTCTTGTGGCCTTTGTCGAGGCAGTATCTCATGTTTTTGTGCATATCTATAGTCCACTTATCAACGTTCGAGTGAATTATTGCGATCCTCGCGTAATACGAGAACTGAACAGTTAATTTTATAAAGTTTTGGTTAAACACCCACCTAAAACACACCCGCATGATCTGAGGTAGATCTCGCTGCCGGTGTATAAAATTTATTATGCACACAATAGAAACAAATAAAATTTAAATCTGTATGTAATATAGAAGTTGTAACAAATTCAAATTCAAAAACTCTATTTATAATTTATAGATAAAATTCGACAAAAATAATTATAATTTTGAAAAATCCTTATTATTAAAATCATTACCTTAGAGTTTTTATTTTATTTTTTTTAATAAAAATGAAAAGTTAAATCGATAAAGTAAGAATTACATAGAAGAAGACTAACGAGGTTTAATAGGAAAGTATGAACTAAACTTTTCTAAATACGTTATAAGTTATTTATTGCTTTCAAAAAAGAAAGGGAGTTATTAAAACGATTGAAAATTTAAGGGATTATCTCTTTTTATCCGAAGTTCCGATGCAATAAAAAGTTATATTACAAAAAAAATATCTTAAATAATGTCATTTCAAAGATTAGAAAAGCTGTGGGCAGAGCGCAGTGAGGTCAATCGAAAATATAATTAAAAATTAGCATTCCCCGAGAGGATAGTCATGAAACTTTTACAGCGAGGCGAGAAGTTTTAATCCCTGGAGTCTCCGTAGTTCGATAGCGATCGATTAAAGCGTTAAGTTTTACCAGGAATAGGTGTATTCTCTAGCTGCGGAAATCGTTACTTGCCAATGATTTCTAATATTTACCGAGTTTTCATAGAGGATTTTCAGAAAAAGACACTGTATGCTTATAACAGATTATATGTTATAGATATTTTATGTAAAGTAATAATGTCAGAAAAAGACTAGATATGATATTTTGAAGGTAATTTTAATACGATTTCATTTATATTAATTTTTATAATTATCAGTCACAAATCCATGACTTTACTACAAAGATAGTTTGAAAGTTTAAATAATTCTGCAACAAAATTTTATACGCAAATAAAGATTTTTAATTTAGTAAAAAGAGGTTTTATCAAAGTCATTTAAAAGGGTAATACGTAATGAACTTTGTTTATTTGTGACATACAGGGAATTAATACGTATTTAATCCCTATGGTGTTATATTTTGACTTTGTTTGCACAATTGGGGAAGCTTTGTGACTGAATAATTAAAATAATTAACGGATAAATTAACAAAAGTGTCTTTTGACCGCAATCGAAGAGAAGATTTAGAATATAATATACACTGTTTATTTTTATTAGACTCCCAAATGATGTCCTAGAATAAATTAAATCCTTTCATGAATATCTTATTTTGGTTTTCGAAACTCTTTGAATATAGGATTACAGTTAGAATTCAACTCGTCTTTATTGAACCTATTGGATAAACCTTACAAAAAATCCTTTCTCAATATTTTTCAATTAAGTTGGCTTAATTGAAATATAATAAAGAATTTTCTTCCTATAGGTGGTGTTTATATAGTTACAGAGGCACTTTACATAATTAAAATCTCTCCGCAACTAGTGAATCAGATAGGAAAATCTATTATAACAGCAGAGTGCGCATTCCGATAGTAGAGGCCTTTTAAAAAACTAAGGTTTTTATCGTAAAGGTAAACAAGTTAGGAATGTGTACAACGTATCACAAATGGGCGGGTTTCGTGCAATGGAATAATAGAAAGAAATTATATACCTGTACGTAAGGGAAATAGCGTTTTAAAGTTATTTCTTCATCATAAATACTCCATTTTCTTCCCATTTAAAAATTGCATGCACTCGTAAGGAAATTAAACGTTTGTTTGGGAGATTGTTTATGTTAGCAACAATGAAGAAGTAACCATGCAATAAAATTTCTAAGTTCAACTCAAGACATTCTGGTTTGATTTTATTGATAACGGCTGCTCATACGATACAAATGTGGACACGTTTTGTTTGAAAGATATTTTGATATGACTAATACTTGACGAGATATGACGAAAATTTCATTTTTTATCACTACCCATTACAACAAAGCGAGCCGAAGGCTCAATTTGCGGCACAACAGTCAAGAGGATGTAACATTGAAAGGATATATTGACGAGCCTTCGGCTCGCTTTGTTGTAATGGGTAGTCGTCTCCGGGCGCTACCGCGCCCTTCATCTCGCCCGGGACCAAAGAAACCCTCCACGTTGTCCGGAGATTGGGTTTGTAAATGTCGAGACAGGCCAATCAGTTTCATGTCCGGTGATTGGGTTTGTAAATGTCGATACAAGCCAATCAGTTTCTGTTAATGTTGTACGTAAGTATGGCATGGGGATAATACGTAAGGTCCTGGAGGTATTCCCGTTAACAGGAAAGTACCGTATCTTTGATAGTAAGTCCTTAATATCAAATTTCATGAAAATCCGGTTGGTAGAAGCCGAGAACGAACATGCGGACGGACGGACGGACAGACCGACGATGATAGGCGCTCACGCTGGAAGCGAAACGCGCCTAAAAATGAGGAAGTAACAATTCAGTGCTTATAGATTGGAAAATATTTATTTTTATTCAAAAGTCAATTAAGCATACATTATTGAGGAACAAAATATTCAATTTCTTGCTATGAATTTTCAAAATACGCATTTCACCAGCTTTTAAACTGACATAGATAAAATTGTCTCAATGCACGAAAATACCCTTTCTTTACAAAGGGTTAATTTTTGTTGTTTAATAAAACTACTGTTCGTAAACAGGTCCTTCCGAAAATTATGGCTGATTGCGACCATTTTAATGATACTTACCAGTGCCGTATTTACGCACTGACAACATAGGTAGATGCCTACGGCGCCAAATTATGAGAGGCGCCAAAATATGAACGACACCAAATTATCAAAGGTACCAATCATCACTGATGATGGACGCTTTGTAACTAAAATGCGCATCTGGTTTTCCAAGCTTTTTTGACTTTTGAAGAAATCCAATTTACCAGTTTGACTCCAGTAATATGGCTATATGTAGGTATATATTTTTTTGATTAACTAATGCTTCCAATTGAGTGATTTTAAATTTATTATTCTGGCAATTAATATTTTTTTAAATTTAGCCCTTACGCTATTTCATATGTAAAATTTTCATGATTTTCTGTAAGATATTTTATATTCTTAAACATGACCGTGTTTGTTTTCAATTTTAAGTAATTGTCACAATAAACTTTTATTATTTTGATAGATATTCAACATGAGCAGCACATGTCGCGCGTTTCGATGAAGGAAGCGCTAGGGCAAACACCCAAGATTAGATAATGATTATAATTGAAATAGCATATTTGTTTGCGATGGGAAAAATGTCAATTAAATTTTATAAGTTTTACTTCCTACGTGTGTAGATTGAATCAACCATTTCGTATAAAATTCATACATTATAATTACACTAAATGCTACAAGGGTCGATCCTTCTCAGTTTAATAGAATTCCATATGCCATAACTCATATGAATATGAAAGAATGATTTTCAAAGCGATAGCGAGTGTACGGTTAATATGGCGTTTCCTAGAAAAGGATATTTTAAGTGAGGAAGGACCTACAAACGCGAACCCTTTCAATGAATTTAGCAAGGTTATTCCTCCATCGAGTACTCTCGCATCGGCGAATTAAAAGGATACGGTCACATGTCCCCACTCTATATGAACTTAACCTTTGACCCTCAATTCCGATCACAATCGATCTATAAGGAAAATATTGTTCCTCCTCTCTCTTATTTTGGTATCAGCGAGAGAAGCTGCGAATATCCATTGAAATATAGCGTTTCCATTTCTTGTATAAACGAGTCGATGCTGCCCTCGTTCTGCTTTGCCATTAGGTTTTCTCGTTATATGCGAGATCCGTTAAACTGTCAACAACAGTGAAACGGAAACCTATCGACCGCTGTAATATTCAAAGAACGACTATTTAGTTTCAATTGTCTTTGGAAGATGCTTTATTTTTGACATTCTTGTTTGTATTTATTTTTTACGACGCATGATTGTGTATTTCGTTAATGTTCGACAAATCTAATGGCCGCTTCACGTAAGAAACACGGAAATTATAAGTCCTTGGCCATTTAAATAGAATAGAACTATTGGCAAGGAAAATTTTGAACTAACCTCAATTAACCGGTCCGTCACCGTGGCAATTAGGTATTATGGCGGTAATGGATTTTTATCGTAATTTACTAGGTACGACGCAACTTCATCAGGGAGTAAAACATTTCAAGGCGTCCATAACCCTATACCTTCGTTAACCCTAAGAAGGTTACAACATCGAAATTATTCGTCAAAAGGTTTTACTGGCGCATAATTACCACTTTTACACGAGTCTAGAATTCGCTTAACACCCTCGGTAATTTGTTCCCTTCCTCATTTCACAATTTTTATTTGGGTCATCGGATAGAATCATCTGCTAACCATGTGGTTCTTGCGTCGTTTTCACACCTGCCCTGTGGAAAAGATGGCGGAAGTGCAAGCCATTTGCTAGGTCTCTATAAAATGAAGGAAAAAATAAGACATTTTGAGGCGATAAAGATTTTTTTTCGAGGTAACGTCAAACGAGTGTTTGAATATTTAGTTTCTCTTTTTCTGTCTCTCTCCGTAGATGGTTCTTGAAAAAGGAATATTCCCGAGGCTGCGCTATGGTTTCGAAAGCTCATTATAATCCAAGTGTTATTTTAGATCCACGATAAGCTCTTTCGGTATTCTACGCTCGGGTCGTCCCCTTTGGGAAGAACTCCTTTGAAATTCAATGCTTATGATTGAGATCATGCACTCGGTCATAACATCATCCTGCAGCTGTATAATAGGGTGTACTGCTATTTACTGGTGGATTTCGGGCTAACAGAGCATTAAAAAGGAGTTGAAACGTTGGTCCGACTACCGAGTAAAAAAAATTGTAAAACGCGTTTAAAGTAGGGTACTCAAAAAGTAGTTCGGCCACATTGTGCAACGTTTACCAGCAGTCTGTTTTCCATTGTGAAATTCGAAGGATTAACGTTGCCTTGGTTACTGACAAAAGGGGCAGGAATTCATACGGAGTTGGATTGAATTTAAAATGTTCGAAAATTAAAATAAATGTTATCCTTTTGAGCTCCAGAATGAAATGAATTTTAAAATATTTTTAAAAACTTCATTATCTAGGCCTCTTGCGTCCCACCTACCACCTTTTCAAGAAACCCTGGTCCCGCCATGATATAAAGCAGTGGTGGGCAACCTTTTCTGCATGGTGGGCCGCATTGAAACTTGTTAAATCGTAAATTACCTAGAGATTCTTAGGCACCATATGCGTGGAAATCAAGTTAGCATAAGCTTTTTATGGTTAACATTTCAATATTAAAAATCATCATGAAATGAATCTTGGCAATATCTTTGAGAAAAAAATCAAAAACAGCATAAAAAAGAACTTGCTTGAATTGACAAATGTTTTCTAAGAGGTCGCAATTTACTTGAATAGATAAATATTTTCTACAAGGTCGCACTTTGACGTTAGATATCTTAACAGGTTTTGCTACATAATAATATTTGGTAGTTAATTAAAATGAATGAACAAAGTTTTGAAAGCTATGAAACACGGGCGGTGGGCCGCATAAAATTGCTTAGTGGGCCGTATCCGGTCCGTGGGTCGCAGGTTGAGCACTCCTGATATAAAGAAAATCCTCACTTTTTCTAATAAATGTATTTCTACGTTTATAAGCATATAAGTAGTATATTAATAATTGGTAGACACAAAGGAGAAGGTTGAAATAAAAAAAATTACTTGGTAATTCCACAAAAATTAATTAATTTATTTCTAAAAATTAATTTTTGTGCAATTACCAAGTAAATGTTTTTTATTTCGACAATATAAAGAAATTCCATCAAGTTACGTCTGAGACTATTAACTATATAAAGGAGAAGGTGCCAGAAAGTATAACCGATTGGAATGCCAAAATATCTTCAGCCGGCTCTGGTCCCACCTAGACTGCTTTCAAGTACCACCAGTGGGAGGCGTCCCACCGGTTGAGAACACTGATCTAGGCCACACATTTGCTTCTAATAGGTGATATTGGGTCAGGAATTAATGATATCCTTTATATTTTCATTGTGGCTTATTAAATATTACATGGATTTACGCGATAGCATTGTTAATTAATTCACACTAAAAATTGCTGCTTTCTACGTAACATTTATTAAACGAGTGAAATCTGTTCTTTAGGTTCTAAGTAATGACAATGGGATCGAATCCCTACGATAGAGTATACGAGTAGATTTGAGGAAATGCTTTACCATTCTAAGACTGGCAATTTCTGATAAATAATTAAATCATTCGTGACCTTTGAAAATGTATTCAAATTAATAATTTCCCAGATAATATTGAAAATTACAATTTGTGCAGTAATGCTTATGGCAAGGTAAGAAATAAAACCTCTTGTCGAGAAAAAAAATCCGTTTTTAACTCAGAAAAATAAATAATTTTTTAGCTAAAAAGTTTCGCTAATTAGTCTGTTTGTCTTCATAATAATGTATTTCATGTATTTATGAAAGTGTTTTTTACTCCAAATAGCGTTTTAGGTTTTGCTTGAGCCTTGACGTAGATAAATGAATAATATTTACAAATAAATAAAAATAAAAAAAATTTTCAAACGAGCATAATTTCAACTTATAATTCTAATGGATTTAAATTGCACCACAAGCAATTCATGGTCGAGGAAACATTTTAAACGCGGAAGTCGTTTAAAAATGTTTTCGTTAAATCATAAAAGGGACGAATAAAATGATAGTTATTTTTGCTGCTCGAAGTGTTCTGTTTGAGAAACTAATTGTATACATGGTAACATACAAAAAAATGTTTCTTTTTGAAAAGTGAATAACCGTATATGCTATTCATCTACGACCTCTTAATTTACGCAATGCAGATTTGGTAATTCGTAAATGTTAAATCTATTCCGTTGGATGCATTCATTCATTAGGTAAGGAAAGACCCACCTCATCATGTTTCTGTCGTGACAAAGGAACTAAAAAAGAAAACACTCGTATAAAGCTCACAGAGAAACTTCTTTTTGAAGAGATATTTTTAAAGTTGTTGCCGAGAAGTTAATTAATTATGGAGGTTTCGTAAATGCGCCGTACGAAAAGCTTTTAATGCTCTTACTTTTATATCAAAGGCACGTAAAATTTTCAACATTTGACGAATACCGCAACTTTATTTGGAACATTAAACGGATGCCGTCGCCGCCTGATTAAAAAAAAAAAGAATTCCTCGATTTTCACGCTTATTCCTTTGTGTTGAAAAATTAATATGGCGTTTATATGATCAATATTTCCTAATTTACCGGCGAAAACGTTGTTAATTTTACCGCAGGCTTTCCTGCGCACTGCATTAAAGAATAATCGAGAAAGAGGAAAATTTCCTTTCGGGGGAATCGAAATCGGGATCCTCATGTCAGATCGGCTCACGTCATCGCTCAATTCCTCCTTCATTCTTTAGCACCCTTCCAAACTTGCGTTTAATTTTTTTCCGTCCTAATCTTTTTGCCTTTTTTCCCCGGTCGACGGGAAGGGAGAGGAGGGTAGGGAGCGAATAAGGGCGAGAGGTTGTGGATGGGAGGAAAAAAATGGCCACTCAAATAATGAGTTTTATTCTTATCCTCCTGCAATCCTCTCCATGATTCCTGAGTACATTTCCCGAGAGATTGATGACCGGGCGAGCTCAGAGCAGCTAGGATGCAATTTTCTGAACACACCCTAAAATTGCTTTCATCCCCTCTTCTCTATCTATCTATCTCTCTCACACCTACACCATCCCTTTCTCCTACTCTCTCTCTCTCTTTTCTCCGCTCTTTTCTCTCTCACCGAAAAACCAACCTTTCCCGTGTCCCACCCTCGGCTATAACACAAACATTCCTCACTCCGGCCGATCGTTGAAAACAAATCCCATGACAGCCAAGTGATGGATGTCGAATGGCTAAAGACGCCTGGGATACCAGCGGCCTTGAGTCACGGGCAGAAGAGGAGTAGGAGGAGGAAGAAAAAAAAACGTAGCAGCCACCACCGTCCATTTTTTCTTCCGTGTATGGTTCCGTACATAAACGGAATTCGCAGAAATCTCCCTAATATTTTAGGTGAGACAGTGGAACCGACTTTTTGAATTCTTTTTTCCCCCGAGCGTAAACCAGAAAGACAAAGCGAGAGAGGGAAAGAGGAAAGAAATTTCCACGACCTATTTCGCGTGCGTAATTCGTTTATATTTATTTTATTTATTATTTTCCGAAGGAAAAAAATGCACGCCTCGGAAAGGACTTTTGTGCCACGAGGCTCTTTACGAAGAATAATCTCGTATGGTAATGAGAAGTCTCATCAAGTGTTGCGGTTGCCGGAATAAATCCATATGAAAAGAGTCGCGAGTGTTTAGGGGAGAGGAGGTGGGGGAAGAGAAGAAATGGAGGCGGAGAAGGGATTTGGAGAGGGGGGGGGGGGGGGGGGGGGGAGGGAAGGTGGCCAGGGGGTGGCGCTTTCTGTGGCGAATATTTTGCTTATCGATGCCATCCGGCGTCTGCGTGGAAGGCAGGGACAAGTATTCGAGATTGATTGAGAGGACTAGAAAAGCGATCCAGCTCCGGTCAAGCTTTGTGATGGATTACGCATTCACGTGTCCCCTTCATGGGGGGAGAAAAAAAAAATATTTGGAGATAATGTCGAGGTTCTTTTTTATTTGACTATTTTTATCCTCTCTGCTTACGTCTTAACGCGCGAGAATGCTGGTGGCTAAATGTTTCTAGTCTCCTTCTTCTAGCAAAGCAAAGGACAACCGATTTTTTTCTAAAATATTTTCTATCAATTACGTGGTTTGGTCAGTTTAATCGTCGGAGACCAAGCGGTAATATTTTGCGCACTTATTACCTGTTGGTGACAGAAGTTTGTTAGTGATCGTTTTGGAAATTAACAATAACTCAGTCAGTCGTTAATTTTAACATGTCGGTGTGGATTCAAGGATTTAAATTCTGTACATTCAGGATCAAGGAATTTATGTCATTTTCATGCACGCAAAATATATAGAATCCGAACGATGACTAAATTCTATGCACATTCCGATGATCTCATGTTAGCAATAATAGAAATCTGATGTGGCCAACACATGACATCCTCCATATTTAAATTATTATGAATAGCATTATAAGGAAAAATTATTATTTCGTATCGTAAAAGAATACAGTCGTTCTTATTGCCGTAAATTATATTTTGAATGTTTACAGAATTCATCGCTACATGGTGGTGGCGCTGTATACTGGAAATTACGAAAAAGTTAAATATCTCCGAAATGGATGGTTCTGCGAAAAATTGTTTCAAACAAAACTTGGAAGGAATATTATTCTCTACAACTTTGGTCCTCACGACGATTTCCAATAACGACGTTTTTAAGGATGTATTTTACGGAAACAGAAAACACCGATTATTTATAAATAATTCCTAAACAATAACTGCTATGGAAAACTGTTTGAAATAAAATATGTTGGAAATTATATTCTCTATAACCTTTGTATAGAATTGTATATACAATAATGATGTTTTAACGGAGAAATATCGCAAAAACCGAATCGGGTTTCGAATAAACCTCGACTTCCGGTTAACTGTTATTGTTCCAAAACTAATCAGCTCTTTGTGCTCATACCAAAGAGTTATATGTGAAATTTGGTAACGATATGCAAGTACTTTTTGAGTTAGAGCGCCGACAATCACATACACACACACATACACACACATACAGACAGACATCATTCCGAAAATAGTCTAAACATGTTCTAGGGATCTCAAAACGTATTTCCGTTGAAATCTCGAAGTCGATTTTTTTAATGAAAACAATACTTTCTTTATACTACGTAGGTATATGGAGAAAGTAAAAATTGAAGCTTCAGTTGCTGACGGAATATGAAAAAGGGCGTTTTATTTATTGAGACATAGAAATTCAAACTTAAAATTCTTTATAAGTTTAGCACTATAATTATACCGCAAAATAATTTATTCATTACTTAATTAAGACATTTAAACTTTCTATCTGCAACAATTTGCTCAGAATCTTAATTGGAAAATTTTAAAGGCATTCCCTCCTGCCTACCGATTTTTCAAAAAAAACTTTCTTCTCTAGTGTTAGATTTGTAATTAAAAGTCACAGAGATAGCGAAAGTTTTAACTTTATATCTGTAATAATTTGCTCAGAACCTTAATTTGAAAACTTATAAAATAAATCGCGTTAAAGAAATCACACTCTTTCATTACCTTTATGACAAATATATTTTGCGAGTTATTCATTGAAATTTCATTGATTATCTGAGCAAAAAAAACTCTCAATAATCTCGGAGAACAACGTACGGTAAAGCATTGTCTATAAGGTGAGAAATGGCTTAATTTTTGGAAGAAGTATGCTTCCCAATCAAGACTACTCGCTTGAATCTTTTTCTTATAAGTCAGACAAGGAAAATTTCTTCAGTAACTCTAATAAAGTTCGAAAAATTGCATCAATCCTTTAGGTACCCCAAAGATACCAAATATAATTTAAAATATTATAACTTTTTGTAGAAAGAACCTAGTACTTTAATTTCGTTATTGCTGCTGATGTAGTAATTTGTTTAAGTCGACGGTATGTACTTATAATCGAATTGTTAACTCTTAACTCACAATCAGACGTAAAAAGGATAAGATGTTATCGTACATTTGATCGATGGTCATCGTGTATTTAAAGATGAAAGGACAAAAATATCCGTAGAATTGATTGATGCGAAGTTTTTCGGCCATATCAAATGAATTATACGCTTCCGTCATCTTCGAATTAGCTAATGCCTCAATTTTGAAATTGGTTGTTATCAATCCGAGGAAGATACGGAGTGGATGTAAAGTTCGCCGAGTGTTTCCGCCCACTCCTCCGATGAAGAAAACAACAGGAATATCACATCGCTTCTTTTTCACGAGGAATTTCGGCTGAATCAGTTTTAATCGAAAGGAATAGGGATTTCGACATGTTCGCATCGTTCGCTGATGAAATTGGGACAAGGGTCGGTTGTTTTCGTAGTTTTCGCAAATAATTGGCCTCATCGGAGGAATGAATCTGAAGAACGCACATTATCAGCAATTTTATCGCGATCTGAATGTCTTCCTAAACACGCTACTCATGTCTCCGTTTCGAATCATCGTTTGACACTCGAAAATTATGTTACCGGCAGTAATGCGAAGGGCGGAGAAAATCCCCTCGCGAAGAAGTGGGCGCAGGTACCGTTGCATTTCGAGGGGGAAAGAATGCCTGGCCGGGAAAAAATTCGTCCGGTTAATTGGTGCGTAAACGCAAAAAAAAAGCAAGTCCTCTATAATCCATACTTTAGGCCTCGTAATAGCTGGCGAGCTTATCCATCGGAGCGAACGCACGTTTCGGAGAGCGTAGTTGCCTCAATTGTTTCGAGCGGAAAATTAAGCGGATTCTATGATTCATTCCCGAAACGCAGGTCGAGGTAATGAATATTGAAATTGATGTTTACGCAATCAAGTTTGCTTTGGTTTTCGCCCGATGACTGGCACGCGGCCTTCATTTTTGCGCATTACGTTCCGGGTGTAATTCCGAGAACTTTCGAAACGGGAAAAAAATGAGTACGTTGCGTCATTTCGCGGGCGGAGAACGAATTATTTTTTGTCCGTTACCGACGACGTAATAATTAGGACGACTATTGAACGCATATGAAACGATCCCGAAACGTTAATTTGCCAGAGTTAAAAGAAAACACATTTCGGATTTCCCGTTGGAATGAACAGACCGTAGGTAGGGAGCGGAAGAATGATCGTACGGGAAAGACGATCTTTGCGGATGTAGAACTTTTCATGCTCGCGTCCTTTTTAGGTTTGATAAATGACGAGCGAATTAACGTGTGCCTCGACCGCCTGTTTTCTTCGCGTAACCTAAACGCCGTCTTCATCGACCTTCTCCACTGCCTCGGTTATCAACGCGGATACTGAGAGATAGATGGCTCGCGTCAGTCTCTTCGCGTCGGAATGAAGCTCTTGAGATGCGAGTTCGTCCAAAGGCACTTACTAGCAGTATCTACTGACGTCATTCTGTGTCGGAAGTATTCCGTGTGTTCGAATGTATGTGTGCATGTATTTTTGCTTGCATTTATACACACACACACACACACACACACACATATAAATACACTAGGGGGTAATCCCCCTGCTCGCCAACCTCCCCTCCCCTCCGCTCGCTTTTTCTTCGTTCCTACCGTGCACCTATTGGATTTAGATTAGTTTAACGGGAATATGTTTAATGAATATATTTTATAAAGGATGTATGTTTGGGTTTTAATAACAAATTAAGAAAATTAGTTGAATATCTCGATAAAAAATAAACTTAGGGGGTTGAATTTCCCGGAAATTAAAAATGGCTGAGGTATAGAGCGTTAAACAGAGAGAGGGAGAGGGGTAGAGAGAGAGAGAGAAAACCAGAAATAGGATTTTAGTAATATAGATTAAAAAATATAAATAACATGAATACTGCGTTCGATTTGCATTAAATTCATATCTTCGGTCATTTCGAGCAAGTTTTAATCTTATTTTCGATCTTTAAGCCTTTATTTAAGTGCATATGCACGGAAATTACCGAGGACAACAATACCCATAACCATGGAATCTTATTATTGAAATGTTAAAAATTTACCAAAACTCGAGTATAAATCCAAAGTATGAGCGAATTCGAATGAGATTGAGTATTCGACGGTAAGAATAAGAATTCTCATTCATTTTGGCGTGTTATAGCGCAAATTTCGCGTCGATAACTTAATTTTAAGATATTTTAAAGAGTAAAAGAAGGAAAGCCTTCAAACCAAAAAGGTGATTTTTACGTGTTATCTTTTGGGAAACGACATTCACCCTCAGGAGTCGAACCCGTGACCTTTTTCGAGATTTTTTTAGTCATAACGTAAAGATTCGCCAACGCTGAACTCATGAGAAATTTCAGGCTTCTAAGTTTATTTCTAATCGAGTTATTCACAAAATTAGAGCGTTACGCATCATGATGGCCATTACGATTTTATAGTATAGGGAGACATACATAGTTATACACACATATACATACATATACATACCTATATATATATATATTGGTAGAGTGGTGGTTAGTGTGTCTAGCCCTCACTGCAAGGGTCGCGAGTTCGAATCCTGTCGAGAGCATGGTCGTTTATGCTTGTCATAAGATGTATTACAACACATGGGGAAACCTGTTTGTGTTAAATAAATGATTATTATTATTATTACTAGTGCATAGCCCGTCAAAAATGACGGGAATAATGATTCGATCGTTCAAACTACTTATGGAGATCAAATTGGAATCAGAAACATAAATTGTATTGAAACTCATTTCCCTCTCCTTCATTCCCCCTCTCCCACTCTCTTCCCCTCTCCGTTCCTCTACCTTCCTCTCCTTCCCTCTCTCACCCTCCCTCCCTTTGTCCTCTCCCCCCCTTTGTCTTTCTCGTATTAAAAGCAATCAAAGCACGTTTACACCCACAAGGATTGAAATAACAATATGATATCGATGCCCCTAACAATGGAACTGGTAGGCAACGCAACATCCTCTTAAAATAGCTAGATTTCCTCAAACTGTGTGAATTAAACGTTTAAATTGAGCGATTTCGAACTGTAGGCGGAAAAAGACGAACAGAATAAGAACCTTTATAATGTTTTCTTGAAAATGGTTTATATCCGAGGTTCCTAGGTTAATTCTTTCTAATTTTAATCTCAAAAAGAACGAAAGCCTGCGCGTCGAAAAGTTCATTTTTACGTGGAATTACGTGTTATGGAAATGGAAATTATCCCCTGTAGTCGAACTCGGGTATTTGATCTCGAGTTTGATACATTAAAACATTTTGTTATTATATCATAATGCTATCCTGAAAACTTCATCAAATTCGGTACAGTCGTTTGCGAGATATTAAGCTTCAAAGAGCGTTATTGACAGAGTGACTCAAGCAAATTATAAGGTAAGATATATATATATATATAGAGGGAGAGAGCTGTGCATGTAATATGTATATTTATACACACATCATTATAGTTCGGAAGATTGGTTCGTAATGTATTGCAATCAATACCAGAAAATATAGAAATGTTATAGTTAACCCTCGTTTTCCGCAGTACAGTAGCCATTTGAAGTATTGGGTATGTAAGCATACGCACATACACATACGTGCCTACGTACATATGTATCCGTCTATCTATCTGAACGGCTTCCCTTCTTCCACGCGTGCTTACTCGCGTCGAATGAGAAATTTAAAGGGGAAGATTAACTTCGCGACCTTGATACTAGCTAAAGGATCCGATATCGTGTGTGCATTTGCGTGTTCGTGGTGAAAGAGGAAGGAGAAGGCGACCCTTCGTTCCACCAGACGTCAGAGGTCAGAAGAAGGGTAGAGTCAGGGAGAGAGACACGATCGGGAAATTTTCAGTGCGAAATCAAACTTAGTGCCGCGTAAACGTGTTTGCTCACGTCTCTGCCAACTCTCTCTCTCTCTTTCTGTCTGTCTCTCTCTCTCTTTCTGTCTGTCTCTCTCTCTCTCTCTCTCCATACGTATCGTGGGGCGAATTCTGCATGCACGCTCTGTACACGCTCTATTCTACTTCAATGGGCTTTGCCTCGCTTGTGTGTGCTCGTTAAGCTCCGCTTAAAATTATATGCCTGACGTTTCGATGGAAAACTCGTGTTTTTTCTCCATATTTTTTCCAGCTCGCTAGGGTTCCAGTTGAAAATGTAAGGTGGCCTTTACCGGAGAACATTTTTATTTCCGCGTCCGTGCTTTTTTTGCGGTGACGTAATAATAATGTTTATGAGTGAGGGAAATGTTTACCAGAAAACCTTTTAGAACAGATAGTTAACGAAGCTTCAAAAATACTCGCGCAGACTTGCATTTGAAATACGAGATCGTTAGCAATATGTTTTGGCTCGATTTAAGGTTTTATTTGTTTTTGTAAACAGGAGAACGTGCGGATAACTATTTCTCGCACTGTATAAACAGAGTTTATTTTATATTAAACCGTGGAAAACATTTATTTATCGAGCAAGATTATGAAAGAGAGAGTATTTAGAATTAATTCTATTTAAAATATATTCATCAGTAAAAAAATCGCTATAGTAAGTGAATTTAATTGAAATGAAACTGAGTTACTGCATGGCATTTTAGGGTATTGCTTTATGAAATTACGCTAATAAACTTGGAATTCTTTTTAAAAGTTAATGTTCGTTCAGAAAAACTTAAATTTTACTCATACAGCATCCATAGTTAAAAGGGTAATTATAATGAAAGAATGAATGAATAATTTACTAAAAATTACATTGCCGTAATTATAGGAGAATCGGCGAACCGAGGAAATATTTTTTCCCTGAATGCTGTTTTCTAAGCCTCATTTGAGACATTACGACGAAGCGTATTCCTAATGAGGTTACTATGTAGCTCCGGAATGAGGCGGTATATCTAAATATCCTATAAAGACGAATGAGATCTCAAAATAACCTCTTTAACATATTAAGAACGACTTTAAATAATAACCTAGAGAGACAAGACAACGAGGAAATCACGTAGTAAACTAGCGTATCTGAAAGGAAAAACAAAACAAACTTTGCTCTGTCGATTTCCTTTTTGTTAAAAAAATTTGAGCTGGAAACCGTTCGCGATGATCGAGAAATACGCGGCAAACTCCGCCGCCAAATCTCTTCGCCACCCTCCATTGTAAACCGTCCCTGCGTTCTTTTTCTTTTAAAACATTTCCTTTTCTTACTCAGCCTTCTCTTCTTGCTCCCCCTCCTCCGCTTCCTCTCCTGTTTGTGACTCAACCTCAAGACTACCAAACAAGTCGACTCGGACAATGTCTTCATTCCATTCTCCTCGGGGCCGTAAGGAGTCCGCAGAACTTCTATCTTAGCCCCTTTCCTTTTACTTCTCTCTCACTTCTTCCTTCTTACTTCCTCTCTCTCTCTCTCTCTCTAGGCCATTTCAAAAGCCCTGTCCTCTTCCCTTGATTCCTTACTGTCCAGGAACTTCCTTCCACCTCCTCCGCAACCTCTTCATTTTCTTACCGCTGCCAACTCCAGCCCCTTTAATTTATACCACCCCTACTACTCTTACCCCTTAGTCTTATACTTCTCCAAACACTCCGCAACCTTCCTCCCTCACATGCATAAACGCTTGTGCCCCCTTCCACCCTGTCTTCCTCCTTCCTCACTATCTCCCTCCTCCCTTCTTGCATAAGGTGGCACAGAGACGCGGCACTAGTAGCCCCGTTATGTGCGCATAAGGGAAGGTGGAATGGTCGTTCTCCCTAACTCCTCGTATCCCTATCCTCCCTCTCCCCCCCCCTCTCTCCCATTCAGTCAGGGTATTTGTGTTCGTCTCAGTGCTTCCCTCACAGAGGAATATCTAAGGAGACTCCATTATGACCAGGGAATTTCCTGAACGAATGTGAATGTAATCTCTGGGAAGGATTCTGCGGAAATGTTTCGCAAAGCTCTAAAAGACGGAAATAGGGGAGCCTTGAGGGGTTGGAGATGGGTTCAGAAGGGAGGAAGCTACTTTTGTGACGACGCCGTTAAAAAAAGCTTTCTTTTCTAAAGAAATGATTGGATTAGGTTGGTGCAGAAAATTCCTTTGAATTGCGAGGACATTTGTTTTTTTATTAGGGTGAACCTTGTTTGTTTGTTGCTCGTCAATAAATCTTACATTAGTACGGTAAAATACACTTACGGTAATAGTGTTCTCTCTATGTCATTAATTTTGACCTGGAATAGGAAAAAACACGTCAGAATAAAATGCAAAAACCCATTTTACGGAGAATACACCCATATAAATAAAGATGATTTTTGACATTGAGCGTGTCAATTCTAGTTCTAAAATTACGCGAGAAAGAAGAAACATGTCAACGCAAACATTATTAAAAGGAATATTAATTTAAGGTTTATGAATTAAACAGGAATTTTAGATTCTTAACATATTATTGTTATACCAAAAATTATCCCAACAAGTTACAAGGGTTGTAATATTTATTAAGAGATATAACGTTTATTCATGGTTAAACAGAATCAGACAGAATGATTGAGAACTTATAATCAATTCTTTTGAATTTTCTCGAATTATAATTCATTGCCTCCAAAATGACCACCGAAGAATTGGAGTTATTAAAAATAATAATCATAAATGAAAAGCTGTCATCCCGGAAAATATCGACTAAAATGGTCTAAAAACAAAAATAACCTTAAGGTTAGATTATAAGATGTGCTTACTCGAGTATACCATTCAAAATGAGAGAAGAGAGAACAAACAGAGTTGAAAGATGGAGCGTTGCGCAGGTGAATTAATAATTCGAAGAAGTCTGGGTGTTTAATGAGTCACTTGTTAAATAAACATGTTTTTTCTGGAATGAATTATATATTTTTTGCGGAAAGAAAACGTCTTAGGTAGATGTATAACGTTGTCGGTGGAACGTATGCTAGCCGTTGACAGGCTCTGGTACCGTCTCATGCTTCATTAAATACTTTATAGAACTTTGGAAACAGTTTTTACGAGGACATTTTAACAGTTATTCAAGAAAATTTCCTGTGTCATTTAATTAAATGCCAACATACAGGGAACTTGATAGAAAATGAGTTCGATAAAGTGTCTTTCGCGGGAGGAAAATTAGATTTTTACGCATGACATTGAAATCCCTATTTTTTTCGTAGTAATATCAGCTATCAGGGTATTTTTTTCTGAAATAAAAGTCGGATTTTCTTACGTTTTTAGCGAAAATCTTTAGAAGAAAATGAAAGAGGAAAATGATGGAACGATCATGTTCATGAGTGGAACCATCAAACCTTCAGCCAACTTTAAGCGAATTACTCAAAAGTTTGACTTGTTTCAATTTCATCGCGCGTTCTCTTCACAGCACACATATACAGGAGTGTAAGGCTGCATTACGCTTGAAAAAATCAGCCGCAGTGAGTGAGAGGAAGCAAGCGCATGAACTGTTCTGTCAATAACTCTAATAACCCTATGGTGTGACAGCTACCACAAATCGATTAAATAAAAATTTAATATCGAGAAACAGAACTCAATTTTTAAAATCAGTGAAAGGAGAATATTGAAGACTTGTGGTAGAGATTAATATGGCATATAATATTCGGTAAAATTAATTTATTTTGGGGAAAATTAATGCTGCTTCTTAATCGACAAAATTATTATGAAGCAAAAAATGTAATATTTGTTAGGGTATTCGTTTTCGGTTAACGTAAGAAAGAGTTATTTCTTCCGTTGAATTGGAAACCTCCTGGAAATAAAATCAAGGGGGGGACTTAAAATTAGACGACGAGGAATTTTAATGACGACAGAAACCAGAGGATTTGAACGCGGCCTATGGATTATTGCCGCAGAGCAGCGAGAAGTCTGGTAGCTCAGAATCATACAAAGATGGAACGTACGAATAAAAAAAAACACCGACCGTCCTTTTCCGTTATCATCCCGAAATAATTCCCATTTTCAACGGCGAACCTTCGACAAACACATTTTCCAACGGGGCCCTTAATTTAATTCCACAGTGATGTCATTTTTACAAGCACCGAATGGATTAGGAGGAAACAAAGCCCAGAAGTTATGGAGTTATTCCAAACGCTGTTGCATTCCCCTCCCTCGCGATGCAGGAAAGCACGGATGTGAAACATTAATCCAGTGAAACACTAGCTCCATTAATTCGTATGCTGTGTGCTTCGCGAGTTAATTATTGCCAGTGTTTTAACGCGCTCAAACTTGCAACTGAAGGTTTAAACGCATTACCTACGCCCATCAATTTGTCTGCGCCAGCGGCAGAATTAAACTCGTGTTACTCGCGATACGTTTGTAACGAAATTGCGGTCATTCTCTTGAACATAGCTGGTGTGTGATCGATCCAAAATAATGTGGTATGACACGGGGAATATAAAAAATATACCACAACGAATCGTCTTTAAAGTTACAGCATGGAGGACTTGAAGCATAGGAAATCTTAGTATTTTACCATCAAACTTCGTCTCCTAATTTTATGCTTTACCACAAGTGTCAATATGGCATGAATAACAAATTATTGCTCGATAAATTCAGTGGTGACATATTAAATTGTAAATTGATGTTATTTTATGGCATGTGAATTTAATTGTTCCAGGTAATTGGGAAAATGTTTCAAGAGATATACTGGACCTACTCTTTATATAATTAAAATATCATAAAAAGTTTAGTTAATTCAAGAACAAACATTTAAAAAGTACTTGCCTCAGGTATCTCCAATACCCAAAACAAGGTTATAAAAGAAACATGCGCATTCCGCTACAAAGAATATAAAGTCTACTTTCGTCGAATTACCACTGAAGAGGGCTTTGTAGCCGAAATGCGCATCCAGTTTGGTTATTACCTTTTCGTGGCTATTGGAGATACCTGAGGCAAAGTACCTTTTAACATTGCTTGTTCTTGAAAAATTTCAGCCATAAGACGAGCTCGACAATTCTGTCGAATTAATATTAGTTATAATTGTGCCCATTTGTTTAATCTTAATGTACTTTTCTCTCCTTTCCCAACAGGATTAAAAGAAATTATGCAATTATGCGATAGTTTTCTTTTAGTCTAAGATTGATAAAATAATTACCATTATAAAGTAGTACAAGTGAGAAAGCTTCGTTTTTATTTGACACTTAGTTACGCAGTTTTCTCGGTAGGCATAAAAGATACACATTTCTATCAGCATCTTGATGAAGGATTTTATCAATTAGAAAAAATTCAGAGCTGTATAACATGAATATACAGAAGTACGCAGCGCAGCACCTGTGACTTCTCTCGTATTACAAAAACGTTTCAAAGTTAGGACATTAAAATTTTCATAAGGTCTCCCTCGTGATTAGTAATCCTTCGCGCAGCCCTTTCGATAAAAAGTTCCGCAAACCCTGCATCATTAAAATATTAAACCTTTTTATTTTGCTGCCACGATCAGCATAATTGGCATTCGATCCGTCTTGCGACATAATAGGCTCCCGACATTTTAGCACTCTGGTCGAGAGGGAGAAGGCCGGGATAAAGTCCGTCGATTCTCGACATTTGAGCACGGACAAAATATGTCGCTCCCAAAAGCGTCGGTCGAGGTCGGTTAGGTGCGGGACGACATTTAAAGCGATACCGACGGTAGGCGAAGTCTCTCGCACCATCGCCCGCAAAGCAAGAGACGAGAGGAGAGAAAGGGAGACCACAGGTTTTCGCCATTCGCCGCAAGGCGCATGCCCGTCAGGAGATCTCGGCGGCTACGGAATCTCAACCTCTCCGGGCTGGCTCAGCGATTACCGACGCAGCAATCCATCACCCAACCTAACCCGACAAAACCTCTCGCCCTTTCCACCTCCTTCTGCCGACCCACCCGCTTTTCCTACCTTTCCCTCCCGAAAACCTATTTGGTTTCCATTGATTATTTCGGGCCATTAGCGAGGGCTTATCTCTCGGTTCCTAAAAAGGCTTAAAGGTCTCTCTCCGCACCGATCTCCTCCTCCTCCTCCTCCTCCTCACCGCCGCTACAACCTACTTTTCATAAGCTCTATCCCAACCTCCGAAACCTCCTATCTGCTCTTATATCTCTATCTCTTGCCCCTAAACCACTAACGTGAGGTCATAGTCCAATCAATTCCCTCTCATTCACTTATCAAATTGGTTTTTCAAAATCTCCATTCCACCTAACCAAATTCCTGTACAAGGAGTGGAGAGAGGGGAAGGTCATCCCTCTCTCGCTCCCCTCCTCCCTCTATTTTCAACCTAATGTTAATAATGCACGCTTCTCCGCCTAGTTTTAATTCCTTGCGAAATTTTCCAACGTCACACCCCATTAAATTTTTCTTTCGCGACCTCGCACAAGTAAAATATTTCGAGGGTGGCGCGTAGCAAATCTCTTTATAAAAAAAAACAATTTTCCTCCGAAAGGTCAACTCGTCTCTCCTCTTTCATTCTATCTCTCTCTCTCTTGTCTACATCCCGCAGATCTGCTCTTGAAAGCGCAGCTTGTGTAGGGTCGGGAGGTATTTTTTTTCTTTGATTTTTGGGAGATGGTGACCCCGCGGAGCTTATTCCCCGACGTTTTCCATATCCGTATCGAGTACTTTTAACGAGCAGTTGGGTGCGGAGAAGGAGTGGGGGAGTTGACAGGAGGAAAAGTCTGGTAGTCGGAAGAGGAGGAGTGAACTGACGGAGTGCCGTAGACAAGGTAAAAGGGGCTTTGTTGACCCGAGCTTATCGGATGACGGTTTTCCGTGATTTCGGAGAGCGAGGAACGTGATCGCGAAAAAGTGAATTGGAAAAAAATCGTAGAAGAAAGAAAGATTTTTAAAAAAATCGAGCGATTAAGGGAGCGAGGGGAAAAAAATACAACGAGCGGCCGTTATTTTCTTGATTGAGATGGGGGATCGAGGAGCTATCCAACCTTTTTATTTTTATTCCCTAATTATTTTATTTCGTCCCCTAATCGATACCCCGACCGATCAAAAAAAAAAAAGACGAAACGAAATTTATGGGGCCGTTCGATCTTTTTTTTTTTGGCAAACCTGACTGCTGTTCCATTTTCGAAATAAAGCGGGTGATTACCTCCACTGTTGGGGCGGTATAATGCGGCGCATAAACGAGTTCGAAATACCGCTCGGACGGGATTTTTTTTCGACGCTCTCCCTACGCTCGGGTTCGGGATACGATTATGTCGTCATTAGGGTCGGACGTTGCTCGAAAAAGAGGGCGCATTTGATGTTTATTTTTATATTCCCCGAGTCAATCCGCCCGTGATACGAAATGGGATGACGAATGTTTTCGTTTGTTGGAAAAAAAACGATCCGGCCTGATCTAGTTTGCCGGATTTATGCGGCTTCGATCTTCTTTCTCTCGCTTTTATGCTTGCGGTTAAGAACCTAATGCCGATGGTATTTTGTTCGAGTGTGTGAGTAGTCATTTAAGCGGAGTCAGTTTTTCCCGTGGAAAGACGTCAGTCTATCTACTGAAATGAATACGGTGATTTAATGCGGAACTGAAGTACCTCCTTAACGAAGCACGAGCGTAGGGTGTGAAACAAATGAAGTCGCCTGACGAAAGCGTGTACTAACACACTAATATCTGAATCTTATTTTATGTTGCACAATAATAATGTAAAGCCCCTATACCGTTGTATTTATGTAGAGTGAGTGTACTTGCCTTTGCGTGTGTAAGGGTTTGGTGTCTGGTGTTGAGTAAAATCCGCTAAACCAGTGTTTTCCAAGTTAGGGCTCGCGACCCAGCGCTAATTGGCAAGGTTCGTAGGAGACATGAGCGCTCAACGCGTAAAGGCCTGAAAAAATACCGAAAATGACAGGATACCGAATTTTCCTATTACATAAATGGAATTATTTTATTAAGTATCGCCTTTTATTTCAAGTTCATGAATACTTGAATCAGTATTTTTATCTTTACTAGCTGAGCCCGCGCAAAATTTGCGCGTTTAATTTAAAATTGATTCATAAAAAATAATAAGTTTGTAAAATAAGTTGATGTTAATAATTCATATTTTACTCTAGCAATGAATTTACACAGTATAAGATACTTAGATATTTGACTCCCAATGTAAGGTTTGCGTGTTAGAATCTCACTGAGGGAAAGGCAGTGTGCGCATATATAAAAAAATGTTATCCGTAGGTAACTAGAAATCTGTATTTTATAAGTTATGGTAGAGAGTAAATTGATGCGGCACAGTAATTAAATTGAAATGATTAGTGATCGGAAGATTCTTACGCGACAGGCATAAACTGTAGTGACGTGAAATGAGGAAACTGAAGAATAGAACTGCTAAGACCGGGAGTCAAACTGGGTCTTAACACCTCAAAGAAAGCAAATATTGGGAAAAGAAAGGTGTGAACTTCCTGTAATTTACAGGAAATGTCATCCACTTAATCAATCACAAAACATAACTCTTGTAAAAGCGACGCCACAAAAAATAATTATTTATCCACTTAAGCCAGGCGAAAGTATTAAAAAAGTAAGCGCTGAAACAATTGATTGTAGAATAATGCGGAGTATAAACTTACCGGGGTTTAGGAAGATTCCTCCTCACCAAAGCCTTCGTAATGAAATGGCAGAGTCTTACGCGTATTTCCGCTGACAGGGTGATTCTTGGTCGCTTCAGTCACGAAAAAAAAAAACATTTGGTATTTCCAAAAGGTTGAATACTCAGGTACAGTATTTAAAAAAATAAATATGCTTTTCTACCACAATCTACGATAAATGCGTCCTAGTCACAGAAAATAATCTTACAGAATGTTCTCGAGTTAAATCATTATATTAATGAATTCATCCATTGTTATATTTATAACAATAAAACTTTAATTAAACTAAAAATGTAGCGTATAATGATCTTACTAACTTAAGGATTCCATTTTTACGTCAATATGAACGTTTAATCGATGGTAATTGAATCAGAGGCAACAATTAAGGTCGACTTGGCAACGTCCCGATGGAGAACAAAAAATTGGCAGAATTTCGAGAACAATTGTGTATTTCCGAAAATTTCGACCGCGTAGGGTATAAACATGGAAAGAATAAGATAATTTAGAGTTTTAGCCGTCGAATAAATCAAAAACGGAGAAAATCGGTCCATATTTACGTATTTTAACGGATGAAGGAAAGAAAACCTTGCACTCTGAAAACTCGAAAATCCCGTGTAAACTTATGGGAACATATAATTATCTCCTGGAATCGAACCCGGGACTTTAGGTAATTGAGGATAGTTTTCTAGGGACCTCCTGGCCTGTAGAAACAAAACGCAGTTTACTGCAAATCTCTACGGCAAACGGTTTTCGAGATAGAGGGGGGGACGGACAGACGGACACTTCAGAAATTATATATAGGATGGAGCCATTTCTTACACTGTGTCGCGAGACAAAACGTTCGAAAAAAACTTCACTCAATCGTTGTGCTTATTCCTTGGATTGGCGTAATTACCTGTAGACCGGAATATATGAGCGCGTGTGTTGATTATTTGGTCATTTTATACAACAAATTCTTTTCTTTCATTGTTTTAAGGTCGAATTTTACCTAAAGTTTTATTCAACTGCGAGTATTTAGTTAAGTACCGTAGCATCTCTACTGCCAAAGATGCACATCTGACTCCGTAACCATGCGGAGAGACGAACATGAGATCTAATAGAAAAAATATAACGAGCTAACATACTGCGGATTGATGGGTATAAAGAGCTTCGATGGCCTATAACTTTAGCTGCTATCATTTTCGAACGAACGCGACGAGTGACGGGCGAATTTTGAGAAAAAATCATCGAGCGGAAAATAAACAGGCGTAACAAAGGGTCCGAAAGATGATCATCAATTATTTTATTTTCCCCTTATACTCCGATGCAGAAAATCTTTCTCTTTCGCGTTCCGCGTCGGATAAAAAAGATCACGTGTTTAAGTTCCCACTCGGTGCAATCGAACCACACACTCTTTCTCCCGTTAAAAAGAAAAAATATGTCCGCAAGTGTTTGGGGATTGAGTGTGAAATTGGATGAGTTTTATCTACGTGGCGTCCACTGTGGATCTCTCTCGTTTTGCTTCGGGTTTTTTGTACTCGACAAAAGGCACGGACAATCGGATCAAATACGGCGTGTTTACGCTGTTTTGATTGGACGTCGAACCTATTTCGCAAAGAAAATTGTAAACGTCGATGTTAGGTTATCATTCACTCGCGGAATCCAGATTACATTCGCCTTTTAACGCTAGACTTTTAATATCGAATTCATGCGGCGATAGGATCGTTTTTGCAAGAATCCCTAGGATTAAGAAAATTAAAAAAAAACGGATTTATTTTTGTATTTTTTTTTGTCGAAGCGGTACATTGGTGACCTGGTTTTCAGCAGATTTTCTTCTGCGCCGGCTCGATTATTCACGCGGTGAAAATTTATAAAATATAAATTTTTTGAGGAATTCGTCCGAACGGGCTATTTTGCTAATTAGTCTGAGATTTAGGTATTTGGGTCGCGCGGCTATTATGATTTTTGATATAATAGGACGGCGTTATTGGAAAAGAATCGCGCTTTAATCGCGTCGTTTATCGATGGGATAAAGAGATGCTGTCTAATTGAGAGGATTTTCCCTCGGCGTTTATTTAACTCATTTCATATCGACGAAGATTTTTTTTTTTTAAATGCGGAAAAAGCTTTTTTGTTCGAAAGGAGAGGATTTTTCGTTGAAACGTCAGTCATTTGCAGCCATTACAAAGCAGCAGATTATGTCCCGCGTATTAATACTTTTGAAAAACTATGCGGAAAATCATTATGAGGAAATAAGAAAAGAGCGCATTTGAAATTTCGGTAAATGTCGTGCATATGTGTGTGTGCGCATAACATTTAATAACAAGGGACCATAAATTCGAATCCAATAAACTCGAAAATGCGATGAGTTTTAACTGAATAAACATGGAAATTTCTTCTTTGTTTACTCTGTCCTCAGATTAAATGAAATTAATTTAATTGCCATTACTTTGATCCGAAAACTCGCTTTAAAAGATTTTTAAAAATCGATATTACATTTCTCTCTTTAAACAATGGGCTGTACAAACATCACATTTTCGCGGTTTTTATTTCCTGAAATTGGCTGGCGAGGTATCTCTATACATTTACATTAGAATGGACGCAGCGGATTTAATGTACTATGATGAGAGTCGATTAATGGAATATCAGTGATAGAAGTGAGATTGGCATTCTTGATTGCTTTTTTATATTACACTGTGAAATTATGGTTTCCAACATAAAATATAATCTTTGGCTACTCTTTACCCTGTGTGAAATAACGTTTAATGGAACAAAAGTGTACGTTAAAATTAAATATATCGATTACAACGTTTAGTTGAGTGTTTCGCAATGAGAATCCTCAAGCTCAGAAATCTGAAGGTATATACCTAACTTATCCCAATGCTTAGTTCATCATTATAATAGTATAAATTACTTGAATGACTCAATTTCAAGGCAGTAATAACGAATACTGCAAGACTTAGCATTAGTAATAGCTCAAAGTCATTGTTTTTCGATCAGATGAGGGAAAAAATTTTGATCTTTTGATAATAATTATATTTTGTGATAATTTATTCATATATTGAAGCAATGCATCGTTTCCTCCTGCATAAACCTACAGTAATATTTACATTAACACTTTCTAGTATATCTTTTTTCTTTTATCCACGGGAATAATTCCAAAAGCAATTTGACAGACTTTCACACAAGAGACGCATTAAAAGAGCTATCTATCTTTAAATTTGGTGCATTATCTGTTGAAGAATTTTCAAATAACAACAAAATAAATTAATTTAATATCATCTTGCGTCATATTACACTCTGTAAGACTTCTAATTCTCTGATTTTCAAGAAAAAACCTAAAGCGTTACGTAAAAATAATAAAACTCTGAAAACAAGAAGGCATAATTATCTCGAAATCTCACACCAAATAATATACAAAAAATCTTTATCATGCTATTATTTATCTCTTCAACGTTACTTGATTTAAGAAATTGTGGAAATTTAAAAGTATAATGTTGAAACGAGCATATTTATGGGTTATGCATCATAGCTCTCCGTATCTCTGTCATGAATTATGCATGGATACTCCAAAAATGTATGTGTCATAGCGTTGCCCTGATGAAATTTGGGTACTAATTCTTGCGTTTTGAAAAAGAGTTTGAGAATTTGTTTATATTACAGAACATTCCGAGAATCCAGAATTTCGTTCGACTAAAAAATGTGCCAGTTTTTGGAAAGTTCTCGCGATCAGTCAGCAAATAAAACATTAGTAAATAAAAGCGCTCTCTTTATGTCAAAACATCTGAGTAATTTTTCGAAAATTCATCGAGATAAATGAAAAATTGCGTCGTCCGCCTTTAATATTTATAATCCCGGCAAAGTTATAAAACATAACGTAGAAGATATTTGTCTATGAAATTTTAAAATCTACTAGCAGCCCGTTGCAGCTACGCTTGCAAATAATCTAAGTAGTTCGGCCCTAGGTTAGGTCTTCTTTCTTCCCTATTCATTTGACGTGTTTCCCTATTTCTTTGACTTTCTTGTACTCTCCGCTTCTCATCTTCACGGGCAATCCTGTGTGCCTCCGCATCCCTCTTTCTTTCTTGCCTTCTCCGCTCCTCATCTTCACGGTCAATCCTGCATGCTTCCGAATTCCTCTGTCTTTCCTGCGTTCTCCGCTTCTCATCTTCACGGACAATCCTATGAGCTTCCGCATTTCTTTCTCTCTCTTTCGTTCAACACTCATCGTTTGATCTCTTCCTTTCTCTGGCAACTGTAGCCGGGCTAATAGCTCTCCTTTTCATTGGTCTACCCCTTGGCATATTTTAATTTTCTGCGATTTTACAGCAATATATTAGAGCAATTACCCAATGCTAGTTTAATATCGCGGTATATTCAAAGGGGAAATTTAACAAGTTAGGAAAGTGTACAACGTATCACAAATGAGGGCGTTTCGTGCAATGGAGTATTAGAAAGCAATTATATACCTGTACTTAAGGGAAATAGCGTTTTCAAGTTCTTTTCTTCATCATAAATAATCCATTTTCTTCCTATTTAATAATATTACATGCACACTTAAGGAAATTAAACGTTTGTTTGGGAGATTGTTTACGTTAGCAACAATGAAGTAACCATGCAAGAAATTTTCTGTTCAAATCGATATAAGACTTTCTTGTTTCATTTTATGGATAACGGCTACTCCTTCGATAAAAATGTATAGGGAAGGAAATACTCTACGAGTTCTACAACTTTTATTTGAAAAATATTTTGATATGAGCAATACTATACGAGATATGACGGAAATTTAATTTTTTGTCCCAGTAAAGTGGTACCCCTGATTGGCATACGTGATTCATTTTTGCGATTTTCTTATTATATTTGATTGAAAGTCCTTAATATGAAATTTCATGAAAATCCGTTCAGTAGAAGCCGAGAACGAACATGCGGAGGGACGGACGGACACACGGGACCGACCGACGATAATAGGCGCTCACGCTGTAAGCGAAACGCGCCTAAAAAAAACTACCTCACCTTAGTTCCAAGCCGGCTGGTAGGCAGCGCGCCTGCCTTCTAACCTTCTAACCTAAAAGGCCTTCTAACCTAAAGGTCGCGGGTTCGAATCCCGCTTCGGGCATGGATGTTGTGATGTATGTTGATTTTCTCTAAGAGAATTTGACGGTGCAAAATAACCTTAGCTGTTGACGCACCTAAAAACCTAATTACTACTACTACTACTACTTAGTTCCAATGATTATCGTTGCACCCTTATAGACGAACTCACAACCAGTCGCTTTCCTACAAGTGTATCAACGACTGCTTTTAACTTCTTACAGGACCTACTACTAACCGTTTATTTAGATTATCAATGAAGAGAAGATAACCATATAATATGTTAAAAATACGTGCGTCCCTATTCTCATCTAATTTTTAATTTATGCGTGAGCCTAATTGCGCTAATAAGCATTACAGATGTGTAATATGATAGTTCTTCTTACAAAAATGTAACATTCCAGCATTCAAACGATGAAATGAACATTCAGTTGCTTCGATTAAATCGTTAGAAACGCTTCCCATACGCAGTCAGCAGAATAATTATCCTTAAATATTTACGTTATGCTTCATTAATTTCGATGCTCAAACAACAATTGGAAGCGAATAAAGCTTTTCTTTCGTATATTTGAAGGATTAATTGGCATTAAATGAGTCGGAGGCAGCAATGAGTGTCTCCTTGGCAACGCCCGGAATGAGTACGAAAAATCCGCAAAATTTCGGAAAAGAATGCGTATTTCTGAAAACTCCGACCGTCTAACATGTAAACATTGCAAGAATAAGATAGTATAGAGTTTTATACGTCGAATAAAGCAAAAACGGAGAAAATCGGTCCATATTAACGTATTTTGATGAAAAAAAACCTTGCACTCTGAAAAATCGAAAATCCCGAGTAAACTTATGGGAAAATATCTCCTGAATTCGAACCTGGGACTTAATGAAAATGAAAATATTTTTCTGGGAACCTCCTAGTTTGTAGAAACAAAACGCAGTTTACCGCATATCTGTACGACAAACGGCTTTTGAGATATAGGGGGTGGGGGCACACGGACAGACAGACACACTTGAGAATTATCATATAAGGATTATCGCACAACAATGAATCACTATAAGGAAAACCGATATTTGTAATTGCTCGTTAATCGATTCATGAGTGTCGCCTTCGTAGCTGTAGCTTGTGCCATCGCAGAAGTCACAACTACGTATATCAATGTTTTATCTTATTCTCCTAAAGATTGAATTCGATTTATTTTCCTCGGATCGCAGTTCCACCCTATGGATCCCATTCATCTCCCATAGGAATGGCCTTTGGCTCTACGATACTGTCTTATTCCTTTATCATCTTTGCCTTTTGAATTTCCATCACACATGCATTAGGCGATGTTTTTCACGCATAGCTAGGTGTATATCTCTCTCTCGCGTATTGAGAATTAATGGTTCCCCTAGAACATGACTCAGAAGCCGAACTAACGAGGAGAGCCACTATTTTTTAATTCAGAGTAAAACACGTCATAAAAAGAGGCGCAGTACAGGTGAATAAGATACGGTTAATATGAAAACGGCGTTTCATATTTAAGAAAGGGAAAGAGACACGAAGACCACCGCGGAAAATAGGAGTATGGGGAGAGCCAGGTTTAACCGTGAATAATCACGGACCTGTCTACGGGCAGACTATCTATGATGATGATGATTTAAGAAAGCTCTTACAAATAAAGGTGAATTTTCGAGAATTCAGGTCGCGAACGAATATGTCGTTCTAGCAGCTTCATCTAATGGGGAGAGTCGGTTAAGGGAGCCTCACGAAATTCTTCTAGCGCAGGCCTCGCGTCTTGATAAATTTTATACGGATTATTTTTCATTTGTTTTTCTTGCGCCACATAGCAGCTCGTTACCATGGAGATATGATATCTCCACCAGATCGCATCAGCTGATAAATCGCCTGCGAAACGAGGATTATTTTTACATCGCTCATCATTAACGATCGAGATAATATTTGAGTTAGAAGTTCCCCCATTATTATCTATGGATAAATATGAAATTACATGTCCGTCGTTTGTATTGTCTGAAGTTTTAATAATCGATTTCGACAACGAATAAAGTACCATCCGAGCGTAGCATAACTAACATCCTAGCAAAGTTTGTTTTAAATATCATGAGAATGGCAGGGCTTCACTTCTCTGCCGTAGAAGTTTAGAGAAAACCAGAAATAAACATTTTCACCGCCGCCAAGTGTCAGATTTGTCCTTGAACTACCTGGATCAAAAGGTTTACTCTCACCCAGAACATCGTTAAGGGAAAGTTTCGCTTTACGTTATGGACAATTCATTTCATTTGAGAGAAGAAGAAAGTCAGTGTCGGAATAAACAATGCAATCAATTCTGAAACGTGATGAATTTGAACTTCTTCGTGTTCAAATGGAGAGACAAAATAAAGTTGCCAGTGTGTCTTATGAAGGAGGTGAGTGATTCGAATTTGCCTCTTATTCATCGTGGCACAGCAATTGAAATGTCTTTGATGACGACCTGTTAACCTTTGACGATGGAATGTATAGCTGTATGGCTAAGACGTCCCTTTTATCGTAAAACATAACAATTAAATCTTAGGGATGGTTTAGGTGTAAACGCTATGTATGCATCGATCGTATCATTTGAAAGATAGGAAAGCAATCCAGATCTTTTTGACAACGTCGGTTATTATCCTCGCAGATATGTCGTTGTTTAAACGTATTGCATCGCAAGACCCCAAAAAAAGTACAAGTTCGTTTCTTTTTGGCCAAATGAGAAGTCATTTCCGAAGAGTGTCGTATGTAAATAAGGAAGGTCCCGAGGTTTCACATCACAGCAATTAAAGTTGACGTTTAATTTAACGTTCTTTTAGTAAATGCAGTCACGATGAACAGTGAGCATACAATTTTTGATAGGTCTTCGGTTTCAACATTAACTGCACGGGTCGATTCGCCTCTGGCACTGGAATCCTTTCTTTCATGGTGTATTTTTCTTATACTCAATAATTCAGATTTCACAGTTTAGCGCGTTTTGAAACTCGTTTTTATGCGTCCAATCAGTGGGAATGTTCCTCTAGAATCCAATTTAATACCGATGTCCGTGTTTCTATTAATTTAACAGATCAAAGCAATTACACTTGTTTTTATTTCGATATGGTTACTTTGTAATTTTCTCGATTTTCCGTAAGGGTATCATTTACGAGTAATTTTTGGCCGTATTTTTTCTCTCCCGACTGCAATTCCTAGCAAGTTGCTCAAGAATTTTAAACTATAGGAAAAATAAATCTTGTTGTACTGTTTTAATCTTAATTACAAGGATATTTATTAATCGATCGAATTTGAGATGAACATGTCAAGTTGTTTAACAACATGAAAGTTGATTATCTTAATATATATTTCGCTTCTGTAATTATATTGGAAATCTTTCTTAAGAGAAATTAAGTATTTTCAGATTAAAGAGATCGATTTTTTTAAACCTGAGATTAGTTGTCTTGGAAAATGAAATGTGGCAACTCCGCACTTATCTCTATTAAATCAGTAGTGAATTAGTGCTTCAATCGCATATATGCTTAATTATGCTTCGTCTGATTGCTTACGTGAGCATTATTATAGTTAAAGGACACCTCTTTTTAAAACGACAATCGTTGTTGGAAATTGAATGCTTTTCGATATATACAACAGCCAAATATTTTGAGAAACCTAATGTTTTCGGAATTGTTTTAGTCGAAGCGAATTAGGTGGCTGCCCAATTTTGATATAAACAGAATAATTATACAATGTAATGCTGTTTTTCTTCACAAAAGATAAAGCGAAAACCGGTTTATCAGTGAAAGCAATTGCTCTCAATCGATGATTAGCCTTTTCGTTAAAATCGCATCAATCTACCATATTATCATAAACTATTTTTTCCATCCCATGATCGCTTGAATAATTTGTTTACATATGGAAGCAGTGCAGTAACTAGGACGGGCAAGCGGGGCATCTGCCCCGGGCGCAACTAAGCAAGGGGCGCAAAAAATCCAAATAGTAACTAAATAAACTAGAGGAAATAATTTATTGAAGGGGGAGAGGTCGCATATTTAGTAGTTTGCTCCGGGCGCTAAAATATCTAGTTAAGGGGCTGTCTGGCAGTATTAATATTTGAACTGAATATAGGTAAAATACAGTCATTTGGATGAAACTAACTGGCAAAATTGTGACCCTATCAGTTATAGGAAGCCTTCTCTTCCATCAACACTTCCGAAGTCATTGGATGATATATTTCCAGCTAAGTTCGTATCATAGGTATATCAGACGATTTTTATTTCCACATTTTGTACGCTGCTTTCTGCTCGGAGTATTTAGAAACTTGGAAATAACCAGAAATTTATCACAATTTTTGGGCGTTTTATAAAAAGTAAAAATCGGTACAACATACATTGTACAAACTTTCTCATATATTAATTCGTCGTTTAGTTATCTTTAGAAAAATATGAACTGTGTAGAATCATTATAAACATCAACTTAAATAACTATGCGAAATTTGATGAAAATCGTATTAGCCGTTTTTTAGAAAATCCAATTGATGATAAAATTGCCCAATAATAAACTAGCCTTATATTCATTCATTGAGAAAAATGAAATATGTAGTATTATTGCAGACGTATACTCAAGTAATTGTGCGAAATTATATCAAAATCGTTGTAGCCATTTTTGAGAAAATCAAATTATTGTTAAAGTTGCCTAGAATAAACTAGCCTTATATTCATTTTTTGATAAATATAGCTATTTGGTATTATTCAAGACGTAAACTCAAGTAACTGTACGAGATTTGATCATAATCGTTAGAGCCGTTTTTAAGAAAATCAAATTGTTGTTAAAAATGCGTAGAATAAACTTCCCTTAATTATTGAGCAATGCCAACCATTTCTACGTATACTGTGCTCAGTATGATAAAATACTTATATACGAGATTTCATTCATTTTCGCTTTACCGTTTAGGCTCCAGAGCCAGTAACAGACAGACGGCATTGCAAAAACCACTTTTTCGGATTCAGCGACACCTAAAACATATTTCCGTAAAAATCTCGAGGTCGTTTTTTTTTTCGCTATTACAATACTTTCTCAATATAGGTACTTCGTATATGAGAAAGTAAAAAATGTCTTATGGTCAGGTCATTTCCATCCGTTTGTCTGACGGTTTCATCTCCGAAATTACTGAGCGGAGTTTCATGAAACTTGGTATTTAGGACTAATGAGTAAAGAATATAAGAAAGAATAAACGTTCCGTCATATCCCGTAAAATAATAGCAATTTCAAAAAATCTTGAGCTAGTTAAATAAAGCATTTCGTGCTAAGTGCATTTTTATCGTAGGATTATTAGTCGACAAGAAAATTTAAGTGTATTCTAACTTAGAACAGAAAATTTCTTTCATTGTTAATTTATTTGTTTCAACGAAAACAATCTTCGCAGCAGCTGAAGTAAATAAGAGCATACGACATATAGTAAGTGAAAGGAAATGGATCATCTACGACGAAGAAATAAACTAAAATACACTTACTTACTTTCCGTACGTATACACAGATTTTGTAAGTAAAATGAAATACGATGAAGGAATGAACAGGAACATAACGATTACATCACTAGTATTAATTAATTCAAGTGAGAAATGTTTTAAATAGTTCTAGATTGTTTTATTAATTACAACTAATAAGAAAGTGAATCGGTATATCAAAAATTCAATATTTCCTTTACATCGATTTTGATATATTGTTTTGCAGTGCTTGGACATTACACTAACAAGCCACGGTTTCTTAACCTATGGGTCGCGACCCAAATTTGGGTCGCCAAGTTATTTTGAGTTGGTCGCGAAACATTTTCCACAATTTCATGATTCTACTTACTAAGTACACTACTTCGAAAAGTGTATTAAAAGTTAGATACTATTGTTTTTTTAAAATTTAGTCACTACAATGTAGTCACTACATTCTAGTGACTACACTGTAGCAAACATCTTCGGCTAGCGTCGGCTAGATACTATTGTTTTTTTAAAATTTAGTCACTACAATGTAGTCACTACATTCTAGTGACTACACTGTAGCAAACATCTTCGGCTAGCGTCGGCTCGGCCGTCGTGCTATTAAAAAAAATTATCAGTATCAGTATCTTTTCGAGTTTGCGGCAGGCAGTGCGTAAGTTTCGGATACGTTTTTGTAATACAGTAAAACTCGTTTATAACGATCACGCCTAAAACGAAATCTTGGCTATAACGAAGAAATGTCTCGGTCCCTTGAACTTCTCCATAAGGGCATTGGTTAAATTTCTCGGATTTAACGAACACGCATTTTACGAATTCTCGGCTGTAACGAAGAAATGTTTGGTCCGGTGGCAAAAAATGCCCCATTTATAACGAATTTTGGCTAGCAGAGCGATAAGTAATGAATATTTTTCGCCCGTTTACCGCGCACTTGTTCGTAGAGGTCTCCTTCCTCCATCTACCCCTTCCATACGAATTCCCACGCTCCCTTTGTTTTGAAATTGATATTAAAAATGTGAAATGTTTATGTAAATTAATGACCATAATAATAATAATATTAATTGACCATTTAAAAAATCGTATGTAATAGCAGTCGAACATTTTACATGCCGCGAAGTTGATAAGCATCTCTTTGCATATGTAAGTACTAAGTACTGCAAATACAGTAAAAGCTGTGTTATCCGGCTATCTTGGGGAGCCGGCCGGGTTAGACTGGTAGGCAGTGCGCCTGCCTTCTAACACAAAGGTCGCGGCTTCGAATCCCGCTTCGGGCATGGATGTTGTGATGTATGTTGATTTTCTCTAAGAGAATTTGACGGTGCAAAATAACCCTAGCTGTTGACGCACCTAAAAAAAACCATAAGTACTACTATCTTGGAGATTGTGGAAAGCCGATTAGGAGAAATATCCGGTTAGGGGAGCGATTTTCGATTTTGACATCGCAAATTTAGCAATAACCAAACAAAATTGGGCTTAGGTTCACTATCGTACTCCCCAAACATAACTATGCATGGGGTTTACATTTTCCATTTAAATTCTTCCACACATAGTTCGATATAGACACTATTTACCCATTACGTTGCTACGCTTACATGCAAAACAAAAAGATTATTGAAAAGTTTAGGGCGTCCGGGAAGTTTGGGGATTACGGCAGTGAACCTGTTCCCAAAATTGAATTTATTGGATTATATCTTTCTTATTTATCTTTATTTAAGCTATTAGAAAAGGACGAAATTATTTAATTATTCTGAACATTTCTGTGAAAACCAGTCATATAATATTTTATCCAGTTCCTCAATTTTTGGCTTATGAAGCGTATGATGTTTATTAATTGATTTACTCGTCTCAGAAGATGACACAAATTTCATTAATTTAGCCTTATGAGCCTTGATATCGTAGAGCGTGAAAGATCCGATGTTGAAAGCGAATGAGTTGCATGATTTGCATTTTGTAAATATTACTAATTTGCAGGAGCAACTTATCGAAGTACAAAGTGACGAGACACTTCGTTACAATTTTAGTAAAAATACTGCGTCCTTGAGTGCATTCTGGTTGAATGTAAAAAAGGGAAAACCAATCCTGGGAAATGAAGCACTTTACTACTACATATCTGTGCGAGTCAGGTTTTTCAGCCCTCATAATTACAAAAACCAAGTTACGAAACCGATTACAGCCAGAGCATGACTTATGATGCAGCCTTTCAAACATAAAACCGCGATTTGAAGAACTTTCGAAACTTGTAGAAAGTCAAGGTTCACATTAACATGCACAAGATTATGATTTTTTTTACATATTTATAACACGTTTTAGAATATTACTAATCTCGTTTGGGAGGATTTCCTTATGTATGAATGAATGTATGCACATATATGTGTATTTTCATTTCATTACATCATTAAAATGTAACATTCGTTATACTGATTCGTGTGTCTTTTATTTTACAACTCTCTTTTATTTCTGTCTCATGGGTCGCGAGACCAAAACCATTAGTCTAATCTGGGTCGCGGCTCAAAAAGGTTAAGAACCACTGTGCTAGCCTGACACACGGTGCCTTTTATCTTCTATATAAAGATTTTGGTCGAATGTTTTTTGCGTGTTCTTTATACATTTCGACACTGTTTGAGGAAATGCAACTAAATTTGGCATGACATAACTTTTCGTCTCGAGGAAGGTCGCAAGTTATGTGCCTTTAAAAACAAAAATTTTATCACGTTTTAAGAGAAACGTGAAATAAGCATTATCATGCAAAAGAACATTGTTAAAATTCCACTTATCTATTAGTAGATGTTTACTATTTTATGTAATTTATTTTAGCAAGAGTTTTATCATTTATATCTAGTATATCGTACTTTTTTTGTTGCTTTCAGTTTTCGTTGAATAATAATTGTTTCTTAAATATTCGTCGTTCCTCATTGTTTATTCTCCAGAAATGTAATTCATTTCGATGAAGTGATTCAAGCTTGGATTGTAATATTCCGTTCGAAATAAAAGCCTCATTAGAAAAGATTCGAGCTAAAATTACAATTATTAATATGCTCGATTTTTGTCATTTCTGACTGCCTTATTTAACATTCATACATATTTTTTAGATTTCGATAGGTAATTCTTTTTGTATTCTTAATCTTAATTTAATGATCGATCTTTGCTAAGTATTGTATTACATTTTTGTTGGTCGTGTGTAAAGACTGCGACGTCGTAAGGCGATTTTGAAAAATAATTAATTGGTCTTGGTTTAGTCGTAACATCGAATCGTCGGTAACCTAGGGCGTCGTTAACCGGGGGTCGTACAGAAAAGAGACTGTAAGGAAATGGTTGACATTGCTCAATAATTAAGGGAGGTTTATTCTACGCATTTTTAACAACAGTCCGATTTTCTCAAAAACGGCTCTAACGATTTTGATCAAGTTTCGTCAGTTACTTGAGTTTACGTCTTCAATAATACCAAATAGTTCGTATTTCTCAAAAAATGAATATAAGGCTAGTTTATTCTAGGCAACTTGAGCATTAATTTGATTTTATCAAAAACGGCTGAAACGGTTTTGATAAAATTTCGTACCATTACTCGAGTATATGTCCGCTATAATAATACATACTTCATATTTCTAAATAAATGAATATAAGGCTAGTTTATTCTTGGGCGACTTTAACAACAATTGGATTTTCTAAAAACCGGCTGATACGATTTTCATTTTCTAAAGATAACTAAACGACGCATTAGTATATGAGTAAGTTTGTACATTGTATGTTGTACCGAGTTTTTTACAAATGCTGTACGATTATTATGGTGTACCTACACCAGATTTTTTTGCTTTTTCTTGACTCTTCTGAGAAGGAATCCTATACAGTTATCAAAGGTTACTGAATTATATCTGATATTTTATTTAATATAAGTAATAGTTTATATTTTATTTGTTATAATTTTTTAAATTGCTATTTGTTAATTCTCCAAATATCAATTTTTTAAATATTTTATAATTGCTAGGTTATCGGCATATTCATGTAGCACATTTTTAACATGGGCTGCAAAACAAGAAAAATAAAATTCATGAGGCTTGATTGCTATTGATCGACTTTCACAATAAAGATGACTCTTTTGACGTAGTTCACATAAAATTAATAATTTGGCCGCATAAAGCTTAAGATGCACCTGACACGAGTATCAGTTTTGGAAAATGACCTTATATAATCTTAATTTTTACACGATCAAATCAGTAGCTTATCATAAATCATAGCTTTTCTATTGCGTTCAAAAGTGCACGCAAAGGCCCATTTAAACATCAGTGATACCAATCCAAGGTCAAATTATTTATCCTCAATTTAAAGGCGTAGAATCGAGCCGGGGATAACAACTCTCGCCTTCACTTAAGAAAATGTCGAATTCCGAGAGGCAAGAGAATAAATATCAAAAGTGGACGAAGAGGAAGAGAAGGGGAAGGAGAAGTGGAGAATACGTGTAGGAACCGAAAGAACAACGGAGTCTGCAGAGTTCGCCGGAGCCCGGAATTATTATCCCGAGCAATTTTAAGCCTGCGATGAAATCCACCAAGTTCTCTTCTTTAGGCCAAAAAGAGAGTGTGGGCGGGTGGTAGATCCGAAGAGAAGTTGTTAAAGTCTTTCCTTTACCCTTTCCTCCCGAACTCCCATGCACTCTCGTTCCTATCTCATACTTAATGTCGTATCCCTTCTCCCCGCTTAACCTTTCCCCACGTCTCCTCCTCCACGCGTTCGCGGATAGCAGAACTGCTCCGTTATTCATTTACATTCGTTCCGATCTGTCGCGTTGGGATAACGAACGTCTCTTAAAACTTAACTCGAGAGGATAAGGAAAAAAAAAATCGCCGTTATTTCGCGAAATCATTCAGAATTGTAGGTAAAATTTCGGAAGGACGTACAAAAGAGGCAGTTTTATATAAAACCCTCCGTTTATCTCTCTCACTCCGTCTCCAATATCTCCCTCCTTCAGCTCTCCCTATCTAGCCCCACTCTTTTGATGAAGTTCGCAGTACAGTGCTTGTCTCCTTAGTCCCTTCTGCGAACCTTGATATCCTTCCTCTCAAGACACTTCCGTAACTTCGGTTTCCTTAGGCTTTGAAAATGTTTCCCTCCCGAGATAACTAGCTTTTCAAAATAGAGCGAGACCTTATGCAAATCGTCTGAAATACCAGCCTGGCGTCCCTTAGTGTACTAATCCCCCTCTCACCTCTGCCGCTGTGCCGCCACCTTATTCTTGTGAGGAAACGGGGGATATTTATATATCGGAGCTATACATGTATAGTATATATATATACACACACAGGGTGTCCCAAAATTCGCGTATACGGACATAACCATGCGAATCCTTGCGAAATATTAAGTCGAAGATTTTCTTTGTCAAAATTTCGGTAGACGCATAGTTTCCTCAGAACACGCGTTTAAAGTTGACAATATCTGGCAACACTGTACTGGGGAAGGGTTAGTTGCGATAATGACTCTTAAAGTCTAAAATGACGACACTACTATGTTTATCATTATTTGCTTGCAATCTTTCAATTCTCTAACTTACTTTTATTTATTTCTGTTTTGGTTTCATTTATTTTCTTGATCTGTTTCCAGTCTTTCAGTTAAATGGATGTTTGTTGACATTTCACTGATCAAGAAAGAGAAATAAAAACAAAACAGAAATAAATAAAAGCAAGTTAAGGGATTTAAAGATTGTAAGCGAATAATGATAAATATAGTAGTGTCGTCATTTTAGAATCTTAGAGTCATTATCGCAACCAACCCTTTCCCAGAACAGCGTTGCCACATATTGTCAAAATTAAACACACACACACGCGCGCTTGTGTGTGATATTTTATAAATGTACTCACTTATTGAACTATATAATTATTCACAAAACATTAGGTTGATTAAAAATTGTCGCAGTATTTAGTAAATGGCGGCACATCAAAAAGCCATGTGTAGTGTCACATGATCACACGCACATGTTTATGGGTAATATGAAAAATAAAATAACGGACTGTCGCTTAAAGTGCAATATGCGAAACTTGATGTGGAAGTTTTATTGGAAAATGGAGAATGTGAAAGAGGCGCAACGACGTCGGAGATAAGGGATTTACACGGAACCAACCGCACGTTTACCATTGGCAGTTCTTGTGATAAGTTTGAGGTAGATATAGTTAAATATAGTGTTTACACAGTTTTTGAGACACCCTGTATAAATATGAGGAAGTGGAAAGGTAAGACAAGATAAATTTGGCAGCAAGATATTTTAGGGACTCCAGTGGACACCGTGGTTAGAGGCGTGGATATATATAAAAGTTAAATAGATATATGAACAGCATATAATGTGTGTGTATGTGTGTATATATATATATATATACACACACAAACACGAATCCGTATTCTTCCCATTTTAAAATATGCTAGACGGTTCGCGAGTATTTAATAATGCCTAAAGAAAGGATGACGGCATTTGATATATGATGCCTAGGTTCTCAAATGATTTTTCCGGCTGAGGCCAAATGTAACGTGTAGGGCAGGGGTTCCCAACCTTTATGTGGGCAAGGGCGCAATCGACTTTAAAGTTAAGGCGACGGGCTTCAATATTCTTGCCCTGGCGAATATAACTGTGAGGTAAAACTTAATATACGTCGTCGTATGTAAAGTCATGAAGACATTACATTGGTAATTTCCGGCATTCTGTAGATGCTCAATACTATTAGTCACAAGAGCTCAAAGTGTTAAAGAAGACAGCAGAACAAACCTCGGCGTGCGTCACGGCGAGCCTCGACGGGTGCCATGACGCCCGCGGGCACCGCGTTGAGAACCCCTGGTATAGGGTATTAATCACGCAACAATAAATAATATTAAAATATTTCATTGTCTACTTGTAATTTATACACTCCATATTCATCCATACATGAACATTTATTTATTGCATCGCTTGATATTATTCTTATGGATGAATAATTCAACATTTTAAACTATCGTTTAACCATCCAAGACACAATATAACTTATTTTGGTACTTACGTATTAACGGGGAGCCCTACTTAATACGTAAGTACCGATTGGTTTCTACCAAGATATCTGTAGTCTACAGAAAAATTATATCTCGCTTCACTGTTGCGCCGCAAATGGAGAGGATATTGGCGAGCCTTCGGCTCGCTTTGTTTTTATTTTAGTACCACTTTTTTGGACTCGGCTACACCTAAAACGTATATTTCCGTAAAAATCTCGTCTAATTTTTTCGCGATTACAATACTTTCTCAATATAATTCGTATATGGGAAAGTAAAAAGAATGAAAGCCTGCACGTCGAAATGTCCATTTTCACGTGTTACCTTATGGGAAATGGAAATTATCCCCTGAAGTCGAACCTGGGTCTTTGATCTCGAGTTCGATACATAATACGTTTTCTTATTATATCATAATGCTATCCTGAAAATTTCCTCAAATTCGGTTCAGTCGTTTTCAAAAAGCTTTACACACAACGTTTGCTAAGGCTTTTATTTATATGATGCGACAGCAGTGAGAAAAAGAGAGAGAGGGAGGGAGGGAGACAGACAGACAAACGACTTTATTTAGGGCGAAATTGTGACTGTGAAGTCCCTTCTTATATTTAACCCTTTCGTCAGGATTGAGAATTATATACAAGTTAAATTACAGACTTTAACATACATATTGACAACAGATTTTGTTAGTTGACAAAGAGAATTACCATAGAATGAGTTAGTTAGTTAGTTAGTTTTGTGGGTTGGAAAAAAACTGTGTAATCACTTCTTTTAGCACAAAAAAGTCCCACTGCGGAAAAACATCTACGAAGAGGGGGAGAGAAAAAGGGACGTTCTTTTATGGTTTCCATTTGCGGCGCAACAGTGAAGCGAGATATAATTTTTCTGTAGACTACAGATATCTTGGTAGAAACCAATCGGTACTTACGTATTAAGTAGGGCTCCCCGTTAATACGTAAGTACCAAAATAAGTTATATTTTGTCTTGGATGGTTAAACGATAGTTTAAAATGTTGAAATATTCATCCATAAGAATAATATCACGCGATGCAATGAATAAATGTTCATGTATGGATGAATATGGAGTGTATAAATTACAAGTAGACAATGAAATATTTGAATTTTGTTATTGTTGCGTGATTAATACCCTATACCAGGGGTTCTTAACGCGGTGCCCGCGGGCGTCATGGCACCCGTCGAGGCTCGCCGTGACGCACGCCGAGGTTTGTTCTGCTGTCTCCTTAACAATTTGAGCTCTTGTGACTAATAGTATTGAGCATCTACAGAATGCTGGAAATTACCAATGTAATGTCTTCATGACTTCACATACGACGTATATTAAGTTTTAGCTCACAGTTATATTCGCCAGGGCAAGAATATTGAAGCCCGTCGCCTTAACTTTAAAGTCGATTGCGCCCTTGCCCACATAAAAGTTGGGAACCCCTGCCCTATACGTTACATTTGGCCTCAGCCGAAAAAAATCATTTGAGAACTTAGGCATCATATATCAAATGTCGTCATCCTTTCTTTAGGCATCATTAAATACTCGCGCACCCTCCAGCATATTTTAAAATGGGATGCTTATATGTGTCACAAAACTAGATGTGATACATGTGTTTTTAATATAATGAATGGCAAAAAATAATTCTCTCCAAACCCTCCTTTATAAAAGTGTAATTATAACGTTTTATAAGTTAATTCGTCATCATGATTCAGAGGTCATGCGTGCAAGCTAAAGTAAATAGAAAAAATACATTCTTTAAGATTTTCACATACCCCTTGTAAACTCTGATCGTACCCCCGATTGAAAACTCCTGGCATGCATAATACTGTGGGTCAGAGGATTTTGAATAATTTGAAAATGGAAATGTATTGTTTTTGGTTAAAAATAACAAATTAATCGTGAGAGATCACATTTTAACTGAGTACGTCTCCCCCGTGTCGTGTCAATCGAGTAGAAAATAATGCAAGCGTAGCCTTCGTACGTCTAATGCAGTGTTGCGCAAACTTTTCAGGCCGCGCTCCCCTTTTGATCCACGTAAACGATGGCAACCCCCATTTCATTCGGAAAAATTTGTTGACATTCATACAAAAAATTATCAAACATTAGCTCAATAACAATAACAGGCGTTTTAGTATATGCAAAGGAAGAAATTTTAAGGTAATAGTGAACTTTATTCACAGAAATATAAAATTTATTTTAAACTTAATAACTGATTAACAAAGTACTTGCTTAATGAGACCTATGAGTCTGATTTGCAAGCTGCAATGACATCCATCATGGGTGTAATTTCAGACATAGTTACTCTTAAGTTCTGGTTCCACGTCTAAACCTGAACGCTGTTTATTTTTCAATAGAATTAATTTGGAGAATGTTGCTTCACACAGATATGTTGAAACAAATGGTAAAAGCTCATCTATAACGTTTTCATAAATCTCTGGGGCTTATGTCGACTGAGTGGGACCACATTTAAAAGTGACCGCGAAGCTGACCCCTCGACCGTCATTAATCGGGTTAGAGGCCCATACCTCGAGACCCATCCTCAAATCCGAGCTCAGGTGTCTTCACCCTCTCAGCGGGGGGGCACTAGCCGACCGCGTCTTTTGCAATAAAATTTAAACTATTTTATGTTGTTAACTTAGTGCGATTGTGACTCAAGCAACATATTCGGGTTAATGCGCTGATCAAGAGCGTCTTTTTAACGGAATTCTACGATAAATAATAACATATTTACGCTCACATCTAATCTTGACGCCAAGGAATACCAACCTCTTAAGATTTTTCGGACGGGATTGTAATGAAAGCAGACATTCGCGAGACGGTGCGGAGGGTGTAACTCTTGGATGTTATATGGTGTTAGATGGGAGGAAAGGGAAACCGCTCATAACTAAAAAGCTTTACAACCTTTTTCAATCAAACTTTCAGGAATCACTTGACTATTCAACTTTTCAATTTGAAACTGCTCGCCGTGTACATAGTAGTTCTGGGTTTGACTTCAGGAGCATATCTTTTCTCCATTTGAATAACGTGGGCGGAGCTGAATCGAAGCGAGGCCTTTTTTCTTTAACATTTTCAAATATCTTAAAAATGAGATTTCGACGAGGTATTTTCACAGTTATGCCGAAAAAAGTATGGAAATAAATTTCCATATCGTAGAAATTCAAATCTCTTTCGAAAAAAGCCAAAAATTAGGTTTAATTAATATTTTTCGTAATTTTTTACGAATTTATTCAATTCGTCGTGATAAAATCGTTTTTTATATGTCCATGACTATTATTACTCTCTGGAACATTCGATTATGTGGATTTTATATTCTTTTTGCGTTTTAGTGTACATAAAATTTGGTGTCATTAATTTTTATTTTATTTTAACGTAATACTCAATTCACGCCTACCCGTCATATTTCATGGGAAATTACGCTAGTCACTTATAATAATAGACAATTTTTTGTTGGTTGGTTGGTGATCATAGAAAAATGCGATTAACTAGATAAAAAAAGATATAGAAACTCTAAATGTGGCAGGTATGCTCGATATACATATTTTAAGGTGATGGCAAAAAATATCTCGAAAGAAGTCGACTCCAAGGAAGGCATTTTCATTTCCCATAAAGTAACACGTAAAACTCGGCTTTACGAAAAATCTTAAGAGGTTGGTATTCCTTGGCGTCAAGATTAGATGTGAGCGTAAATATGTTATTATTTATCGTAGAATTCCGTTAAAAAGACGCTCTTGATCAGCGCATTAACCCGAATATGTTGCTTGAGTCACAATCGCACTAAGTTAACAACATAAAATAGTTTAAATTTTATTGCAAAAGACGTGGTCGGCTAGTGCCCCCCCGCTGAGAGGGTGAAGACACCTGAGCTCGGATTTGAGGATGGGTCTCGAGGTATGGGCCTCTAACCCGAGTTAATGACGGTCGAGGGGTCAGCTTCGCGGTCACTTTTAAATGTGGTCCCACTCAGTCGACATAAGCCATCTCTGGATATTCCTCTTTTCTTTATACCCAATACTCTTAAAGACTTCTTTTCGAATTCGATTTTTAAAAGAGTTAAAGAGTAAAATATATCTTTATTCATATGCTCTGGATGCTTACTGATCAAATGGCAAGTTAGTTTCTGTAGTTTCATACTGTCGTTGGCCAACACTTCAGAACAAATGACGCGCTGGGGTCTTTGCTCATTCTTAATCAATGTCTACGAAAATCCAAATTTGATAAATTCTTTTCTGTATTTTCTTATTTTACGATTTGAAGATGCGTTTTATTTACTTGTACAAGGAGTTGTCTCGTCCGATACTTCTTTTTCACGTAACTTCTGTACTTTATTTGCAGCAGCATATTCATCATATGAGCACGCAGCAGCAGCACAACGTTTTTCACCACCCTTACTAATCCACTTATCCGTATTCAGGGGAAAATAATAATATTAGAGTAGATCTACCAAGCGATTGTAGAATATGAACAAATGAAAGTACATTCGACTTCCTCTCACGAAAGAATATTTGTGACTGAGGCCGAACCGTCTCTAGGCATTCTATCGGCCTAAGACTCATGACAAAATTGGGTACTTAGTTATGTAACTGTACAAAGCGATGGTGGAGAACGAATGGAAAAATTCTCGAACGATGATTTCGTAAATCTAAAGGAGGAATTAATTCACTTTTGTCGGAATAGGAAAATGTATGGCGTAGGTTTTCTTATTCCACTGTCATAAAAGTTGCTGAGGGAAAAAAAACAAAGGATTGTCTGATTTAAGCGAGGAATTCCCAACGTTCGATTTATTGGGAGAAAGGGAAGATCTTCATTACGTTGTTTCAGGATTCTTTTAGCCAGAAGTTTATGTATTCGTTTGGTATTTTGCCATGCCCAAAATCCATGTCCGATAACAATTGACTTACACCAACCCATAGAAGTTCGACTTCACTGGTTTCTTTATTTTCCCTCTTCCGTTTGACCTTATTTCTGCGTTTCAAACGGAAAGAATTTTATGTCATCTCGTTTGTCGTTCGCAGAATTCATGATAAAAAGTTCCCCAAAAGTAGCAGTTAAGAAAATCTTTTCTAGAGTTTTTGAAATTTTGGTTCATAACTCAAAATAATGTTTTGAAATCGACCTAATGGAGCTGAAATGTCAGTATATTAACTCTCTTTGGAGGTGGATGGGAGGAAATGTACGCACGGTGGAGCCCCACAACATCTCACGATTTGTCGCTAAACAGAGGCAATTTTATTTTCTTCGCCAAAAATTATTTTTCTATTTTTCCTGACCGTGCATCTAAAATGAAAACGATCTTTCGAATATCTAATCTTGGGGTTAGATGCAATGAATTATATTCAGAAGATCCTCCGAATTGTAAAAAGTTTAAGGGGCAGTAATATAAAAAATAATTTGTTTTATAATCAAGTTTTTGTTTTTAATCAGACAGATTTCTGTAGATTTCTCATATAAATAAATGCTATCAATTCTAGAATATCTATGCTTCACTACAATATCACGTCTCATTTAAGGCTGATTTTGAATTTTTTAAGATTTTGAATTATTAGAAATTAAATTGATTGGGCTATCTCATATTTAGAATTAAATTATAATCTTAATTACGCTCTAAAAATAAAAATTCTCAGCAATTTTTCTCAAACACGCGAAAGAATCCTTTTTTCCTTGACACGAAAAATTTAACGAAGTTTAAGCGTCCAGCGTAACGTAGTGCTGAAGGCAAAGCTTTATTTAAGTATATCTTAAAATAAACATGTTTATAAAGGGGAATTAAATGGACACACTTTTCTACTAAAGCAACGATATTATATGAGAGTAAACTCATGCATATACACGAGTCCAAGACATTGCGGAATTTCTTTCTCTTTAACCGACCGACTCTTAAGTTCTCAGAAACTATTGGAGCGGCTCCAACCAGCGTTTGAACACACATTAACAAATTTATACGTAAATTTGAATTTCTGAAGAATTTTAAACTGTAAATACTCATAAAATGGAGCCTGCCACGCTTTTAGCTTGAAATGGAAGTAAATTTTTGGAAAAACCCTGGACTGATTCCAACCAATTTTCTTGTGCCGTGTTTGGTAATGATCTTGTCCATGCTTATAAGTTAGCGCTTTTGGAATTTGTTTTCCGAGTTTTTACTGCACGTTGTCTCGAGAGGATTGTCTCAATTTCGGTTTTCCTTAGGCAAGCGTGAAATAAACATGATCGAAATACCTAGGCAATGCAGATGATGCTAAATTTTAGAGTTAGATCAGTGCAATTCTACAAAGTCTTAATTTTACGACCACTCCTCTTTGTCTTCCCTTAGAACTGAGACAGCACATAAAATCGATCCATAAATGTACATATTTCGGGTGTTTTTCAGTTTAGCTAGCTAGATTACCATTTCGATTTAAACTTAGATATTCTTATCGTATTAGTTGACAAATCATATTTCACAGCTGCAATAACTATAATTTTGACGATTAAATTAAATTTAAAAAACTTAAATAAGGGATGTTATAAACAGAGTTTCTCTGAAAATAATTCAAACTCAACCTGTATGCAATTCGAAGCGCCCTTTAGTTTAGTTATGGTGTTAAAAAATAAATGCTGCTAAAGGTTTTGAAGGAGACGTAATTTCACAGGTAAATTTTTCAATGAATTATTTTTCAGGCTTTCTCTCGTCGCTATCACCGTTCCATTTACTCTTGCATTAATATCGTCATCAGGTTTTTACAAAACGATAATATTTTAGTAATATAGGAGGAAAAGAGAAAATCCGTCGGTAAAGAAAAGACATGGAGCTCATTATTTGCTGTGACTTTGAAAATCAGAAAGTTAAGTAAAAGTCTAGACGGTGGAGAAGTTTGAGAAGAAAGAAAGATAGACATTATTTCTATAGTTTTCTCATTCAAATCCGGAATGGTGAGTTAGAAACTCACATAAACAAAAAACGAAACGGTTTCCGAAGTGGGAGTAAGTTTAGGAAGTCTTGAATGTCATCATCGCCGGGAGATTTTGGGAATCATTATTCCCATCACGGCTCCGAGGATTTGTTTCCGATTCAGGAAACAAGGCCGGCTTTATGAAATTCTGGTCATCAGGAAAGATTTATGAGCGAGGACCCGGATAATTCTTAAAGTTACCCTGGATTATTTTCCTTTCTCCCCCTCTGAATTTTCTGATATTTCCTCCCCGCCTTACTTTTACCGTGCGTCATTAGGTGTTCGTCCATGACGGGGTTTCTTTAATTTTTAAGCTGCTGCATGTGTACTTAAAGAGTTTAATAACACATGCTTCGACACGTTTTTTATCGCCTACGTGCGTTGATTTTCAAAGAGTTGGATATATTTTACTGGCTGACACGTTTAACCCTTAAGAGTGCCAACGTCACCCTGAGCGATGCACGAAAAATCTGCTGAAATTGCCGGCGTCGCTCATAGTGATTTAGTTTTTCGCCAAGAATTCTAATATATAGCCTAAAGATATCGCATGTTTTATGTTCAGTGGCATAGAAAGCTCAAGCTACTTTTTTTGCGGAATAACACATTATTCCGATATCTCGAACGTAAATAACGTCTTTTTGTCGTTTTAGTCACTCACTTAAATGAATGGGAGGAAGCAGAGGAGTTTTGTTGAGATAACATGAAACATTAAAATTTATTTACTTAATCAGTATTTGATCTCAAGTTCAAGTAACGAGTACCTATAGAGATATACCAGTGTTGAATTGGATTCTATTTCTCAGTAGTTGTATGCCATCGTACATATTTATCCGGTATCATTTGGATATTTCTTGTATCTGTTGCCCTCAGCGATATGGCAGCATTCGTAATTTTACCAGTAACCGGGACAGAGAATCATCCAGGAAGTATTTTGCTCATCAGAGTTGCTACAAGTAGGATTTGTGCATCTATACTGTGTGGCTCTTACTGTCCTTCGGAGAATGTTTTTTCTCTTCGTATCCCATGGCTGGTTGAAATCCGTTCTTTTAAGTGGTCAGTTTGCTAATAATAATCTTTGCAGCTACTTTTAATAGAGGTAAGCTGCACCTAAAAGGATCACTAATAGTCGAAAACAAAATGTCACGAAGTATGAAAGCCTAATTTATTGTCACATTTAGTAACATTTCAATTTCGCTTTTTCCTCCAGTTTCCTTTTTGGTGCCCTAGGATACCTTTAATATTTCGATCAACCTCTGATCCAATAACGATCCTTCGCCACGGGCAGTCGTTCAACGCTTCTGAGCCCCCCTTATTCTTATGCTAATCTTTCTTTTTGCGGTAAAAGTATAAACGATGTCTTTTCATATATGTATGTGTATCTATCTATCTATATATATATATATATGCACATACAGAGAGGTTTTTAGACTAGCATTTTTTCTATAAACAATATAAAATTGTACCAAATAAAACCATCCCCATTCTTGAATAACCATCATGATTTCTAAAATCAAATCACAAGTTTGGTGGCGTCACGAAAACAAACTGAAATAACTATTATACCGTTTACATATCCGATACGTTTAAAAAAAAACCACGAGTTCGCTACTATAATATCATCAGCAGGAATGTAATCCAAGAATGACTTCCAGATGAAAGAAAAATTTTCCCCGTTAACGGTCTTATAAATATATTTTTCCGTGAGCAAATTCATTACTCTCCGAGACAACGCCGTCATGCCTTCTATTCTCTCGAAAAAATTCAATGGGAAAGCGAAAGCGACGTTGAATAAAAACGCTTCCGAATTTTTGATAAAAGACCTATTTTAGCCCTCTGAATTTATCCAACGACGCGAAATCACGTTTCTCGGGAGAGAAAAAGGAGAAAAGCGAATCATGTAAAAAACCCACTTCATTCTATTTTCTCCCTTCCTCTTTGTTCCCAAGACCATAATCCTTCCCGTTTCCTCGTCCTCTCTTTCTTTTCCTCGGCGATCTGCTGTAATCCCATCCGATGAAGGGGCGCACCCTGTTTCCTTCCCTGCTCGTGTAGATGGTGCTATGCTCGGTCACGCCCGCAACCCGGCCGAAGAAACGCTCCGTATAGACACCCACGAGGTGGCTCCCTCCCACGCCCCTTGCAAGGGATAATGGGAAGGGCAACTGCCAAGCGGATAGCGCTACGCTATAGAATTGGTGTGGCCGTTGCTGACCTCTTTTTTTCTCTTCGTGGCAAATTGGATGGAAACTCCCATGCAAGTATAGGCTCCGACGTTATTCCGCAGCTCCTTCATTCATTTACCTTTTATCTTTTCTACGAAAAAAATATAACCGAGCTAACCTGACCGTCAAGCGGCCGAATGTCTATGTACGTAGTTTTTACGCCGGAGTGGCGCTGGATTGCGTGATCCAGGGCTATACTAGGACGCGGTAGAACAAATCTCACTAAAGGAACCCGTTCTTTTTTCAATTCGCTCTTGTTTGCGGAGCTATGGAGCCATCTCTCTATCAGCTATAATCTCCAAGGGAGCGTAACGAAAACTTCGTTTGCACAAATGTTGAATTAGAAAAATATAGAGAGATTAATATTTTTTCTATTTGAACAAGATGCAATTTGTTGGTCCGACTGGTAAAAAATAGAAACGCGTGAATGTGGTGACGAGAGATAGGAGACTAAATGCACTTATTTAATACTATAATAGCCCAGGTCAGTTGGTTGGTTGGTTGGTCACGCTTTCACGATGGCCGAATAGGTAGAAGATTGAAATTTGGCAAGGATGCTTGATTAACATATTTTAAGGCAAAGACGAAAATAAATCTCCAAAAAAGTCCTGAGTTCGACTCCAAGGAAGACATTTCCATTTTCCTTAAGGTAACATGTAAAAATCAATTTTTTGATGTGCAGGCTTTTATTGTTTTGGAAATTAAAATTAGAAAGAATTAACCTACGATCTTCGGATCTGAACCATTTTGAAGAAAAAATTACAAAGTTTCTTATTCTGTACATCTTTTTTCGCATACGATTCGAAATCGCTCATGTTATACGTTTAATTCACATATTTTGTGGAAATATTGCCATTTTAACGGAATGTTGCCTTGGCTACCAATTATATTGTTAGACCTCAAAATCCTATTGTTGTATCAATCCTTATGGGTGTAAGCATGCTTTGTATGCTTTTAATACGAGAGAGAGGGGGGGGGGGAGAGGTAGAGGGGGGAGCGAGAGGGAGAGGGAAGTAGAGGGGGGAGGGGGAAAGAGGGGGAGGGAGATAGAGGGTGGGAGAGGGAGAGAGGGTGTGAAAGGGGGGGAAGGGAGGGAAAGAGAGGCAACTATTTTGTTTAACTAAAGATAGCCCGTCAACAACAGAATATTTACTAGGTATGTTGTATATGACAAAATATTTCATATGTGAAAGTGGGATATTAATTATTTTAAATAAAAATAATAATTATCTATCTATCTATAATTCTGCCGTTGATATTTCAACGGGAATTACACTAGTATGCATATAATGCTCTTCGGCTATAACGGGAACGCTTCCGCCAGGTTGTTTTTTAAGCTATTTTTGATGGAGCTAGAAAACAAAGTGGCCAATTGAGGGGAAATCTATCGAGCAAAAGTTACACTTGGCGAGATGAAGATCTCAGCGGGGAAGCCATAAAAGGACCATCAAAGTTGCCAAGAAGATCTCATAGCTCAAGACTGACTCCTACTCAGCTGTAGACGTAATCTATGTCGAGTCGACATCGGGCAATAAAAAGTTTTCCTCAAGTACCGAGTCACTTCGAGCATCCCAATGCGAACGGCATTTATAAAAAAATAGCACGGTAAATTGGATATGAGGAAACTTGCACTTGGCGTATGAAAAAGAGAGCGGAATAGATGCAAAAATCGTAGTTGGGGGAGTAATATCCCATTAAAAATTCGGAACTTTTTGAAGATTTGGAGTTAAAGCACGTGTTGAAGCGATTTCTCGGATGATGTCACAGTTTGAGCCGATGATGGCCTCTTGAATGTTGGTAATGCCTCGGGAATTATTAGGAAATGCGGTGGAAAATTAGAGCGAGAAAATTTAAAAGGGAAATGGAGTGATTTTTAACGATTTTTCCTCCGTGAAAACTAACATGTTATTTCTTTCCATTGATTTTTATGCGCTGAATGCTTGTATAAAATCAATTTCTTTTGTAAAAAAAAATTGAGCGGCATTTTCATCGTATCAGTCGGTTAGAGAATGTTACTAAAAAGAACGCATTACTTAAAATGTGTCTGCTTTATGCTGTTATAATTAGAAGATGTTTAATTAGAACTAAGATATTATTCAGTATTAATTAAGCTTGCCTATGCAATCAGCTCTTTATTAAAAAACCTACCGTAATTAAAGTGTAGATTGTTGTTTTTTTTTTGCGGACTCAGCCTCTTTCAAATTTAGCTCGCTGGCGCATTTTTGCTTGACTTCGTTAGCCGTCGCCATTATTTTCTATACGAAAAACAATCAGAAAAATGTTTTCGCGTTAGTGATTTTTGGCAGAAATTCTCATCCGTTTATTATATTTCGGGCGTAAAGCGTGTTATGTTCCAAAATAAAAAGGAAAACAATGGTGAGATATGCTGATGGTGTTCGAGAAAAAAATGATCGGAATAAAAAAAAGCGAGTCTTGTCGACGCAAAAGTTTTCAGCCCCCTTTACACGCATTACGGAAGAGGAGAGAGAGAGAGGGAGATAGAAAGAGAGGAGGAAGTAAAATCTGCCTCATGCAGAGGAGAGGTATATAGAGAGAGAGAGGGGTGAGAGAGACAGAGTCACCTTTTATACTTCAGTCGCGTGATTAAATGCTCGGTTTTTCACGACGCAGTCAAAAAGGGAGGAGGTCGCTTATTATACGGGATTTTATGAACAACCGGAGGGGGAGAAGGGGAGGCAGTGGGGCGGTGGGAGGTTGGAGAGGGGAGGGAAGGACTTTGGCAAGCGTCTCAAAAAACATTACGTGTATTTTTCGCGTCGAAACTTCTCCGTGCGTTTTTTTCCCCCTCCACCTTCACGGAGGAGTAGTTGAAGAACTTTAATGGCTTCGTCGGAAACTAACGGGAGCTAACAAAAAAATAACACGGCGAAACTTAAATATGTATGCAAAAATGTTTGCGAGTAAGCGTATACCTAGACAAGTTTTTTTAAAGAGCGTTTGTCTCTTTCAAAAAAAATTTTCCCTTCGCGAACTCACTCGGAGGTGTGAGCCATTTTATTACGGTAGGCGGTGTTTACGCGTTTTTTATTCGCTTGATGTTCATTTTTTTCGCGAAAGCGTGTCGCGAGAGAGCGGCGGCTTTTAAGCCGTCCAGGGAGGCGATGGTTCTCCTCGCGGTTTTAACGTAGAACTTTTATAAAAGTTTTCGTCGTGGCCTGAACACCCATACGTACACACACGCACACGCTCTCTCACTCTCTCTCTCTCGAAATAGATCACGATATAAATTCATAAATTCCGATTAAGTCCCTTGTTTTCGATGAAAAAAAGCGGCGAATATCAATCGGTGGGAGATCGATGGTCGCGGCCCTTTTTTTTGTTTTTTGAATGGCCCTTTCATTTTCATTTCGGAAGTATTTAAAAAGAGGCGAAACGTGCGAAATGCCGAAAATTGTCGCAGCTCTCGTTTATGCCGGAGAAAAAACGTCGGGCGGAAAAAATAAACGGGAAAGGATAAGGGTTATGAAAAAAAGAGCGCCGGCGAATATGGGGAGTATACAGCTCTTAGAATTAATTACGTTTAAAAGTAGCGCGAATATTCGTTTTTCCTTTTTTGAAAAGTGACGCAGAGAAAAATCGATCTTTCGCGCCTGCAAAATAAAAACTTCTATTTCGGCGCACTGCAGGGATGAAATCGAATTAAATTCGTTCGCTCGGGATGCATAATTCCCCATCATTTTTTATTCGAACTAAATTGTCGGTTTTTTATCGTTTTTTTGACGCACATTTACCAATAACTCCTAAATCATATGTGTAATGTCTCTGTGAATAGCGACGAGAGAAAATTTTTATCGAGTAAAGCATTTCACAATTAAAAATAATTGCCATATTCAGGAAGTGTGCGTGATTGATATAGATTGCTTTTCACGTTATTGCAAACCATTGTTTTTACGCATTATTCAATTTAAGAGTTATACGGTTAAATACAACAGTTTAAAAATCATTATTACCAGCCTAAAAAGTTTTTATTTTATTCGTAAACGCATTACATCAACTGATGTTTTCAGCAATATTCATGACATTTTGCATTAAGAATTATTACGTTTTAGTACGCGAACAAAAAAGTTCTCAGGTTACAATGTGAAAAATGGTTAACTTCTTTTGGAGAGTATTTTTTCGAACCTTTTCCATTTTCTAAACGGACGCAATAAAGGTTAATTCCTGTACTCCTCACTCTGCTTTAAATATCAATTGCATTAAAAAATCATTTTTACTCCTCGGGAGTATCCCGGCAAATATATCATAAAATTGGATGAAATTGAACAAAAAAAAAAACTCAAAAATTACACTTTCATCCTTTAACAATGACTCCCACAATCGCGAGAACTGACGGAAAATGTATTTATTTGATTCGATTTAAATATTTTACGGGGTACCTGTAAATGCAAATGCAATTAAAATATGCCGCATCTTATTTATTTATTAAAATCGAAAACAAGTGAAAATGTGAATTTGGGTGAGAGAATATTAAGCACATGATTATTTCGAACTTTCACGTATTATATTAAGTAATTAAATGAATAATCAATGACGGTCAGTTATTATACACTTTTTAATTTTTTATAATAAATATAAGTGATAAAATTCCTATGGTAAGGTCGAACGACATTATTAAGCTTCTTAACTGATGAATAGATGCAAAGGGAATCCGGGTATACGTAAAGTGGCTTTGTTTGCTGGTTATGAATTCAACTTGGGGGAGAGACACTATGGAGTAATAAGCAGAGCTATTGTTGGGTTCCAATGTTCATTTGTAATCGCGGAGTATGGATATACGCATTTAGACTGATTGAACCGTGTGCTCCGATGACACGGTATTTGCGTCGGATTCTTTCGCTACGTTTCGGTAAAATCCGCGTTAACCTGGCATCTCTGACACGTCGTTATACTACTGTTTGAAGAGTCACATATCGAGGACGCATGATTAACGAAGGTTTTACAATACTCCATGATGCCGAAGTGCGAATCTGTTTGGATAGCTTAGTAGAAAGGATTATTGTTAGTAGAAAGGATTATTGTTTTCGTTCAGTGGGATTTCTGAACCGGAAAGATTCGAATTAGTAGTCGAAACTATCTCCCTTCCATTCGCCCGCTATTTTTTTTATGATCCATACCGAATGTCCATAAGCTGCAATACACACGACACCCGAAATTGAACCATGGACCTCAGCGACGCTGTAATAATTTCCAGCGGAATACGACGGCGACGCGGATATCGACGGTGTCGTTTTTCTTTTTCCTTTTTTTTTGTTAAACCGAAAGGACCAAATTTTTTTACGCTCCTCTATAACCTCACCGCGATATCTATCATGCCTGAGGGATATGCAATTTTAATTTCCTTTCATTTCATTTGTCCGCGGTTTTAAACAGGACACGCGGTCGGCCCCAACTCTCTGCGCTCATTATGCACCCAAGTGCGCTTTCCACGCACATCCACACACGCACACACACGCAAACGCGAGGACCTTTTCCCCCCTGGCATCCCCTCACCCTTCGCCCTCCAACCCAACCCTCCCTCTGCACATCCTGTGTGTCCAAAACCACGTATCATCGAGGTGATATGTTTTTCGTCGGAGAATTCGACGTGACGGCTAAATAGGTTTCGCTTCAGAATTTCGCGCAGATTTGAAAAATGGCCAGAAAATAAAACGAAAAAATGTAACAATTCGGTAGTCTATTCTTGCGCACCTCGCGAGCCGAAAATAAATTAAGAGCTAAGGAAGGATAATGGAGGAAAATGTATAGAGAATCGCCTAGCAGGGGGAGAAATCATATTTGGAAAAAGTTATATAAAATGTTTGGGAAAAATGTGAAAAAGAATTGATAAATGGGAATGTTAGAGAAAGTGTAGAATTACTTGAGGAAGATGAGAGAATGGAATAGTTTCACTGATATGGAGGAGAAATATGGAAGATAAGACACTATTAAAGGAAAATTTGTAAGACAAAAGGGGAAGAAGAAGGAAAGGATTAAGATTTCGGGTTAATTTGAAGAAGGAAGACATCTGAGAAGGAATCTTATAAGGCTCCGGAGTGTAGAATAATCTGAAGACCTCGGTTTAACCAAATATAATGGATATCCATGTGAACGGACTACTTAATGATGATTTTAACCTAGAAAGTTTATTTTTCTTTTCAAATACTGCAGATATTGCTTTTTCAAACTGTGTAGTGAAACCATGGTCGTGGTTTATTATTAAAATAAATTGTGGAAAAAGTACCAAGTCTTTTCTAAATTGTTCATTTTCCAAGCTGTTTCAAACGTTAAAATAATAGATGTAGCAAAATGCGCGCGGAAAGTTCGCTTAGAGGTACATATTCTTTAATTGTAAGCAGTGTAGATTCGCTAGTCTTGATCTATATTTTGTTCAAATATGCCTTTTAACCTTAATGGCGTAATGGATGATATCAGCTCGTCAAATCGTTTACGGCATGGACAAAATCACTCATCCGTGTAATTTTGGAGACTAATACCTCCTGTGCGAACGAGCCCTACCCGTTCTCGCAGCTACGTGAGGTTGAAGTACATGTATAATCCGCTAGGTGACATCAAAAGCCTGAGATTGATGGATTAGCTTTTATATGAATGTTTTCATTATACTGACCGGCATAGAGTAAGCGCAGTTGAAGAACAGCGGAATCTCAAGTTGTGTTTTTTCTATTTTAAGTTGAGAACATTTCAAATCGACTGTACTACAAATGCTGTTAATTATGCTTCAAACAATTATTACATTCTTAAGTCACCTTTGTATCCATGATGTTTACATGAAATGTACATGTATTAAAAATGGAAGTCTTCCTTTCTTCCACGATGTTTAGTACACATTATAGATTTCCATATAAGTTTTTATTTTTTTTAAACGCAAAATTTTAATCTTTTTTAAAGCTCTAAAAAAATTTCCCGTTTACTCATAACATCTTAAAGCACACGCAATATTTGTGATAACGATGCTTCAAAAATTCAACGTTTCCATAATTTTTCTCAGAGTTTTTTTAAAATAACGTTTCATCACCTCGATTTCCGGAGATTAGGAACTTTTGGCGGATAGAGATCACGAGGTTAAAGTTTATTTGAGGCAGAGTATAAGTTGCGCGACGTGTTTGTTCTTCCCGCCATTCACGGACGGAATAGTCTATTCCTCCGATTTTATTGCTGCCCTGACATTACTGGTTGGGCGCATGGCTGAGAATTAAAACCGGAGGGAGAGAGATGCGGTAGGGAATTGAGGGAGTAGTGGGAGAATAGAGGAAGGGAGAGAGAGAGAGGGGGGGAGTGGGGAGGAAGTGAGCCGCTATAAGACGGGCAATCTCGAATTTAATGTGATACTGTGCACTTGCCGTAATCGGAGATGATATTACCTAGTGTCGTGGCGTATAGCGTCGGAGGTTACGCCGGCTTAAGTCGGGACTCAACGAGATGCTCCGTCGTAAAGTTTCTATCTGCGTGATTTATCGAACGGGCCGTCGTAGCGTCGGGCGGAATGACTTAGTTATGAGGTCGCGTTGTCGTTTGAAGTAACGTTGGTTGTCGATCATAGGCGGTCCCATTTATGTTTTACTAACATGGCGGCGCAAGGACGTACTACGGCTGATATATATATATACACACACACACACATATACACACACATACATATACACATACATACATACATACATATATATATATATATATATATATAATGCCGCTCAAAAAGTTTAATTTATTCGACTAAAATATTAAAATTTTTGTTGGTTTGAATTTTACTGTTTTTTTACTCTTTGGTTTACTTTAATTTTGTCTTCACGGCAGTTTTTCAGCTACCATACGGTAATAATTTAGATTTAATAATGCAGTTAAACATGTGAAAATGAATCTGAGCGTTAATTGATAGTTTTTAAAAAAATTATGAGCAATTTTGAGCATTTAATCGGTACTATTTTTCTAAATATTGAGACCTAAGCTGTCTGTTTTCTATTTATTTTCATCGGTCCTTTATTAAAAAAATCTGATGTGTCCAGCACTTGAATTTCTCCATACAGAGTAATGAATGATTGCAATATTAATGAGAAGTTGCTCTCGCCATCAGCGTCTTCAAGAATTATTATCGGCAATTACACTAGTAAATAATTTTTATACACTTTGAATAATTTTTACATTGAAAGAACAATGAGTGAACAATTGTTATCTATTGCTATGGATAACAAAATATAGATGTGCGATAAAAATTACCGTTTGTGTCGCTGGAATCATTATCAACACTATTAACAACGACGTCGGTTTACAAAATATGACGCTAGATGGTATAGAGTTAATTAAGATCGCCATTAAAATTACTCTTGGCGTCGTATGCATCGTTATCAACGATTGGAAAATTTTGTCATAGCAACAGAAACTAAGTTACCGCTTAGCGACGTACTTAGAAATATTTCTTTTTGAGTGCTTCACCGAATCGAAGATCTTTGTGCGTCAACTGCATTAATTATAGAAAAAAATCAACTTAAGAATCCATTGATAGTAAATGATAATGTGAAGCGTTATCGTCAAATATGGTTTTACCTTTGAACAAACTCAGAGTATCAAATAATCCTGGATTTCCTCGATGCATCTAACAATTTATGCAGGCTGATAAAATTACAGTAACGACTTTATCATTACTGACAGTCGAGAATGGGATAATTTACTTTCGCATCAAATACCAACGCACCGTGGAATAATTAGAACGCAGAAAAATCAAAATTCATTACAAAAGTTAATAAACTAATTACGGAACTTAAAATATGCTCGACTAAATTAAACAAAAATGGATAGAAGTATTCATCCCTCGTTAGCTTCGTGCATTCACACAATTTCTGTTGATAATGTTGTTTTGGGGCGAGACAACACACGTCGAGATGTAGCGTTTGCTATTTTTAAGCGGATAAATCAATTTCAGCGCATCACATATATCAATTAATCGTCAAGCACGTAGGACGCACATGGCAATAAATATGTTATTGCTATCAATTCAGAACGCTAGTTGTCGCTCAAACGTTATTAAGAAAGCAAGAGACCATTCTGTTACACTTTTAGTCACAATATCATACTCGATGCGCATATCTAGCGCATAATTTGGGAAAGTAAACATTTTATTGCCGAAAGATATGCGTTCACTTTATTATAACGATGGCATAACTTAATTTTCATCCTTAGCTACGCCAGATTTTCAATAAAGCTTTTACAATCTGGGTCCAAAAGCAATTATTGCGTGCTGTTGTTTGAAGCCGTCGTCAAAACAACATTCGTCCGTTAGACATTTTAATACATGGGAAATTTTTTTACATTTTTATCGGTATATTTATAAAGAATTTTTTTAATTCAGCCGAAGTTGCCTTTAGATTAATTACTTTATAAATTCAACGAGAAGATTAAATAGGTTTCATTTGCAGCGTAAAATGCATATATTACACTATTAACATTTTGGATTATTTACCTAAATACATCCATTAAAATTAAGGAAAAATAGATCGAAGCAAAAATAAAATTAATTTCGCGCGTGTTATTTCACTATCAAAGCCGTAGTTGAACGGAATAAATTAACAAACATTGTATTTGCAAAACAATATGCTTTGATCTATTTACCGATAAATTCATTTTCTCAAAATTTTAAAATTTTATTCAGGGAGAAATAATTCACTGATATTTCTTTCTCCGTTCAATTCTCGTGTGATGGTTATTTACTGAGGGGTGCGACGACGGAAGGCAATGATTTGGCGGAGAATCATTCCATCACGCTCATATATTTCTCTTTAAAACCTCTAGTGGCAATTTCCATATACTTACGGTTTAAAATCAACAGTCTGAAATCCTTAGAAATGTTCTTCATGCGCGCAACGGTGTTGACTGAGATAGCAGAAGTTCAAGATATATTGTTCTTGGATGCGACAGTTTTGCTAATTTCTCTGGTTTATAATATTTCATAAATATATATAATTGTACTTTACAAATTTTCTTTCGGAGTATATCATTTCTCTTTTTTATCAAAGCACTAAAATACTGAAGTCTTTTCTCATCTCAGATAAAATAAATATTTCACTCCTATTTGTCATAAAAATTCACTCAAACAACCTGTTTTATAATTGGGGACATAATACAGTAAAACCTCACATAGCGCGGTAGTTGTTTTCCTTGAAGTTTTGAGAAATTGCGTTATATGACGCATTAAGTTAATAGGAAATAGGGAGTCAGGTTCTTGGATCTCACATTTTCTATATATTGTTTAGAATGGTTTTCGACCTGTACTTAAATACGTAAAATAATACCGTATTTACTCGCTTCATTTACGCCACCACGCATCCTTATTTCTTAATGTGAAATTAAGAAAAAATAATATAATAATATTTCACGCACCCAAAGTTTTGGTCACGAAATTCTGAGGAAAAGGTGCGTGAATTGTGCGAATAAATACGGTATTACTTTCACTGCCTTTAGGTCGTCTATTTAGATGGGACAAGTTATGACTAAAATTCATTTTGGAGATGAGAATTATAGCAAATGACGAAAGTAATGGAGAATAGATGAAAATAATTGACGCTATTGTCCACAGAATAAAATCATAAATCATAAAAAATCTTGAATTTATCATAAATAGAGTAGAAAAACTGCAGACATCGCAACATCATAGTTACTTACTAAACTGTGGAAAACACGTTACCCGAAACTGTTCCGTATGATTTAGTTTCTCAAATAAGTAACTATACTGCAGCTTCAAGTAACTGAAACAGTGTAACAAATTTGGCCATAAAGTATAGCTATTTATTAAAAATGTATTTCTTGTGATCATAACTGGAGGATAATAAAACGCAGTAATACCAACATAAAATCCAAGGAATTCTCCCGAACTTTGTGATAATTTGATACTCATGTTAACGAAGAAAAACAACTTAGTTAAATTCCACAATTTCATTATTTTACAACCGGTTTCGCTAATTGTAAATAACTAGCATCATCAGTTATTTATCAAAACCGGTCGTGAAATAAAAATTGTGGAATTTAACTAATTGTAAGTTGTTTTTCTTCGATAATACGCAGTAATATCCTTCACATGCTTATAAAATAAAATATACCGCGGCACATGAAGGACTTGATCGCGGCACACTGGTCGTGAGCTCTGTCGTATCAGCACAATATGAGAAAGAAGCGCGCATACGAATCTCTCGACGCAAAATTTTTATAAGGTAAAATAATTACGCGAATCAGTTTGTCAGCATTTTTTCTTTAAAATGTCTTAGTTTGAAGTTTTTATCATTTATAGTTTACGATAAATGTAAAGGTTAACTTTGGCTTTGACTTGTCAAACCGCGTCTTAATGAGGTTTGGTAGGGAAATATATAACGCGTCTCTGCGAAATCTCATCTTGTGAGGTTTTACTGTAAATCAGTTCAGAATTAAATTATACAATATTTCTTCAGGTACAAGAAACTGTTTAATTTACGATGCAATTTAACACATTTACTATAGTTTTAAAAAAGTCTTTTCCATTTTTCGAAAATTCTATGCAGCCTGTTTCATGAGAAAAGATATGATTAATATATTTGATACGTGGGATTGCATTTTATCAAGATAGAAGGCGATTGACTTGTCAAATATTTAGAGTGAATTTGGTTGAATAATTCTAAGTAGACTAATTATGTTGAGAAGCTGAATTGTGCTATGGTATAATTGACGTGAAACGATTTTTTTAGGTTTAATAAATTTTTTTATGCCAGTAAAGCGGGATGTAATGAATCACAGGTACACACTCTAAAATCAACGATTCAGAAAATCGGCTATTTTTTAGATTTAAAATCATTGTGAAAATAATCTCGGAAATTATAAAAGAATGAAATTATGAAGAATGATCCATTATCGCATTTATGCCTATTGTTAACTTTAGTTTTTCCGCAAAATGACACAAGCCAAAGCGATTTAATCGCAGAAATCGGTAAAGGGATAGTTAGAGGATATGCCTCCCAATTCTATGTTTGTCGGTTCGAATCCTACGAAGGGCGTGATTTTATTTTCTCATCTTTGTTATTATAATTTTCTCTTTATAATAGGCCTATAAGTGCTGTTTATAATCAATTTAAAAATAAATAAAAGTAAATTAAGTCAATAAATTTGTAAAATTCCTTGAATATTCACAAAGAATTAAGTCAGCTTATATATAAATTCTTTTGAAAACAAGAACGATAACTATTGCTCTCCTAGAACACCGTTCACCCTATCCTCGTGTCTGCTTCCCCTAATGAGAAATTTAAAAAAATGCACGTTCCATTTTGAAAAAATCGGGCAACGCCCAGCGTCCAGATTTTGTTAGTTCACGTTATTTAAAACGAGCTACTCTACTCTGGATTCTCAATCAAAAGTCATCACCCGAACGCACTGAATCTTTCCACTTTTAAATTTAAATGGTTTGGCCTCTATTGAAACTATTTATATTCCGGAAAACTACTGCATTCACGATCGGAGCACGATTTTACAGGATAAATTTAATTTCTTTTCAGAAAATCTGCGACGGCGGCGCCTTGTTACATCCTATTTGAAATTTTGAGGAAATTCCCGGCGCGCCCTCTCTCCCCCTTGTCTATTTCGTCGCGATCAGCTATTATCGTCGATTTCTCTTCGGGGAACGGGTTAGCACGTCATCCGGGGCAGTTACGTGACAGGACGCATTCGCAGGACAAAGGACCTTCCTCACCTGACGCTAAATATGGACCCCTTACGGACAGTCAAGGTTCAAACGTTACGCGGAAAGGAGTCGGACAGTAAGTGATAGTATTTTTAATGAATTACATTTTTTTATAATGTATGTGTGTGTGTGTTTCTTAGCTCTCCTAAAGTAGGGTTTTGCTGTTTTTTTTTAACATTCCCCTACACGCGTTTTCTCCGAAGGTGGGAAGAGTTTTAGTCGTCTTTTCCCGCCTGTCCTTTTTTTTGTTCGGTATATTTATGTATTCATTCTTCCCTGCTATAATTGCAAAATTGTATTTTTTAATTGTTTTTTGAGTTACTTGTGTCTGTTTAAAATTTCAGGCTTGTTACTACTCTATTGTCAGAGAATGTCTAATAAGTTAAGATGCAAGAGGGGATTTACCAGTCTTAACCTGACCAAAATTAATGAAATTATCTATCTATATACAAAAAATGGCGCACAAAACAAAATTTAGAACGAGCGCTAATTTTAATGCTTTAATAAGAATGAAATAAGCTTTTGAAAATTTTCGAACGCAGATGTACCGAATAATATTATTCTAAGAAGATGAATGGAAGAACCTCCTAAAATTAACATTTTTTTCTTAAAGTTTATTCTATTTCACGAGATATATTTTGTGGCCGTGATAAATTTTTGTCAATAATCATCGATGAAACTCCATACTCTTATTAATTATGAACAGGAGCGCTTCATAGTGGTGAGTTTAATAATTCCAATACTATATCCTCCAGGGCAACGTTTCTTCATAAAACAACCACAGAAAAACTTTCGGCTAGTTTTTCATGAAAACCACACTCTTTATTCACGGATGATTATCAATAACTCATTTATGTCCATCAGTAGGCCTCTAAAAAATCACTTTAAATCAATGAAGTGCTTCCACTTTCAGCATTCAGAGATCAAAAATACAAAATAAATATTCTACCGGTGACGCATGACGCAACCTCCCCCCCCCCTCCCTTAAATAAATGCCATTAACAGCTAGAGCTCGAAAAGTTCGATTCAGAAACCACTCCGGCGGTTTATATTTGTCAGGCGGGCTTAACCGAATCGATTTCGAGGACACGTAATTAAAAATTTAACGCCAAGAAAAAACAAAACGGAGGTTTAAAAAAAAAAAACAAAATTCGTCTCAAGTTCTCACTCAGTTTCTCCTTTGCTAATTAATCCCCCCCCTCTCTCTTCTCGCGCAAGCGTACGAAATACATATTACCTCCACATCCTTTTTCTCTCTCTCTCTCGCTTATTCTCTCCCTGTCTCCACGCATCCATTGTATGGAGCTTATCCTCGGCCATAAAAAAAGGGGAGAACAGAGCAAAGCAAAAAAAATATATTTAACGAGAGATAACAAGAGAGGGGAAAAAACTAAACACTAATGTGTTAGTTCAGCTCTAAAGTAAACAACTGTTTTTTCTTTCGCCGCCGCTCGCGGAGCACACGCGCGCACGTACACACGCAGACACACGTACAAAAACACATGCGATACTCGCTTTTTTTTTCTCTCTCTCTCTCTCTCACGGAAACGCGATGAAAAACAGTTTTATTTCAAATTAGGACCGTAATCTACTCCCATACCTCTCAACAGGACATTCCCAGCGGGGAAGGATTCGCGCCAGCTCCTAGTTGAGCATCCAGAAAGTCGATCTGCCTCCCTTCCCATCCCTTCCCTCCTCCCCACATCCTCCAGTGCTCTCCCGACGTGCCTTTCTCCTCCTCCTCTCAACGTCCCTATTCCATGGCGCGAGCCCGCGCGCGCGCACATACACACACGAAAACGCTCAAAACACATTTCATCCGGAAATTCCTTGTTTATGTTATGAATAAATGAATCGCGATGTTATACGGCGTGCAAAAATCTCTCCCGCTCCGGCTCTCTCCCTCTCCCATCTGCTTCTCTCTCTCTCTCATTCTCTCTCCACCTCTTTCCCTTCCCTCCCTCGCTCTCCCTCTCTCTTGCTCTCTTATTCCACATTTTAAATTGTTATTTCGTCGGTTCCCGGGGGGGATGGAGCTGAGAGGTTTTTTTTATTTTGGTCTTATCCGTTAATCACATCGAAAAATAAAAATGAAAGAAAAAAATTATTGCTCGTAATGCATGTGTGTTTATGTGTGCGTTTATTCGAGTGTATTTTTGAGTGCGCGTTAGTGGAATTGTATGCGTGTGTAGGTGTGTATGTGTGCGCGCGCGTATTTATGTGCATTTTATTTGTGTGTGTAAGAAATATTTATGTGAATGTTTAAGTAAATGCGTTATAGTATGATATTTTTGTGTACATATAGGTTTGTTTGCATATTTTTCCTTGTATGTGTTTGTTTTTTACCATGAATACGTTTATTTCTTTTACCATGAAAGTTTGTTTTCTCCTATATATGTTTATGAATGCGTTATGAATACGTTTTAAAATACAGCATGTGTGTAAGCGCGGAAGCATTTCGTTCGAGCTATTTTTCTAGTCAATACTACTCGAGGTCGACTTTAAGGGAAAAGGAAAATTTTGAAAGTGAGTGATATTTCATCGTCGATTTTTTTTAAATCGGGAAAAGAGAGAGATAGGCAGCCCATAATCTTCATTTCGAGAAATAAAAGCGCGGGGGCGTGGAACAGTTGTTTTTTTGTGTTATCGCTGTGTTTTTCCCACGATCTACCGTGAGTAGGAGTTGAGTTTTGCCTTTCGACTTTTTTTTAACCTCCGATAGCTAATAATGGGAGTGACTGCGAGGGATCTAGAGAGAGAATGGGATCGAGGAAGAGGTAGAGAGGGAGAAGCGGTCAATTGATTAAAATTAATTTGTTTCTCCGCGAGTGCCTCATGGGTATTTTTTATTGTCTTCATGAATGCAATGTTAAGTTAATACTAGCATGCAATTTTTTTTCATTCCCGAGAGACCAAGTGCTCGCACTCACACGATTTGTTTTTATATATTTGGATGTATGATGATTATTGAAAGAGATGAATAGAAAACTATTTAAACTAGAGACTGAATTTCCCGAGCGATGAACATCTCTGTGGTATACCAATGGAGAATGTCGATATTAGATTTAATGCATGCAGGCAAACTCTGGACTATAAAAACTTCTAGGAATCAGGAGAAATGTTCTGCCTTTATTGGGAATGAAACCCGGTTTTTCCGCTTCCCGGTAATATATTCTATCACAGAGGTATCGATTCTCGAAAAATTTTCTCCTGCTTTTCAGAAATTATTCTTTTTTCTTCTCTCTTTTATATATATATAATTAAGAATTCAGTATTTAACACAGTGCGTAATAAGCACTAAATAAGTATCTATATAAACCGTAATAGAATATTTTTATTGTTTAGTAAAAGAATCTGATATTTTTTCTATGTCATATGTGCCAACTTAAAATGCTTTTGGAGGTCGTCTTCAATGTAGTGAATAATGTGTAATGTCTAATACATAATATTTTTCGATTGATAAAACCGTGATATCTTCTTCATTTGCACACTTTCCCTGCTACACTGCCATGACCTCCCTCCTGATATCTAGGTCCGTTTGCACTTCCGTTATTATCATATCCCAGTTGATTTCTGAATATGAATTGATTTCTTCACAACTTACATTAAGCTCGATCAACCATTCTGTTGTTTCATTAAAATTGTCCTCCACTGACTTGGTTTTAGAAAGACCGTCATGGCTAAAACAGTTTTGAATCCTACACACTTCTTATCTTTAAATTATACTGCCTTGCCTGGCGTTAGCTTAAAGGACAAACCCAGTCCAGTCATTATAACCCTCACAGTGTGTATGCCATACCGTTTTTAACCAGTCACCAGATAATGTTAGACCTACATCATTATCTCCAAATCTTATATAGTGAAAGTTAATATTGTGTTCTACTTTAAATCTGTCTAGTCAACTCTTAGAACTACTAAAATTTTCAAATCCAAACAAATTGACCGACTCTTTAGCTTTTACCTTTAACATAGGCTCACTTACTGGTATGTTTAATTCCTTTGCTGCGTAATCCATTTAATCAAAGCCTCCTCTACCCCATTGTTTCTCAACTTTTTGCCTCTAGCGTCCCACCTACCACATTTTCAAGGATCTCTGGTCCCACCATGTTATAAAGAAAAACCTCACTTTTTCCTAATAAATGTATTTCTACGTTTATAAGCACACAAGTAGTACATTAATAATTGGTAAACGCAAAAGGGAAGGTCGAAATAAAAAAGAATTACTTGGCAAAGCCACAAAAATTTATTCATTTTTAAAGATTAATTTTTGTGGAATTACCAAGTAAATCTTTTTTATATCGACAATATGAAGAAATTCCATCAAGTTACGCCTGAGACTGAACCATATTAAGGAGAAGGTGCCAGAAAGTCTAACCGATAAGAGGTGTCAAAATGTCTTCAGCCGGCTCTGGTCCCACCTAGACGGCTTTCAAGTCTCACCAGTGGGACGCATCCCACCGGTTGGGAAGCACTGCTCTACACCAGGGGTCACCAAACTTTTTATTGAAAGGGCCACATTAGGCTTTATGTACGACAGCGCGGACCACTTAAGACTTAATTACTGATCGTGCCGTGTGAAAACTTCAAAGAGCAAGTTTCGACCGCCCAACTTCACCGTTGTTAAAAATTATTTCGAGCGGGAGGGTGGGGGAGAGAAAAGAGAAAAGTTTCGGGTTTCGAGTTGGCGATCGAATGATACTTGATGAAAATTTCTGTTGGTGAATACATAAAACTTAAAGAAATATATGAGGTAAGGCAGGTTTAAATCACTGCGCGGGCCGTAATTTGGGGGCTCCTGCTCTACCCCACACCGCGCGGGTTGCGTGATTCGTTTTGCGCTTCGGGTCGAACTATCCACGGCACTGCAAATTTTCTGTCAATCAGGCCAAATCATAGAATGTTAATTTCAAATTCTTTGCACGCTCCATTTTTAGTTGAACCAATCTCAATTATTCTATGTTAACTTAAAACTTTTGAATTTTGGGAATTCGAGATGGATTGTAGCTATGATTTTAAAACTTGCCATATTTCCAATGCAAGATACAGGGTATCAATGGCAAAAACAGGGGAACTAACAATAAGACTTCGGTCGGAGAAATCACACTGTAATGTAAGCGACTATTCAGGGAAGTGAATCATAAGAGTCAGGCCGAAGTTTGTAGCATTAATATCAATGTAACCTTTCACTGCGTTTCTCGGTAAGAGGCGGGAGAGCAATTGTTGATAGTTGGAATCGTGATAATCTTTTCGAATTTTCCAATGCACCGACATGTATTTCGGTCACAATCTGTAAAAATCTCCATAGTGGAAAGGCCAACTTATGAGATAAATTGATGCCATTTACTGTGTTAAAGCGTGACAATGTTAATAAAAATAGCTGTTATTGACTTGCCGAAAAAAAAAACGCTTGAATTTATAACCGTATATAATACGCACTCTTGCTTTCCGATATGTTCTATATAAAATACGTAATGTATATACGTAAAATTACTGTACTAACTAACTATTATTACCGTTATGACCGAGTTTGTTAATTCGTTATAACCGAGGGGAATATAATGCAATGTTATGAAACGAGGAAGAGACTTGTAAAATATGTCCATTCATCTTCATATGTCATTACATCAAATTTGTCTTTTTAAACGAGGTCATTATAACTGAGTTCTGCTGTAAATGATATAACCACCTTCTTTACGGAATAAAAATATGGAATTTTGGATGCCGTCTGGTGATGGAAATGTTCTAAAAGGCACCAATTATATTTATTTATTTAACCTTAAATATCACAAGTATGCTAAAGCTAGGTGGCGATAACTGCTCCAATACCGAACACGTATGTATTTAACATACATTAATTAAAGTTCTAAAATTACACATATTTATACTATATGCACACAAAATAACTAATTTATCCATAAACAAACAATAATAAATAATTCCGAACTTATTTAATTCCATTATTTCCTATTTTTTATGGAGTTAAGAGTTTTCAGTATATTTTCTCATCAACTAAAACTGATTATTAATATATGGATAGAAAGAGCAGGAGCTCATCCCGCCTGAAGCTACGTCGTTTAGTTTACGTATAATATGAAAATCGGAAAAATATGATGGAATAAAAAAGTTTAACGCCAAATTAGCATTGTAAATGGTTGATAAACACTAGATATAATAAATCGTACACTTCAGACTCACCTTCGCGTTTTTTTTCTGGTCACTTCATAAATTTTAAAGTCAAGTGAGGAAAAAAGTCAAGTCCAGGGCATGAAAGATTCGGAATAAAGGGACGCTGAAATTTAACATGCAAAGTTCTCACAAAAACGCGCATTGCATCGGGGAAGTCACCGAAAGAGAGAAGAAAAATGTGACCGCGAGAGTGATGCTTCTTCTTTCCCTCTGTATTCCCTTGACGAGACGGAATAACGCGAAGAATAAAATGTAAAATGTTTCGCTCATCTCCGCGAAATACAAAAAGAAAAACAACTCGAGACGTAAAATAGATTTATATTTTTTTAATTTTCACTTAAATTTAAGGGATGAAGGATGAGGAATAGGGTGAGCGATGGAGGGGAGAAAAGAGAGAGAGAGAGAGAGGAAAAACGTAAATACGACCGCCATATTTTCCGGGGAATATTCAGCGCGCCAGATGCCCTTATTGGATAGCTTTCCGGGGCAAGTGAAGGAGAGCGAATGGGAAGGTGGGGAGGGAGAGAACAGGAGGGAGAGAGACGAGGGTGAGAGAGAAGAGGGAGGGAGAGAAGGGGGAGAGAGAGAAGGGGGAGAGAGTAGGAGGGTGAGAGAGGAGGGAGAGAGAGAAGAGGGGGGGAGAGAAGGGGGAGAGAGTAGGAGGGAGAGAGAGGAGGAAGAGAGAGGAGAGAGAGAGAGAGAAGAGGGAGGGAGAGAGGAGAAAGGGAGAGAGGGGGGGAGAAGTAGGAGAGAGGAGGGAGAGAGAGAGAAGGTGAGAGAGAGGAGGGTGGGAGAAGGATGAAGTGATCGAAGGAGAGGAGAGTGAGAGACAATGGAGGAAAGGAGGAAGGTTGCGGATAAATAGAAATAAAGGTCAGGAGAGGAGGAGGGATGGAAATATAGGATTGGGAGAGAAGGGGGGAAGGGGTGTGTGGAAATGAAGATGGGGGTGAGATAGGGAAGAGTGGAAGGGAGGGAGGAACGGAGAAGAGATAGAGAGGGGAGAGAGACTGGGAGAGGCGTAGGGGAGGGAGTAATGCCGGCGCTGGCCGTCGCGACCTGCCAGCTGCAGCAGGTGCTCTAAGTATCCCACTATCAGCGGAGCACAGCGTTTTCAACGCACGTTTGGAAGGAGCCTCTCCACATTTTACTGTGGATTTATAACCTCATCGTGTTAGTCACTCGCGTAGTTTATCAAGATAAGTAATGGAAAAGACGATATGAAAAAAATACACCAGCTCGCGCCCCACTCCGCGACAAATATTTCGAGATTTTTTTTAGCTTGCTCTCCCTGTTTACAATCGGTGAGCTTTTTTGAAAGTGTCTTTCGAGCATGTGTTTTTTTGTTTACACGGATATTGATCCGCGGGCTTTGCGAGAGATGGAGATCACGGAGCACGGACAGGCTAAAATGCCCGCTTGACTTAATGCCGCAATGTTTTAAATCGCCTCCATTTTTAAAGCGCGATTAATTTTTTTCGCGCTGTTTTTTCAACCAACGTTATAACGCCAGTTAAAAGGGATTCGCGGCAAAGAATGTTATTTTGTTGGCAGAATTTATTAATAGTTTTTCATACTTTAAATTTCTTGCAGTGGTAATCGCAGGAACGTTTTTTTCCTATGTTTCACCATCAAGATCTCGGGCAATCCTCTGTCACGATTACATCCAGATATATGGTCGGAGGTTATAAGCGGTCGTTGCGATCGTTTCTGTTTGAAAATTTGGGTAAAATTTCTCTTTGCAAGGAAAATAAGCAACGATTCCATGCGTAACACGTAGGCCTTTCGGGGGCATGCAGCCCGGGGCTAAGAATACGTAAAAAGCCATCCACTTCGGGGCAATTATCCTATACCTTTTTAAGGCCAGATGGAAGAGGGGGAACTTACCATCTGCAGGGAACATTTTGATCCAAAATCAATATCTCGGCGATGAATTTTAAGCCATTTTCCTTCTTTTTTTTTCGAGAGAATATATCGTGCAAAATTCTGGTCCAGAAAGCTTTCATCAACCTGGCGACGTAAATCGATACGAAATTACGAACTTATTTCTCTTGCGCGTACAGATTAATAGGTTCGAGGAATATCTGATGAGGATAAGATATCGCAGAGATGGCCAATTGCTGTGCGTTACGGGGATTAAACTATTTTATTCCGATAGATTTTCAAAGCGAAGATACCGTTGTCCATTGATAACCGGCCAATTGGTCAGAAGTCGATAATTAATCATCGAGCGGTGGTAAAATATTCATTGGATGGACCGTATTTCACGACTACGTTATACGAAAATGATATTTCAGCTTGGAACCGAATTATGCCTTCGAGAGCGACCAATATATACGCTCAAAAATGAATAATTTAAAATGAATTATCGTGTTCGCATCGTGGCCCAAGTCCAACTGATGATCACAACCGTTCTGGGGCTAAAATATGCGAACTTCGCCGCAAAAGTGTGGAATTTTAATCCCTCAGAAGGAAAAAAAGTTAAATTTTCCTCCAAAATGTTTACTGAATCGGTTTAAACCTTTCAAGGCGAAACATTAACGTTTCATCGATAGCATACCGTGTCGATGTATCGACATCGGCAACTGCTATAACGCGTCGTCGTCCTTTAACAGCAGAAAAAACCTCAGTTTAAAAAATATATACGGCCGCGTGGATCAATAAAAGCAGATACTGTATCAGCGAAAAAAAGGTTTCTCTTTTCCAAAAATAACCTTCCGTGGCGAAACACTTCACGAACGAGAAAACACAAAATCGAGAAAAACAAAAACCGTTTCTCTCTATCCCTCCATCCAATTCATAAAAATCCACGCACAACCACTTTTCTCCGATGCGCTCGCTCGCTGAAACGGGTCAAGTGAAGGAAAAAATTTAAAGAAGCCTCCGAGCGAAGGGTTCGCGGGAGCGTTCCCGAGGACATGGTTGCGGATTTTCTCGGAATTTCAACCTTACTGGAAACGGAGAGGCAAAAATATGGCCATTAAAACGCGCGGCAAAAACAGGGGGCCAATGGTATCTGCATGTGATGTGGCGATGAAAATTAACGGGAAATGGTTTCGGATTGGTATTGTGTGTGTATATATGCACACACATAGAAACAGGCGCACACACACACAAATACATGTATATATACTAGGGAAAAGCTTAATTAAAACAACCTGCTATCATAAAATCTGTTTAATATCCTCCAGATACTCGCCTTCCGTCGTACTACACATCCTATCTTATTTTATATTTATTTATTCATGAAATATCTATATCTATAGTTCACCCTGCAAGCCACCGCAATGGTGTGAAGAGCCATTGTTTTATAGTGCATTCAGTAGACCAGTGGCAGTATTGTTTATCTTATTGTAGGACTCTGAATTCTTTTTGGAGAGTGAGAGCTTCGGGCTGTCCGCCCATCCGTGCGCTTCTACGGAACCTATTTTCATGTTATTTGGTACTTAGGAATTATTGACAAAGACAATAAGAAAATGATATGTGGTTTACATAACTGAATCAAGGGTGCCACTTTACTGAAAACAAAAACAAATTTCCGTCATATCTCGAAAATATTAGTTTTACCGAAAAAGTTTTCAAATAAAATTTAAAGAAGTATCAGAGAGAAAATATTTTTTATTGTTTTATCGCAGGAGCAGCCGTTTTCAGGAAACAAGAAAGTCGTAATTAACAATCTTCGTTGTAACTGAAGTTAATATGATTGATATAAAAAAAATATTAATTTTGAGCCCTATGGCTAATCAATGAAGATAAATGGAAGAACCTCCTAATAACCATACAAATATTTAAAAAAAGGAAAATACATGCACTCCGGTTTAGGGGAATCCACTCCATGCCAGTGACCAAACACACCCGCAATCTCACCCACTCCGGGTTTAGAGGAATTACTCCAACGCCAGGGACCCTCCTTTTCTTTGTTCACACACACACACACAAATACACACACGCACACAAATACACACACACACAAATACACACACACAAATACACACACAAACAAACAAACACACACGATCACTTCATTTCCAAAAAAATGCCTAAATACTCATTTCGGAAGCAATGATTCCATCGTCAGTAGGCCTATCAAAAAGACGAAGATTAACGAGTCGGAGAAGGTTCATATATAACATGGAGTGAAATGACAGGAGAAAAAAGGGGGAAGAAAAAAAGGAGGGGGTGGAGTGAATAGTTACAATGTAGCGATGGAGAAGTTGGGGAGAAATGCTAACTTTGACAAATCTTGCGTAGCAACTCACATCCTTCAGACCCAACATACATTTTCATCAAAAAAAACCTTCAATTATCGAAACCTACTTCCAGCCACTACCTTCTAAACGCAGCCGAAAGTTTAGCCATTCTTAAAAACAAAGATATCATCCTCACTCAAGACACAGGTCCAATTGGAAACGCTACTTTGCTTTCTCTTTCGAATAACGGTCATTCCAAGGCTCTTCCAAACTCCTCCATCGCTACATTGTAACCATTTCCCCTCCCTCCTTTTTATTTCCCCTTTTTTCCCCTCTCATTTCACCCCATGTTATATATGTACCTTCCCCGACTCGTTAATCTTCATCTTTTAGATCGGCCTACTGACGATGGAATCATTGATTCCGAAATGCGCATTTAGGCAATTTTTTGGAAAGGAAGTGATCGTGTGTGTGTTTGTTTTTGTGTGTATTTGTGAGTGTGTGTGTGTGTGTGTGGACAAAGAAAAGGAGGGTCCCTGGCGTTGGTGTAATTCCCCTAAACCCGGAGTGGGTAAGATTGGGGGTGTTTGGTCACTGGCGCGGAGTAGATTCCCCTAAACCGGTGTTCATGTATTTTCCTTTTTTAAAAAAATATTTGTATGGTTATTAGGAAGTTCTTCTCTTTATCTTCAAGGTTGCTATAGCTTTGAAGAATGTACGTTTGATTTCCTTAAGTGTACATGCAGCATTTTGTAAGCGAAAGGAAATAGTTTATCGACGGAGAATAGTAAGTATTACAACTTCTTAACTCAAATGAGGCACATTTGAAATAATTTTCTATTGTATGATTAATTACTACAAATTGGAAAACACATCGGTGAATAAAAATTTAATATTTCCCTGGCGTCATGTGATATATCGTTATTCGGTATTTAATGATTATAGTAAAGTTACGTAAATTCGTTTATTAATGCACTTAGGGCAGGGAATAAATTTATTTAGTAAAAAGAGCAGCAATCGGGTTAATGTGTGCGCTGTCTTATTGCGTGCCTTAATTCATTCTATATCCTTTAATTTCAAATACTCCATCGCACGTATTTTCCGTACACTGTACACTTTTAGAACTAATTCTGTGAGCCACGATCTCCATCCCCAATTCTATGATGGATTATTGGCAAACTTGAGAGCGATGCGCAGGTGAGTGTTGCCAGTTGCAACCGTACTCGTGAAGGTTTTTTCTCGAGTTATGCTAATAGTGGGCGTCAGAACATTGGAATAGCACTCGTTGTTTCTTTGACGTCTTGGTACAAAGTGACCGTAAACGACAGATTTTGTCTAGGAAATGACATTTCCAGCACTTTGTATCGTAGTGGCAAAACCATGACTCGTCACCAGTGACAGATTTGTCCTAAAATATTAGATCTCGAATCTCTTCCTTGCAAGTGTTACTTCGGATGGATATGTTTTAGGGGGAAAAACGTAGATTGGGTTGTATAAGTTTCAGGGACGTTGTTGTAAATCAGAGGACACTGTCCTGGGTTTGGTGGTATATGATTCAGGAGCACGAGTGCAAATTGGGCTGCCTAAACATTCGGCTGTTTTGGTCGTATACATCTAGATGCAAACTGTTGTAAGTCTGACGGTATAAAATCAGGGGCGGCTGTTAATTAGGTGGTTTCTCAACATGTCCGCGCATAGTTTCTCGGGGGTCCGCGAGTTGAGTACATACAACATGATGTTTTTCTAACTATAACTTATTTGATAGCTCGGGTAAGTATTTAATAGTGAGGAAAACGAGGAAATGTATGAAAAATGTATGAACTTTCATAGATAGGGGGTCTGCATAATTCTTAAGACTTTGTAGGAGTCTTCGCACATACAGATTTCCTTATGTCACCCAACTTACACGAGTGTAAGTTGGGTGGCATGATACCAGGGGCATTTAGAGTTGAGTTGGCTGTATATACTTCAGGGGCATACGGGTGTAAGTTGTGTGGCATAAAATTAGGGGGCGTTTGGGGTAAGTTTAGTGATGTAAGTTTTTGGGGAAACTAATGTACGACAGGAGCCATAGAATTAGGGTGATATTTGATGCAAGTACGTCGGTGTACGTTTTAGTTTCAAAACTTTTCTGAAGGTGTTCGTTTGGTGGTATCTATTCAGGGATAAAACTAGAGCATGTGAATATGTATTGGTTGCAGGGGCTTGCATATACCAAGAGGAGGAACTTCCAATCTGGAAAATTTTACACTGAGCTACACGGGAGAATCATTTGATAAAATATGTATAAGTCATTCAATAAATGGTACTATGGTTGCAAGAAAAAGATCAAGGTAGATATTAACATGCAAAATTTCACTCGATTTGCTTTTTGCTTATCATGATTTCTGGTATCCACTTCGCTATCATCTTCATTTAGTTTAAATCAGTGGTGCTCAAACTACGGCCTGCGGGCCATATCCGGCCCTCCGAGTTTCCTTATCCGGCCCACTAAATGATTTTAGCAATTAAACGATACAATATAATATAAGGAAAATAGAAAATTATAAAACGGTACATTGTGTTTACCTCTCTACTTAGCTATAATAATAGATAAATGCGTTTAAAACAAATGAGATAATTTTTAATCAAAATTATGAATCCTTAATTTCCTTATTATTCTTAAGCTCTATTTTCCACTGGGTGTGGCCCGAGAAGAGTGCGGAATTGTGCTATGCGGTCCGCGATGTGTGAAGCAAATGGTCATGTTGCCCTCGGGCCGAAATGTTTGGTCACCACTGGCTTAAATCATCATTGAACGACACCGCAATGAACCACTTCATAACTAATGGCCATGGTAGCGAAAATATATTTCAAGCCGATAAAATGGTTATTTATCAATTCATCGATTTGATTGACTTATGGCTCAGATTGCAGACGGGGGACTACTGCGGAGTTTATTTACATTGACATTCCTCAACACTCTACCTCGATAAAATTAACTTCCATCAATGCAACTTTCGTCATTTCAAGCGTTTCTGCACTTGTTTTCACTAAACGGGCACAAAACATTTTCCTATATCGTGGTTATACTCTTAAATCCAAGATTGGTGGTATGTCAAATACGACTTCACTTTCCGAGCGTCGTACAGAGACCGATATGGTATGTCGGACGCTTACTGAAATGATAATGCATAAAACATATAGGGTTACGAATTAAAGTAAACCCGTTTCTGACCTGACTCCTAAACTATGTTTTTAGAGTTAAAATTCCAATGTAAAATGTTTTATTATAATAATCTGAATGTATGTGATATGAATTTGTGTTAACAAGTTTTTTATCATAGCTTCGCGGGCCACATAAAACGCTCTCGAGGGCCCCATGCGGCCCGCGGGCCGTAGGTTGCTTATGACTGCTATGCATATATTTATGCGTGATATGGCCATCATTTTTACGAATAACTATCTTCATATTTAATTTTCACTAATGAATGGAAGCTTAAATTTGATACTGCGGTACTCTTTGTAAATACTCTGCGATTGGGTAGTACTGAGAAATGACTGTCGGTGACCCTTATACGCGTTTTCTTGAAGTGAACTATAAACAAAATAATCTAGTTGATAGAGTTAAGGAGAATCTGGTGTTTATTCATTGTCTTTCATGCAGGGGTGCCCAGTGCCCATAACGTCACCCGCGGGCGACCGATCGCCCTTTAGAAGGTTATTGTCGCCTGCGGAGTCAGCGAGTAGCTAGCAAAATTAAGAATTGAATTCGAAGGTTGTTTTCTAGATTTTAAAGACCTCTAGCCTATTGAACCTTTCATATTTATTCGCCGAAATTGAAATTTCTAGCAAAATAGAAGATATGTTCAACATGGATGCCACAGATCTGGAAAATGAAATAATTGTTTCAAAGTCATATAGAGTTGAAAGTAAGATCATCATCATCATCATCATAGATAGTCTGTCCGAAGACAGGTCCGTGATTATTCATGGTAAAACTTGGTTCTCCGTATACTCCTATTTTCCGCAGTCTTCTAATTTTAAGATACAACGGTTCAAATTAGAGATTCATATCATAGGACAGTTTTAAATAAACACTTTACTTTCTTTAAATAGGAGACTGGACAGATATTTAATAAATAAATGTCAAATAATTACAGAAATAACAAATTAAATACGCACATGGAGCCAAAAGTTATAAAATAATTTAATTCAAATAAACAGGTTTGATAAGCCCTCTAAAACGTAACTCAGGAAAAAAAGTTCACTGAAAAAACCAAACTGCTTCGAAATAGGTTCCTGACGAAATCGAAAACAGATCTATCTTTCCACTTATTCGTATCGAAGGAGAAACCCGGAGAAAGATAACTTCGATTTTCCCCCTGAACGTGGGAGGGAAACGCGTATGAATATTAAAAAGGGGAAGATTTATATTTTTCCTCGAGGGCGGAAAGCGCCGAAAAAAAGGTCGAGAAGGTTAAAGAAGAGAGAGAAAGAGAGAAGGTGAAGGAGTTTTTTTCTCTTCCTTCGGCGAAAAGGGAGCAGCCGCGAAAGTCTACCTAAAATTAAAAAAATAAATAAACTTCTTCCTTGACTTTCTCTCCTTCTCCTCCACTTTATTCAGAGGATCCCGGGACATACTTTTTTCTGCGCCGCTCGACTCGGAGTTCTTCCACCGTCGGTAGTAAGGAGAGAGAGAAAGCGAGAGCCAAAGCAAATCGAAAAAATATGCTCTTGGAAAAGAAATTCCTCTTGTCTGTCTGGCCCTTACGCGCTTTTTTTCCGGCACTTATCTCGACGAATCTCTCTCTTCCTCTCCTACTTCAAAAAAATATATACAACTCCAACGCCGGAAAATTCGCCGATTCCCAAAAATATTTATTTTTATTGAAAAATATGATGCTTAGAAATTTCGAGCCTACAGGATTAGGTAGCTTGAACCCGGTGATGGCGGGACTTGAAAATCCGCGAAAATTTTCTTACTATGACGTGGGGGGGCAACGTACAGTTTATGGAACGGCGAAGGATTCTTTTTTTTCACTGCAGCATGACCCACGTTTCTTAGTGGAGTGAAGAAGTATTTATTTTCCTTTATATAATTTCTCACCTGCATAAAAGTCGGTTTATTGTTATATTTGAGGTGACCGGGTTCGTCTCTCGTTGGTTTGTTCAGGAGCTGGATTTTGCCGTTTTTCTTGCCATTCTTGCATTAATTCACTCCAGCTTGTCGCATAAAGATCATACGATAATCCATTCCATCAATTATTCCTTCCTGTATAAATGTTTTTTTATCCAAAACAAACACAAATGTGAAACTTTGAATTTTAAATGCCCTGGATTCACGTCGTTGCTCTTCTAAACCGACGTTAGGGAATAGAATTCGAGATGTCAACGGAAATACACGTTTTGATATCCCCTGATTGCGTATTCACTATGTTCGCGATGATTTCTGTATGTGGAAATCATTTTTTGGACGCTCTAACTCAAAAACTAATATTCAGATCAGCACAAAACTTTATCCTTAAGATTATTGTTAGCAAATGAAGATCTGAGATGGTCTTGGCTGAAAATTCTCAACCGGAAGTGGTAATTTATTATTGTCGTTTTTACTTTTTTCCCAACTATCTCCTTCAAAAATCGATTAAGGTAAATATTAGTTATCATTTAAGTTATAGAAAATGTAATTTCTACAAGTTTATTTTGAAGAAAGTTTTAATAAAATCTATAGTTTAAGAGATATTTTGATTTTTCTTTTAAATTTGATAAATGCGTCGCTCTTACCATTGTTTTCGTTGCTATGTTAAAATTTTCTAATGATTATTCTAATAAATTATTGTTGATAGCATTGCGTACGCTCTCAAGGGTCATTTTAATTGCGTATCGGTATGTTGTTATCCATAGAAACAGCTAACAATTTTCTTTACTTATTCTTTTTTTAATAAAGACTATTGAAAATGTTTGAAAATTATTCACGAATGCAATTGCTGATAATTATTTCTGAGGATGCTGATGTCGAGAGCAATCATATTTATTGCTCTGTATGGAGAAAGTCATGTGTTGGACACATCAGATTTTTTGTTTCGTAGCGTTGATAGGCAGCCTGTATCATTCCATGATTGTACGGTTTCTTTAGAAAGGCAAGGTAATATTCGTATGTATGTATCAAAATAATTTTAAAATGAAAACAGCGAGATCAAATTGATGTTTTATAAATAAAACCATGAGCTTGTATAAATAAAATGACTACTTTCTGGGCCAGTGGAATTTTGGATCGAAAAAACTGCACATATGCTGAATGTTAGCTTTCTCTTTAAATTGTCAACAAAATATCTGTCTTTCATGGTGTGCGGTCATGAATTTCCCATTTTTAATTATCTCTTCGAATTAATTCCATATCTGCTTTTTTTGAGGCATGCAAATGACATGAAAATTACCTTAAGCTTAAATAAGGGCAAATATTATATTACAGAGATAAATTGTCCGTCATCTACCATTTTTCTTTTATTATCGGTGCGTTTTTCGATCACAATATAAATAATACTCAATATATTACCGGCCGGTCAAAAATGAGTGAAATAATAATTTCTAGGGAAATTTTATTTATATTAATGACTTTTATCGATGAAATATTTTTTAAATGTTTTTAGAGTTACAATAAAAATATTCCTTTTCATATGAATTGTCTTATTTTTTGTTGGATTCACATATTGAAATATCAGTTGAATATTCGTATTCTGCAACTCATCATTTACATATTACCGAATCCAAATGGGATATAACAAATAAATATGTTGATGCAAGTTAATAAAGATGAAATGCGACTGAAATTAACTGAAGGGTAATTAGAAGTCCCCGAAAGGACTTGTAGCAATATTTATAACTTTTGCATTACAGTTGGTAATGCTATAGGACACATATCTCTGATTTTTACCTCTCAAAGGTATTTCAAAACTGACCGTATCTTTCAAACGGTAAAAAGCATAATGAAAAAGCTGAAGTTTCACAAATTTCCGTTGATGCTTAAGTAATACATGCGTCTTTCCTCTGATGGCACTGGTAGACATAGATTCAATAGGAAATGAAAAGTATAACTGATTGATCAACACTCGATAAAGATTTACATGTTTTCAAATGTGTACGGTTTTTTATGTCCTCCAAAGGCATAAAGATTTTAGAAAAAATCACCAGCGTTTATCGCTCTATCCGTAATTTTTCCGCGCATTTTTCCTCAATTATTCGCCTCATTCGCTCCTCTTTAAGGAAATATAGTCTCAGTAAGTACGTATAAATTTGGTAATTGAAATCAGAGCGGATGACTTGGTCCTAACTCTGCTCCTTCTGGGATCGCGTATGTTACGATAGAATGCATCTGAGCCAGTCTCCCGCGAGAGGGCGGCCGTTGGGATGCGCATTCTGAAAATTTCTTTCTCGCCTCCGGAATCGCTCTGGCGCTCCGACGAAAACCGAGATCGCCACTTTTGGGGATAATTTAGTAGATACCGTGCCCTCTTCAGGAGAGGGCAATTGCGGAGGGAAATTCGCAAAAAGCGTGTGTGTTGCCTGGTAACTTGTTCTCATTAGCAAAAAATGAGTTTCTACGATTTGGAGGAGAAATAATTGCTTTCGCGTGTAAAATCCTTAGGTTATTTCACGGTTCAAGGATTAAAAATTTCGATTTTATGTAACTAAAAGTGTGTGTGAGCGTGTTCTCCGGGTTGTGCGAGGGTAAAATTACCTTAGCTTCCTAACAGTTATTTTCAACGTTAATTTTTACGGTAGGGAAAGAGAGAGGCACGGTTTTTAAAATGCTTTGCATGCTCTGAGTTGCTGTTTATGAAATGGACTTAATTTTTACGCGAATAAATAAAGTGCGCCCATTTGAATTAAAATATCATGTCCTTTAAAAAGCTTTCTCTGTGTTACAGCCATGACTAATGGACCGATGCGCCGGTTAACTCGACCTCTGGCCGGGTGTAAAAACGTATTTTTGTAAATGAAATGAAATACAGGACTCTCGTAGGAATGAAATTTTAGTAGCATATATTTTACTTAAACGATTCTTAGCTTATATTTAGGGGTAAAACCGTCTCATACCCATAGCAACTCGCAAATGCTTTTATTGCTATGTCTGTCAAAATAGATAAACTCTTGATAGATTAAAATGTGTTATGGGAAGAAAAATCTGATTGGTAAAGGTTTTTAACATTATAATCCTCGCCATTAGCCTTTAATTGAAGATCATAGATGAATAAAAACTAAAGATAATTTATGTTGATTGAATATTAAATTTTACACTAAATTAGTTTTATTGCAACATAGTTTCTATTTGAGAGAGTTTCGTATGGCTAACTTATCACATTTTTTGACGAAAACTTACTTGAAAACATTAGTAAGATGTGAGCTATTTATGTGCTTATGTTTTGTGGTAGATAATCTATAGCTTTAACGTCATGCATAAAATACGGAAAATAACATATTATGTTTCCTTTAACGTTTTTGTTATTTAAATATCTTAGAGTATGATTATTTCATGAGTTAATTCATAGTAATTCTTGGAAGGTATGAGCTAAACTAATCGAAATTATATGGCAGACTCTTAATATATCATAAGTTTGCCCTGTAAAAGCGAAAAAAAAATTTTTGACCATTACATTCATGTTGCATTGTAAAACTATTATTCACTCATATTTTAGTTTTTAAATTTGAGGCTTGTTAAGATTTTAATATTAAATAATCAATAACTATATATTGATAAAAGGTTTGTGTACTTGTAATACTCTTATGAGTGTAGCACATTAGTCATTTGCACATAAAAATTACTTCGAATCATCGTAGGTGTTTAGGACTTGAAACGGGGAACGGCTGAATGAATGAAATTTCGTTTTCCTTCGGTAGATTTTTCAATAAATGTCGAATCTGTCCACAAATTAGTTTTTAACTTCCTCTTTTTATGCCACGCCACTTAAACCTGCTGCTCCTACAGCGTTTAGCACTAAGCCTGCACCAAATGTCTCCTTCTTCAGGTCACCCATATAATATGGGCCATATTGCAAGGTTTGTGCCTAAAACGTGTACCAGCAAATGCCCCTTGTCCTTATGCAACCAAACCAACACGATTTCCCCTTATGAAACCTTAGCGAAGATAATCTGCATTTTGTTAAGCACTTTTTTTCCTGAGAATAGGGATGCAGCGATTTCATTTTCCACAAACAGCTACAAACCGGGATCGATAATTCTATTTTGAATTAATATGTACTGCATTAATGGGAATTCATTTTATTATTGTTTAAAGTTCGAAATATATTATTTCGCATTCCATGCGGAATACCGGACTATTTATTTATGTACGTGATGGATATCTACAAGAAAAAAGTAGTTTAGCAACACGTATGTGTGCTTTCCGAATTTGCATCTTAATTTCGACTTATTTAAAAATAAATTTTCATCTCTTGGACTAGCAGGTACTTGATCAAAAAAGAGTATTTGAGTCGTAAATATCCTCCAGCAAATTAAAAAAGAACAGCATTAAAACTATGTGAACGGCAATAAAAAATAACGGAACATAAAACAGGTGGACATAGGTGAAACGAGTCGATAAATGCTTTAAAATAGATTAATAGACATTTTTTTCACCCTCAGACTGGAGGAAACGGGAGTTCGCTGAAAGGAACTAGATAAGGAAAATATCTGTAGACGACAACTTTCCATTCCACTTGCTTAAGGGTGGAAACGGCATTTTTCGTAACGGCAGGGTCGTGAAAATGGGAGGACGTTATGGAGGTAGAGTGTGAGAGAGAGGGAGAAAGGTTGGGGAACGAGAAGAAGGAGGGGGAGATTGCGTCAAAGGGAATGAAGGAGACGGCGGGGCCGGTGACGTGGATGAGGGAAAAGGGGGGTGAGCGCACGAAAGAGGCTATCGGCGTAGACAGACTCCTTCGATACGTCGCCGCTTGGGTGCGGCTATGGCGGACGTAGACACCCATCTCTTACACTTCCCTTCTCCCTCAAAATGGAACTCCACCAATCGTATTATGAGGGTTTTGACGGGGGAATTTTTCTCGGTGACACAACGGGGAGGAATGACACACCGGCGGAAATGTACTCATGCATTTTTATTCGCCGACTTTCACATTGAGCGATGAATTTAATCGAATGATCTTATGTGAGAATATTTTTCAAAATTTCTTGCGGCAGGAATTATGCCCTTAAATTCGAATAAATGGACAGCTTAGCGATAGATAATTATCATCTCATATTTATAAAAATAATTTAAATACTATAAAACTTATAACTCTTTTACCTATATCCGAGGTTTTAGCTGTATTAATAGTAGCTAGGAAATTTATTTGAGGTTTTAATCATTCAAAGATATGTGTAGCTAAATCAACATTAAAATTTTTTATTCTATACATACGCTTGGAAAGCAATGAATTTGAAAATGAAGTTTATTTAAATGTTTTATTTTGTACGATACTTAACGGCCAGTCAGAGTATATAAAAATTTATAAATACAAGTATGATCTAAAATAGGGGGTTTCAACCGGTGGCACGCGTACCCCTAGGGATACGTCAGGAGCTTTGAAGGGGTACGCGAAAGTGTTAAATATTATAATTTTTCTCCTTACTTTGTCTTTTGTACATGACTTTGGAATCAAAAGTTGCAAGGCGACGAATGAGAGTAACGTCGTCAAACTGAAAAATACGCCAAACTGTGAATTTTAACGGTATAAACGTGAGTTAACTATCTTAATGCAAGCATAATTCATCGTTTTTTTACTTTAAAATGTACTTGGGGGTACGGGACCATAAAATATGTTCTAAGGCAGGGGTTCTTAACCTTTTGTGAGCCCCGCATCCCCACAGCGATCCATGGTAATCCCCCACCCACCATAATTTTTTCAATCGTTATTAATTTTAGTTTTTCTAATTTTAACGTATTATTAAACGTATAGTATTTAAAGTCAAATAGAATTATTACAAACTACATTTAAACTCAACATTTCCTCAATTAAATCCTATCCAACAATTTCATAATAGTTTTCTAGATTGTTTCTTTTTAAACAATTTTTAATGCTGTATTCATCTTGAACTTCAAAATAACCTCTCTGTAGCGGATTATCTAAGCCTTCTCACGAAAAGTAGGACCGAGAGAATGACTTTGTTATAAACGTAATTAAAGGCGGAAAAATATATCGACAATATGTCTGGGCACGGCAGTTTAAATCGCTTTGTAAACAGACCTCGAATAGTGATTACGGTTTGTTATTTCAAGGAAACGAATGTTCTACAGCATCTCGCTATATATCTAATAAGAAACGGGGACGCATTAATACACACACTAGGACGGCAGCTGGTTAGTATGGGTGGTTCAAAATGTTATCTAAAAATATGATTCTCTATCTCTTATAACGATAACCTAAAAAAATATTCTTTTTCAAATTATTCTTGCATCTAAATGCGATTTAGAGGCTTTAAGTCAATATTAAGATTTAAGTTTTGATCTCTTTCACTGTTTCCGATATTCTCCGTATTACGTTATCGCAAGCACTACTCTTGCCAGAAACACGAAGTTCGCCCCAGCTGACTCTAAAATTCCGTGATAATCATCATGGAACTGTTTGATATCCTTCAGCATGCGCGAATCTTTCTTATCCGTAAGAAATGCTTGGAATTGGTGAAGGTTATGATTAAAATTGAATTTTCAAATGTTCAGTATTTATACAAGGACTAGGCAATTTCACGAATGTACAACTTAAATAGCTAGTATTAATTATAGAGTTGAGTTAACATAAATTACCACTGAGGTCTAAAATGTTTTCATAAATGATAAAAACACTTGTTTTAGGCATTTGATTATGAGGAATATGATGTCTATGGATACTAGGCGGTATATTGCTGAAGTTGAACTCGGCGGTTAAGTATTTTTTCGTTGCTCCATTTTGTAGACGTCACTGCTACATCAAATGAATGTAGTGAATGAAATAACATAAAATAATATAAGATTAAAATAATTTAATAATATATGCCTTTTACTGAAAATTCGCGATAGAGAAATATGGTCAGTAAACATCCTGGAAATGTTAAATAGGGAAATAGTGCCGATGAAAAGATGATAATTCTCGCCATTATTCTTCTCGCCTTACAGGAGATATTTAGTCTTTTTTGGCTACCTCATGATCTTTAACACAATTTAACTTATAAGCTGGTAAAATCATATGTATACTATACATATATAATATAAGCAGAGGTCGTATCGAGAACAATAAAGGGATCGAAAGATTTTATACCTCGAATTTTTCTGATTTCCTCGGATACGCGAGATAACCTTTTAATTGAAAAAAGCAATTTTCAATCAAACTTGACAAACATGACAGTCAACAAATCCAAAGCCCAAAATTTGATCAAATAGGGACTTTTGATTTGGAGATAAAGAAAATAAAATCACCATGGCAGATAAAAATTCTCGTCATCTACAGTTTAATTCAGCGAAAAATTCTGGTCATCCGCAATTTAGATCAGAGAAAATTTTTACACTTGATTTTGTGCGACGTTATTTAATTTTTTTTCTCTTAAACTCCTTAGTTCGTTAGAACCAATAATCCTTAGATCATTTACTTTTTAAATAATCATCATAAAATGCACTGAAATTCATCATTAATTATTTGCTTTCCGTTAGTTTTTTTATAGTTACATTTAGCCTTTCGAATGACGGTTATTTCCGGCAAGTTAGCTTAAAAGACGAAATAAAACATCATTGGAAAATTATCCTCATCTGGCTTCATGGTTTTGCGCTGCCTGCAGCCCTTCCTTATTTGTTATTGGCGTAGAATCGCGCATAAAATTAACCTAGGGAAAGAGTAAACTCCGGAGTATATTTCGACGGAAACCACAGATAAATTCCGGCCGAGGAACCGAAAATCGACTGCGGAAACATCCCCAGAGAAGCCATTGTAACGCATAAAAATCTTTCCTGCACGACGACGTCTAGGTTCGGGCTCCAAAACCTCATAATCCATACAAACATAGGAACAGTGAGCAATAAAATATGCGACTAGAATAATATTTCTCCTCCGGTACCCTCTCTCTCTCTCCACTTCCTTCCTTTCTTCCGTCCTCGGTTCGCTAGGATGGAATTCGGCGCAAAACTTGTTCCCCTTCCGCCCACGCCAATTCTCAAACGATCCGCACGAAAATGAGGTTTCACTACATTCCGGAATTTAATCAGGCGAAAGAGAAGTGGATGGAGTGGTGGGGTGAGAGGGGTGACCTGGAGGGGAAAGGGTAGAAAGAGAGAGAGAGGGAGGGATGGAGGGGTGGGAGACGAATAAGAAAGATGTCCGGGGTGGAGGAGGAATGTGCTCTGCAGAGGCGAGAGAGGAAAGAGCGGAGGAAGTCCATGTGCCTGTGTGATGTGTGTGTGTGTGTTTGAGGGATAAATTTTCCAATGGAAGGGAAGCTCAAACCTCTCCATGACACGAGCCGTATTGTGGTCTCTAGTCGCCGTGTGACTTTGAGAAAAAAAACATAGGATTCCCAAGCAGATGTGGGTGCCAATTGATTGGCGTGTAATATTCTGTGACGGGAAATTATTGCCCGTTATTTCTTTTTCGTCCAAGGGAACGAGGTAAAACCGTACTCTAAATGTGGAAACGTCATTGTGATTAGGACGAAAAAGAAAAACGTTCCGTCACCGCACCGGATGATCCTTTTTACAGCCATATGAGAAGATTTCACGGAGCTTTCGGAAAACGTTTGCGACGCTTTCCACATTTGTTTGTATGCTTCTGAAATGTCACGTGATGAATAATGTTTTCCATTGTTATCTTTCGTTACTAATAATAATTTCACAGTGATATATATTACCGTTAAAGTTATTCTATACAATAACTAAATATGAAATAAAAGTTTATTATAAGCCTTAACTAGTTATTCTATGGAATAACAAGTTATTTTATATAGGTAATAGCGATTGTCAGCTAGTTAAATTGTAAAATATGATTTTTAATCATGCTTGCGAAAAGACAATAATAAACTATTGAAGAGGAGTTAGATGTTATATAAATGTGTACAATAGTTGTATCCCAGTATCAAATTTAGAAAAGACAATTTTTAATCATGCTTTATTGAAAGGAAATTAAGCACATCTGAGAGTACTAAAATAAAACAAAATGAAATTTAGAAATCTAAGAATATGTGGATAAAAGTTCTGATTGTTATTTATTAGTGCAAGTATTGCTTGTGTGGCATTTAGAATTACACAGAATATTACTTTGAACACATGCACACGTTTTGGAATCTCACCGTTTTTTACATGAACATTTTTTGAATCCTTGTCCACTACCGGTACTTTGAGCTGTAGCAACGGAGCGAATAGACGTTTCAATTTGCACCACTTCATCATAAGCAACTAGTTTCTCCTCACAGATGCTGAATTGAGACCGAGCGTAGACTTGCTTTAGTACTCCGTTCCTAGTACCTAGTCGATAAAATCTTTCATTGGTTTGCTCTATGACAACCGCTAAAATAGATCGTGCATCTCCTCTTCCTCTATCAACTTCAGGTACTGGAACTCGGACAGTCATACCGACAGAAACCTCTGCATGACACATTTTGGCCTGGTGAGACAAATTCTTGGTGCGCAACCCCCTCGCAATCGTAAAAAACGACCATCATGCTCTTGACATTCAATCGAACTTGTCTGGCCTTCTTTGGACGTGGTGACCCCGGAGATTTACACTGTGACAACTGTTGTTTTGTTTCCGGGTCGTATCCGTAAATCCAGGTTTCGTCGCCTGTTATGACTTTTGTCAGGAAGTCAGGGTCATCTTGAATTTCATGTTGAAGTTCTCGACAAACACGGATTCGATTTTCCTTTTGTTCGTCTGTCAACAGCCTGGGAACAAACTTGGCAGCGATTCTTCTCATGTTCAGGTCTTCCGATAAAATCCGCTGACAGTTTCCGTAAGACAAATTCAGTTTGTCGCACAGATCGTGAATGGTGTAACGTCTGTCTTCGTGAATCAATTCCCGAGCTCTTTCAACATTCTCATCCGTTCTGCTTGTGGATGGTCCTCCAGAACGTTATTCGTCTTCCACAGAGGTTTGGCCACTTTTGAATCGTGAAAACCACTTGTAGGTTTGTGATTTTGATAAAGCATCTTCCCCAAAGGCAATCTGTAACATGGCATGGGTTTCTGAAGCGGTTTTACCAAGCTTGAAACAAAACCTAATGCAAATTCTTTGCTCTTTCGAATCACTCATTTCAAAAATCGCAGATCTCTTCGCACACGTCTATAGTCAACACTGGCTAGGAAGTGACTGATGAAACACAAAATAGCGAACGACATGTTATCTTGCTCACGAAAGTACACTGTAACACAATGTAGCGTACCATTATCGGTAACGTGGTTACATGAACATTCTCATTACTTTTGGGTAGCACCTCGTATTTGTGTCACCTCGCTTGTATTCTCTTGAACATGACTGGTCAAGAGGTTGACTGCATTTCGTACAGATCACATCTGCTGAACACTCTTTCGAACAATTAATGCAGACAGAATACTCTGGTAATGAGAGCGGAGAAGTATTTTCAGCTTCCTGACTGCACGAAGACTTCATGACACTTAAAGCATTTTCTAAGCTCTCTTCGTCCACCATGGTATCAAAAACAGTACTTGGTAAGAATGTTGTTGACAGTCCGACCCGAGGAGCACACCCGAACATCGCTTCGTAAGGAGCCCTATTAATTCCAGAGTGAAATGCTCTGTTTTTCATGAACTATACAAACTTCAAACCGATGCTCCAGTTAGAACATTTTCGCTCTTGCATCCAGGTTGTCATCATGTTCTCAATATCTTGGTTGGCACGTTCCACACTGCCCTGACTCTGGCTGTGTCTTGGTTTACCATAAAGGATTTTTAGTTCAGACCACAAGGTCTTCAGTTGTTCTATAATTTTATTACAGAATTCTCTGCCGTTATCTGACTAGGATGCATGGTGCACCAAACAACAAAAAGATATCTAACAGCAGAGAGACTACTTCTTCAGCTGTTTTCGTTTCAAGAGGCCTTAATATTACAAACTTCATAAGATGATCTTGTTGAACAAGTATATACTTATATTTTCCATCAGGGTGAGACTGGTTATCTATGAGATCCACTTGACATCTTGAGTTCATGTGGGAAAATATTATTGGCCTAACAACCTTTCTTTTCGCCTTTCCTTTTTTGTTGGCAAGGCTCACAGAGGTTTAAAAATGTCTTGATGTCAGCTTAAGTAATGTTCTTATACCGGCGATTGAGCTCTTTTATCATGCGATCCTTACCGCCATTGCCAATGGATGAATGAGTCTCATACAAATTATCAAATAACATATCACTAGAACAATAAAATATAACATCCGGTTTTGAGTCAGTCACTGGAACAGTAAGTTTTTCGTGTCCCTGCACTTCAAGAATATCGTAATGCTGAAGTAACCAGTAGTCATGAGGTACTTTCTTCTCCGCCATTTTAGAATTCTTCACCTCTGATATCAGCCTCAAATACTTTTCACCAGATAGCAACGCACTGTTATTTTTCGTCGCGTTCACTTAATACAGCTTCAAAACTTGTTTTCATGGTGTCTTTTCTACCCAAATCACTCATATGTGTATCTTCCCTTGCTTTAAGTTTAATATTACACATACACCGGTTCAGTGGAAGAAAGAACCCCCCACTCCCAACCCTCCATCCGCTGCAGGATCTCAACCCTGCGGCAAACCCCGTTGTCTCACATGCCCCATCCACCCACCCTCATTTTCATTTACCAGCCCCTCCTCCAACATCACCTACCCCATCCCCTCCAGAAGTAATTGCACGACGAGGAACGTCATTTACCTCCTCACCTGCACACTGTGTCCTGCTTTTTATGTTGGCCTCACCAGCAACCCCCTCAACATTAGAATCAATGGCCACCGGAACAGCGTAAACACTAACCGTCCCCTTCCGGTGGCTTCTCACGCCAATTCACACCAGGCCACCTTCAATAATTGCTTCACTGTAAGGATTATCCGTGCCTTACCGGATGATACCTCCGCTCCCCTACTTCGACAGTGGGAGTTGGCCTACATCTTTCTCCTTAACTCTTTCTCCCCACCTGGTCTTAACCTCCGATAACCCTATTGGCCGTCCCTCCTACCCGTCTCCTCCTATCCCCGAACTTCTCTCATTACCCCTCCCCCCTCCCCATATCCCCCCAGTGTGTCACTTCAAGCAGTATATGTTTCTCCGTCGCTGAAGAAGGGCATCAGCCCGAAAGCTCCATTTTTGTGTAGTTTTTGTTCTTTTGTGTTTTTCGTGTGTCCTCAGCACCCTTATTATTACCTTTCCTTTTCCTTAAGTATTTATATATATATATATATATAATGAAAGATAATAATATTTTACCAATGGAAAACTATCTACCACGTGACATTTCAAAGAAAATGTAGCCGAGTGTGACTTGTACCGAAATATTTTGAGCGAATATCATAGAAACAACCGATATATTTTGTATATGAAATTAAATTAAACAACCATTTCGTTTTTCAACATTCCTTGGCGAAACGAAATAAGTTGCATTAATTTTTTAAGCGAAAAATATTATCATCGCTCGTCCTTTAAATTTCAGTGCGAACATAAAACATAGCGCTGTTTGCCCCGCTCCTCATTCCATTATAAATATATCCCCTTTCATATAATATTATGAAAAACGTTCGACACTCTGACCATCATATATTTATTTTTGCTTTGAAATGAAGCTCCTCGCGAATGTTTGGATTCCTATCACGCTTAACTTTTTCGCCAAAATTTCCTGCGTTTCGTGTTATCAGCTCATTTGAATTCAATAGTTACTTGTCACTTTGCGCCGACTAATGCTTAGGGCATGTCGCCTTGGCATTCGGGTGTTGTCTCGCATAAATACAGTTTTGGGATCATATGCCACTTATCCGTGGGCAACATCCCGTTCTAATATTTTTGCGTTCAACGAAGTTTACGCTTGCAACCGACCTAGTTTTGTAACATCGTATTACACCCCAAGGAGTGATTCATAGAGTGACGCAAATGGTTCTGTAATATCAACGGCAGGTTGCACGCGTCCATTTCCGCTTGGCTGACCGTAGCTTTGAAACGGGAGAATCGAAATTACTGTTGAAAAAATATTTCGTCGTCGTTGCGCATTTGGAAAATCCCTTCTGTTTTATTTTATTTTTGCGTTTCGAATGGAAAGAATCTGTGTCGCGTATATTTTTAGAGGTTTTTTTAAAAATTACGTGACAGACATATGGATTGGTAATAAATATTTATACATGTGATAAATATCACTGTACTCTGTTTTATAATTTCCGATTTTCAAATGTTAATGTTTTCCAGTGAATAGGAAAATTTTTGTTTTCGTAAAGTCTATAAAGAAAGATACTTTAAGATGAATTAATTTCTATGGCATTTGATATGTTTATACACCTGTTAAAATAATTATTGTACATAAATTTACATTAATTCTTACATTTATTTATTTTTTATTCTAAATCAACTCATATACAGCACTTCAACATCTTTTACAACGAACGCAACAACAATAAAAAAGATTAACGCATACAACCATACCCCCGGCAGGATTAGAACCCACAACCCTAGTATAGGGAGCCAAAACACGCTAATCATCCGCTATTAAAATAAAAATTAACGAAATTACTTGAATACTCATAAAATAGAATTTACAACGAATATATTTATGTGCGAACATAATGATGCTTCGAAAGAATGTCGGATCAGTTTTTTAGGCGCGTTTCGCTTCCAGCGTGAGCACCTATTATCGTCAGTTTGTCCATCTGTCCGTCTTGAAGTCCGTCCGTCCGCATGTTCGTTCTCGGCTTCTACTGAACGGATTTTCATTAAATTTGATATTAAGAACTTACAATAAAATATAATAAGAAAATCGCAAAAATGAATAACGTACGCCAGTCAGGAGTACCACTTTACTGGTGACAAAAAATTAAATTTTCGTCATATCTCGTAAGGTTTTGCTCATATCAAAATATTTTTCAAATAAAACTTGTAGAACTAATAAATTAGTGTGTTTCTTTTCCTATACATTTTTATCGTAGGAGTAGTCGTTATCCATAAAATCGAACAAGAATGTCTTAAATCAAGTTGAACAAAATTTCTTGCATGGTTACTACTTCATTGTTGCTAACATGAACAATCTCACAAACAAACGTTTAATTTACTTACGTGTGCATGCACCATTTTTAAATAGGAAGAAAATGGATTATTTATGATGAAGAAAAGAACTTTAAAACGCTATTTCCCTTACGTACAGGTATATAATTTCTTTCTAATACTCCATTGCACGAAACGCGCCCATTTGTTGTACACTTTCCTAACTTGTTTATGTCAATAGCTGGAAATGAACAGAAGATCTTGTGAAATGGCAGTCATGTAGAGTAATTAGTCCCATTTTAAATGAGCGTAGCAAACGTAATGCTGAAATGTACAGACTTCTTTGAATTCACACGAATATTAATTTTTCACTTAAAACTGAAATGAGCAATTTATAAATTTGATTTAAAAAATAAAGCACTGCCGTCAAAGTTACCAACTTAGACGCAAACTCGCATGGACGTCCTTTAACAATAAAGCGAAGCGTTGCACTCGCGCATCATTCGGACGAAATTTTCGACAGTATCAAACTCGCGGACAAAAGCGAAACTCCCCGGAAAAAAATAAACAGGTTTCTCACCCGTGCTCAAAAAAAAAAGAGAAACGAAAACAACGCCGATAAAACGGCGATTCCAGCATCTCGGAAAACGGACATTTACAAACGATCCATGAATCTGCATACATGAGAACCCTTTCACCTGCTGCCGATTGAAAAAAAAAGTCACGCATCGATGACACCTTTGCCGTGTTCGATCCTTCGAAAAGAGAGAGAGAGACCAGACCGCGCTCGTGTGCTTCTTTGAACGGGTGTGCGTGTGTTCACGTGTGCCTGCGTCCGAATGCGCATGTGGCAAAGGGTGCGACTGCTCCCCTTTTTTTTATTTAAAAAATTCATTTTTGTTACCCTGGCGAGAGTTTTCTGCTTTCCACCTACCTGTTCTGCCGCTCTCAAACACACACACACACACACACACACACACACACACACACACACACACACACACACACACACACACACACACACACACACACACACACACACACACACACACACACATTGAGGCAAAAGAGGCTATTCTAAAGGGCGGTGACCGTTGCAACAGAACGAGGGGTGGAGAAGAAACGGCGGCGGCGGCAAAGAGTTAGCGTTATACGGAATGAGAGATGAGTGGACGGAGCGACGTCGCGCAGTTGTTCTAAATCGGAAAAAGCTTGCCAAACTTCAAATACATTTCCCTTTGCCCTAAAATATAGTTGTTAATGTCTATCTATAAGGTTTTTGAGCCGCTAAATTCGATTCTGCCGTTATTTCTACCGTAGATGTTACAGGTAACGCTCTGGAGAGAGTATCAATATGTATTCCAAAATATAGAAAAATCACAAGGAAAAAGAACGTTATCACGTTATTTGGCATTTTTGCTATTCAAGTGAGGTGGAGTAATCGGTGGATTCCAGAAAGTACCAGGGTCCCCGAAAAAGCAATTTCTCTCCCGCGCTATCAGGATGTGTGCCAACTGTGTCAGACGGAAAAGGACAGCCAAGCCAAAACAATTTGTCAGAACTATAGTAAATATATTTGTCAAGAGAACTGTTCTACCATTTTTGTAAATTGTTTTCGAAGGACAAGATTTCAGGAGTGTGAAAGTTCGGATGAAGATGTGAATTAAAATGTTTGGTTAAAAATAAATATTTGCATAAAAATTCTTGAATAAGTACCTAATTTATAATAATTTAATTTTCTTGTTTTCTTTTTCTATTGAAATAGTTTTAGCATTTCTAATATTTTAAAATGTTCTGGAAATCTAGTCATTCTTTTTAGTACAATACAAGTAGCGCGCTGGGGCGGCACCGCGCTGCGCGACTGAAATATGAACAGGAATTGCAAAATATGTAGCAGATAGTAGCAAGAATTTTCTTCTATACATCATTGTATGGACTTTATGCTATATACCTGTGCAAATATCTCCGCGTCGGCAAGCGTCGATAAAAACGATTTGAACCATTTCATTTCAAAATGCGTGTAAAAAGTAATACACACTTCAAATTCATAAAATTTGAAAAAAAAATGGCACAAAATTTACGAAAACATCATGATGTCATTGATATAGATGCCTATTAATCATTAATATACTTTAAAATGCCACTAATTGTCCAAGAACCCCTCCCCATTAAGATACATTTCGTCATTTTCGGTGGGAAAATTACCACAACCATTTACAACCCGGTTTTCCACAACTTAGATGGGTTCTACACCTGTAATAGCGGGATTTGAATAGCTAAGAAGTAGTCTACCTTATGAAGCACATATAGGAGAATAATAATATCCTATTCTCGGCTCCTGAAATAAAGTTGAAAATTTGATTTTTGGCCAGCTTTTTTCGATTTGGGACCACTGTGCGTCGGGAGTTGAGCGGAGATATATAATATATATAGACGCTTCTTACACATGATTTATATATATATATATATATATATATATATATATATATATATATAAACTAGCCGGCTAGTGCCGGTCTGCCACATTGCGGACCTCAAGGTCCGCGGGCTCGAGGAGGCGCGGTGCGAGAGTTGCGCGCGTCAAGTTTTTTTTCGCCCCCTCCTACGAAAAACCTTACTCGGCGGCGTAAGGTGAAAGGAAAAGAATAAAAAGGAAGAACGAAAAACTGGAGGTGGTTGGTGAGAGGCGACGGCCACGGGCCTTGACGCCCGAAAGCGAGAGAGTAAGGCTAGGGCCACACGGGCGTTTTTTCGCGACGAAGACTGGCGTCAAGATAACGCTACAAAATAGGTCTTATGTTTCCTTATGGAATATGCCACACGGGCGTTTTTCGCCCGCGGGAGGGACGCATTCTCAAGGTCGAACGCCGCGGCGCGCCGTTTCGAAAGCTTGGCGATGACGTTCGAGGGTGGCCACATGGAGCGTTTTCCCGCCGCCCCTCTGTCGCGGGAAAAAGTATGAAATGTATGCACGTGCAACGCTACCTGTCGGTCGTTTTATTACCGGCTGCGTCTGGCACTCGAGTTTTTCAACGATCGTTTCTAAACGCCTCGTGTGGCCGCCTCTAGGCGTCTAGTTGCACCGGCGGTTTCTTCACGCTCACCATCGTCGCCCCAAAAAACGCTCGTGTGGCCCTAGCCTAAGGGTCTCGCAAAGAAGAGAGAGAGAGAGAGAGAACGTCTAACCAGGAAGGGAAAGGCCTCCCCCCTTTTGATAAGTACTCTAAATTAACTAAAGTGTCTGGTGTTCCGGTGGGGGTTATCCATTGGGAGGGAGATGGTTGTGAAAGTGGCTGGTTATTAGCGATCCTTCCGGTTAGACGATCGTGTTGTGTCAAGGACCAGTACACTAAACTTACTCTTCTGTTGTTAAAGAAGATAACTGTGTTGTATCCCAAGAGCAGTTGTTTTTCTTTTTATTAATTGTTCCCTTTTGATTTTGCTTATTATTGAGGGGGGAATGGATTTGTGTTGAACAATGATGCTGTATGTCCATGATCTAACGCCTGTATATTATGTTAGTTATAGATGATTTTCTCGTTCAAGTAAAATACTCGTCATTGGTTGGAGTTGGGTCTTGTCATTTATCTCTTTAATGAGCTAATTCTCATGCTGTGCAGAGATAGTTCGGTGGTATGCGACTGCACCGAGGAAACCTGGGTGCGTGCAAATCGCTACATTTTGGCGCCCAACGTTGGGCCCGATATTCGGGAGATAACTCGCTATATATTCGAAAGTCACGCGTTCGGGTTAATTCCAATTGCGCGGCTTCCGATATACCCCTGCGGCTCATTCAAAGGCAAAAGCCACAAGTTTGACATCTCGCAGCTCCTTGGTTCAATGAATGTTCGTTATAGTAGTATGTAAGGTTTTCTCCGTTTTGTCTTGAATTTACTGTGGTATTGCTCTTTAAAATGGATGGAGCGGAGGCATTTTCAACATACCGGAATACTAGAGATTCAATTGACTCCGAGGAAGCAATGAATGAGGTGTCCAATTATTTGACCCCCGAATTAAGTAGGCGGTTAAATCGGTTAGATTTGGAAGAACACGTAGTCTGGACGAAACCGAAAACCTCTACTATTACAAACGAGTCGGCCCTTATGGCATTTTTAGTCACAAAATTCAAAGAAATGAACCATAAATGGGACAACCATAGGTCTTGGAGGAGTCTGTCAAAAGGGAAATAGAAGAAATTATAGTAAGGAATGAAACAATCGAGGTGAGAGTTAATTTAATGGCGAGAGAAATGAAAGACGAATTAAACGAAGCGAAGATAAGGATGAATAGTTGGTTTGAAACGCAAATTCCCGAAAATCAAATGAATGAGAAACAGGCCAAAGACGACGGAAGTAAGATTCTTGGCGCGGAAGACGGTCAAACAGAAAGGTTTCTTCTACCTACAGCGGTGGAATATGGCACGCCTAACTATAATATTAACGTGAACAGTTTCTTGCAGAATAATTTCGTCAATAAGCCCGTTTTTAAAGGTTTAAGGACGAACATCCGTTAGCCTTTATATGCGATCTAGAAGATTACTTTAAGGCCAACTTGGTTCATCCAAGGCAAAAGGTCACCGCTTTTCAGTTTTGTTTGGAGGAAAAGGCAAGGGTATGGGCAAAATCCTTGAACCCATTACCAGATAACTATGAGACGTTAAAAGGAGCAATTCTTCGGTTCTATTGGAGTATTGACATTAGACTTTCATACAAGCGTCGAGTGTTAACGGGAAGATATCCCAGAAATGGAACATTTTCGATGAAGGATTACTTTGTAGAGAAAATAGCTGCCGCGAGTTTATGCGAGCCGCAAATTGCTGAATTAGAGTTAATCCATTCGTTGATTAATCATTTTACTTTTAACGTGCAAAACTTGCCGAGGGTGGCTGAACCTTTTAAGTTTAGAGAAAATGCAGCGCATTCTCGGTCATCACGATCTGACGTACGAGAGAATGGCAAAGCCTTCTCTAATCCCGGCGCAGTTGAACTCTGTTTCACGAGAAAACAACTGTTCGCAAGGCACACCTTTTCGAAGGCATAGGCATACTTGGTCGCGTCGGAATTCACCTCGCCCGAATAGGGATGAGGCGGACGCGGGGAGGTCGTTCGAGGCTAATCGTTGGGAGGAGCCGCAAATAGAGACCTGCGCTATCTCGAAGACGGCGGGTCACAATTTCCCGAAGAGAACATGCGACCAATTGGTTTTCCCGCAGGGAAATGAGGCGCGTTCGACGAGAGACCTTTCCCCTCGTCGAACGGAGAAGCCACCGTCGTTAGAGTCTCGATGGTGATCACGGTAGAGCGGGAAGGAGATAGTTTCCGAGAAGGGGAAACGGTAAATGATATGATATTCCCTAAGCTTGCACCTGTGATCCAGATACGAGTAAAAAATACAAAATTACGCGCATTAATAGATACGGGAAGTCAAGTTTCGGCTATATCCGCCGATGTTTATGAGCTCTTGAAATGTCAAGGTATTGATTTACCGTATTTTCCAATTAACAGAACACGTGTTATATGCGCGAACAAACGTAAATCATTACCCCACACCGAACAAATATTCCTTGACTTTCTGATTGGTGATCGTTCTCTTAGAGCAGTGTGCTTGGTGATAAGAGACTTGATTAAGCCGCTAATGTTTGGAACGGATTTGTTGGATGAATATCTAGCGGTGGTCGATTTTAAGAATAGGTGAATCACTTTAACGCTTGAGAGCGGTAATACCTTTAGAAGCGACTTTTCGTCTCCCACGGAGAACGAACCGGAGACGGAAACATGCTATTCATAATAATTGAAATATCTATACCCCGAATATGGAGAAAGTCGTGTTGGCCACATCAGATTTTTTTTCTTTTCCTTTCACCTTAGGCCGCCGACAGAAATGAACAGACACACACACACATAGGCGGAGGTGAAAATATGAAGGGAATAGAGAGAGAGAGAGAAAAAACACTCAACGAGGCTTGTTCCTGCTTGCATGTGTACCGCTCTAAAACCGTAGAGAGCGCCCAGGCAGTTCCGGTTCGCGGATGCAAAACTTTCTCTGCTAATTAAGTCGCTCGCGGTGCCTCACACTATATCTGTCTCTCTCTCTCTCTCTCCGACCCCCCCTCCCCCCCCTGTCTCTCCCTCCAAACCGCACTCCTCCACCCTCTCACTCCTCCCTTCCTCCTCCTCGCTTTGAATATCCTTTCTTTTCGACCGAACGATTTTCGATCTATCTCTCTCGATCTTTCTCTCTCTCTCTCTCGTCCCAAACCCTGCCCAATTTTCTTTCTCCATTTCCTCTCTTTCCGTGCGCGCGCGCACACACCACATACACATCGAAATCACCTCTTTCCCTCTTGGCGAGTCGTTCATTACAGTTTGGACCACGTTTTCCGGTTGCGTGGCGAACGGCAAAATGGATTTTCGGTCAGATTCCCTACTTCCCTAACCTCCCCTCCCCCCTATCTCTCTCGTATCTACCCGCCTCACTTCGTGCCATTCTCTCTCTCTCGTTTCGTATCTCCCCGTCATTCCATTTCCCTCCATTTCCTCGACCTCTATCCCCACCCCTCTCTTCCGTCCTTCGTCTCTTACACCGTCCTATCCCTCGTCCAACCTCCGCGCAGAGGAATAATAACCAAGTCCCTAGTCTCTTTCTCTATCGACGTCCGTCCGTTCTGACCTCCTTCGCCCTCTCTCCTACTCATCCTACTCCGTGTCCTCCCTTTTATTTACGCCTCTTCCCTTCGTCCTCACTCCGCTGGTTTGACACAGATGCATTCACAAACGCGAATGCGGACTCGCTCTCCTTCACCCCTTGCTTGATACGCCTACGTCTCGCGTTGGGGTCGGCGTGTGTGTGTGTGTGGGTGGCTGAAAGCTGAAAGGGGGAATGGGGGAGAAAAGGTGATTATTGTGATACATTAGGAAACATTGCTTTGTTATATGCGCCACGTCGAGTTTCGTTTTTTTTTTACCAGGAGCTTCTCGCTTTTCTTTGCCGTGCTCGTAATTAAAAAAAAAAATTCTTCGGATTTACGGATTATGAATCGCATCCGAGTTTTTCCCAGGTGTTTTTCATTATAAATGAAAATTCTGAGGTCTATAAGTTTTGTAGTTTTGGAATGTCTATGAAATAATTATTAATATTTTCAATGAAAAACACAACTTCTTTTACTTTTAGCCTTGAAATGCGGTTATCTTGTCTAAAATTTGGTTGTAAAACGTGTATTTGTAAAATTTGATTTACGCTTTCTTTATCTTGCTATTTAAACATTTCTCGTCAAAAACTTTGCACGTGTCATAAAGATAAAGTTAACATTCTTAATCAGACGTGAATAATCATGGAAATTAATGTAGGGATTTAAATATGAAAATTTATCGAAACAATGAGAACGTATGAATGACGGAAAGCTAGTGTGTATATATTATACGAGTATATATATATATATGTTTTATCTCTGTGCTTTTAACTTTACTCTCAAACACACTCCAGTTTAAACAAATTTTCTCTCTCTCCGTTTATATAAAATATATACTATGAACACACAACTGATGACAAAGTTCGCCAAATTTATAGGGCTTGGTGGTAAATACCCTTTGAAGGATAATCAAAAGAGATGCTTTGATTACGCCGGAGGATACAATAAACAGGCAATTCCTTTTATTAAACTCGCGATTTTTTTATTCGTAGGGATTTCATATATGGAATTTTTATGGCTGAGAATAGTCATGCATTTAGTATTTCAAGTCATCCGTAAAACGAGATGAAATTTAAATTAGTTTTAATCCATTTATCACCTTATTTATAAAATAGTTTTAAAAATAAAGAATAACAAAAGAACTCGCTAAGATGGGCAATCAATCAACATGAGAAAGTAATGCAACCACTGCATACAGAGGCATGTGTGTCAAACAAAGCAGGATCATTATGTTTTTGAGGAAACGGTAACGTCATTTGGCTTTGTCAGGTATTCGAGTATATGCTGAAAACCGAGGGAGAATTTGAATAAGTCTCGCTAATGTTGAATTTGGATGTTTTTACTTTTACTGATCGCAAAAAACGTCAACCGCAAATTGGTATGCAACGCTAGCGAATGAATTTCAATTAAATCCTGGGACTTCTCCAACTTTCTGCTCTATTAATTTGGCCGTGCTCGAATCAAATTTTAGGTTGCAAATGCAAATTATTCAACTGATTTCATTATTTTCATAAGATTCAAAGGAAAATAGTTCAATGGAATGGAACGCAAAAGGTGTTTAAAACAGTAAACATTTTTAGGTGGATGGGCAATTTTTAACGTTAACATTTTACTGAGATCACAGTTTAAAGTTATAATCTTCGCAGTATTAAAATGCTGATGTGCCAGTGTTACGAAAAACTTGTTTATTGGTAACGTATATATGCATAAAACATTAATTTTTGAAATTCAGTGAACCAAATCAATATGAACTCAGAGAAAAATTACCGTTTGGGTTAATTTGAGTGGGCTACTTAACAGTTATCCTGCATAAAAAAATGTAGTTTTCGTAATTAATTACTCCATACTACTGTTTTTTAAGTTTTGTTTTTAAGAGTTATTTATCGAGAGGTAACATTTCTTCCGTGAGAGCTCTCTCCGGCGTAGTTTGGGTTGCATAAGGTTTGGGATTAGGAGTTGACATTTATTAATTAAACGAGTTACAATTGAGCAGGGATAGCTCTTATTATTAATTATTCCGCCTGGCTATCAATGAACGAAATGCGTATTTTAATGAACGACATAGCTATAATAATTAATCTGAAAATTTCCCGTTCCTTGATCTTTTCTTGAATTTTACTTGCTGAGAAATTTGTATGTGCTAGGTCAATGGTGCTATTCCTGAAAATCTCATTCAGTTCGATCTCTTTTTTGCGCATTTGCTCTTTATCTCTTTTTCTCTCACGCACATTATATAGGGAATTTTCATTTGTTGACTTTTGCAATTCCTCATTTTTCACGGCCGAACTCGCGCAGCGTTTTTTTATCTTCTTTACTTCGGAAAAATATCAAATATTCTTCGGGGGCATTATTAAATCCGTCCCTCAGGGAAGGCAAAGCGTGCTTTTTTTACTCTCATCTCTTTCTACCTCTCTTTCTCTCTCGCATTCCCATCCCACGAAGTTTCCCAGCTGCGGTCATTTTGCTCTTTTCCTACCCGCTCAATATTAGTCCATTTTATGATACCTTGTCCGATATCTCTTTTAACATAGCAAGTATCAGTTATGTGTGGCCGTCGTAAATAAAATATGTCCAGATGAATAAAACCTATCGTTAAGTGTATACTGTTGGTTGAGGCGTGAAATTATATATTTTAACGCCATTGAGTGAGCTATATTATTACCTAGAATTGTATTTATTTATAATTTGATTTCACGGCCTGTGTTACTTGCATGCTGCATCCGTACCTGGAAAGCCAAAATATATTACTTGTAGTATTGGGAATTCGTTCATTCGGTGGACAAATGATTGCTATATTTAGCGGGATAATTTAATAATTGTTATGATGAGATTAAGAAGTCATAGCGGAAATATATAATTTTTAAAAGTGCTCCTACAAAAACTGTTAATAAATTAATTTGATCACTTAAATGGGTTCAGATGTGTACTGATATTTTTTCAGCGATGTTAACAGTAAGCGACTCAAACAGTTGCAGCTTTATATCTTGAAATTAGTTTAAGATAAATGGCGCGGAATACAGCCAGTCGTATGAATACATTTATGAACAGATTTTTGTATTCTTAATAAAAATTGCTAAAAGTACTCTCTTCGTAAGAGACAATTATGAAATATATCTAAATGAAAATGTAAAAGTAAATTTTATTCGTAATAGATGAATTTCTTAAGTTTAGCCTTGATATTTGTTTTTGAGACATCCAATTTATCGTATTTCATTATAATAACATAATTAATTTATATTTCGAGCTTACATTAGTGTTTTAATTTTGCTGATCGTATAATAAAATGAATTTATATAAGAATCAGATTTTGATTGGATTTAATGTTCTCAACGGTAACATTCACTATTAATCATGTAGTCGATTCACATTGGTAAAGTAGTCCAGAAAGAGATAAATGATATTCACCGGAATCATTTTTCAAAAAATGTATCTTTAGCGTCACTTACATCACGCTATCAGTTGATGGATGATCTTCCTCGATGCAATGTTCTGCGGAATGTTGAAAAAATGACACTATTATCGGATAGCACTTGCAGTTTAACATAACTATATTGCTTGCAAAGATAAGCGATAAACATTTTCAGTACATAATGATGTCGATAAAAGAATAAAATTTTTAAATATAATTATAATGTTAATGGCAATCGGGTATACGTTTATTTTAAATAAGAACAAATTTGATACTCCGAACTGAACATGAGTGGGTGTACGAGGTCTGACAATAAAATAACAAGACTATACTCACAGTCAGCACTGTATTAAATTTTATTCTGAAATGCAGTAGTCTCCTTCAAAGTAGTTCCCTCCTACACCTATACATGAATTTCAGCGTTGTTTCCAACTGTCGAAGCACATCCGGAAGTCATTCTCCTGCAAGTTGTTCAGAACGGCCGTCGGAAACTACCGAAACTCTTCCACATTATCAAAATGTGATCCCTTGAGGTGATTCTTCAGGGTAGGGAAGAGGAAGAAGTCACACGGAGCGAGATCTTGTGAGTTATCAGGGTGTTCAAGGACCACGATCGATTTTTTCGCCAAAAACTCGTTGACGGAAACCGCTGTGTGTGAGGGCGCGTTGTCATGGTGCAAGATCCACTTGTCGGGAAACAATACTGGCCTCACACGTCGAACCTGATGTCTCAGACGTTCCAAAACTTGGAGATAAAACTTTTGATTCACAGTCTGACCATGTGGGGCAAACTCTTGGTGCACTATTCCTTTACAGTCAAAAAAACAAATCAACATTTCCTTGACTTTTGATTCTGCGCTTTCTTGGGGCGGGGTGAGCCTTAAGATTTCCACTGCATGCTCTGCCGCTTTGTCTCAGCGTCATACTGAAAAGCCCAACTTCCATCCCCAGTGAGGACTCTGTTCAGCCTTTCTTCACTCTCCTTGATTCGTTGCAAAAGATGAGCTCAAACTTCCCTTCTCTGCTGCAGTTGTTCGTTACTGAGGTTCTTGGGCTCCATCTTCGCGCAAACTTTCTTCATCCCCAAATTTTCCGTCAAAATCAATCGTATAGCCTCTCTATTGATATTCAGTTCTTCTGAAATCATTCTGACACTAAGATGTCAACCATTCCGCACCATAGTTCTCACCTTTTCGTCGTTTTTATCCGATTTTGATGTTGTCGGCTGTCAAACTCAACTTCGTCCCTTCCTTCGCAAAACCGTTTACACCATTCAAAACCATGTTCTCTTGACATAACTACTTCTTTATACACTTTATTTCAAAGATTTGTTGGTTTTTTCCTAGTTTTAACAAAAATTTCATGTTGCTTCTTTGTTCAAAATATTTATCACCCATTTTCGTGACGAGCTATCCAAACACTACTTCAGTTAAAGCACAACAGCTCTGCACCCGCTAGACTTGTCAAGACAATTTTACTACTATGTAACGTTCAGACATGTACCTATTGTCTGCAACAATCGTCATTGGTCCAGTGTTACCATACGCTATACAGTGTTGTCAGTCTCGTTATTTAATTGTCAGACCTTTTATAATAAATATTACAAGCCAAAGCCACAAAAAATTGGGGTTAAAATCAAATTTTAGCGTTAATTTTTTTACATTGACCTTAATCATTAGTTATATCAATACCCCTCCCTTCTTCTCTATTAAAAATATCTATGGTTTGAAGAGAAATTGGAATTAACAAAAAAAAGGAAAGGAAGAATTATGATTCGTCAAAAAATAAAATCATAGGTAATGGACAGCCTAAATATTATCAACGCAATAAAAGTAAAGAAGAAAAATGTTGTGAAATTAATTTGATGTTTCGGATTTTTCTCGAAAACTATTGTTTCGAAAATATGCACTCACATCGAGATATTTCGATAACGCATCACCAGTGGAAGGAAATACGGTGTGTTAAACAAGTCTCTCGTGGTGATAGTCGGTAAATTTTTTTGAACAACTCCTTTCAGCTACAGGGATCCACATATATATTATGTAACTATAGTTAAGGCAAATTGTTATAATTATTTAAAAAATTGACCTTTACTAATAGACTTTAACGCGCTTATTTAATGCTCAAGTCTCTGTATACTATAAAGAGTTTAGGATATGGCAGACATTTGAAAATAGGGAAGTACTCAGAGCACTGCTACAGTATTTGTTTGTTGTTTCGTGTTGTTATCTATATTATAAAGGGCGTAGGCGTCTTTCTTTCTTGTTTTCTTGTCTACACACTTTTGAAGTCACTGTTTAGACGCGATTTAGGATAAATTTCCGAGTAGGTACGAGTTTTAAATTTGGCAAGAATGCACGAATCACGCATTAAAAGGCAATGACGAAAAAAATCTCGAAAAAAAGACCCGGGTTCGACTCCAGGAGAACATTTCTGTTTCCCGTAAGAAAACACGTAAAATGCGATATTTCGGCGTGCAGGCTTTCATTCTTTTGCAAATTAAAATTAGAAAAAACTGACATACAATTACCGTACGTAAGACTGTTTTAAAGGAGAATTTACGAGCTTTCTTATTCTTATGGTCCATTTGCGCCTTCCGTTCGAAGTGACTTATATTTAACGAATATGTGACAAATTTTGACCAAATATCGCGCTTTTATCGACAAGTTTCCTGGACAACGAATGTCATTGTTGAGACTCGAGATTCCTATTATTACCTCAATATTCATACGTCATCTATATATCTGTACATATCTATAAAGAAAAGTGTTTTGTATGTATATATGTTTTTTTATAACTCAGTAACTACAGCACGTAGAAACAAGGGGAAGGTGTCATTTTAATCACAATAAAGAGTTAAGTGGTGTAGTAAGGTTTTTATACCGATTTGAATAACATTTATAAATTTAAAAAATATTTTATTTTTTCATTTTCTCAATTTGAATAACATAGGGATGAGTGCAGCTTATTTTTCATTTGAATTTTTAAATTACTTATAAACATGGTATGAACTTGAGACTTGGATGGTTCTATGAAGAAAAGAATCGAGTTTATTTTTATAGAAAATGTAATCCGAATCCTGATCGAATTAGCGTAAAAATGCGTTTAGAATCAGAAAAAGACGTGATGTTATCAATTTTATTACAATACCAATTATAAGCTACCATGACAACTCCTATTTTCGCCGAAGTTGAGAGTCCAATGCATTTACATATAGTATTGGAAAAAATTTAAAGTCATATCGTTTTTCAATTTCTGTGTGCAATTTTGCTTTGTTTACATGACAAACTAATATTTGTTGATTTTAACTGAAATATTACTAATAAATAGTTTTTAATGATATTTTATTGTGGCCTAGAGTTATCCAAAGGAAACTTTTTTTAAAACTACGTAAGTAGCATAAATAATCAGACGTAGATTTTCCACAAATTGCGATTGGATAAATAGTTTGTTTCCAAAGTATTGTTGACATTTTCTCGTAATAGAACTCATGGATTAGAGAATCGAGCTAATAGTCGGAGGATAATATTTACTCTGTGGTTTTTTAACGTTCTCTATTTGCCTTTATTGTCTTTCGTTAAATTAATTAATTTCGTTTGTTCCTTTGTTCATCCATTTTCTGTTGATTATAGTGTTCTTGCTGGTTTTACGTACAGTTTTCCTTTTGAAGATATCGTCACGAAACTTCGCATAGGTATGTAATTTACCCTGCGGGTAACATAGGCTATATGACGATAAAAAATTTGGGAGAGGGAGAGTTTAATTCATTAAATATTTTCCCATAATTTACAGGTAAATTTCGATTTTTCACAGAGAAAAATTTTCTTCATTCATCTAATAGGTTTTCTTAATTTTTGCTTTATTGAACGGTTAAATCTGTGTAATATGTTATTCTTGCGATGTTTACATGTTACACGGTCGAAGTTTTAGATTCACTAAATCCGTTGAAATTAAACGGACACTTTTGCTAGTGGGATATAAATGCGTAGATGTATCGGGCGAGAGGGAGGGAGAGAGGGGGAGGGAGGGAGGATACGTAAATATAATTTTCATTCCCGTCATATTGACGAGCATTTACGCTATGTACTTAAGCATTGTAGAGGAAGAGGTAGCAAGAGGAGGGGAGGGACGGAGAAGGGGGGAGGGGAGGGAGAAAGGAAGAGAAAGACGGAGGAGGAGGAAGGGGAGGGAGGAAGGAAGGGAGGGGGATACGGCATTATAATTTTCTTTCCCGTCATATTGACGGACATTTACGCCAACAATAAGTATTCAAGTGTTGCGGATATGACATTTAAAAAATAATATCAGTAAAGCTTCTCTGTGTTTATTATCCGAAATGCTGGCAAAATTTCAATTTTGAAATGCAATTTATATTTCTAGTAATTACCCGTATTAATTGCCCGTTAAAATTTAACGGGAGAATTACGATCATTCGAATCATTCAGAAAGCGAACCGCTTCAAATGTAATACATCCGAATACTCTAAATAAATATTCTATAAGGTCATCGGGATTTTCTGTGATGGTGAATGATGGCATCTATAGATATGTACCTTGTTTTTTTCTTACGGTGTGATTGCCAGTCTCTTTCTCAGTTGTTCTTTTCCTTCGTTTACCCGATTGTTTCTTAGCTTCGCGACTTGATCTGACAGTCCTTTAGTTCGTTGTTTGTTAGTTTTAAATCGAACGTTTTGGCGTTTTTCTTAGAGCATAATCTAACGTTGTGTAGTTAGTTTCATAATCAGAAAACATTCAATTTACATACAACAATCCACACGGCCTACAATAAAGCGAATCGTAAATAAATATTGAAATCAACGGAATAATGAGATAGTCTTAACGTTATGTAGTTTGTTTATTTTATAATTATTATAACGGATATATTCTCAGGTTCATGCCTATCTAACGAAGTACATGAATATATCATTGGTAATTTTAAGATTAATATTAGATATGGAATCTAATATTGTATTTATTATACAACTCAATAATAAACAAAACTGGCAGAAAAAAACAACGCAATACTTACCGTTTTCCGAATACTCAAGTTCGATATAAAAATTTGTTAATTTGAGCTTCTTAATTTAAATAATAAGAAAAATGTACATACCTTTATGTTTACTTCGTTTACACTTACGTAATAATCAGAAGAAACTCTATATGTATTGTATTTCTGTTTAACTTTGCATAGGTTTTTAAAAAGATAAATTAGTTGATCAAAAGTAAGAAAAATATTGGTCTAAAGATTGTCACCACGATGTACATTTTTGCAACCAATCCGTTGTGAAGCTTATATTGATGAATCTATCCATTCTCATGCAAATAAAATATTAAGTATGTTTAATAGAAATTGTGGCTTAGGTTCACTATTGTGCTCCCCACTCTCGATGGGTTGTTGACGTAAATGTGGCGCTGACCTATCGGGCAGAATGAGAGCTAAGTCCTGTGGCGACATTTACCTACACAATCACTTACTTGGATTTAATAACTTTTACGCAAAACTGATCGGCCTGTCCCGGCATTTACCAATCCGATCACCGGACAACGGGGAGGGTTAGTTTCGTTCCAGGGAGGCGAAGGGCGCGATAGCGCCCGGAGACAACTGATATAAAAATAAAGCGAGCCGAAGGCTCGCCAGTATCCTCGATTACCAGGCAAAATAATAAACAAAACAAATTAATAAAGAAAAGTTTTAGCTGTTGGCAAGTTATGGAAGCACAATAGTGAACCTGTTCCGAAATTGTAAACTATTAGGCCGTTTTACAATCGCGATATAAATATCAACCATAATTATAATTCTGATATAATCAGTTTGAAAGAGCATTTCACGCAATTAAAAATGTAGAATATAATGATTTTACTTACAAAAAATCTGATGTGGCCAACACATGACTTTCTCCATATTTGGGGTACAGATATTTAAATTATTATGAATAGCATTATGAGGCAAAATTATCATTTCGTATCGTAAAAGAATACAGTCTTCCTTACTGCCGTAAATTACGTGTATTTTGAATGTGTTTACAGAATTCTCCGCTATATGGTGGTGGCGCTATATACTGGAAATTTAAGAATAAGTTAAATATCTCCGAAATGGATGATTCTACGAAAATTTGTTTCAAACAAAACTTGGAAGAAGTATTATTCTCTACAACTTTGGTCCTCACGAAGATTACCAATTACGACATTTTTAAGGAGATATTTGACGGAAACCGAAAAACTGATTATCGTTATAATAAAAAGCAATTCTCTGTCTATAACGCCAACTTTTCTGTCTATAACGCTAACTTAAACTCTAATAGCTCGAGAAGTAATGAAGATAGAAACTCGAAATTTGGAAGGGATGCTTGATTAACACTTTTTCAGGTGATGACGAATTTAAATCGCGAAAAAATTCCTTGGTTCGACTCCAATGGAGGCATTTCCATTTCTAATTACCTTACATGTAAAACGCGATTTTTCGACGTGCAGGCTTTTATTCATTTGGAAATTAAAATTAGAAGGAATTAACCTACGACCTTCGGATTTGAACCATTTTGAAGAAAAAATTATAAAGTTTCTTATTCTGTTCATCTTTTTTCGCCCACAATTCGAAATATCTCGTAAAACGCTTAATTTACATATTTTATGGAAATCTTGCCATTTTAACGTAATGTTGGCATGGTGACATTATATTGTTAGACCTCAAAATCCTATTGTTAAATCAATCCGTATGGGTGTAGCCTGCTTTGAATGTTTTTAATACTAGTAGGGATGGAGAGAGAGGGAGGAAGGGAGAGGGAGGGAGAGAGAGGGAGGAAGAGAGAGGGAGGAAGATAAGGTTAACTAAAGATACCCCGTCATATTGACGGGCAATTACGCTAGTTTATAAATAATTTCTAAACCATAACTGCTATGGAAAATTGTTTCAAATGAAAGTTGTAGAAAATTACATTCTCTATAACATTTGTATAGAATTGTATATACAATAATGATGTTTTAACGGAGAAATATCGCAAAAACCGAATCGGTTTTCGAATAAACCTCGACTTCCGGTTAACCGTTATTGTCTAAAAACCACTCAATTCTTTGTGCTCATGCTGAAGTGTTACATATGAAGTTTGGTAACGATACGACAAGTACCTTTTGAGTTAGAGCGCCCAGAATCACATACATCCATCCACACACACCAACACACACATACTTCATTCCGAAAATAGTCTAAACGTGTTCTAATGGCCTCAAAACGTGTATTTCCGTTAAATCTCGAAGTCGATTATTTGCGTGACCACAATATTCCATTCCTACGTATGGAGATAATAAAAAGGGAAGATTCCAGCTCCAATAGACGAAAGAAGGTTCATTTCTTTCGTCAGTCGTTATAAACGCTTCCCACACGAGGTTTCCTGAATAATAATCAGTATCTATTTACGTTGCTATCCGTAAACATCCATCGATACGTTGCTTAAAAGTACGAGGCGAATAACGCTAAACTTTAGTCTATTTGTAAGCTTCATTGAAGCTAACTGAATAATCGGAGGTGACAAAGACGACCGCCTTGGCAACGCCCGGAAAGAGTACAAAAAATCCACAAAATTTCGAAACAAATAGCGTATTTCTGAAAACTTCGACCGTATAACGTGTAAACATCGCAGGAATAGGATAGTATAGAATGTTATTCGTCGAATAAAGTGAAAACGAAAAAAATCGGTGCTTATTTACGTATTTTGATGAATGAAGGTAAAGAAAACTTGCATGTCAAGAAATCGATTCATACGTGTTATCTTATGGAAAAAAGTTAATCCCCCATGTTGGCAGTACTGACTAATCCTGGTTGACCAAACCTTGACCATTCACTAACAATAAGTTAGGATATAAACAAGAAATGTACCAAATTTGGTTGTTCTAGCTTTTATCGTTTAGGAGTTCCATGAACAAACACACACGCACACACACAAACTATAAAATGTATAGTAGAAGATTATTAAAGATATTCAAAGATAAATCCATCATAATAAAGAAATATCGTTCACAGTTTGTCAATATATGGCATTGAAGAAAATGCGGTGTCAATGGCGGTTGCGATGGAAGTTAATATTGATCATTGCCAAAAAAAAAGAAGATAATATGTGGGTTTAAAACATACGTACACGGTAATTTGGCATATATTTGATTTCTCTCTTTTAAAAAATATTAAACTCTTTCTGAAGTACGGATATCTATGTAAGTCCCGAGATCGTCGTCCGAATGTAACATTTTAAAATGTAAATAAAAAATGGTATGCACCGATTCCCATGAACATCTTATGGAGGAAACGAATACGCCTGAAATCGAACCAATAAACTTGTGAAAAATGAGCACACGTAGCATCCTCACGTGAGTCTAAACTTTCAAACTATACTACATTTAAAGGGGTTTTATCTTCCATTTGCGTGAAAAAGAAAACCGTTCATACAAACAAACACGCAGAAATAATATAAAAGATTTCAAAAACATTTATATAAGGCTAACGAATATATGCTTCATTTATTTGACAAAAATAACGTTTTCACTCTCATTCAAATATTTATGCATCTAAATAAATCAGTAGCTGAAAATGCAACAGAAAAGTATGCAGATACTCTTTAATAAAATTAAACTTCATGATTTCATGGGAATCTGCAACTAAAATATCACAAAAAATTATCTCAGTGAATAATGTATTAGTTTCATATAGAAAGAGTTTAAAATAATCTGATGCATCTGACAAACATGCCATTCCCTATAATTTGCACTTCGAGAAAGACGTCTTCATTTTAACTTTTAAAGTGTATATGTATAGTTACTCATTAAAGTTTATTTCGTCACTAATGCGAAAATTAAAAAAAACTTTTCTGGAAAGGTGTTCCTGTGTATGGCGCTCAATAAACTGGCACCGTTTAACTAATTTATGTTTTTAAATGTCATGAAGTTGAGAAAATATGAAACCCTTATTTCATAAGATCCCAATACTTTTTTTCAGGAAATACTGCCCGTTATCTTGCAAAAGGGCGTCGTAAAAAATCATAGCATAGAAGAATATAACGTCTCTTCTCATTTTACTTCCCATTTTGTTTTTCCATTATTTCGTCTTCTACGTTTACGTCTTGTTTTTATTCTCCCAAAAATTGAACTTATCGTAGCAGGTGCTGTTATGAGAGGCGCGGAGAAAGGATGCAAAGTGGTGGGGCCGATGAGATTACTTGCCATTTGTCACTGTAATTTGTTTAGCTCGACTCAATGTCTCTCTCGAGTCGGCTTAGCGTTTAACGGTTAGATGGATCGCTTATGCCGAGCGATGAAAAATGCTTTGGCGTAACATAAATATCGATTAAAAGGGATGAATCCGAATCTGCTTCCTCGCTTGCCCATAGGCTAGAAGAGCAATTAACGCCCAAACGATTTCAAAGAGAAAATTGCTTCGTCACTGGTCTGTACGTTCGATAAATGTAATGAAAACTAACATCATCCGCTGCAATTTTCAGTATCCGTGGATTTGGACCAAACCAAAGAATGGCTATTTTTTATCTTAACTCATATTTTCTTATGTCTTTATAAACGTTTAATTGTAATTTCGAAAATTGTTGGAATAATAATCCCTAGCAGATATAAATTACTCCTTTTAAGTACTTTGATATTTGAATGCTATTTTTTAAGCTTAAACGTTGTAGGTGGTGATAGGTGATTTCTATAGACATACAATTGCTGAATATATTAGTTTCTTGTATCGTCACTTATTTTAACTCATAAGCTAAGGCCTGCACTTATATAGATTGTGAGCATCTGAAGCATATTTTAATTCTTGAAATAGGAACATATTTTTTTATAACCTGTGGGTATGTATGTGATTGTGGGCGCTCTAACTCAAAAAGTACTTGCCATATCGTTACCAAACTTCATATATAACACTTTAGCATGAGCACAAAGAACTGCTTAGTTTTTGGACAATACCGGTTAACCGGAAGTCGAGGTTTATTCGAAACCCGATTCGATTTTTGCGATATTTCTCCGTTAAAACATCATATTGTATATACAATTCTATACAAAGATTATAGAGAATGTGATTTCCTACAACTTCTATTTGAAACAATCTTCCATAGCAGTTATTGTTTAGGAATTATTTATAAATAATCGGTTTTTCGGTTTCCGTCAAATATCTCCTTTAAAACATCGTTATTGGTAATCTTCGTGAGGACCAAAGTTGTAGAGAATAATATTTCTTCCGAGTTCTGTCTGAAAAAAATTTTCGTAGAACCATCCATTTCGGAGATATTTAACTTATTCTTAAATTTCCAGTATACAGCGCCAGCACCATGGAGCGGTGAATTCTGTAAACATATTCAAAATATACGTCATTTACGGCAGTAAGGACGACTGTATTCTTTTACGATACGAAATGATAATTTTGCCTCATAATGCTGTTCATAATAATTTAAATATCTTTACCCCAAATATGTAGAAAGTCATGTGTTGGCCACCAGATTTTTTTTATTTCATGAATACAATATTTTATATATTCTACGTATATGGAGAAAATAAAAAATACAGAAACAGCTCATTACATTCAATCCATTATGAAATCATTAAATTATTGACAGGACATGACGATGTAGTTACCGAAACACCTCATTCAAATTTAATTACAATCAAAGAACATTTCAATCCTCTGTATGCAGACCGAAGTATATCGCGTCGCAACAATTAACCTAACGAAAAACATCCGAATAGGCGATATGCACGCGTGCAAGAAAGCAACACGCTCTGCTTCTCCGAGAGAGAGAAAAAGAAAATTTTTACGTTCCGCGGGATGCTCCCCTACGCGAAGGAGGAAGAAGAAAATAGCACAATAAAGGTATGGCGCGGGTAATTAACTTAAGCCTCCTTCCGCAACTTGAAATCACCTTGTAACTCTCTCCCTCAACCACTCCTGCTACATGCCTTCTCCATCCACTCTCCCAAACCTCCCGAAACCGTGACTCCTCCTATCCCCTTCCGCGCACTCTCACTCCAGACCTCCTCTTCCCGGAGACCTCCTTTGCCTTCAGGGAATGGACTTCACTCCAAGAAGTGGAACTTCGTTTCCTCGTTCGTTACCCGAAAAGGGCCCTGAATCGTCTCCCTCCTCCTACTCCTCCGCTGTCCCACCTTCCAGCCATCCACTCCGCTCCGAGGGCGGACCTCCTTAACCCTCCCTCTTTACTCCTTCTATCCACTACCTCGGGCTTCCGCTAGCATCTTACCTCGCCACATCTCATGTCTACCCTCCCCCCCCCGGTCCCAACCTCCCTCCCCCTCCATCCCTTTCCTTCTTTCCCACACATCTGTGCCCTTCTTATCCCCAAGAGCCTTTCGAACTCCACCCCCTCTCCTTCTCACTCTAGAAGAAGCGTATCTTTTCCTTTCCGATCCACCATTCCGACCTCCTCCACCCTCCTCCTCACTCTCCCTGCTTCTCCTAGCCAAACCAACCTTACCTTTAAACTTCTTCCCGTTCCTTCTCCGAGAAGAGAAAATCCTCGAGGAAGTGAAAATACTCCTTTCCCCTTCCTGTGTACTCAATCTAACCTATCTATACCCATACCTCTTCCCTTTCTTTCTCTCTCTCTCTCTCTCGTCTTTTCCAGCCCTTTTCTTCCGTTAGCGGCGTACCCTTTTTCTCTTCCACATTTCCCCTCTTCTCTCTCTCACACCTCTGATCTTCCCCCCCTCACCCCTTTTCTCGCCAATCCACTTCCCGAAACCTACGACCACCCTTTTCGACTTCTTAACTGGATCGGAATCCTCGTTAAATGGACCGGGCGTAGGTGATGGAAATCCCATTCGACTGACGCCCCCTACCCCTCATCCACCCCCACCTCTTCTCCTCCTCCAGCATCGCTTCAGGACACGTGCACCTCTGGGAATTCGGCAACCGAATTGTGGCGAGTTTCTCCGGGAAAAGTCCATGCTCTCTGCTCCTTCGCCACCCGGCGATTCTATCCCGTTACTCGCGACGGAATCGGCGATCGAGTGGTTTTTTGGATGATCTGGTGTTTCGCGAGGGATTTCTGGTCGATCTCTGGGTTTATGTGTGGAAGGGAAGAAGGTATCGATCTCTCGACGAATCAGTGCGATTCTCCTTAAAGTTTAACCGACTTGCGAACTTCCCTAAGGCAGCGTTCTTTGTTTCAGACAAATAAGGGCAGAAGATCCAGCTGTTTTCGTCTTTGCTTCTGAGAACATCCGCGTCGTTGTAGTCTTTAATCGTTTGGGGAATTGGAAAGACAAAAATCAATATTGGAGCGCTACAACTTCCCGTTGTTTAATTCTCAAACGGAATGAAATTTCGAGTTAAATAAAACGCGGAGAGGTTTTTCTGCCCGTTATGTGTTTTACTATGTAAATACTAATTACTAGAGTAATTCCCGTTGAAATATCAACGGAAGAATTATAGATAGATTGATTATTAATATTTGCATTTAAAATAATTAATAGCACACTATTGCATATGAAATACTTCGTCATATATTACATTTCTAGTGAATATTGTGTTGTCGTTTAGTAAATGCCTTTGGTTTTTATTTTCGGCTATAAAATTCTGATATTCATCTCCCACCTTGTGCTCGTCAATGCTACATATAATTGTCGGTGTGCAAAGACAGGGAAATAATTAGGTATATGTATACATATATAACGTAGGGAAAATAATTAAATTTCGTGCGCTTAACGTTATGATTGTTTTAAAATTGGATCGAAAAGTTTTAATGGCGAACGCGATCGACAATAGAGAGAAGGAATCTCGACATAGGAAAATTCCGTGATTGAGTATTGCTTTATCGGATTAGATTTTCAAAAGGGCAAAATAACCCAAGGTATTGGTGTACTAGCCATTGTATCCCCTTAGTCTATCTTCTGCATTAATCTCTCCTTCGTTTGGATTAAAAGATTCATTCTCTTATAACACTTAGGAAAATATGGTTGCTTAGTTCGCTTTAAATTAATACCTTTAATTAAAGAAGTTTTATTTTGGTCTTAAACTTTAAAAAGTAGTAGGTCTTTTTGTACGTAAGACTGTAAAATTTATTTTTTTAGTTCATTACTCTCATATTCTTCGAAATAAAATAGCAAAAAAAAAACTTCCCCATTGCTCTTACGTGTGTGTTCGAGAGTTATGAAATTCGATAATGGTGATTCGAAAATCACTTTGGAAAAAGTATATAATGAAACTGAGATTGCATTCAAACGGTCCAATGTTCAATTTTAACGTGTGCGCGTACATATATTATATATCTAGTTGGATATATGCTTACAGTCATACTGACCAATAATTTATATTTATAATATTTTGGTAAAAGTATTTCCTTATAAATTCATGCATATTGTTCAATCCTCTGATTAGAGCACCTGAATTTCAACTATATCTGTAAGTTATTGAAAACCTATGAAATAATTCATTGAATTTGTTCCTGTATAATGACGAAGACATACTTAAAATTTGATAGGTAAAATGAATGCAGGTTATTTAAAACATCTTTTTTTGCATTATTAAAATAAATAGAGTAAATTCCCATAATCCATAGGTGTGCATGCGGCCCCATGAGAGCGTGTCGTGCAACCCGCGAGGCTGTTACGAAAAGGAAATCCGTAAAATGTATCATACAAATTCATATTTTAAAATTCATGTTATAATAATAAAGCATTTAATATTGAAATATTAGTTATTAAGCTACAATTTACGAGAATTATTACAGCAAGAAACATTTCCGCCAAATATTTTTCAGTAAGATGTAAAAGTCGCAAATTTCAACTTTAATTTGAACCTGTGTTGTAATTTGATGTGGAAACTGGATCAGAGAAATTGTAATCGCCCTTAATGATTTCGCGGAACGTTTATTTTTGGTCTTCCGTTGAATAGCTACATGGCCGCACCGCTATCACTTACGGTAACGAAGGTTGAATGGAACGGAAACAAAACGATGTTGAAAAGGTGAAGAATAAATTCATCATGCTGCTTAAAATTATTGTTGGTTTCTCGGAGATAGCGTGGAAATGTTCAAAATCGTGCAAAATGTAACGATTACGCTTTCATTTTGAAAAACCTACACACATGTTGAAAAATAATCTGTAAAACATTAAATCGACATTAATTGATGATTCTTTCGGTTTTCAAACATCGAGAAGCGATTCGGAAACGTTCGCGTCTGAGATCTTCAGCGTAGGACAGCAAGAACGCTCATTTCTATACGTAGGTTTCCATCAACGAGTTTAAAAAAAAAACCCGAATACTTTTCGGAAACTTTCTCACGTTCCTAGAGGAGGAAGAATGAAAACGAAACAATGGCCGTGCGAAGCGTTTAAAAAAAAAAAAAATACCCCGGTCGGTTTCCCGGTTATACAAGGTAACAAGTTTCAATCACACGACTGCTCGGGAATAGGAAAAGAGGTTTGAAAACTTTCCTTCGTCTTTGAAGCGAGAGATTTTTATACCTACTCTTTCCCTCTTTAAAATATCTCTCTCTCTCTCTCTCTACGCTCCATTCCTCTCACTCTCCTCCGCTCTCTTCATCTGGGCTCGGTTTCCTGAGTGCGGAGTCTTGTAAGGCAGATCGCGTCCAACGGCAAATCCACTCTCGCGCACGTCCCGAGTGCCGCTAACTTCTCTGCCAAAGCGAGACTGGACCAAGTACTTCCTCTTCCCTCCTCCTATATCCCTTCTTCTCTCTTCCCGCACTCTCTCTCTCTCTCCACCTACCTTGTCCAGTCTTCGCCGACCGTTCCCCTCTTTCTTTCACCCCCCTCTCTCTCTCTCTGGGAAAGCATTGGCTGCCCCAAATTCGTACCAATTACGCCCTCTCTCACATTTTGCCTCAATTACGCCTTACCACGAAAGAGCGGACGGAAAAAGAACTGAGAGGAAGGAGAAGGGGAGGGAGAAGCTTTGGTGGCTGGCTTTCCTCGTTGCTCGCTCGCTGCTGTCCGCTGGCTCGCTCTCTTGCCTCTTTTTTTCCTTAACTCCTCTTATTCGGGGGTAAGACCGCGCACGCCATTTTGCCGCCGTCATTTTCCACTCCTTAGATAAGAGAGAGGGAGAGAGAGAGAGAAAGGGGAAGCGGGAGATAGATCCTCTTCCCTTTTTTATTTATTTTTACCCAGTTAATTGGCTGCCGTCGTTTTGGAACGTCTTCCAGGTATATAAATCTCCTTCCTCTTCCTGAAAAATCTTATTTTCTTTCTCTCCTTACCTTTTTTGCCTATCTTAGTTTTCTCTTTCGTGACCATAATTCTTCTTCCCTCTCACGACCCTCTGCGTCCCTACCTCTCTTTTGCGCTTCAATTTTCGATCTTCTCCTCTTTCTTTAACGCCGTCTCCATGACTTCCTTTATCTTTTCTCTTCGTCGTCATTTTTTCTCCCTTTTCTACAGTTTCATTTTTCGCCTTTGTCTCCCTTATCTCTCAAATTCCTTCCTCTTTACTCTGAGCTTCCTTTCTCAATATCCCTCCTTTTCAATTTATCTCTCTTTATTCTTTTATTGTAACTTGAAATTTCATTCGTTTATGTTCGCTTCCCTTCTTACCTGTCTCTATACTTTTTCCTCCCACTTTCATTTTCATCGTGACACCCTTATCGTAATCGTTACTCATCCGCCTTCCTCTTTTTCTCCTTTCTCTTTCTTCCTCTCTGCTTTTTAACCCTCTCTCTGTCTCTGCCTTAAGCTTATTCCTACTCCCTCCGGCCTCCCCATTTCCTTACATAATCCGGCCTTTTATTATAAACCCCCGCGCCATTCTTTATTTTTTTTTTCGGATGTCTATTCTTTCATTCTTTCTCAGTTATCGATCACGCGTGCGAAAAACTCCCAGGTTGCACCCGCCCGGCTAACGTGCTTCATTTACATCCTCCGTCATCTCCTTACCGCACCCTCTAGCTTGATCCGTCAATTTTTTCCGATTCGATAGAAGGGGAGTGCTCCAAGGGATCTTGCGATTCCCATCCTGGCCAGTGCAAGTTAACCGTCGTCATCTAACACGGATAATACCCCTCCTTCAAACGTTTATTCCATGTTTAGCAAAGCAGTCCAACCATTCCGCCACCCTTTCCGCCCACTTCCGTCTCACCCGACCAAACCTCTCCCTTCCATACCTCCATAAGATTCCATCTCAGTTGGATCGATAAAGTCCCTCCTGTCACCAGGGGCACACAAGTCCGAATAAACTAGTGGGAGGACCTACCTTCCTCTTTTCCCCCTCTCCACCGTCTCAAACCTCTTCCCCACCTTGGCCTTTCTCTTTCTTTCTCTCTCTCTCTCCCTCTCCCTCCTTCCGTGTCTACCTCCCGGCGTTGTGGGGAGCAGCACACATTCCTGGCACAGCCCGACGGAGACCCTATGTCCTCCTCTCTCCCCCTTCCGATTTCTCCTCCTTCCCCGACCTTTCTCCCTTTCTCTTCCCCCACCTCCTTCCTACAGAGCACGATGCCTCTCCTTTTGTCCCCGAAACGCTGCGGCCCGGATTTTTCATTTTTCTTCCTTCAACTGTTCGTTTTCTCTGTCTCTCTCTCTCCCTCTCCTTCCGCCTTCTCTCCTGTTATCTTTCTTTCCATCTGTCCCGGCAAATGTCCTTATCCCTTCTCCTTCTCTCCCTCTCTTTCTCTATTTTCGGCATTCCATATCTTTCTACTCTCCCTCCCTCCTCTCTTTTATTTCCGCGAACTGATATAAAAAAACGGGTTTATTTTCCGTCTTACCTTCTTTTTTTTTAAGAATTCGGTGGAGAAAGTGGGAGGAAGTTGAGGAAGAGAACGAGGTAGTGAGGTAGAGGGAGGAAAGGAGAGAGAGAGAGAGACAGAAGGAAGGTTTGGTGGTGCGTTGGTGGAAGTATCTAAAATATATATAGGAGAAAATGAGATGTGGGGTGGGATCTCGTCAGATTTTCATTTGAGCGTTTTGCCTCTTTTTTTTACCTCTTTTCCTTTTACTCTCCACATTTCTCCCTCCGTCTCCCTCTCCTCTTCTCCGTCTATCACTCTCTCTCCTCTCTGCACTCCTGTGGAGGGAATATAGGAGGAGGTGGGAATGCTTTTCCGCTCGAAATTCCCGAATTGGTCATCCAATAACAGACTTATTGAAAACGAAAAGTTTTTTTTATTTAATGCCATTTTTTACCTTCCTCTGCTTTTATGCTTCGCCTCGGCTCATGCCGAATGCTTTTCTTTCTCCCTTTCATTCCATTTCTTTCTCTCTTCTTATCTCTTGTCCTTCTCAGATTCTCTCTTCCTCCAGCTTCCTCTCGATCATGTCCTTGGACCAATGAGAGAGGGAAATAGGTACGATTGAATTTGCTCAATCCTGCGCAAATTACTAGTACGGAGAAAATCCCTCATTTATTTGGGTGTGTGAGAGCACGGACGGGAATTTTTGTCAGGCACTTATTTTTTTTACTTCCCTTTCTCGTTCTCCTTCGCGTTTCTCGCCCGAATTTATTATTTTCCTCATAGAATCGACCATGGACGGATTTATTTTTCGGTTTTGGGAAAAACAGGGGAGCCTGGCTGTGATTCGCATATTTTCTCGAAATTACTTCACGGTATATATTTTTTTAATTATGTCGAGGAAGAAAAAATTCGTGCGGATATTCCGATAGAAAATATTCCGGATTTAGTTATCGTGTTCGAAATAGTCTTGGTGATTTTTTTGCGTTGCTCACCAGAAAAATGCTACATCGAAAGAGTTTTCGCGGAAAAACGAATGCGTTATTTTTAAAACGGGTCCGTACCTTGCAAATCGCATAAGGTTAAAATAATACTTTAAGCCTATATGGCCGCATGACTTATTCTGTACAAACTAAAAAAAGATTTTTCCTGTTAAGACGTATAGCATTTCAGTTTGAGTTAATCTGAAAGCTCTTAACAAATCCAGTACATAAACAAGTTTAATATAATTTCCCTTGAGTTAATTTTCTTAGATGGTATATTCTCGAAAATGACATTTATGTAAACTGAAAATATAAAAAATAATAATAATGTATCTGTGATGTTCTCTCAACGCACCGTTTTCCTTCTCGGTGCATTTATCTAGTCATTCGATTACGATTCAGTATATTTATAAATTGTTTCAAGGTTGAATCTTTTGTGCACAAAATACTCGAAAATAGAAAATGTCAGCCAGTTTAAGTAAATAATTAGGCTATTAAATATTTAGCTTAAAATAAAATTTAATATTATAAAAGGCCGCGGATAGGATGTTTGTTTGTAGTTATTGAAGATACCTAATTTATAAATTATACTTATATTATAAAGCGAAATCAATTATTCTATTTTGATCATGTTTTAAACTTATTGAAAATTTTTATCATCTTGGGATACACATATTTGTATACACTAGGCAGACAAGAAACCGAGAGAAAGGTCATGTACTTGTGATAATTCATCGGAACATTTTGGATAAAAGTTATAATGCAATTAATAATTCTAAATATAGAAAATTCTTCATTCTGACGATTGAGATGCTCCGAAAATGAAGTTTTAAGAGAATGTAAAGATAAGAGAAGTATTGTTTCCTACATTGCACAAAATTCTAATCGAAAAAGGGCGTATAATGCGAGATTAAATTTTGAAAAAAAAAAACAATGCAGTAACTCAGCATGCGCGCTTGGTCATCCGTAAACCTTACAAAATATTTTAAATTCCATCGAAAACAGATGCGTAAATTGTATAACTTCGCAAAAACCTTCCGCCTCATTGAAGCACCGATGGTCATCTATCACAGGTGGTCACGTCTCTAAATATTTAATGTAAAGAATTTCTTTTTTTATATCTGCGAAATCCACACGTTGACGCTGTTTTCCGCATTTTATTCATCTCTTTTATTTGTCTCCGGCAAAATTCATTAACGGAGCCGAAAAGCTTCCGGTATCTCGCTCATAATCGAATTGTAAAGGCGGAAAATGGACGGAACGCTGCTTTGCGGGAAACGTCGAAAAATTGTTTCGCGGGAATGTAAAAATTGCTCCGATACTTATTTTCGCTTGATTGGTTGCTGAAAAAAAGATCGATTTATGGATCTTTTTGTAAGGACACGGCAAAGAGCGAGGAGAATTTTTTTAATGTCGCGTCGTCCTACTTTATTCCCAAGCGGTGGGTGAGGACAGAGAGGAAAAATGCTCAAAATTTGTTTGACGCTATCCATCGAATCGCCTATTTAAGAATGCCAACGCGTATCGCCTGTCAAAGAATGAAATTGAGCTTAAATCACGCGAAAGCGAAAATGGTTGTAACTTTTGTAGTAGTAATTGGATAACTCTTACAAAGTTATTTCGTGGAAATTAGAGGGCGAGTAGATAAGGTAGTGTGTTATTGGATCATTTTCTAGTTTGAGGTATTATTACTAATAGGATAGTATTATTGCCATTCATAAATGACGGCTAGGAAAGCGCAATGTCTTAGGATTGCAATTAAAAAGTGATAAATATTAGGAATAGTATATATTTTATTATGCTTCTCATATTATAAACTTAGATCTACAATGGTTTTCTAATTAATAAAATTACATAATACTATCTACTGCAAACATTTCTAATTGACAATATCGTTTAACATTGGTTTAAAGACAAAATGAGAATTAATTAATAAGTTAAAAATAAAAAATAATGTATAACTCCCCTTCAATTTAAATATTTTCTTTTAGTTTTTTTCAAAGGAAGGAAAGACACTCATGATGTGAAATTCATTAAAATCGGACTGTCCGCTACTGAATTATTTCCATTACTCACGGTCTTAATTAAGGAAATTCAACTCCTTTATATATAAATTGAATTTTTGTTCCATTTATACAAACACAATGCTGTCCAATATCTAAATCCAATTTGGTTCGCAAAATATATAACGAAGGTTACAACAATACGGTTGTCCTTTGCGACGAAAACCTTCTCGGCTCGACAGAACCGCATACAAAAGGTTATTATTTTAATATAGAACGGGCGAGGAATGAAACTTGACATAAAAACCGTCAGCGCTCATGTTAGGAATAGAATACTGGTCGTTATATATTTCCAGTCGTTTAATACATTTACTCTCTTTATTTTTAACGAGCATATTTGATTCTGTTCTCCATGGCCACTGCTTTGATTAGCATGGCCATGGTTCTCGATACGTATTCAAATTTCTTAGGTGGCCCTTATTCGACATATTTTTATGGACATGGATTTTTACTTTAAAAAGTATAAATTTCTCAATTCTTTTCATAATTTTTACATATTTTATCTGTTACTGCATTGCAGTGTATTTGTAAGAGTCCTACGAGTTTTCCAATTACTTTTGATCTTTAGAGAATCACGGTCCTATTGCTTTATTGTTTTCTCTGTAGTCGGTAGAGTTGGCGAATCGGAAAGACGTTTATTACGGATTATTACTTCCGATGATCTATCATTGGTTTGACTTTTGCGTAATCGAGATACTCAGACGAATATATAATCCAACGTCTTGGATTCGGAATTGCATCCTGCAGCTTGCGAATTTAATGATCCCTAAGTCCATTCTCTTACCCCTTCCGTAAAAGCTCATAGACGAAGCTACATAACACACATAATTGAGGCTTTTCTTTGAAGTCATTAGTATATCATGTTATCTTAAATATTAGAAACTCAACTGAAGCACAAGAACTGTTTTTGATGTTTCCATTATCATTTATCTCGAATTAGTTGCGAAAACTGGTAATTAACTCTTGTAATTTAAATTGGGACGAAAAGAAATTAGTAAAATTTCATTTGATGAAATGAAAGATACTCGAAGTGCTAAAGCAATAATAAATATAATTCGTGCCGTAAATTAAATTTTAGTGCAAAGATAGGTTAACAGAATTATTTAATCCTGAAATGTCTAAAAATGAAATTGCAATCAGCTGAGAAATTTTTAATATTTATTTTAATAAAAGCCTTTGTAACAACCGGAAGTTAACAAGCGCAAACTTTAGAAAGGGGTTAGAAAATAAAAGGCGTCTATTATATATGTATAGGACAGAGTATGAGATTAAATATTTAAATTGAAATTCACGAAGTAGCCTCTCGTTTTTTCCATTTATAGTTTAAATTGTAATTAAAACCTATTAAATATTGAATATCATTTTTTCATAGCCAGTGGATCCATATTTAAGTACATATTTTCAACATAGTCCATTAAAAAAAAGCAGAATTTATTCCGTTCTGCCGTAATGCTTGTCTGCACTATTTATTTTGGATAATATACCCGGTAAATGTGTTCTGAGGATATAGCTGACATAAGTCTTCTCGAAACAATTCGTAAAAGCTTTGGTGGAATGATTTTACTCATACTTGGGGAAGCTTAATAACTTGGAAATATCTCTCCCTTAATAAAGAAATCCTAAAGCAAAAAAAATTAATAGAAACAAAACATAATTAGTGGTAATAAAAATTTTTGAAACATGTGAATGCTCTACTTTTAATAACAGGAAAGATTTCAACTTCAATATAGACTTAATTATGGATGCTTCCCTCAACACGTAAAATGAACGAACATGATTCTTCTGATCATAAACTTTTGAGTTTCAGTTACAAAGTAACCGTTATAATAATGTGTGTTGTTAAAAGTTCTAGAAAGGCACCAACGGCTGATGGATCACATAGAATTTTAAAAAGTGATGAGACGAAATTAAGTTATTTTGGGAATATAACGTACATCTTGCGAAACGTTAAGTATTTCGCGGTGAATGATTTATTTTAGGAGACCTTAAAATCATTTTTCGCCATAACCGACACCCATTTCAGCATTTTATGTTTATGGGAGAACTTTGAAATATATACTTATAGCAAAAAACGTTCCCGCAGTAATTATTTTTACTCGTTATTTCCTAACTAATTAAAACGTTATTTCTATACAACAGAAGAGCTCAGGGGGTCAAAGCTGGACGTAAGGCAGCGTAAAGCCCTCTTCTTATTATTTTGCGAAGGAAAAGGGAAACTTCGAACCCTGGGATTACTGGACGCAAAATTTTTGAAGGTCCGGCGACTCTTAGAAGGGAAGCGTGTCTCTCCATCTCGGGAAAATCCCGGTGACTATCGACGGTAGGAGGGATTCTGGCAACTATTAGGGGAAGCTAAAGGAAGTAGCGAGGAAGATTTTGGAAGAGGAAGCTGAAAGGAGAGAAAAAAAGGATGAGGGAGGAAGAAAATGTGGGCGGGACAGGTGAGGGAGAGGATGAAGGGAATAAAGAGAGAGAAGAAGGGAAGATATGATAGGGGTGAGAGAAGAGAAAGAGAGAGGAAGAAGAGGAAGAGAGAACGGACGACAGAGTGAGGTAGAGAGAGAAAAGAGAGAGAGAGAGAGGGGGAAGGGAAAAGAGTAGGAAGAGAAAAAGGACGACGGAGAGTGGGCGAGAGAGATAGGGTGGATGAAGGAGGGAGGAGACAGTTTGTAGAAAGCAGAGGATCGTTATTTGCACAACCAATGCTTAACCTCTCTCACTTCTAAGGTTCCAGGAACCCCTCAAACCGGCAATGGAAGTAGAGACCATTCTTCACCTCCTGTTTGCCACTCAGATAATGAACTTCCTGGATCATTTTCTCTTTAAACCCCTTAACTCTGATTACTGTCACTCTTTTTCTACTCACGTCTTTAAGACCTCAACTTATAATCTAATCCTAAAAGGAGACCTGTGCACTATGAATTATCTTTATTGGACACTTCATTTCATTGCTAAACATTATATAAGGCACGCTTCATCTAACATTAGCATAGGTCAATTGTTCATAGTACATACAAATGCAATTTATGAAGACAATTTTTCCATTGAAAACTATCATAATTTACGCATCGTGAAAATAATATAAATTTGTTACAATGAGAATTCACCGTCTCAGCATCATCAAATCGAGGCGACAAAATTATATTTGCTGATTTTTTCCGGAAATAACGTCTCCGCTCAAGTAACCTATTTTCATGCAGTTTTTTAATGAAATAAATTATTCATTTAAAGAAATAATATTCTTATATAGGGAGAAAACCTAACTCAATTTCACTGCAGTTGCTCATGGTGGAAATGACTTGTACATAAGTTTGTAACTTAGCGCCATTTATTGATAGTGGTTCGAAATTAATTCTATCTTTGTTATACAACTGACTCTATTAGCTCCGTTGGCTTTAAAAATGGATGAAAAGCCACAAACGCATCTCGGACAGAAAACTGCCGTTATTAGAGGCGATCATAATAGTAGATCATAAAAAAGAAAAAGGATCTTTTTGAGAATCTGCTATACATGAATCACCGCCGATGACAGCAGTTTTGCGTCTAAATACGCATCTAGTTTTCCCAAACTTTTTATGGGTTTAGGAACTGTATAGTTCATCAGTTGGATTACAGCCATATTCCGAGCTCCATAATTCTATTTTGCATTAAAAATAAAATGGTGATTTTGAAATAGCCATAGTTCAAATAAAAACTTCGATTATTCGAAAAATCCCAGTCACGTCTGAGTAACTATATTTTTATGAACGGTATATTTTCGAGATACGCACAAATGTATGTGTGTGTGTGTACATACAGGGTGTTTCAAAAAATGTATGCACATTTTAATAAAGAATATCTATTCACGTATTCATGGTGGAACCTAAATTTAATGTGCCTCTAAGTAATGTAGCATGCACTTAACAGATGACATTAGTAGTTATTAAAAACTGCAATCAGAGCGTAATACAAAATGGCGGAGGTTCGCTTAACATTCGAGTAATTCAAATTAATTTTGAAATGGTAATGGAATTTTGAGAATGTGTGTCAAGTGCAAAGACGAGGCGTGAATTGGCAACTGAGCCTCCAACACGGCTAACAATTTCAAGAATTCGTGATAAATTGAGACTGAGGGTACTGTGCAATACGTGTACAAGCAAGATCTGGGAGACCGCTCATCAACGAATGTGGAAAATCCTGCTATGGTGTTACAGCAATTCACACGATCGCCAAAAAAATTTATAAGGTGCTAGGATGAGCAGGGCAAGTGTACATCGGATTCCCAAAACTGCTGAAAGGAAATGTTATGTGCCGAGACTGGTTGAAGACGATCCTAATTGCAGAGCTGAGTTTTGTGAATGGTTTCAAATGAAGGTGGACGAGGATGCACATTTTGTGGACATGATTGTTTGGTCTGAAGCTCAATGGTACAATGAACTAGCATAATTGCGTGTACTGTACTGGTTTTCCGAAAATCCAACAATTAATGTAATCAAGGCAATGGATTTACCAGGATTTACAGCCTGCTATAGTTTGTCATCTAGGGGTATTGTGGTACCGTACTTCTTTGAAGGGACAGTTATTGGTTCTGAGTACCTTAACATGCTTGAGGTATCCATTGTGCCGCCATTCTTCAGCTGTATGGAGGTGATGAAATTTACTAATAATAATATAATATTTATTTAGCCGCAGCTATTCATCATATATGGATACATACAAACATACAAAAATAAATCTACTACGATATAAAAGTTACAATGCATTACTGAGCTCAGCACACACAGCAATCATTCAAACGACAATTCACATTACAATAAATAACAGTTTATAAAATTACTATTCTTACATATCTAATTGTACAAATCGTTCCTTCAACCTCCGCTTAAAGGTTGACCAAGTCACTGTATTCTTGATATCCGAACTTAGAGCTATAATCCCTCGGTAAAACAATGAAGACTGTGATGACACCTTCTTTCTCTAAGGTAAACGAAAATTATTATTTTTTCTAGTATTATAACTACGGAACTCATTATTTAATGACAGAATCTTATCAAAATATTTAGGCATCATGCCACATTTGATTTTATGAATGAACACTAACACATGATACTCTAATGCGTGATTAATATACATCCATAGCAAGGTTTGTAACATCGTCTCAATTTTAGTATACCTATTACATTTTTATATTACTCTCATACCCCTGTTTTGTAACCTTTGTAGTCTATTTTTATCTGTTTGATTGGCTAAGTACAGAACTGTCGAACAATAATTGAAATGTGGTAGAATAATGCAGTTATATATCAGTTTTGTGTTCGTAATTGTTAAAAATTTACTAATTCTGGAAATGAAACCTAATTTTTTTGCAATTTTTTTACATGTATAATTAATATGCTCGTTAAATTTTAACCTTGTGTCTATGATAACACCTAAATACTTCATTGACTCAACCATTTGTAATTCACAATTATCTATTATAATCCTCAAATTGTTACTTTGAACACTTAAATATTGAGATCGAATTCCCGTTACCATTGCCTTCGTTTTTCCCGCGTTAAGTTTCAACTTATTAATGGAAAACCAATCATTCAACAACTCCATATCATCATTGATTTGTTTAAATACTTGTAAGACATTTTCCCCTGCTAAATAAATCAATATGTCGTCCTCAAATAAGTGATACGTACAATATTTCAAGTTCTTTCCCAAATCATTAATATATAATAAAAAAGATATGGGCCAAGTAAACTCCCTTGCAGAACTCCTACGTCTACTCTTCTTTGAGTTGAAAATACATTCTCACACCTCACTATCTGATATCGATCAGTAAGGTTACTGCGAATCCATTTAATTACCGTCCCACCCAATCCATAACTACGTAATTTAGATATTAACCTATCTCTATCAACTGTTTCGAAGGCTCTTTTTAAATCTAGAAACAAATCACAAACCATTTCATTTTTGTCAATATATCCCTTCCATTCATTTAATACGTATTGCAGAGCCGTCTCACAATTGTGCCCAGCCCTAAAACCTGATTTAATCACATCAATTATGTTTTTATTATTAACATAACGTATTATTTGTTCATAGACCACTTTTTCCAAAATCTTTTCCAGCGTACATAACATATTAATTGATCGAAATTCCTCAGCTTTTTTTTGTTCCAGGAACTTTTCTACATGGTACAGTAATAGATATTTTCAATTTCTTTGGTACCACCCCTTGTTCCAATGAGGAATTAATTAAATTACTCATAAAATTGGCTAACTCGTTGTAATATTGTTTTAAGAAACATATCAATCTCATCAGGACTACGTTTCTGAGGCATATCCTCCAATATTAAGAACATGTTTTTTATCAACTAGCTCAAAAGATTCGAGACATCCGTCTACATTATCTACTTCAAGAAATTGATCACATTTTGGAATAGACTCATTGACCTCATGTATACTTTCTATGAAAAACCTGTTGAATTTACTACCAACAAGACCCCCACATTTCCATAGTGATGTGATGACAATTTCCCAGACCGGTGGATAGGCAGAAGAGAAATGTTGAGTATCCCCCACGTTCGCCTATTTTAATTCCACTAGACTTTTAACTTATGGAGTTACCTGAAAGATTCAGTGTACACTAGAAAATCAGTAACACTCCAAGAACTAAGGCATGAAATTGAACAATCGTGCGCAGCCATCCCAGAAGATACATTGGTGAACGTTTGTCACAGTTGTTCGCTGCTGTCAATAATTCCTAGAAGTTAACGGTGGTCATTTTGAACATCTGCGATAGTTCGTCATGTGTCACAAACTATTGCCTCTGCACATAGCAAATATTGACATTTTATGAATTATGTTCTGGGTATTTTTTCTTTATTAAAATGTGTATACGTATCGTACATGTTTTTTTAAACACCCTGTGTGTGTGTGTGCGTGCGTAAGTGTGCGTGGGCGTGTGTGTGCGTGTTTGTGTACACCCTGTACACAAACGCGCACACACGCCCACGCACACTCACGCACTCACACACACACAAAATGTTTAGCGAAACTTTCACTAAAATAACGTAGCATTCACACAAATATTTTCCGCTCCTGTAACATTTGTCATTTAAAATCCGCTTATACCTATATAAAGAATCGTTGCAGCGTTACTCATGCTCAGGACTGCGTAATTCCTAATAAATCATGGGAGCCGAGGCGTGTTGGAGTGGTTATCCTCCGCGTAGCGGGCCTGGGGTCGAATCCTGAATAAGGCACGCTTTTTCACCCTTTTCTTGCCCATCCCCGACTTATTTGCTGTGAGGATGACACCCAAGAATAGTACTCCGTCCTTCAGAAGGAGCGTTAAGCATCAGGCATTGGCACTTTCCGCAAGACTAGACTAATGGCGACTCCAGGCTTACCTCCTCCGTTCAGTGTAAATATACGTGGGTAAGAATTTATTCCCCAATTTGGGAGTTTTGCAATGAATTAATGCCTCATTCACTAAAAAAACTCATTGTACTTATAATTAACCAATGGGTATCAGAACTGGCTGATTAGCTTAATCTGTAGACATTATCTGAATCTGACTAAATAACCTGCAAGCCCCCGCGATTGGCGTGTGGCAGGGGGGGATTATCATATTATTCTCATAAGATGATTATGATGATCAAGGGATCGCATTATTTTTCCTCAACTTCGATAGCTCTCTCTTCTATGTCCCTTACGCTCATGTTGATTCTCTTGGTCGGAGCGGAGATTGCGTGCCTGGTGACCTATCGCCCTTGGCCACCCTATTCGAGGTGATTGGGTCCATGGAGACCCCGGCATCTTTCCATCCGATCTCACCCCTTACAAACCCACCTCCTTTTTCAAGTCCCTTATCCCGCGCTGACGATTCATCCCACCCATCCATTTCGACCCCCTCCCTCCACCCCTCTCCTACTCTCCCAACCCTACTTCCAGCCGCGCACCTACCCATACCAATGGAAGCGGCCGTCCAAAACGGCAGGGGGACTTTTGGCACGTTTGCACACGGGGACCCTATTGGGTGGGGTCCTTCGGAGAGAGGTAGGGGGTGGTGGGAGAGTGAGGGAGAAGAGGGGAAGAGATCGGAAGAGACGTGGGGTGGAGTCTAGGGAAGGATTGGAGATATATATATATATATATATATATATATATATATATATATATAAAGGGTGGTAGACAGGGAGGAATAGACGTCACAGGTGCGACCATGTTGAGGAGACACGATGCCCTATATGCGTTGTGTCATGAACCACGCAGGTTTTTTTTTTTGTTGTAGAGACTTTGACTCACAAAAGCGGACGGCGTATTGTTAATTCAAGGCGGGGGATTGGGGGAAGGGAAATGATCCTTTCCTGAAGTATGGTGATATTTAAAAAAAAACCCTAATGCCTCTCCCTTTGTAATGTTATCGCAGTAGCGGCGATACCGTCTCAATTAGGTTCACCTTTGTTCGCGGTATCGAAGAGGGGAAAACATGGCCTACATTGTGTTAGCGTTTTGTGTTGAACCACCTAACAAATTTCAATAAGGGAGCCATAAATGATGAGGTTAATGACTCTTTCAAAAAAACCGGTTGCTATATTTACTTCGGGTGCTTTCTTAGTTACATATCGCAAGCAGCATTAACGATGGGATGCGAGATTTTATATCATTTTCTGTCCTGAATATTAATTGCGCGATATTTATTCAAGATCCATAATGAAATTAGAAATATGATATTTTAATCTTAAGTTTTACCAGTGAAGCACGAACTACAGCCAGTGGGGCGGATTTGGCCCCTCGGATATATTGGCATCCGGTCTGCGAAGCTATTTGAAAACACGCCATGATTCCTGAATGGAGTTCACAACACTAAACACCAAAGCGGGAGAAAAGGATTTTTCTTAACTTCTACCCGACACTCCTAATTTCCCACAATTTGCGTTTTAATATCCCTGTTGCCATTACCTTAGGCTCCCGTACGGCGCCGCCACCAGTTCAAAAGGCACCGGCGGACAAGGAAAACATGATGTTCGATTTATTGTGTCCTGTCTCTACCGTGGATCAAATCCCATGATCTCTTTGCGCGTTGCATCGTTTTAGAAATTTCATCTGGAATTTTACCAATTTATCCAAAAGTTCGAAGAGGGGAAAACATTGTTCAAATTATTGTTATTTGCATATCAATGTTCTTTTCCAGTAGATACATTTAAAAGAGAACTCCAAACGAAGTTAATTTAACTTCAAAGCATTGAGAAGGTGACTTATTTTTAAGGAGAACTATCTTGTTGGTCTTCAAGAAAATTTATCAAAAAACCAGTTTTTCCATTCGAGAACATTTGCACGACAAATGATAATTACGTTTTGAAGCACACATGCATAAATAAATAAATAACAAGGGCAACTAGGCGTTAAGTGAGGGAAGACAAGTGAACACTTGCCATTAAGAAGGCCGCTGGAGTGTCGGAGAGACACATTTACTCAGGTAAATTGGAGCTTTCCGAGTATTCCCTTTGTTAACACAAGAGAGAGACAACTGATGGCAGTGAATAAATATTTTTGTGTGTGACTGAATTTATCGTTGTAAAATTAACATATCTAAAAATATATATGAAGAAATAAGCTGCCTGAATGTCATATTCACAACATTCTGCGGAACTAGGTAACACAAAGAGAATCGATTTCTTAGGCGCGTTTCGTTTCCAGCGTGGGTTCCTATTAGCTCTATTCTCTCCGTCCGTACGCATGTTTGTTCTCGGCTTCTACCGAACGGATTTTCATGAAATTTAGTATTTAGGACCTCTGAGCAAAGACATTATGAAAATGACATAAACGGTTTGCATAATTCAGTCAGGAGTGCCAATTTTCTGGAAACATAAAGACGAACTTTCCGTCATGTCTCTTAAAATATTAGTTTTACCGAAAAAGTTTTCAAATACAATTTATAGAACTAGCTAAAGAAAATATTTTTTTTCGTTTACTTTCAAATACTCTTATCGCAAGAAACGCTGTGGTATATTGTTATTTCCTTACTTGTTTTGTAACCATGGTTAAATAAGCAGGACCATTGATCGTATTGGTGTGTTTAGTATATTATAATACTGTACTTGCATATTTCAAATTTTTATGAAATATTTTTGATGCATATACTCACAAATTAATTGTAAAAATAGCTTTAATTGTTATGGATTAAAATGTTTTTGTAAATTAAAATTACATTGGTGTTTATATATCCAATATTTTATAAAAGAGGAAATGTTTTATTTATATGTCTACATTTTAAAATCCACGTAATACGTCTACGAACGACTAAAGCTAAAGTTGCCCCTCTGTAAGAAAAGTTTTGGGCACCGCTGAGTTAAATAATTAAAATATAATTTTGAACGACTCATAGCCTTAATTAATGATGGTACCATAAAACAATAAGATTTTACTGCGAACATGAAAATTTTTCTCCATTAAAATTACTACGTAACCTTAGTTCCGGATCTGTTTTTTTTAAAAAAATCCTCTCCTTGGCTGCGCGGTGAAAATTTTCGACAATCTCAAATCTAATTACGCAGAAAGAACGGTATACAATAAAGGAAGGGGTTCCTTTATGTAAGATTTCGAACTAAAAAAGAAATTCATTCTTTCTCTCCTGTCGAACCCTTACGTAATACTTTTAACGGTCAGTTTCGGAACGCATTGGAGAAATTCGACTATCTCGACACGAAGTTAACGTCGAAGGGCGAGGGAAAAAAATAAACCCTCTTACGAATCATGTGATTTAACCTCCACCTTTAAAAAAAAAAAAGGTCTGACCCTGCGTCCCTTTCCACTTCCATTGTCACTCCTTTTTTCTCCGGTCCATCTTTCCTTTTCAACCCCTTCTTATCCCTCCTCCACACCCACCCACCTTCCACCTCCTCCCCGCCCCAAGGCAGCATAACCCCCTTTTTTTTGGCTCTCTTCGGTGACGTGGAGTCAAACTCAAATAAGGTTCCCTAGTATCCATCCAAGTCGCTACCCCTTCCTCCATTTCTCTCTCACTCTCCTTCCAATGCACTCCCCCCCTTTGCCCCTCCCCCCTACCGCCCACCGGTTCTTCTTTTTTTTCTTCCCCAAGCTCTCCGTGCTCTTGTTCCCTTTTCTTATAAGGAACCCAATGACCTCTCCCTCTTCTCAACTGCCGACTTCCCCCCCCCCACTCCCTCTCCTTCAAACCTGTACCCTCCCGTTTCCCTATTCTTTCTACCTTCTGCATCTTTTCTTCATGAATCTTACATTCTTCACCCTCGTCTTTCTGAGGGTTATCTCTGCCTCCCTTTCTGCCTCCTCGTTCCTTTCCTGTTCCCCACGTCCTTATTTTCCTCTCTTTCACCCTAACGCATTCGCATATTTTTGCCCTTCTATCCTCCCTTTTTTCCCCTACGCGTTTGACAACTTCAACGCCCTCTTCGTTCCTCTTCCATTCATATTCTCTTTTTTCTCTCTCTCTCTATCTCTCTTGGGTTTTCCTTTACTCCGCCTACTCTTTTCCGGGTGCGTGACTTTTCGACCCTCGTCGAAATTTAAAGCACGGTCCTCTTCCCGTCCCGTTTCTGCATTCGGGTTCGGCCATTACCTGAGCAATAACCCCAAGTCAACTCTCTCTCTCTCTCTCTCTTTCTGGGTCCCTCGCAAACATTCGCGAGGAATCTCTCCAGTCCTTTGTCACATTTCGCTCTCACTTGGCCTCTTTGACTTTAACTCCATAGTCAGGGTAATCCTCGACGTATCCTTTGATCTCGGCCTTTATGATTTTCTTAACGTTCAGAAAATTTAACGAGGCGTCTGTTAAAATACAGAGCACTCCAGTTTATAAAATTCATCGAAAATTTGAATCGCAATCATTACATTTATAATATTGAAAAGATTCTTTATCGAACATACGTACGTATACGACAGGAAATCGAAATGGTGTTATATTATTATATTATATTAACGATTTTGTGTCTTTCCTAATGGAGGAAACCGATCATAAATTGTCACCTAAAGCGTGTGATGTGATTTACATACCGCTATTTACCACCAGCGAATAGTGACAAAAAAAACTGATAGTGAAGAAAACTAAGTGATTCAGCCCAACCCGCAAGAAAAAAATCTGTTATGGCCACATGACTTTCTCCATATTTAGGGTATAAATACCTATTTAAATTATTGTGAATAGCATTATAAGGCAAAATTATTATTTCGTGTCTTAAAGGAATACAATCGTCCTCATTGCTGTAAATTATATTTTGAATATGTTTACGGAATCCACCGCTAGATGGTGGCGGTGTACACTGAAAATTTACGAATAAATTATCTACTAAATGAAAGGTTCTACAAAAATTTGTTTCGAACAAAACCTGGAAGAAATATTATTCTCTACAACTTTGGTCCTCACGAATATTACCAATAAAGACGTTTTAAAGGAGATATTTGACGGAAATCGAAAAAACCGATTATTTATAAATAATTTCTAAGCAATAACTGCTATGGAAAATTGTTTCAAATGAAAGTTGTAGAAAATTACATTCTCTATAACCTTTGCGTAGAATTGTGTATACAATAATGATGTTTTAATGTAGATATTTTGCCAAAACCGAATCGGGTTTCAAATAAACCTCAACTTCCGGTTAACTGGTATTGTCCAAAACCTAATCAGCTCTTTGTACTCCTACCAAAGTGTCATATATGAAATTTGGTAATGATATGGATATGGCAGTTACTTTTCGAGTTAGAGCGCCCCCAATCACACACACACATACATTGTTCCGAAAATAGTCTTAACATGTTCTAGGGACCTCAAACCATGTATTTCCGTTGAAATCTCGAAGTCGATCATTTTCATGAAAACAATACTTTCTCTATACTACGTATATGGAGAAAGTAAAAAGGTACTCTTTAAGAAACTTGAGCCTATTTCTTCGTACGACTTAGGGACCGGCAGTTCCAAGAACTTCCGTCAGGGAGAAGGCACGATACCTTAATCTTCGTCGTGGAATTTTATTTTGTGATGCTATTTATATTCCTTCATAAATGTCATTTGATATTCATATTGTATGTCCTCCTTGTCTTTTCTGATCAGTCACAATGCCATCTCGTCACTTTCATATTCTTATCTATTCAGAAACTCGGTTCCATTCTTTTTTCGTCGTAGAAACGAGAAATCGATGGGAGTAGCATGCAGGAAATGTGGGAAATCGGGGGAAATGTCATTCATACGTGCAATCATCCGGTGTTTTTGTGGAGGATGGCGTGTCAGAAGCGATTACGCGTCTTTTATTTACTTTTAGATATCCATTTTATTCCTTTCAGTGTTTTGAAACGAAACTTCCGATTACACTTGAAGCTCCGTTCATTTTTACTACACACAATTGCCGAAAATATCCCCTTATCTTGTAACTTATGCAAACCAACTTGTTTTCTGTTAATCCTGAATGCTTGAAGTTTGTTTTTGTCTTCCCTGAGATACAAAAAAAAAGATTGCCGGTGTTTCCTTTTTTGTTTTTTGGGAAGTTGCCTCAACTTTCCGGAGGGTAAAAATAAATTCGTAGTTTTATTTTAACGAACGTGTCGGACAACGAGCAATTAAAAAAAAGTGGAAACTTGCCAAGAGTATTGGAAAAACTATCTATTCTTCGTAATTCAGAGTTATGCTTGAAATATTGACTCTATCCTCGATTCCGTGTCGTGTTGTTTTGCTTCCGTCCTTCCTCCTTTCGGCTAAATACAAGGTTTCCCTGTTGTTCTTCACTTACCTTTTTGGCATGTCGACTTCGCGTTAAAAAAAGAAGGTACACACGCGTTCGATGCCAAACATTTTAATATGTCTCGAGGTTGTAGAAAAAATGTATATTCGTCCCGTCACTAAATGAATGACGGCTGTGTTCCTTTTTCCGTTCGTTTCTGCATTCCCTCAACGCTTGGTATATATTTTTTTAAATTTCCATGATGTTTACATCCATGAAAAGTTTTCACTCGATTTTTCGTCGCTGTAAAAATAAATATATACGTGATTATAACGAGAAATACGCATTTTTATTTATTAATCAATTAAAGATAATTATCCACGCTAGAGTTATCAATCTTTTAGTTCGGTTCATATTGTTTTACTTTTTATTCAGACATACCTCTCACCAACTCTATTTCAATTTATTATTTCATTAAATCAGAAAAAGGCGACTCATTATGCTGTTTACAATTCAACTAGAGCGGAAAATAGTGTCCTGGAGTCAAGTTGCACTATGCACTGTCGGGTCTAGGAAAATTCATCTACCACAATTCACCGAAACACAGTTCACCGAAGCACAATTCACCGACCACAATTTACCGATTCACAATTCACCGAAAAGTAAATTCACCGAACCACAATTCATCGAAATTTCCTCCCCCTACCATAAGCCTTGAGTGCGTCCTTTGTTTATTTATTGTTTTTTATTCATCTACGAGTTAGTTGCAATCGAATGACACCCATGGTGCCAGTATTTCGTTTTGAAATGTTTAACCTTCCCCCTCTCCTCCCCCTACTCCCTTGAGCGTGATTTGTTTATTTATTATTCATGTACGAGTTATTTGCAATCGAATGACATCCACGATGCTAGTATTTCATTTTGTTATACTATTTCATCTTCCTTCTTTCCTCCCCATACCCACGCCTCCTTAAACGGTAATGGTTTATTATTTCTTATTATTGTTGCCAACATTCCGTTTATATTACTTTCGCTCTTCCTCGTCTTCATCAAGTGAATTGGAAATTTAGATGAATAATACATTCGATGAATTGTGGTTTGGTGAATTTACTTTTCGGTAAATTGTGATTCGGTGAATTGCGATTTGGTGAATTGTGGTTTCGGTGAATTGTGGTCGATGAATTGTGTTTCGGTGAATTGTGGTCGGTGAATTTTCCGTAGGCCATGCACTGTCCTTTATTTTATTAAGGGTTTTAGAGTAAATCATTATTTCACGTGACTGAAATATGCGTATTTTCTCTGGAAATGACATGGCTATCGAGCCGTTATTATTACATGCCCGGTTACGTGACGTTAAATTCACGTCTAAATGCAATAACCACGGTCGACCACGAGTAAAATTATTGATATAGTTAAAAAATATTGCATATTCAAATGCATAAATTCCATTTAATATCATTAACTTGTAATTTCTACAGTATTTTAAGATACATCATATAAATAAAAGCCTTAGCGAACGTGTGTAATGCTTTTTAAAGCTTAATATCTCACAAACGACTGAACCGAATTTGATGAAATTTTCAGGATAGCATTATGATATAATAATAAAACGTTTTAATGTATCGGCAATATATAAAAACCTTATCCCTTTGTCCTTTTGTCACTCCCTCTGTCACGCTCTGAAAAACCGAAATATATCTGGCAAGAAGGGACTAATGTCAACTTTTGAAGCACAATAGATGCTCGCGGCGAGGGTTTCGAACCTTCGCTCGGATCAACACCTTTATATGAATTTGTTGAAGGCAATTATTATTTATGCTGTTCGCATTAAAAACGCGATTTTTCGCATAGAAATTTATTTAAATGTCGAGAACGCTTAACAGCTCAAGAAATACGTTTATTTATGGATGTTGCAATCATTGAGTGATAAATACACCAGTACAAAATTATTGTTTTTGGATAATCCTATAATGTTAAGAACCTGATTTTTCGCATGGAAATTTAGTAGAATGTTGAAAACACATAACTCAAAAAATAAATGGCCTTTATTCAGAATATGCAGCGAAAAATGAAAATGTAAGGGATTAGGAGGAGGGGAAGGGAAAATGGAATGGGGAAGAAATCCTAAAGAAACAGCCGACATTGGTATCGATCAACTAAGAATTTTATAAAAATTAAGAATATGCAGCAAAAGAATGAAAATAGAGGCGGTTAGAAGGAGGGGGAGGGAAAAGAGGTTGGGGGGAAGAAATCCTAAGGAAACACAGTCGACATTGGTATCGATCAACTAAGAATTTTATAGCAATTACAATAGAAGCTCAGTTATCCGGCATTCATCCATCTAAAAAGCTCAAGCAACCGGTCCATTTGAAAAATGATTTATGTAGTTATAAAAGTGACCACCAGATGCTCTAATAATATGCTCTTTGGAAAAATCGCGTTTTTAAAATTATAAGGTTTTCCAAAAACAATAATTTTGTACTAGTGTATTTATTACTCAATGATTGCAACATCCTTAAATAAACGCATTTCTTGAGTTGTTAAGCGTTCTCGACATTTAAATTAAATTTCTGTGCGAAAAGTCGGGTTTTTATTGCGAAAATCATAAATAATAATTGGCTTCAACAAATTCAGATTAAAGGCGTTGATTAGTATTTACGCCTTTAATAAACTATTTTAAAATAAATGTTACATTTAGTGCTTATTTACAAAAAGAATGAAGTCAGTGGGAGTGAATTTACTGGGGCGAAATTGAGCGGGAGTGAAATTACTGAGAGCGAGATTACCGTAGTGAAATTACCGGAATCTAGATTACATAGAACCATCGTAAATACGGATTTTTCGTAAGGTTATAGTTCGCTCATTAACGTTGAATTCCTGGATTCTCTTCAAAATTGCATTAATTAGATTGCCTTTACCTGTTCTGAATGAAACTTCTGGAATATAACTTTTAACAATATTTTATGGTTTGATGACCATAAGAAATAAAAAATTTGGAAGCAATCCGCTAATGGGGGTTAACAGAAACCGGTTTCAAGTATGAGTTGTAGCAGTTCCTGAGTAACACAGAAATTTCACCTGATAAACCGAATTGCGGTAAATAATCCTGCTGTAGGTTTTAAAAAATCTTCTTTATTAGAATGCAAATTTCAGTGATGTATTAAGATGTACCAATAAAAATTTTGTGATCATTACTTGTTTGCATGTGTTATCATTGCCCATAACCTAGGTAAAGAGACTCGAACTCCAGGTTTTTTTTATATAACACCTTCGAGTAAAACACCGATTAAAACAAAAAAATCCACGAAATGAGATCAATATACGAATTCGTTCGCACCAAACCGAAACAATATTAAAAACACCACTTTTCTCGATCTAGGAGAATTCCGAAAGAGATGGAATAGGCGGACGCATCGCTTTACGACCAATAAAAACCGGACACAACTCGGTGCGGGATGAAATACGAGGAGTTAAAGCGAAGCGATCTTCATAATCTCCCTTAACTCTCCTTTTATTTCGAAAACATCCTCCTCGTGCTATAATTCCATTCATAAAAATATCAGTGACACTGCAAACGAATAAAAGGACGAAAAATGAAACCATTCCGGTTGATTTACGGCCATCCAACTCCTCGTGTATCTACAGTGTCAAAAGTTTTCTCCCATAATAATAAAAAAAAAATACAGCTTCGGATAGATAGAGATGTCTGTTTCATCAATCTTTGTATCTATGTGTATTTAAAATAAAATAAAATACCGTCCCTGGAGAGAAATTGTAACGAAAAAACCTCTGAATATTTATTTATTATCGCATGGCGAGAAGGGTAACGAGGATATGAGAGTTTAACAGTGAGGAGTAAATGGCGAGGGGACTTGGCAGCGGATATTAGCCCCTCGGTGAGTGATTAGGTGGGTGGGGGGAGGAGAAAGAAGGGAGAGGATCGGCATTAAGAGTTTGGAATGGGACACGGACCAAAAAGATGGGCGAGTGGAGGACAGAGAGAGAGTGTGGGATAATAGGGATGAGAAGAGAAAGAGAGGGAGAGATAGAGAGAGAGAACAAAAAGAAGGGTCCGGATAGTGAGAGAGAGAGGAGATAGGAGAGTGTTGGATGAATCGGATGTGGGGAGAGGGATGGGTAATGGGGTTGCATGGATGGCTATTTGGGAATGTGCGTGGATGTCCCCCGCGAGAGAATTTATAGGTTGATTGATGATAATTCACTTCCATTCTTGGGAAGGAGAGAGAGAGAGAGAGAGGTAGGGGGGAGGGAGGGAGGGAGAAGAGGGGAAAGGAAGGGGAGTATGGTGTGGGACACGGAGCGTTTTCCAATGGAGAGTCGGACGGAGGTCGAGGGCGGGAGAGTGTGGGTGTGAGGGACGAATCCTCGCGTTGGTGTGTGTGTGTGTGTGCGTTTCAAAGTGGGAAGCTTTGGGAACCATCTCCACGAGGACAAGCCCACGAGAACGCGAGCGAATATGGAACGAAATGTTCGTTCGAAAAAAAATCGCCGAAATTTTGGTTTATTTCCAAAGGGTTTGTTTCTTTTGTATCGGGATGCTTGAAGTTTGAAAATTTTCCGGAGAGCGACTCGGAAATTGTGCTAATTTTCAGAAGAGTTGAGAATCTTCGTCTAAGTTCGTTACGTTTTGTTCCTGCGTTCCTTCGAATGAGTAGAATAAGCATCATTTTAGAAAAAGAAGAAAATATATGTACGTTGAAAGTGGCGAGCGAAAACCATTTAAAGATTTATTATCTTACTTAAGAATAAAAGGATTTTATTCACCACATAAAATTTAGATCTATCACAAGTGATTTTGAGAAAATAGAATCAGTCCTTAAAATGATAAATGGAATTATCTTATACTCGCGATTAACTTATTAAGCCTATAGGGACCCAAACGTTAATTTCATTAATGTTTGATTGGCACTAAGCGCCTTGTATAATTGATAACCTTTTACATTTAAAAAACATTTTAGTAACTATTAATAAATGAAAACTGTTCAAAGATCAAGTGAAAAGTTGATCGTAAATAAATTAGGAAGTTCTTAATGCATGGCAATCCTTCGTGAATTGTGAAAATGAACATCATACAGTAATTTTGATCTTGCGACTGTTTTTAAAGCAATGGCGATGCAGGAAAGAGCGAATGCTCATAAGAATATTAATTGTCCGACCCGCTTCGTGTAAACTTTGAGGAAAGTTTTACCTTCATCTGTACTTATTCGAGAACGTAGTTTTAACAGTTTCATGGTACGTTGACTCGCGATTTTTCAATTTGAAAGCAATTTTACTGAATATTGATATCAAGCCTTTTCGGGAAAAGATCGAGCGGCATTCAAATGAAAATCATTATCGGTTCGCCGAATTTTCTGAAGAGATAAAAGGGAAAATGAATTCTGCGATACGTTGAATATGAAGTGGGAGTTGGAAAGGAGGTTGGGAGGAAAAAGGTCAAAGATGGGGTTTTCAAGGAGGAAAGCGATAAGGAAATATAAGTTAGGAGGAAAAGGTGTGGGGGGAAGGAGGAAAATATGCGAGGGAATTGGATTTAAGAAACGAAAATTAACAGGAATGAATTTTTACCTGAAAGAACATAGGAGAATTCACATAAATATACATGAAATAAACCTCTTAGGAATAGAAGTTAAAATTGATAAACATTTTTCAATGATAAATAGAATGAGTTGTGATGATTTGAATTATGCTTTTAACGTAATAGTGCATGGCCCACTATTGCCTCAAAGTTCTTCCTTTTAAAGCAAATGGTAACATACTTGCCATCAAATTATAAAATCTTGTACAAGATATGAAAATTATAGTCTTCAAAAGGATTTCAATATGTTAGTGTTTTGTCTGAGACATTGAATTTTTATAAAACGTATTAATGTTTTTAATATATTAGTTCATTAACTACTAAATTATAAAGTACTTGATTTAATTTATATAGAGCAGGGGCTCTTCAATTTTGTTTTGCTAACATATCCCATTGAACCCTTTTGTAACTGTCGCTTACTCCCAAGTACGTTTTAGAGTGATAATGGAACAAATAAAAACTGTTAAAATGGACAATTCATGTTCATAACACCGTAGTTCACAGTCTCTTAAGTCATTTTCTGTGTTATAACGTTATTCTTAGTCGTAATATCACGACCTTAGATTCTAAAGTCATACATGAAAGATGAAACAAAAGAAAAATTATAATCTTTAGTACTTTTGCGCACCCCTTTAAAACTCTGAACCTGGTTGAAAATCCCTCTAGAAAAGCGACGTACACATTTTATTTCCATCTGAATAGGATACGAAATTACGAAACGCAACGTACAATCACGACAGTCATGCACCATTTCAGGAATCGATTCTGATAGACGTCAAAGCGTAGATAGGTGAGAAGATACCGAAATTTCATATGCAAACGAGAGGTGCTGGGAGACGAAACGAGAAGAGAGGGGTAAAAAACCGACTCCGAGAGACGTGGGATAAATTCGTTACAAGCTTTCGGATAATTCAAATTAATTGGAGTCGAAAACTGAAAAGTGAAAGGTTAAATGTACCAATGAACTTTCCATTTGGTCCAGGGTCAGGAGTTGGGAAAAATGGAGTTGCACACGAAAAAAATCCCGCCCGCCGTATTGTTGACGCATTAATCACCGCTGTTTCGGCGGGATCGAATGGTCGGAGGAGGGGAGGGGAGGCTTATTCTTTACGAGTGTCTCCATCCCCTTTCACTCCCTACAATTTCCCCCCCCCCTCTCTCTCACATCCTCCCGTCCTCCCACCTCCTCTCACCTTCCATAAGCACTCCTTTCATCCCCCTCGTGGAACGCACACGCCCCCTTTGCCCCACTTTCGATCCCCATAACTCCTCGCATTTCACTCGCCGATAATAAATCAAAAAGACTTCAACGGCACAGGGATTCTTGTGAAAAATTACCTAATAATTAAAATTCGCTGGGAGAAAAATAGATCCGTCGTGAATTCCGGATTTGATTTTTTAAATGAAGAACGTTATGGATTTTCGCGTGTTTAGAATGACGCCTAACGTTATTCTAGATCAGGATACTTCCACGAGGATTTGAAACGCACGTAATATCCTACGCGCATGGAATTTCCGCTCGTTGCCTGAGATAAGTTCATAAATTTCTTGAGATATATAGCGTTGGAGCGGAAAGGACTTTTTCAAATTTATTTCGTCCCTGAGATTCTTATTGTTTCATGGAAATTTAAGCATGAAATAGCCAAAGTCCTATCTAATTCTATAATTTTGGCAGTTGGTAAACATATTTAAGGTTTAAAAATAATGAACGAGCTTCTATTTTTCGTTACTGATTGAGAAAAATAATTTTAAAAATTTAGTCATTTATAAATAGCTGAGCTTTTTTGTTTCCTGTCATTCAGTTTTTTCTTTATATCTGCAGTTTCGTTTACTTTTGCTGATAAAGGTTATTAAATCTTCCCATTACATTTTAGCGAAAAGTTCGGAATAGCAGTAAATTGTTAAAGTGGCAATTAAAACCACTTTCAAATTCTGTTTCTAAATAGTTGTTTACTTCACTTTTAAACTTTTCAGGAACATTTACTATCGTGTACAACACTGTTCTTCGATTTGGGCATAAATATAAATAAAATATTTTCTTTATGTCGTAGCTTAAACATTTACAAAATTCGACAACCATAATAATCGCGAAAATAAGACGCAAAACATTCTCTATTCCCATCAGAACATTTCACTATCGACACCACGCTTCTACGCGTCGTGAAACTAGATCACTCCCGTACGGAAATGCAAAAAGAATTCAGCGAATCCCTAAACCAGAAGTTCTACTCTCCTCTTAAGTTCTCCTTCCCCTTACTCCTAGCTAAAACCTAAGTTTAATTCGAGGGCTAACTTTACACGAAGCATTTACTGACCCGTTACATCGACATTCACGCTAATCCTTGGAACACTGTTATCGACTAATCCCCATGGATTCTTCCTCCTATCCTCCCCTTCCCCTTTTCCCCTCCTTCCTAACCTCCTTTCTCCGTCTCTCTCCCTCTCTCCGGCCTAAAACCCTCCGCCTTCTCCATCAATATCTCCCTCTCTACATCCGGGTTCTGCAACGATCCTCCTTTATTCTAGCAGTAAGTTGTGGTCTCTTCGAGAAGGTAACTCGCGTACTGGACGATAGGATAACGTCTCTACCTCCAACTTCCTAAGAGGATAAAAAAATGCGGAAGCGATCGGGTTTATTAATCCATTTCAAAGTTTATGGAAAGATATATAAATTTTAGCGAAAAAAGGTGCCAAGTTACTTTAATTCTAAAAGGCCCTTGCTGTTTATAATAAGGGACATATCATCTTTCACCGGAAGTATATTTTTCGTTATTTTACTTCGGCTTCTATTTGAAGACCTCGACGAGTTCTTCATAAGAAATATTGCCAAGTATTTTTCCCAGGAATGAGAAGGGCTATCCTCGCAGGCTATCATTAGTAATGTTATTTCTTCAAAGGGTTCGGGACAAGGTAGTCTTAGTCTCTGAGGTCTAGAGTCTCTTTGAAGTAGTCTTCAGGAGAAAAGAGCTTTTGTTTTTGCTATCATCCCGGTAGAAATGAATAGGCATAAGTTATTCGCATCTGAAGAATTCTTACATTTCGCTGCCGTCATTTGGAAAATTTTAGGTGAAGACTCTTGGAAACGCTATGAAATAAATATTTGCGCGTGCGCCCAATGGCGATTCGGAAATAGCAATCCGGAAAATTTTATTCAGCAATGCTAAAAACATTACAAGAAATAATACAAAATGAATTTTCCATCAAGGAATACAGTTTTAAATAATTTTTTTTACCATAAATAGGATGCAAGTCCATTTTGATTTTGAAAAAAATATATAACCGTTCACAAAATTTTATCTCAAACGTTGTCCTGTTGGTCTTGTTGAGTTATATAATTACCTTCGTGCCCCAATTGTCTCTCTCCCTCTCTCCGTTTGCCTTCTGATGTTAGTATTTCTGGAAGTTAGTTGGAACCACTCAACCAACACGGTTTTCAGTCGATACATTCAGACACGGAAGGTAGGAGGGAAACCCGGTGCCAAAATAAGCGTAGGTACTCTTTGCGAGAATGACCAAGGGGTCACACTGTTTAACGTCCCTTCCGGCTGATTTACATTTCCTACTCGTAATACATAAGTAGGCGAAGAGACAACACTGGATTTAAAAAGCAGCCGCCGCCAGCATTCGAACCCGAACTCGGTGCGTGGAGAGCCAGCAATAGAACCACTCCAGCACCATTCCCTTTCTGTTTTCAGTGCAGACCTCGAGTTTCCGATTCGCGTATTCCGTCGTCTATTTCATTGAGCGCACGCTTTGGAAGATTTCTATCTTTGTGGGGGCATAAAGGAGGAGTGAATCCACGCTTATCCTTTTCGATCTTTGATAAGCTCCTATTTTGTTTTTCTTTTTGCAAATCTCGTTAGGTTGGCCTTTCGGATTTGATATTCCCATATCGGTCATTGGAGCGGAGAATTCTCTTTAGTCATACTAATTTAAATCCGTAGATTATATTTTTTATCCTCTGACCCGAATAACTGTTTCAAATTAATTCCTTTACAAACATTTGTAAATGACTGAATACATTTGGGAAGCATTATCAAAGGCCGTCGTCGCTTTCGAATTCAACGGAGTATTGGTTTGGTTTTATGTTATGTACATACTTGTGTAAATGCCCGTCAAAAATGACGGGACATCGAATCGAGTACATTTATCAATTTTTAGCTAGGTATCTAATTCCCCCCTCTCCCGTATACTTCTCCCTACTCCACCATTTTTCCTCCCTCCCCTTTTATCTTCTCTACCTCTTCCAACTACACCTTTGACTATACGTAAATTTAAAAAGTAAGTTGAATATTTTTTTAGAGAAAGTCCTTTTGACCAAAAGTTCGCAAACATTTTTTGGTTTTCCATGTAAAACAATTTCAATTAGGTAGTATTTCCGCGAATTCGGCGACAATGCGGTTGTCCATGACGACGAAAGATTTTTACCTCATAAAACTTAAAACGTTTGTGTTAAAACCGAATTTATGGACCGATTTGATCCGTATTCGAAAGTAGTCGGTGGGAAAATAAAATGGTGACACTCGAGTTTTCGAGTCAACACTCCCACGAGTGAGAGAAAAGCACTTTTGTCTCGACACAGTAATAAAATCGATCGAAAAAGCCAAGAAACGTCTTTCTTTCTCGATATACGCTCGACTAAAAAAAATGATTGCACGTAGTGTTTACACCTACCTTGACAAAGTGAAAATGCCAAAGGGCCTCCGGCCCTCCCGCTCCGAGTTTGCCTTGGAGTGTGACGGACAAACCAACACGGAATTTTATTATAGTGATATATATATATATTATATCGGCTGGCTAGGTCAAAGAATGGGGAATGCGGCAATCACTATTCGAAGGCACCGTTTGCTTGCCTCGAGTGGAAGTTACTCCTCTATTCTAAAAAGTAAATTCGGAGGGGAAAAGAAAAATAGGAATGGCGAGAGAGAGAGGAGAGAAGAAGAGATAAAGGAACTGGAGCTTTGCCTCTTTCAATCTCCATTGTTTCCTTTGTGATATTAAAAATCTTTATCCTGAAACATCGGTTTTCGCTCGAATCACGTGAACTGGGTTATATTTTGAAAAGAAGCATATTCATAATGGAGTTTTCAAGGAATTTATTTTTTATGACGCAATAAACGGAAAAATTGGCTGAGACGAATGCGTCTATAATCAATCAAGATATTGGAGAAATTGTCCACTCTTTAGAAATGTTTACGTCAGTACGTCTTTACACGGTTGTTCCTTGATGTGTTGGGGAAAGAATATCTTTCCCGAAATAAAATTCCGTCTTTTATCTACTAAATTGCATGACTAATGGTTCTCCGATGAAAATATCAGGAAAAATAAAACAATATTTTATGTTTTACGAAATTATTATTGAAAATTTACACCGTACCATGCACGCATACTTTACTGTGGGTGATACCGAGAACTACAGTTGCTGACCTTCCAGATTATTCGGGAGCATTCGTTTAGAATAATATTTAATAAAACCAGTAAAAACCGTAAAACAGTAAAAACATAAAACGGTAGAAACTATAAAAACAGTTGGTAAAACTTTTACCAATTGTTTTTATGGTTTCTACCGTTTTATGGTTTTACTATTTTACGGTTTTTACTGGTTTTATTAAATATGAAGCAGTTTCACCACATGAAAGCTTCTACCATTGATTATGACCTGAAATTTTGGGCGCGTGTAGGCGATTATGCTTCTGATTCAGATCAATCGAGAATCTCTGAAAGGTGACTCTGAACCGATTCCACGAACGCATCTCTTTGCCATTTGATTGAATATGGGAATGAAAGGAGGATAGTTTTGATTTTTCATTTAAAAAGTCAAAACGTAATACGGTCTCTGTTAATAGAAAATTGGGGAAAAGAGCGAAGCTAAATTTGGCTGATTTACAGCATTTGAATCCGTTCAGATTTTGCCTAAAAGTAACATTTTTAATCTTCAATGAGAACCCCTTGCATCTTCACCGCATTATTAATTTTTCGAAGTTCGTGCTAACAAAATTTTGCTCCCTTAACTGTGTGTTCCGAAGCGGATTAAATACAAGTATAAATGTACAGGTAATATGTTTTATTTATATAAATATAATAATGTCCAGCCTATATATGTACATATATTCTGTGGAATATATTTAAGTTTATTGATATTAACATTTTTTTTCTGTTTAATTTGTCAAATATATTGCAAATATCTAAACATATGGAATTTTTAAATGTTGAAAACAAAAATTTCTGTTCTTTACGGTTATATCCCCCCCTCTGATTATTTACTAATTATGTTGCCAACGAGATACTTAATAAACAATCAAATAATTATCATACTTGATTATACAAAGAATCTTGAAATAATATTAATATTTCTTTCTAAACCCATCGTAAATCATAATGAAAACGAATTTAATTCATTTAATAGAGAATTTACGGTATTCTTCCAATATGCGGTCTATAGTAGTGATATTCTCATGGGATCGCTATGTATATATTACAAGTAACCGCGGATAATGGCGAGTCTTCGGCTCGCTTTCTTTTTACTTTCTCCATACGAAGTAATGGGAAAGTATTGTGATCACGAAAAGAGTAGCCTTCGAGATTTCAACGAAAATACACGTTTTGAGGTCCCTAGAACACGTTTTGACTATTTTCTCGATATTGTCTGTGTGTATGTGATAGGAATGTTTCGAAAAACCGATAGTTTATTAGATATTTTGATCCCTAGAACACGTTTAGACTGTTTTCGGAGTGGTCTGTGTGTATGGATGTATGTGATTGTGGGCGCTCTAACTCAAAAAGTACTTGCCATATCATTACTAAACTTCATATATAATGCTTTAGCATGAGCACAAAGAACTGCTTAGTTTTTGGACAACACCGGTTAACCGGAAGTCGAGGTTTAGTCGAAACCCGATTCGATTTTTTCGATATTTCTCCGTTAAAACATCATTATTGTATATACAATTCTATAGAAAGATTGTAGAGAATGTGATGTCCTACAACTTCTATTTGAAACAATCTTCCATAGCAGTTATTGTTTAGGAATTATTTATAAATAATCGGTTTTTCGGTTTCCGTCAAATATCTCATTAAAAACATCTTTATTGGTAATCTTCGTGAGGACCAAAGTTGTAGAGAATAATATTTCTTCCGAGTTTTGTCTGAAACAAATTTTCGTAGAACCATCCATTTCGGAGATATTTTGCTTATATTTTGCGGCGAATTCTGTAAACATTCAAAATGTACGTAATTTACGGCAGTAAGGCGACTGTATTCTTTTACGATACGAAATGATAATTTTGCCTCATAATGCTATTCATAATAATTTAAATATCTATACCCCAAATGTGGAGAAAGTCATGTGTTGGCCACATCAGATTTTTAGATTATAATGCCTTTTATGTTCCTCCAGGCGCTATCGCGCCCTTCGCCTCTCTGGAACGAAACTAGCCCTCCCAATTGTACGGTGATCGTGTGGGTAAATGTCGCCACATGCAGTTCAGTCATAGGTATGCAAGCTTTCGTTTTGCGTGATAGGGTTATCTCAAAAAATTATTTTTCGAAAGGGGTTCGGGATAACATAGACCGCATACGAAATTGAAAATTAAGATGTCGTACACGGTCTATCGTTTTAATCATTATTTGATTGTTTGTTTACTAATCTCGGCAACTATAACATAACTAGTAAATAATAAGAGGGAGGATATAACTGAAAAGAACCAAAATTTCACAGTTTAGAAATCAGATAATTAGAATGTGGTGAATAAGTGTTCGAGGTAACGGCCATTTAAGTTTGGTTAGAAATATAAATCTTTAGTAGGAATCAATTTTGTTAAATCTAGCTTAAGAACTTACGTCCCTGTTAGATAGAGAAGAGTTCATTGAACCAAACCCGGGTCACTTACCCGAAATTTTTTATTTTTGTAGATAGTGAAGTATGAGTAATTATGTATGGTAGTAACTGTAGTTTGCACTCCATTTTACCCACAAATGGCCAAAATGATGAATAATGGAAGTTTGCTAAGTACGTATAAGATGTGATATGGAAAGTTATTCTATTTATCATTTATGGGCTTCGTAAGAAGTCCTGTGTGCTTTGCAATACATTTATTGGATACTAGCGTTGTCATACTAAACCTAAAATTATCAATGCATCAGATATCGATGAAATTGTTACACGAGATATATCAGTTATAATATTTTAACTTAATTAGAGCAATATTATTTTTAATAGATCCTTAATTTACGAGGGAGTTAAAGTATGCTTTTAGATTTTTTAATTTGCATCTATCTTAAAATTTGAAGAAAATTGAGTGGCGTTGGGAATGGATTCATGATAAGGGTAAAAATCGGGCCAGATATAAAGTTTAAAAAATATTATAAAACAAAATGTACAAAATTTATTAAAAATAATATTTTCCCATAATTTTTTATTGAGTCTTTTGCTGGTGTAGTGTATATTGCTGTCTAAATACCAAGATACCAGCGACATCAAAACATCATGTGACAATAACAGTTTTTATGGTAATTTCTAGGATATATATATAGCTTGAATCCTATATTTTTACAGGGTCTTGTGAACGCCATCGTGATTCAGTATTATATGCGCACACATATACATACGCGCGCGTATCTGCTTTCCTGCAGAGGTTTAGGTGTATACAATCTATAGGATTACCTTACACGCTCCCTTCGTCTTTCCCGAAGACAAGGATGTTCGCAATCTATATCAGCTGGCCACATACTGGAGAAGACGGCCTGGCCAGGGGGGCTGTCCAGCGGTCCTTCCTCTTTCATTCTCTCTCCCTATCTCTCTCCCTCCCTCCCTCTCTCTCCAGAGATTTATGTCCGCTGCGGTACCATGGAACCTTTTTCGAAACGCGTGATCCTCGTTCGGCGTGGTGAGGAACCCCATGTGGGGAAGGGGGGGGGGGGGGTAGGAAGGGGGTCGTCTCCCACAGCATTTAGCTTTTAAAGGGAGGGGGCAAGAGAGCATTTGTTCGCTGGCACCATTTAAGACGGCAAAGCGGAAAGGTTTTCGTATTGCATTCCTCGACATGCACGCTCCGACAATGGCGTTTCCGGAATATTTCTTGTTCGCGTGTGCCCGTTTCCTTTTTGTTCGCAATCTCGCGTGGAAGTTCCCGAGTACGTGAAGGAGAGACGCCGTCGACAAAAAAAATCAAACAGATGGAACATGGCGGCAGAATAACTAAATCGAGGAGAAAAACGAACAGCCATTGAAGAAACGATGGATTGCTTTTAATAGAGCGGGATTTTTGATCTGCAAGGCAAACAAACAGTTTGATTTCTGAAACTTATAGTGAGTATTCCAATCTTTAAAATGACAATTTATGTATGGGTTTATCACAAGTGCAATAACATTCATTTCAAGAATGACAATTAAAAAAAGGTCAGAGTATAACTGAAATTTGTATAGTAGACATCTTATTGTTAGACGATTCGAGCGCTCTATAAAACAGTTAAAATATTTTAAGCAAGTTCAGATCACTGTTATATGCAAACTTACTAATGTAATTTGCACAAAGTTCAGAGTTAGGCGAATGCGTAGAAAGGCACAAAAGAGGTATAATATTATTATTAATATGTGTGGTGGATGTGATAGTACTAGAGACGTCGATGCTAACATTATCGAGAAAAGTATAATTACTTATTGGTATACTCGTATTTTATTGGGGGAAGCCCTCGCGTAATGGTGAGCGCTACGTTAAGCATACCCGGTTCGAATCCTGCGTGGTTAAGAGGAGAACATGCAAATCAGTGTGCACAGTTCTTCGGAAGGGACGTTAAGCAGTTGGCCCCCTTGGTGCTCTTCGTTAAGGGTAGGCTAATGCCGGCTCCGGGTTTCCCTACTACCTTCTGTGTGTCTGGTGTGGAATGTAAGGGGAAACCACCACATCACATGTGTTTATTCCCTAGTCAGTTCAAACCAATCTGAGGGTTGAAAACCACGAATGAATATTTTATTGAGCAAAACTAACGGTTTATTTCTTCTTTATCAATTGACTAAACAATAGATTGCTTTTCCTGGTATCCATATATTTAAAATATTGAAAGTTAATGTGTTTTTTCTCTTTCTGTTTGAATACCACTGATTGTTCTGTTGTTGCTCCAAAGAGGCGTAATGGCGGCGACCGAGAAAATGATTTTAAGTGGATCGGCTATTTTCTGTCACGGTGATTACGAGCTCGGAATAGTACAAGTAACAGAGCTTTCGACTGTATATCTCGAGCGTCCTCCTAAATATTAATATTTGGTTAGACTTTTGGAAAGCATAGGGCCTTTAAATCCTAAAGCCGATTCGACGTACGCATGTACTGGTCTTGTTCTCCTGTTTCGGCAACGATTATCCGTACACTTGTACGGTTTCTCACTTCTCTTTACTGAGATCTAAATGTAAAGCCGTAGTTATAGTTTTTTATCGACAGAAAAACATAAATACATTCCAAGATTGCCGAAATAAATTCAAACAACAGCTCTTCTGGGCGAAGAGGGATCAGAAAATTGCCGATTTCAGAGGTTATCTATCAGTTTAGTTTTTCCATACCTATGCTCGTTAGCCCATAAATAGCGGAGAGCAACGTCATCAAAATCTTTAGGTCTTTGTCCCATCATTCGTTGGCTCAAACAAACGGAATATTTTCCGGGAAGGTGTGGACTGAAAGTTTGTTGACCCCCTTCTGTCCACTCGCGTGAATCACGGAATGAACTTCTCGAGCTCGTCAACTGTTTTTATTCGACGGTAATGGCTTGACGCTCCTTCAAAAACGAAGGAATTCACGACCGATTTGAGGGATATTTTTAAAAATAATTTTCACGAGCTACGTGAGCACCACATGAAAGGGTACTGAGTCATCACCGCAGCATACGCCGCTTTTTCCGCTCCAATTATTTTGAATCCGGTCGTAAACACTGTTTGACCGAGCGGGGAATATTAAAAAGGTTGATTTGGATTTAAGAGAGGGGGAGAGAGAGAGATGGAAATATGCACTATAGTTTTCCACGCACCCGGCCAAGTGCTGCCGTCTGACCGTAGTCGGTCGGAGTGAAAAAAAATAACACGGTCGGTCATTATCCAACCTCTCTAGCGAGAGCCATTCAGCGCCATTAGTCTGTGATCCAGATTTGAATGATATACGCTGTTGACTAACCAAAACGAGTGCTTCGCGTATTTTTTTTTCACCATCTAGAAAAGTCCACCTCGGTTCAAAGGACTTATTCGAAATTCCAATTTTGAAGTTGATTAAAAATCTTTACCGCTTAATTTCGCTTCGAGAGTGGTTCTTTTGTCGCTGTTCGCCCTTCCGCCTGTTTCATTACGTTCTGTTTTGAAATACAAGGTTAGGTTCGGACGAGTCACGATGATTACGTGCACGGCGAATAATGTAAAAAACATATTGGTGAAAATCACTCAGCGGACGAACCATTTGATTACCGAATGGACGTCGATTCGGGTTCGATGATAAATATTCTAGCCCAACTCTTATCTACAAAACCTTGCCCGATTTCAATTCTGCGGTATACTTAACGATTTCCGCGCGTTTAGTGAATCATAATGGGAAAGAGAGAGAGAGAGATACACGAGGATACTTAACAACCCTTGGGATAACAAATCAAGCATGTCCGTATTGATTGCTTTGCAATGCATCGTTATTTAGAGAAAAATATACAAAAATTATGGCTCGTTTTGGAAATGTATATTGTAAGCAGCCCCACAAGGAATATTTTTCTCTCATAAAAGAAATAGTGACTTTAGTCACGAAATTAATTGTAGGAGAAATAAAACAGTTGGCCTCACTTGTCGTGTATGTGAGTTGTGAAAATTTTTTGCGGAAATTTTAATTCGTGACTCACGTTTCCAATATCGAATCTGTAACAGGGAATGAAAAATTAAAAATCTGATTTAATATCAAATGAAGGAGAAACTTGACATTTTTCTGATATGTGCACTTAAAATCGCATTTCCCGCCATACCGTTTTAAATAAAAGCAATATCAACAGGAAGTAATTTATAAAGTATTTCATAATAATGAATAATTCAACAAATTCATATTTAAGCATGTAGGACTAAAAGGCGTATGCATCGATAACATTTTAATTATTTTTACCAACTCGTAATAAAGGGTATTAATTGCGTAAATATTTATTAAGAAGTTATAAATATCTGCGGTAAATATTTTGATAGTGTTATCATCCTAATTGATAGCATGATATGTTACTTTATCTGAAATTACATGAAATTCGAGAGAAATAAATATAGGATTAAAAACATGTACCTACACACACACGCGCGCGCGCGCGCACACACACACACACACATATATTAGGGATTTATTTTTATTAAAAATTCTCACTAAATGAATGCGACAGTATTAATGGCCTGAGATTTAAAATAATAAAAAAACCAAGGTAATAGATAATAATGATTATTCAAAGCGCTATATGGAATATGGGTTTTGTTTTAACGAAGAGTTAATATAACCTTGAATCGGATAGTATTCCGCGTATAATATTTGCGGTAAAATGATTTTCATACTATTATTTTTCCATCCCCAGTCGTTAAATCGGAACTGGGGTTAATTTAGCTTCTATCATAGACAGGTCTCTGCTTCATGCGCAGAATTATATTAACAAAAAATCACGTAATTTACACCAATTATCCCGACGCCTAGAACGCTTTATAATCAGTAAACATAAATAAAAGGGGCGCATTTATTATTTCGTTTTTCAAGCCGCAAAAATTATCCCATCCTATCGATTGTTAATAATTTAATTAATCGACGCCGCAAAACGGAATTAAATCCGCCTATTTTTCGAGGAAAAAAAGCGATCAGTCCCCCCCCCCCTGATTTTCCCCACACTTCATTGTTAAAAACACTAGGCAATGGCCATTAATTTGAGAAAGTTATTTTGAAACTACTAAATCAATTCACGGTAGGAATTAAATTAAGTACCTTCGGCGAATCGAACTCCTACCATATTAATGCTATCAATCATAATCTCTGCGGAGAGCTTTCGGTGTCACGCCAGTGAAAGGAGGAGGAGGGCGTGCGTGAGGCTTTCGGCGAGGGAGGCTGGATTGGGATCAGTAAAATTTTATTTACAAACGAGATGAATGCAAAATGCGGAATTATTGCTCCAAGTTTCTGATTTCTGACGGATTATAAGGACTGCGATTGCTTGGTACAATCATCTTGATCCTTGATATATGTACAGACATATACGAATACGTGTATGTTTGCATTTATATATGTATTATATATGTATACATATGTGTAGGATTGTGTGTGTATTTGTGTATGTATATAAATACACATATATACTTCTCCAACGTTATCAAAGGATTAAAAAAAAACACATTCGGAGCTTTGATATCCCCCCTCCACCCAAATAGTTGACGGATAAATAAGAGCGATCCGAAAATGTTCGATAAATGATTACACGCTATTTCTATCACGATGAAAAGCCCCGATTGATAGACCCGACCGCGCGCGAAATTACGATTTTCTAGGAAAAGAAATTAATTAACGGAACGAACGGTTAATGTCTGCGCTGGAGAATTGGTTAATCGACGCCAGGGAAAAAAATAACGCGAACGGAAGTAGGCCAACCTGTTTGCGCAAGGCATCCGTTCGGTGCTCTGTGTTTTTGTTATTTTTATTTTAGCTGTTGTTGATAGCCGCAATCCAGACATAATTTCGAGGCACAATTAATACAGAGGGAGAGAGGGTAGAAAAGCTCCATTGATTCCTTTTCGATCGTTAAACTTTATTCGATCGAACAACTAGCAAATCCATTCGCTTCAGGTGCTCATTTTTTAAAATTTAAAGGACGGAATGGTAGCTTGTGGCCGGGCGAAACATTTCGACGATTAATCCAAACCGTTTTCGACGATTATTAAATCTCAAAACGATTTTACGAAGACTCAAGTGACCCGAAGTTTTTGAAAAGCGAGTCAAATTAAAGGTATTGCGGCCAGGAAAAACGATAACCACCAGTTTTTTGCATTAGATTACTTTGTTATCATGCCTGAGAGAACAATATTATTATCCATTTGTGTGTGCATACTCTGAACCCTGAAATTCACGAATGACATTTACATTATGTTAATCATATGGATTGCGTAATTACCACTTCACCAGTATAGCCTGCTTTTAATTTTGTTAATAACAATTATAATGAAATGGATTTTGTTTTTAGACATCTACCTCTGATGATTTTTAATTTGTAGTCGATGTATGCATTTGGTTTTTCCCAACCATTTTATGGCTTTCATTTTGAATGTGGCCCTAAGATGAGATCGGCATTTTTCTTTTGAATTAATGAAATCTGTATACTAAAAATATTTATGCTGCAGTTGCTAGTTTAAGTGAGATCTTCCCGATTTACGTTGTTGCCGAACATACTATGGTTACGCAAACTGCAGGATCGCTGAAATAGCCCCAAATAACAGGATGAGTTCATGATTTAGCGATACATTACTTCTTCTTCAATAGAAAAATTCTTGCGCTATATCTGTTTCATTGAATAGTGGTCACATAATCAGGCCGAAGACTGAACCGTTTGCGGAGAAAATAAACATAATAGGAGAACTGCATTAATAGGTATTACATAGCAGACATTATTTGTCGATTTCTTTATATGCATCGCTTTGATGTACTATAGTTCAAACTTTATATTTACAGCTTTAGGAAGACGCAAAAGACTTCAGCTATAATTTTCCATTAATAAAATTGGATAGGAATTTAGCATTAACACTTCGTAGTATTCTGATATGAATCGGTATAACTTACACCATTTAGAATATCATTCTTTTTTATGTCCATTACGCCTTCCCACAAATCAAAGCTGTCATCGCCAATAATCACTGTTAACAAAAAAAAAAAGAGTGATGTGGAGAATTAATCGCAAATCCTAAATAAATTTGATATACTTTTCTATGAACTAGAATTTACAATAGTACATTTTATTTCAAGATTTCAACAACTCTACCTACTGCGCTCGAAATTCCTTGAAACATTTTGTCAAAGATTATGAAAATACTAAACGGGGTTAGCAGACAGACGATCATACCGATGGAAAAGTACTACATTCCACGTTTATTGATGCATATCACCCGTCCCATTTCCATTTCCTCTTACGTAAAGTTTGCGAGCGTCTTATCGCTCTAAGGCAGTGATGGCGAGCCTATGACACGCGTGCCATAAGTGGCACGCAAGACGATTTTGGTTGGCACGCCAAAGAAAGGCGAAAACCAATGAAAGCATTTATCGTACTGATTTATTGCAGCAAAAATATTTGTGTTATTTAGTTAACTATTGTAAACTTAGTTTTATGGTTAAAAATTTCAATCTCATATGTCTTGATCACGAATTTAATTTAGTTGGCACGCAAAAGAAATCATGGACTTTTCCGTGGCACGCGAGGCGGAAAAAATTCGTCAATTTCAGTAATATTGGCACGTGGGCAATAGAAGGTTCGCCATCACTGCTATAAGGTCTCCATAAAAATTAAAACATTTTTGTGCGCAGAACAGAGCCTTAGTGTTTGCAAAGATAAGCAAACATATTTTTCCAATTTTGTCGACACTTACGACAAAGAGTTACCATTTCTAAAAATAAAATATACTCGAAGATTTCTGATATGCTCTAAGACCGCAAAGCATATATCATCAGCGACTGTGAAAAACGTCTACCTGTTTTTACAAAATTTCCTCTCCCCGATTGGCTCGATCCGGCGGATATCGAGTGTTGCGCGTTCTTTATCTCCCGAATTCCCTGCAAACCTCATAAAGCACTCAACCCGAGTAGCGTGGATTTCCCGAATTCCGGGAAACCGGCGCGGATTCGCCGCCGCGCCCTCAAAAACCCGACCTAGCGGACCCTTTCTTCCCTTCCTCGCCTACTCCTCCAATCGTCCTCCTTTCTCGGTTTAAGTCCTGCGATTCTCATCCCCTTTAACTTCTTCCTACCTACTCCTACCTCTCTCTCTCTCTCTTTACCAAAATCCCTCTTCGGGCTCCTTCAAAAACGTCTCGTCAGTCTCTCTCTCTTTCTCTCTCACGGAGTTTCAGGAATTTCTTATGCAACCCGCAAACAGCCCTGTCTAACCCATCTATTGCGGGGGAGAGAGGATGAGAGAGAGAGAGATAGATAGAAATAGGGAGATTGAGGAAGAGGAGGCCGGGGGTGTGGAGGCTCAAGGTATTTCGCCTCTACGCCGATCTTCCCTTAAGGCTTAAGGGGAGATGATAGCGGCCTCGTAGAAGTTGTCTTGCGCAGCGCAAAGATTTTGACGACGTTTAATCCCCTTCCTCCTTACCCCTTTCGTCTCCACATTCATCCTTTACTCTGCTGGGATCGACGCGTAAACCCTACGCTCCTGTTTTTTTTTGTTGCACCTCTTCTTGCGTGTTAATTCCTCTTCCGCCGCTGCCGCCGCGTCAAATCGCATACGCCGTTGTTTTTTCTCGCGCTGACGAAAAAAACGAACTAGGTGGATTCGGAAAATGAAGAAAGTTAATTTCGGCCGGGCCCTTTTGCGTGGTTTTTCTATCTTGATGGTTTATATGCTAAAAAGATGGAAAATAAGCATCCGCGCTGTGATTGGAAGATCGGGATATTAAGAATTTATGTATTTATTTTTTTAAAAATCGTGCTTTCCTCTCCATTTATGTTTCAGCGAGACTTCAACTTGAGAATCAAGTATTTACTGAGAAATGTATTTTGTTTAGATAGATTGTTGTTTTAAGAAGTGAATGTTCACTTAATGAAGTTGTGAGTGAGATTAGCTTATGAGGATATTGATGTTTTCTGAAATTATAACGCGTTTGTCGCAGTGTTAATATTATACCAAAACGATAAACAATATGCGATAGTAAAATTAAAGACGTTTTAGTCGTAATTTAATGCCACCTCAAGTAATAACTTAATTCAGATATAAAAATAGATTGCACATTTTGCATCCTTTTGTAATATCAGCATAAGGAGGTTTTTTATTTAAGAGAGACGTGAGTTTTTATCGAATGATCTAAGTAAATTCAGAGTAAAGATATTTTTGTCTTATTGCCAAGACCTAGGATTATTTTATAGTTTTGTAAGCACATTTAAACGACATACTTGTAATAATTAATAGAAATATAAGGAGTGTTATTCCGCATAAATTGGAAGATTTTAAAAAGCTTTAGCTTTAGTTGACGGGCGATGATAAAAAATTAATTTTTCGGAATAAAAAGAGAGCGATGTCAACGAGATCGACAAGGGAACAGCGGTAATGATTCGTATAATAATTGCACCTCTTCGTCTCTTTTTCCTCACTTCGCCGCTCCTTCGGTTGGATACCGAAGTGTTGACCTACATCCTGCCGGGGAAAAACCGTGAGTGTTACACGGGCCGTCCCTCTCCTACCTCTCCTCTCCCCTCCCCCCCCCCCCTCTCACCCTCCTTCTTTTCTTCGCTTGGGTGATTTTATCTGCTAATTACGCCAAACTCGAGAAAAGCAATCCTCGAATTAAAGTCTTTTTCCGTGTCGCTGCCGGAGAATCACACACCATTAGCGATAGGACGAGAGAGGAATCGCAAGATTTTTACAAACTGCGTTGATTAACCCGGCGTGAAAAATCTTTTCCCACGGCTTATAAACGAGGTAAATGGAAATATCGCTTGCGGAGAAGGCGCGTGCACGCACGACGTTAGGCAGATCAAGGTTTTAATGATTAGGTTTTATCCGTGGAATTAAAAGAAAATGAAAAATCCCTGCAGAATTTTTTAATTGAATATATCTTTTTTCCCGCCTAGTTATACCGGGAATATTTGTCTAAAACGACGAGATGTACAGGTAAAAATATTCCAAAGAAATTTTTGTTAATTAAAGACGTTTTAGTCGTAATTTAATGCCACCTCAAGTAATAACTTAATTCAGGTATAAAAATAGATTACACATTTTGTAATATCAGCATAAGGTTTTTTATTTAAGAGAGACGTGAGTTTTTATCGAATGATCTAAATCCCTGCAAAATTTTTTAATTGGATATATCTTTTTTCCCGCCTAGTTATACCGGGAATATTTGTCTAAAACGACGAGATATACAGGTAAAAATATTCCAGAGAAATTTTTGTTAATTAATTCCTCGCTCTGATTATACTTTTTTCAGAAAAAGTTGTCTATAATTAGCCGTGTGTAGGACTTAATATCTAATTAACGGATTCCTCTTATTCCTTTTGTCTCTCATTTCAAATCAATGTATTTATTTATTATTGAGATAATACCTTTGCTACGTAATTACAAAAATTGCGAATTAATGGAAAATACAAAATGTACCTAATATGTAATGTTATGTCAAGTTCGCATGTAATTTCTTGATATAATGGATCCAAAATGATCGATTTTACTCTCATTATTTCTCGATTATCGTAACCATTGTACCACATGATATCAGCCCCATCGATCTTTTCGTTTATCGCTGCTGTAGTTGATTTCTCTGCACGCTAGATGGGACAGAATTTTTCTGAAAAGTTTTAAAGGAATTTTCAAGATATGGTAACTGCTGCTGCCATTATTGTCATCAGCCGATTACTGTAGTCTAACTGGTTATTTAAAACTAAATCTAGTTTTAATATCCAATTCTTTCCGCATAATATAATCACATCCGCCGTCATTTTTATCTGATCTGATCTGCTTAGAGTAAAAAATTAGTTAATATCAAAACACACTAATTTATGTTTTTATATAAAATTTTTAAAGAGATGCAAAGGATTAATTCCACGACAAAAAGAAAAATATTTAAGTTATTATGGTGCTATTCGCAAGTTTAGTCACAGAAAATTGATCTCTTATGTAAACATGTAGAAAACGGAAGATTTTTTAAGATTAAATGGAAGTAAACATATGAATAGAATGAGTAAACGAGAGGTCAGAAGTGCAGCTGTGGAAGTAGCACGTCTGAAACGGTTTGTTTGTAAGGTTACCGTTTGTTATTATCATTCACTTAAAGTTATAATGAAATAGAACAACATATGATCACACTGATCGGAGTCTACTGTATTTCTCCAAAACTTAGATTGACATCCCACCACATTATTTTTAACATTTTGCTTAGCCGATTAGAATGAACGGCGATACCTTTCTAAACACATTGGACTTTCTTTGTCTCTCTCTCAACAAAATCCCACGATGAATTGCGCCGTCATCATCATCAGTTTACAACGTTCTGATAAGTTAATTGCTCAGCATCCACATATTCCTTTTTCTTGGATATCTTCCTTCATCATTTATTTTCTCCATATTGCAATATTTTTTGCTTGTTTCTTACTTATCTTACTTCAGTATCTTTGTTTCTTAAAGTATATTATGACTATTAAATTTTCCACGGCAGGGGACAAATTTTTATGTTATCTTGATTTTAGCACAAATTTCGTTGAATTCCACGTTAAAATTCACAGTTTAATTTCATGCGACCACTTTCCCTATGAGTACCCGAATATAAAAAACCTTGTAAAAAAATACGCTTCGTACAAAAGTTCTGACTTTGGAATATGAGGCTATAGGGCGCCAATCGCATAATTGTAGGGGCATTTATGTTTCTCCAAATCCGGTAGATTTTTCTTTCGGCGATGAATGGAAGTTAATTTTGACCTCAACTCGTATAAATTTTCACTTGTGAAAGTGCGTAGATTGCTTCTCCGTGAAATTCCCATATTCTTCAGCTCTTTTATGTCGTTGTTCAAGAGAGAAGAGGGAAGGGATGATCGGAGTGGACGAATCCCGGAGCAGTCGGTTAGCATTTCTTTCAGAGAGGTGAGCGAGGAGCAGATGGGTGAGCAATGACTCTCCGGAGAGTCGAGAGGCTTATTACTAGGGTTACCAGACGTCCGGCAAAAGGAGGACATGTCCTCCATTCTGCCTCTCCATCCTCCGTCCTCCCGGCATTTTAAATTTTAGGATTTTGTCCGGTTTTTTTCTAGGAAATGTGAGTTTAAGTTTCCATTCAATTCCGATGTGTGGTGGAATCCTACCCAAACCCTTGCAAAGGCTGTGCTCATAAACCCTCCTGCATGTGTTGTCGAAAGAGACAAGGGTGAGAATAGCACTTTTCTGACTCCCTTCCTTTTCCTCTTAAAATTTCTATGCAAGAATCATCGCTCTGTGAGGGTCAAGCACTCAATAATTTGTCACTAATTTTCTTCAAACAACTCTTTTGCTGGCGGTCAGGGTGTGCAGTGGCAAAGTGAAGTTTGATGAACCCCTTCATGAGCAGTGGAGCTCATTCTTTAGAAGTTGCAATTCTGTAGATTGTTTTTCAGAGCTGCTCAAAATTTGCGATTTTTTTTTCAGCATCCAAGGGCATAACGCAAACCTGGAAAGGGTATTTTCCTTAATGAATGATCAATGGACACTAGAAAGAAATCGATTGTCAGTTGAATCAGTTAGAGGGTTAATTGTGACAATGTACGACTTAAAACATTTTTCCTGTAAAGATTTCTATTCTTGCCTTCTTAAGAACGAGGATCTTCTTAGAAAGATAAATTTATCGGAAAAATATCTTCATTGAAAAAAATTATTCTTATTATTATGTAAGCATTTTATTTTTTAAATAAAATTAATATTATGCAGGTAATTAATAGTTATTTTAACTTTATGTATTCAATTTGTATTACTTTTCCAAGGATTTTCTTGTAATAAATATATATGGAAACTATCTTAAGGAGCAAATATCCAGAAGAATATCCAAAAACATATAAATAATTATACACACTCATTATTCCAAAAAAGCCCGTTAATTATTCCCTAATATTTTTTGTCCGGCTTTTTTCTTTTGTGTCCTCCTTTTTTGCCTTTATTGTCCTCCTTTATACCCTTCAGTGTCTGGTAACCCTACTTATTAGTGATGAGTGCGACCGTAGGATGGACTGAGGAGGTGTGCTCTCGTAAAAAAAATAGCATCGTGGAATGGGGAAATCGACAGAGTTAGCAGAAATTCTGCGCTTTCAATTTCTAATGACCTAGAACGTAAAACTTTGGTTGGAAAGTGCCCAAAACGGTAATGATTAATTGATATTACGTTGCGGTTATTCTGGATCTAAGAGGAAATTTTTTGAAAATATTTTCTTGGTTCACCTCTTCTCCTATGCGCTCCGTTTTTGTGCAAATAAACGGATTTCTAGAATAATGGAATAAAATGAAATATATCTTGTCATCGCTTAGGGACAAATGTTTTGGGGAAAAGATATTGATTTAACGCGCCGTGCCTTGCGATAGATTAACGAAAACTTTGGTTGACTTTCACTTAACTTTTATCTCAGAAAAGCCTTTTAAATAGATAAATTCCAGAATCGGCCTTCAATTTCAACTCTCCGACTCATTCCGTATTTCTGGCGACTTATCGTTATTCTCTCTTTCAATAACGGTCCCATTTTATTCGCTCCGTCTCCCTCTCGCCATTATAAATCTTTATTTTTATTACATACCTCTCCTTTCAATCACCCTTTTCTATCTTTGTCTTCATCTCCCCGCCTTTATCTCTCTCGACGGTGACTATAAATTCTCTCATTCCAATCTGCATTCAATTCGTATCTTCCTCGCCACCACACCCTCTCTCTTCTCTCTCTTCTATCTCTCTCTCTCTCTCAAATCTAATCGTTATCTCATCCCTCATTCGAACTTTTAACCCCCTTCTTCCTCTCCCTCGCCGCCTCACTTCTCCTCATTTCCCGCTAATCTCCAAACCCAATAGGTTTCCGCGCGACATAACCTCTTTAATCCGTCTGCCTTCATTCCTTTTTTCTCAATTTTTCTTCTCTCTTGCCCAATTCCTTCACTCCCGCTTTTAAAAGTCTCATCAACTATTCCCAGAATCCTTCGGAGATAACTATTTATAGCTCCTTCATTCCTCTGCTTGCTGCCTCCTAGCTCCCTCTATTACCCTCTTGTGCTGTCAGAGTTAGCCTCTCTCTCTTTCTATTGCACTCTTTCTGTTTTTAATTTTGCCTACTGTGCCTTCCGTTATTATATTCCCAGTTACCCTATAGTTTATCTTTTTCGATGGATTTTCCATCCCTGACACTATTAATTAGTACTCCGTTTGGCTTCCGTTTCTTCTCAACACTTAGGTATGTCGTGCCTTTTGAATTTTCCATCCGTCCTTATTTCTTAAGGAATAAAAATGTAACTGGACGTTATTTTTCTTTTCACTACGTCAGTAATGAATCTTTTCAACTTCTGTAGGGGTACGACTTTCGGTGCCACGCTGCATATCGTCTCCCAACTTATGCGTCATAAAGACTTTTTTATTTGTCTTTTATACTACTTCTTTTTATCGAAAAAAAAACCTTCGCCTCTTTTATCTCTTGTCCTCGCTCTCATATTTCCCCTTTCTCTCTCGTAATTTTACTTTTAGGAACATCTTCTTCATCGTTCGTTTCCATCTTCCTTCCCATCCATCTCATTAATTCTTTAGGTACACCTTTTTCTTGTTTTGCGTACCCTTTCGCGTCGTTCCCTCCATCTCGTTCGCTTCCGTTTTTTCTCTTTTATTTGTTTCCGCCTCCCTCTTCTTCTTTTCTGATTTTCCCTTTATTCTTCTCCTCCTCCTACTCTCTCTCTCTCCCCCCTTCCCTCTCATCCTCCCCACTCCCCACTCTTGGCCACACCTTTCCCAACGACCTCGGGGGATTTACGTGACGGACATAAATGTCGGGGAAGTATTAGAGAGCACGGCGGGTAGGGAGGGGAACGTAGGATGGGAGTAGAGGAAGGAGGGAGTGAGAGAAAGAGGAAAGTCGGCTCGAGGAAAGCAAAGAGAGAGAGAGAGCAAGAGAGAGTGAGAGAGGAACGAGTGTGGGAACGAAGGAACGAATGTTAAAAAGAGGCGAGTCTGCCGGGAAGATAAAAAAGTCTGCATACTTTTTAATCTCCATTATTCCTCGCGCCTTTTCGATGATTGCCAGGGAGCTAGCGGCATGGCTAATATTCAGACCCGGTTGAGGGAATTCCCGTCATCCTCTCTCCTCTTCGAGCCGGCACGCTCGAGTTATCTCCATCCCTCTCTTTAGTCATCTCTCCCTCCCTCCTCGTTTCTCGTCGCGAAGGACGTGAGAAAATTAGAGGAAAAAAATAACTTAAATTGGCGAGCGCTAGTTTGAGCTAAATGCAGCCGTCGAGTTACGCCTCGGGTTTCAGCGCGGACGATAGTGCCTCTTAAGAATACCGATTATGGATAGGATCGCATTAAGGACATAAGGAGCGTTTACTTCGGTTAATTATTGTAGGTTCTGTTACTTTTTATTTTTGTGTACGTTTAAATGCTGGAAAAAGGAAAAGGAAATCGCGTTAAAAAAATCTTGAATTTGACGAGGATAAAAACCATGTGTTTCAATGGATGGATTATCGTAAGCTGTACAATACAAACGGAACATGTTAGAGCAAGGCGGTTTTTCTTTAAGGTGCCGTGAAAATTAGCACGAGTGAGGCATTATAAGGCGTTTCGAGAGGAACTACTGATTGAGACATCATCGACGTTTCTATCTCGACACATGTTCAAGATTGAGTTTGACATGGCGAGAAATTAGCGTATCACCTTGGTACCTGTTCTAGGTAGGCATGGCTGGCTCCAATTCATCCGCCTCGCCTCAAACTTCGTGATTTTTCATCTTATTGTTAGATGCAAGATCTTTAATTTTGGAAATACCTCACAGCCCCGATTTTTCGGGTAAAATTTTCCATAAAAACTACTTTCGAGGTGAGCAAAATGGCGACGCTATCCGTGCGTCGGCGCCAATCCACCCAATCCTGGCTGATCTTTAAATAATTGACGCGAGTTGAATTCCCGAAAAAAAACCTGCCGGGTAGACGTGTGCGGATATAAATTTTTTTAAAAAATACGGGCGAATTCAATTTGAATATCGAATCAACTTTTGTCTCGGTTCTTTTATTGACGAAATCGATAACATTTTTTTTTTAATTTGACCCATTTTTGTCGTTCGTCTCTCAGTTATTTTCGATTACCTTCAATTAATTCCTGTTTCATGACAACTTCCGTATTTTGCTTTTGTTTTTTTTTTCTGTTCCCGTTTTTTGCGACGCTCCTCCCTTGGGGATTCTTTCCTTCGTATCGAAGCTCTCTGGAACGGTGTTGTTTGGTGACACAGCGTTGGAACGCAGCGTTATTTTTTGCCTCAGAAATATTTACCTCTACTTCATCTTGTGGGTCGTGAAAGCGTATCCGGGATGTCGCGCCAATATACTCAAATGCACCCTTATTCGTTTTTTTATATTCCGCGTCTGATGAATTAATAACTTATTCTATATACTCTCTTCTTTAATTGCCATATTTCGGGTCCGCGGTAACGTTGACCTGAACTTCTAATTAAACAAGCTTACTGCTGCCTAAAATGAATACATTAGGCTATATTTTTCGATTTCTTTTTTTTAAATCCTAGCATTGAGATATTAATTGGATGGTAAGTTATATAGACATGCAATTATGTCTATCGGAACATTTTCAACGGTAATGATTAATTAGCTTGTATTTTATCATATAAAATATGACGCAATTATGTTTGTCTTCAGTAAAGATAAGGTCTAGAAAAAGTTATTTATATTATAAAGGTCAATTGAATAGTAAAGTATGTTCTTCGATCTTAAATAATAAAGGCGTATATTTGGCATAGTCATTTATAGCTTTTGAGATGTCATTTAAAATCATGTTCTGCTCTGTTATGTGAAAACTATATTTCAATTTCATATTTTCTGGAGAGGATGTGTGGAAGTTGTTTCAGTGGAGATACGTTAAGGTACAGATAGGCAGTAAGTCTTTCACCTATTAAATTTCCCAGCGAATTTTCATGTGTGTAGCTGTAACTAACTGATACTGATTCAGTTTAATTTTCGGAAGTTTATGGCAAACTAGGTCTATATAGAGAATATAAACACTGGGAAAATATAAAGTCAATGCTAAAAAAATAGCGAAATTTAGGAAATAATCGACGCAAATCCACCATTTGTGTAAAGTTAAACTTATTATAACACGTAAATAATTACATTTGCAAGTACATATAACATGGTAATATTACTAGCAAGTCTAATAATACATCATATAAATATTCTTTGCGATGTATGGTGAAGTAGAACAATCTAGTCATGGGTTATAAGGCTTTTCATTTAAGTACACTAATGTATTTTCTTTTCCTTATTCCTTAACGCCTTCAGATGCAATCATGGCTTCATAGGCTTTCAAGAAGGTAGACACTTTGGAATAGGCAGTGATTACAGAAAGTGTCTACTTCACAAACCTGTGGGATTCCTGTGTTATACCATGATTTTGTTAGCATTATTTTGGATACTTCTCTTCCTCTCCACGCCGAGCCCGTTCTAACAGTCATTAGAGTAAGCATCCTTAGACATTTGAAGAATCGCCGGCACGGAAAATGGTTTCCATCCAACAGAGTTCGCTTGGACGAACCGATCCCCTCTTAGGGTAAAAATACTTGATTACGAGAACTGAAATCATACGGATGAGAGTTTCTGAGGGTTTAAAAGGGCGAAAGACATTGTGAAAAGGAGAAATGAATGAACAGGAATAAAATTGTTACAAGAAGGAAGGTGGATAATTATTTGCTTTGAAATATTTTACGTGATTTTTACGACGGCAGGGTTTCTTTCACATAAAACCCAGGGTTTTATGGGTGAGACTGCTTCTTGAATTACGGATAAAGAACGAGCAAAAATTCCATATCACTTGCGAATCGCAAATAATGACCATCTTCTTTTTATGAGGTACTTTCAAATTTGTTACGCTTGGAGCGAACGTGATTTTTTGTGAGTCGCTTCGGCACTAGTTTAGGTGAATCACTTTGACCTTTGCCAAGTCACAAATCTTAATGAACCTAATGGCATAATAATATGGGTCAAGAAATATTAAGTCCGTCTTTTTTTATCTGCTAAACCATAGCATAAAAAGAATTTTATTTTCGAAGGAAGTTTCAAAATATACCTATAATTTCCGAAATATATTCGCGCGTTACTTTTTTCAAAATTACAGTCAATGCGTTGGTAATTGATTAAAAATTATTATTAAAGTCAAAATCCTCGAATGGTCTAAATTATTCAGTTAAATTGTTGATAATATCATTTTAAGTTGGCTTACTAGCATGATTAAAAGGTTAAGTTAAAATTACTTGACACGAAGTGCTTCTGCTTAACTGTGTGACCATCATCACCGTATTGGTAAGCCTGCTCGTATTTCCGGAAATGAAGTGTCTGATCGGAAAGACTTTAATAATGCACGGGGTCAGTGTAGCATGGTAGGAGGACTCGGGAGAAATGACTGAACGAGAATTATTTAAGCGCCATGAGGGCGGACGGTGATCTAGCACAATGTATTTTATGGAATTCTTCATAACCTCCCCTATCTAGCGCCGGTGGTGTTTCCTTCAGCACATCCATTTTCATGAAATTCTACGGCCAAAAATAAATTCCGGAACGAAACGCGACATAACCTATGAACAGCACGTGTGGGGAATTATGTGTCCGGCAACACATGCAACTTGTGCGATAACTCTGGAAATAAGAGCAGAACTGATGCTTTGTTTCGAGGAAATGGAGGCCAAATAATTTACTTTGCGTGTCCATTGTACTATATCCATGGCTATTGAGACGAGTGGGTTCGTGTTTTTGGTACTCCAGACAGTTATGCATATAGCAGTGTTATTTAATATGTTATATATTTCAAGAGGACGTAGGTTGTTCTGTTCACAGGATGCATTGGAAATGCACTCCATTTCATCCTTCTCTATGTTGCGGTTTATTTTTATAAACGTCGCTTATGAATGCTTAATACAAATTTTTGACGTCTAACTACTTTGATATGCAAAGAAAAAGCGTACGAAAGCAAAGCAAATGTAGTAAATGGCCAGTTACCACAGGATGGGATGTAGATTTTTTTATAGTTTGCTCCAATTAAATCCAGAATTTAGACTACGAAAATAGAAAAAATATTTGCTCTAATTATTGGTTAAGTTATGTGTGGATATAGATGCATCCGACGTTTCTCGCTGCGGAATAACGGGAGGGTAAATTAATTATTATTAAAGAACGACTACAATATAACGCTTCAAAAATCAAGGGAGATTCATTTTTCGAGGCTCTTTAATCACAGATTGATTAAGAGAAGAAGTTATGAAAAATATGAGTTTCCTAAAAAAATTAACCAGGAGTTCGATATGACGGACCGATATATATATATATTTTACCTTACATGATACTCGATAAAATGCACGACAAATACTCGCCGGTGGTATGGCGGGGTAGAAAATTTCGCCAAAGTCGCATCCACGAGTGGAGAATAGAAACAATAAAAAATAAGCGAGCATCCTCCTGCGGCAATTTTATTTCATCCCATTCGAAAGAATTTGCATATCTCCTCCTTTCTAGATTTCTTTGCGATTTAAAGGAAATACTACGAGCAAAACCATAAAAAATTCATCGATGCGGAAAGGACCATGCGCCTTGCGCGGGCTCAACGGAGGAAGGGAAAATGCGCGAAAGATAGGGAAAACATGCAGAGCAAAGGGAAAAAAGAAGAAAATACACCGGTGTAAATTCGTCCGATTCGCACCCAGGCCACGAAATGTTGAAGAGATACAAAAATAAATAAATAACAAGAGACAAAATGAGAGAAAGACACACGGATCCGGATAAAGATGTGGGAAGGAGACAGAGAGGAATTGGTAGAGGGGGAAGGAGAGAGGAAGGAAAAAGAGGGGGGAGAAGGAGGTATAAGTAGGGAGAGGGAGGGAGGATGAGGGAGAGAGAGGGAAGGAGAGAGGAGGAAAGAGAGAGGGTAGGGAGAGAGGAGGGAGAGAGATGGAGAAAGATGGAGGGAGATAGAGAATGAGGGAGGGAGGGAGAGTTAGGGAGATGTTGATGGAGGAAGGATGGAAGAAGGGGGGAAGGAATAACGTTAGATTCCCCGCATTACGCGAGATTATGCGTTGATATTCGGGAATTTTTCCGCGAGGAGGAAAATAAATGAAAACGACGAATATATTTATAAAAAAAGTCGCGGAGAGAAAATGGGGACGGGTAATAAAAAAAAGACGCCTTCCTCTTTCGGGACGACATGAAGATGAAATACGATCTCCTAATGTAGACGGAAACGAGGATGGAAGAAAATAGGAAAATAAAAAGAAGCGAAAAGAGAGAGAGAGAGAGAGAGAGAGAGAGAGTGAGAGAGAGAGAGGGAGTGGAATGATTTCTCGGAGAGGTGAAGTGCGTGATGGATGTGTCAACACCGTTACCAAGACTTTTTCGCATTCGCGCCGAGGACCTTTTTTTTCTTCTACTCCTCCGCTCTGCTCACCGCCGTCTTTTGTCGCATTTTCAACCTCTTTCCCTCCCTCCCTTTGTCGGCGGGAAAAGGTTTTCTCACACGCAGTCACGCATGCGCACGCACTCATAACGCACGTTGCCCACGGATCTCTTTATCCGCCTTTGCCGGATTAACGGCACAAGGAGGGAGAATGGGGGGGAGGGGATTGGCAGTAGAAAGAAGTATACACTCTCAGAGAAGAAAATCCGACGCGTGAAAAAAAAAGATTCCGCGCACGCGCTTCGTTTTTATTTTATTTTCGACTCCGTCCTTTGGTGACGTGAGGGTTTCGGGGAGAAATGGGATGGGAACCGAAGGATAGCGATAGGCGGCAAAGTGAGAGGTATCGCGCGCGGGGAACTTTTTTCGCCGCAGGTATTCACGTGCGTGCGTTCCGTGTGTGAGCGCGCGGGTGTAAGAATGATAGAAGATGTGGGTGTGTGTGGGAATGGAAAAGCGCTGGCGTGCGTGTATGTGGGCGGGCGGAAAGAGGTGAGCGGTCGAAGAAAGCCAAGGAACGTAGGTAGGCAAGGTGCGTGAGGATGGTGTGATATGGAGGAGGAGGAGGAGGAGTATGGGGCGTAGGTCGGGAAAGGCGACGGTAGTAGCGGCGCAGGCAGAGAGAAGGCAAAGTCAGGGGGAGAGAGAGAGTCTCAGGGAAAGCCACTCAGTATGCATGGAACCCCATCACATTCGCTCAAGAAGATCCTAGGGAGTCCCCGCCAGGAAGCATGAATAATGCAGCGCCGGCGCGCCGAGGTAGGTTCTGCCGATGTCGGGTAGGGCGCGGGGCTTTGAAAGGAGGGAGGAGTGGGGTCGAGGAGGAGGGAGGAGAAAAAAGGAAGGATGAAGGTGTCTTCAAACTTCTGCCGCTACTGCTGTTCCCATCTCTACCGTGGTGCCGTCTTTTCCTAGGCCGCCCCACCTACACCATTTCTTTCCGTTTACCTCTTTCTACCGCACTACCCTATGCTCCTCCCCCCCCCCCCTTCTCCCCAGCCCACCCCACGTTCAACACACGCCTTCTTTCCTTACTCACTCGAAATTCAAACCTCCTTTGGAAAAAAACGAGTTTTTTTTTCGGGGTGGGAGTGGAGGGGTGCTGGGTGGTGGGCGGGCGAGGTGTTAGATCCGTCCACCTCCAGGAAGTGTTGAGAAAGGAACTGATGGTCATGGGAGCGTGGGAGGCGGTGTCCCTCCAGAGTGACCGAAAGCTCTCTCTCTCACCTTGTACAGTACGTTGCGGTTGGCGGCTTTAACCTGTTGGTCAAACTTCGATTAGGCAGCGGAAATATTTAAACGCGCTTAAAGGGGTAATGCGGGGTGTGGAAGGTGTATGGTGGTGGAGCAGGTGTTCGAAATATAGTAAAGGGTCTGCCCTACTCGTGTTTGCGGTCGTTAGAATTTGGGCTACGGTGTCACCGTGAAACGCGGTTTATTCTCTATTCCGCTAACAATAAGTCCGCTTCAAGTTGTCGATTGGTCGATCGAATCCGATGAATCCGTGCTGTCATTCTATTAGTTCTGTTTTTATTCAGAAGTTATATTTTTATAACGAGAAAATAAGAAACAAAAAAAGCGGAACATCTCTCCGTTCTGCTATAAAATAGCGCTCATCTTAATCGAGCTTGTCAGATTAATAGTCAATTGAAATTATTGCTATCAGAAACAATTTTAAGGGCTAAATTTGACTTCAACCGAACTGTATCGCTGCAAATAAACTTAAATTTTATATTACTCCCACGTCTGAAAGGCATAAGTTTGGACTTTATGCTAAATCTTAAGAATAAAGCGGGTTAAAGAGTACCAAAAGACCTGTTGTCTGGGGAATAATGCAGTTTTAATAATTTATTTCTAGTATGTGATTTAATATTTTGTTAGGTACATATAGGCGAACTAGGCGGTCGCCTAGGGCGCCAAATTTGTGGCGAAAAAATTAAGTTTAAAAAATAATAATAATGTAAAAAAATGAAAAAAAATTTAAAAATACAAATAAAATAACGATGATGTCATTATTTGAATTTACGTCTGCGTGTTGAGGGAATGTGAATTATAATTCACTTCTATACATTCCTGATAATGTACTAATACTTCAAATACACTAGCAAGACACAGTAAGCTTTTAATTTCGCGCGCTTTGTCACTCCACTCCGCAAGAGTCGCAAGAGAACGCTTTAAAAAAGAAAAAGGAAAAAAGGGGCAAAATGTTTTTCAGCTTCAGCCTTGATCTGCCCTTGGGGTTTAGAGGGGGGAGGGGTGCGCCGATTGCATGGCTTGCCTAGGGCGCCAGTGGCTGGCAGACATTCTAGGGCCGCCCCTGGCTAGGTATATATAACGTAACACAAGTACAAGATCATCCAGAAATTTAACTGGAGTATTTAATGCCAAGAATGCTTTATTTCATATTTCAGTAAATGACATATGTGAATAGTAATATTTGGAGATTGAGATTTTATACGTTAAGCTTTGATATCCTGTCTTCATTTGGTCCATCCACTTTAAATGCTCATTTTTCATTTTCATTGCGCTAAAATCCCATATTTTTTTCAGTGGTATTCTTAGCTATTTGAAATGCTTCATCGTACTCCTTATTGTTAGATCCATCATTCCCATGGCTCCCGACGTTTATTTGTTTGCGCTTGTTTGTTTGTTTGGTTGGCGGTGAGTGTATATAGGGATAGAACTTGAGAGCTCGATATGACTAATAAATCACTTTCTTCTCGGAGAGGTTTACAATATTTAGACTAGTTCTGCTATAGCAAAAACGCTGTCTCATAATGATGTGTCGACGGAAATTGTGGTAATTTTTCAGTGTCAACTAGAGTTGTTCGTCTTATTCATTCTAGTCATGAATCTACATTTCATCAGTTGAAACTTTTAAAAATTTGTTTTTAAAATTCTGTCATCAGAGAGCTTTTCAAATTTACTTGAGAAGTTATCTCGAATTTCCACAAATTGATAGCAAATTACATTTGATAAATTAGATAACTGTAATAGGCAAACCGGCGTTGTTTATCGCCATTGGAGCCATCTAATTTATAAATAGGATTATAGCCATAAGGCTATCTCCATAATTCTATTTTAAGCTAAATTAAAAATAAAACTATATTAGGAGATAATTTAATGCATAACTTCTCTGCCCGAGGTCAATCTTGAAAGGTTATTATTTTGGAAATTCAACTAAGAATGCAGGCAGATTACGAAATTTCCATACTTTAATTTTGAGTTCACCACTGCTTAAAATAGATAATGCAGCTGTCGAGGGTGCCATGTGTACGCCTTACATCAGGGGTGCCCATAAGGTCGATCGCGATCTACCGGTCGATCTCGAACTCCTTTTCAGTCGATCGCGAACTAAAAATAAAGTAAATTTACTTTACCATTCTTAAAAAAATGCCAGGCTAGGTATTTACGACACCTTAATAATATTCAACGAATCGCCTGTTTAGATGGCTAATTCTTTCTTTATTATATTTAGAAATAACTTAATTGTGCGCGCGCATGTCGTCGTGAGTTTGCCCTTTAGTATTTTTTGGTCAGTTATATTTCAGTATTGTAGAAATAAGAGTGTTATTGTGTAGTGTTGAAGTGTTATAAATACATAAAACTAAGTTTATTCAATCCCACATACCCATGGATTCGAAAATGGAAAAACTTGTCATTATCACTACGAGTGGGAGAACGATTACTTTTTCATAATGATCAATAAGAAGCGTTGATTTTTTTTTTGTAATCTCAACATTTCAATACCGAAAAAGAGAAATCTTGAGAAACGTTATAAAACTATGCATGCGAATTATGAGATTAATCACCGGCGTAACAGTGAACTGCGTAAGAGTAAAGTTAATGGTCTGAAAGCGAGGCTTTTCAATCGGCAGTCTATTTTTGTATAACTAACACTGAAGTCAAAGGCGGTCACTGTCGCATCTCTTCGAGTTTATCATATACTTGAGAAAAATGAGAAGCCATCTGAGGATGGTGTCTTCTTTAAGCAAGCTTTTTTAAACGCGGCAGATTCGTTGTTTTGTGATTTTAAAAATAAATCAGAAATTATTTCAGCTATTAACGATATGCAGTTGTCTCGAAATACAGTTACCCGCCGAGCGGAAATTATGAGTTCGTATTTAAAATGACGTTTTTTCGTGTATAAAATTTTCACTTCAAATTGATGAATCTTCCGGCGTTACTAATGTAGCCCAGCTAATTATTTTTATACGAATGGTATTTAAAGATTTATCTACCGAGGAAGAACTTCTGGCAATTATTCCACTGAAAGGTAAAACACGAGGAGAAGATATATTTAATGCTTTTAAGAGCTTTCGTAAATTATTCAATTACCTGTTTATAAGCTTGTCTCAATAACAACAGATGGAGCTTCAGCCATGGCAGGCTGCAACAATGGATTGATAACCCTTTGTAGAAATGAGTGATTTTCCAAATTTTCTCAGTTACCACTGTATTATTCATCAGCAAGTGATATGTGGCAAAATGTTAAATATTGATGGTGTAATGGGCATTACATTCCAAATCATTAACTCGATTCGAGCAAGAAGTCTTCAAAGACGACTTTTCAAGTTACAGGTAGAAGAACTTTTGATGCATACAGATGTCAGGTGGCTGTCCAGGGGGAAATTTCTTCAAAGATTCAGGGATCTGTTAGTGAAATTATATCATTTCTCGCCACAAAGAGTGTTGATTATAAACAGTTGGAGAATGATGTTTGGCTTTTAGATTTAGATTTCTTAACAGATCTTACAGCCAAACTCAAAAAGTACTTGTCATATAAATACCAAATTTCATATATAACACTTTAGCATGATCACAAAGAACTGATTAGTTTTTGGACAATACCGGTTAACCGGAAGTCGAGGTTTAGTCGAAACCCGATTCGATGTTTGCGATATTTCTCCGTTAAAACATCATTATTTTATATACATTTCTATACAAAGATTATAGAGAATGTAATTTTCTACAACTTTCATTTGAAACAATTTTCCATAGCGGTCATTGTTTAGGAATTAATTATAAATAATCGTTCTTTTCGGTTTCCGTCAAATATCTCATTAAAAACGTCGCTATTGGTAATCTTCGTGAGGACCAAAGTTGTAGAGAATAATATTTATTCTAAGTTTTGTTTGAAGCAAATTTTCATGGAACCATCCATTTCGGTGATATTTAACTTTTTCGTAATTTCCAGTATACAGCGCCACCACCACGTAGCGATGAATTCTATAAACATATTCAAAATATAATTTTTGGCAATAAGGACGACTATATTCTTTTACGATACGAAATAATAATTTTACCTTATAATGCTATTCATAGTAATTTAAATATCTATACCCCAAATATTGAGAAAGTCATGTGTTGGCCGATTTTTACAGTTTTGTGAACTACCTCATGTGAGCTGCAATCTCCTCGGAAAAAGTTAACATTCCCGTTCAGGTCGAATTTCCTAAATAAAGATCAATAGTGATTTCAACTGAGTTGGAGGCATGCAGATAATTAGCGAAATTCTGGCAATGAACTACAGTTCCATTTTGCAATTAGAGAAGAGAAAATGAAAAGTATAATTAGGACAGTACCCTTCTTTTAGCGATTTTTGTAAAATAATCGCTTACGTACTCCATATGTCTGTCCGTCCCACTGTACGCAAAATGGCTCTGGATTTCTGCTTTGTGACGAAGCCAAATTTTCAGGATTGGTTGATCTATATATAGGCTAGGCATGGAAAAAAACTTGATGAATCTAGAATTATCCGCTGGGGAGTAATCGGTATCTTTTTCTGACTTTTTTTAAATTTCAACTCCCCATGTGAAAAACACGAATTCGATGCAGGGAATTATAAAATTGCATTTTTTAATTAGCTAAATTTAAATCAGAATTCAAATCCATATGGAATGAGCGTGAACAATTGTTTTTAATCCAAAGAAGAGGGGAAAAAATTCCGCTTATAAAAATATCGACTGCCATGGAAATTAGTCCTTTGCATTTTAATAGGAAACGTGTTATTAAATAGAATCATTAAAATGTTTTTAAATTGCATTTATAGGCTGGATTATGAGGCCGTCGATCTCAACCAACGATCTAATCTTATGATGACGTCATACTTCTAAAACGAGAAAAAAGCGTGCTGTGTAATTTTCTCTGCAATTCATCCCTCGCTCGATTCAAAAGCATTGCCAACACATCAGATTGAAGTAAATATAATCCCAAAATCTTTAGTAAATTGCTACAGTTCACTAAATTACATCCTCAAACAACCATGGCGTCAACCCAAACATGACTGTAATTATGAGTTTAGGAGTCGAAAACAGCGTCGTATGATTACTTTATGTAGTGGAAATTTTAACTAAATTACTTGAAATTTTCGTTAATCAAATTATCTTAAAAATAGCATCCCACAAAATTACTGCTTTCTAGGTCGATTACGTCAGTATCATGTTGAGTAAGGCTGTCAGTTATCAATTCCTGCGACTCACCGACTTTGACGCATTGCAAAATTTCACGAAACTCGTAAATATTAAATCCTACATCGCAGCACTTGTGCGCGGATTTGTAGGGGAGCAGCTTGAAATTTCCTCCGTCGGGATGTGTTCGAGCAGTATAACTAAATCGATGGAAAATAAATCGAACAACGAAAGAGACGAAACGGGAATTTTTCGAATTGACAGCCGAAGCTGACCTAGTACGGTGGGCTGTACCTTAAAAGGATGTGAGACATAGAGACGGTAACCTCGTTTGAAGAAATTCTTCACCAAATACAATCTGTCGGAATATAATAAATCCGGGCAGCGAAGGGAATCATTTCCGTTATTCTTCTTTTTACTTTCTCCATACGTAGTATGGGAAAGTATTTTGATCACGAAAAAAATCGACTTCGAGATTTCAACGGAATTACACGTTCTGTAATTCCTAGAACACGTTTAGACTATTTTCGGAATGATATCTGTGTGTGTGTGATTGTGGGCGCTCTAACTCAAAAAGTACTTGCCATATCGTTGCCAAATTTCATATATAACACCTTCGCATGATCACAAAGATCTGATTAGTCTTTGGACAATACCGGTTAACCGGACGTCGAGGTTTATTCGAAACCCGATTCGGTTTTTGCGATATTTCTCCGTTAAAACATCATTATTATATATACAATTTTACACAAAGGTTATAGAGAATGTAATTTCCTACAACTTTCATTTGAAACAATTTTCCATAGCAGTTATTGTTTAGGAATTATTTATAAATAAGCGGTTTTTTTTTCTGTTTCCGTCAAATATCTCCTTAAAAACGTCGTAATTGGTCATATTCGTGAGGACCAAAGTTGTAGAGAATAATATTTCTTCCAAGTTTTGTTTGAAGCAAATTTTCGTAGAACCATCCATTTCGGAGATATTTAACTTTTTCGTAATTTCCAGTATACAGCGCCGCCACCATGTAGCGGTGGATTCTGTAAACATATTCAAAATATACGTAATTTATGGCAATAAGGACGACTGTATTCTTTTACGATACGAAATAATAATTTTACCTTATAATGCTATTCATAATAATTTAAATATCTATACCTCAAATATGGAGAAAGTCATGTGTTGGCCACATCAGATTTTTTCTCCATCCCAGCATCAGCTATTTGGAAATATTTCCGAAACTTTTTTTTCAGACAGACCACTAATGCAAGCAGCTACGCAGTTTGTAGTTTTTTAGCACGATATTTTGAAAAAGCTTTTAATTTTTAACGTGCATAGCATTTAATTTATTAATGGTGACTACCAAGAAGATCGCCCCCCCCCCCCCTCCCTCCCCCGCACAACCCATTTCTCCCGGAATGGTAGCGTACACCGCAGGGAAGCCCTCGGTTTCATTCCATTATTTTAGTTTCTTTTCGTTTTATTTGAATGCAACGGCGTGCCATCAAAATTAGAAATTATATTTTATAACAATTTTGGCGCAGATATTTCGACGATGGCACGCCAGTACCTCCGTGGCAACCGAAACTTTTATTTTTTCGTTTAACTTTATATACGATCCAAGTATTGAAACATTTTGCAATATTTCTATTATTTCCATATTTATTATTCATTTATGCGTCGAATATTTGAAGTGTTTTAAAATTATCTCTTCATCGTTTAAAGGAACATTCCGATAGACTGGAGAAATAAGCGAAAAATTATGACGATAAAACGACGTTCAAAAATTAAAAAATGTAGTTTAAATTATGCGCATCCTGCCTCTATTTATATTAAAATGGTTTTTAATATTACGTTGTAACAAAATGGTAGAGAACAAAAATAATTTTAAATATCATGCGTAAGTATTATTATATGTAGCGAATTTTACGCATAAGAAACATTATTAATTCTATAAAAGATTAAAAATGTTTCATTTCGACACATTTACTCGTATTATTGCTCAAAAAATAAAAATTATGAACTGGCATTCATATAAATCGGGCGAATTTAATAGGATCCAAATAAAACGAGATGTCACAATTTATGTCGCTACTTATTTTCGCTTCGTCAACGTCATTTCATTTTTTAAACTAATTACTGAGCCTATCCCTTGTTAATCAGCGGGAATTTACGTAATTATTACTTTCTCCATATAGAATGTAGTTTTCATGAAAAAATTCGAATTCGAGATTTCAACGGAAATACACGTTTTGAGGTCTCCTGAACACATTTTGACCGTTTTATCGACGATGTCTGTGTGTGACAAATTTTGCGTGCGCTTTAGCTAAAAAACTATTCATCAGATCAGCATGAAATGCAATATTTTTGATTTTAGATATATTTTTAAGATTTGAAAAGTTTGTGATAACAATCGATCAACCGGAATTAGCGGTTTACTCTTGTAAAAGTTTAGTTTTTCTTAAATATTTCACTTAAAACTGAATTTTTGTTAACAGACACACGCACGCACGCACAAAGTTATAGATATTATTATTTCTACAACTTTTGTTTGAACCAAATTTTAATATGAGGAATATTTCAAGAGATATTTAATTTTCTTCGAAATTGACGGTTAGTGGGCAGCTCGCGCGCGTGGTAGTGACAACATTTGAATCGCTAGTGCTGAAGCATGTAAGTTGAACTGTTCCTATCGCAGTATTTATTTGATTTTAGTTTGACAACTTACGTATGGAGAAAGTCAAGTGTTGGACACCAATTTTTACTTTCTCCATACGTAGTATAGGGAAAGTATTGTGATCACGAAAAAAATCGACTTCGAGATTTCAACGGAATTACACGTTTTGAGATTCCTAGAACACGTTTAGACTATTTTCGGAATGATATTTGTGTGTGTGTGACTGTGGGCGCTCTAACACAAAAGGTACTTGCCATATTGTTGCCAAATTTCATATATAACACCTTAGCATGATACAAAGATCTGATTAGTTTTTGGACAATACCGGTTAACCGGAAGTCGAGGTTTATTCGAAACCTGATTCTGTTTTTGCGATATTTCTCCGTTAAACCATCATTATTATATATACAATTCTATACAAAGGTTATAGAGAATGTAATTTCCTACAACTTTCATTTGAAACAATTTTCCATAGCAGTTATTGTTTAGGAATTATTTATAAATAAGCGGTTTTTTCTGTTTCCGTCAAATATCCCCTTAAAAACGTCGTAATAGGTCATCTTCGTGAGGACCAAAGTTATAGAGAATAATATTTCTTCCAAGTTTTGTTTGAAGCAAATTTTCGTAGAACCATCCATTTCGGAGATATTTAACTTTTTCTTAATTTCCAGTATATAGCGCCACCACCATGTAGCGGTGGATTCTGTAAACATATTCAAAATATACGTAATTTATGGCAATAAGGACGACTGTATTCTTTTACGATACGAAATAATAATTTTACCTTATAATGCTATTCATAATAATTTAAATATCTATACCTCAAATATGGAGAAAGTCGTGTTGGCCACATCAGATTATTTTTGGAATGCTTTCGAAAAACATTGTTATCAATTGGCATAAAATAATTTTCCAAATCATTCCGATTAATGAGAGCTTCCGCTATTTATATTTTACATTTAAATTTATAAGGAAAATTGTCCAAAAATTTAAATAAATTTCGAACTTGTGAGTGAAAAAGCGTAAGTTAATACATAGAAGATCTATCATGTTATGCAATTTTAACCTCTATTATGTATTAATTTTTTATGTATATTATTCAAAAATAATTGTTCCGGAACATATTCTTAAGGGTGACGTGAATATTTCTTGCCATTCGTGAAACAGATATTCCATCTAGTGTTTCAGAGAATGTTTCGCGAGCAAACTCTCCAGTTCATGCAAAAAAAACCTTAAGGGTGTAAGTAGAAAACTGCGCTGCTGACGAGTTTTCTCAAATAAAAATAAAACTTTGCTTCCCGCATTTTTATGCGAATAGTCACCAAGCAATCAATACTTTTCTTGGTCTGAAAATACAGGTTGTTCGGGCGTTATATATATGGACGCTCTGTGTTCTAGATTTTTTTTGCTACAATTTTCGTTTCCCTTCTCTTCTCCTTAATTCTCAACTTGGAAATAAAGACTGTGTCCCGACAGAAAAAAATTCTCGACGAACTCCAGGGAGGGTTTCCCTTGACCCGCGCGAAGAGGAGAGTTCATTTTGTATTCATGCAAACCCGGGGGGAGCCCACGGATACAAATGGCTCTTCAATCGGAATTTCCAGTTTAATGAATCAAAGGGAGGATTGTGTGGGACGAAGGGCCACTCCCCACCTCCGGGCCCTTAATTTAGGCCGTAGCGAAGAGGACTCCTCTTCTCCTTCCCGTGGAATTGGTTTCTGTAGGAGAAGAAAGCAATGAGAACATAACACGTTGGTTAAAATAGAGAAGCTCCGTAGAAGGTTGGCGCGCGTTGGATAAGTGAAGTCTTTCTCCGAAGACTCCCCCTAAGTGAGATTTTCATTTATTTCAAGTTATTCGAGGTAAGGCGTCCTATATAACCCGTATTTACGACACTGGTGAAAAAAATTAAAATTTTTATATCGCGTGCCACGTCATTAGGAGGAGAATGTGCGTCGACAGAAATAACTGCGCTTAATTTCTCCTGAATTAATATTGGATCAAAAGCTTGTAGAAGTTTGAATTTTTTTCTGATGGGCTTTGTTGGTAAATATTAAAATATTAATAATTTTAAGTAAAGGTTATTTTTGGAGATTCACTCAATCTTTAATGGCATAATTAGTAAATCATTTCAAAATGATGTGATTATGACGTATTTATTAAAATGTGATTTTGCTCGCGACTATGCCGAAAGATATTACCATGTATGAGAGGCTATTCGCAAAAGATTGGTAAAGTCCTAAAATACGGTGGTCCTATATTAGGTGGCTGTTTGGGAAAGTGAACGGTCAGTGGGATTAATCATGGAGAAATTAAAACTTGGAAGCCAGACAATGAAAGAGGCAGTACAGTTGAAGTGATTCAGAGAGTAGCGATGGTAGTAGACAATTTAGGTCAAGTGACTCAACAGTTGATAGTAGATGTAATAACATTACAGGCATTCCATCTTCCGACGAATTTTCTACTGGTGGTTGGTTTAGGAAGTGTATTAATCTTAATACGGCTTAATGGAATTTTGGAGATTAAAAGCATGAACTATCCGCTTATTAAATGAAGCTGTAATGACGAAAAATGTCATTCAAAGGACAAAAAGATAACGAATTAAAAGTTGCTATTAAACTGTAAATTTGTTGTGATTGGAATGAACGTTCGAGTCAAATTTTTCGTTTGTTATTGAAAGTATCTTTCTATCATCTGAAACTGTTTTCTATGCATAAATGAACCAAAAGGTTTTGTTTTCTTGTAATATTTCAGTGTCATACGTCGTAATTTAGCAGTTTATTTGTTTATACGCTGAAGTTATTTATAATGCAAAATACGGATTTTAAATTAGTATATTTGATATTTTTCTGTTTATTTATCGCATGAAACGTTTAAAGATTTTAACTTACATAAGCTTGAATGCAGATATGAAATTTTTTGTTTAATAGTACCAACTTCTAGATATTGCACGAGCGATAATGCCATTTTAATGCTGTCTATAAAATATTTGTCTTATTTATAGGGAATTTATATGGACAAAGTGAAAATAACCATAATGCAATAATTACTTTACTAGATGCTGAGATGATATCCTTTAATCTCGCACAATGGGATCAGTATCTCATCTGTGGCAGGGACTGAGGTATTGTCCTAATTCTCCATCACCTGTTCATCTACTCTATTAGCTTAACTTAACGGAGATTGTCGATAAACGGAAATTTGCGGTTTATACTCGAGTTCGGCGAAGTTACTGCGCCTGAAGTCTCGCGAAGGTAAACGTGTTTGGGTTTGGAGCTAATTTTATTAAGTTCAAAAAGGAATTTGTTGGTTGTGACCGAAACATGTTCAAGAGAAGAATTGCTTAATGAAAGTTGATAATGTTTTTGCGTGGAATCATTTAGGCCCGTTTCAGACGAGGATACGTTATCTCATATACGCGTATCTCAGACGCCGAGAATGCATTGGCGTCAATAACGCCTTTCACACGGAAGCGAGCGAATGATACAGTATCGCGATACTCGTTTTCAGCGTCTTGTCACCGCCAACCGCCGGCGACAGAATCGGTATCTCGGCGGCCGAGAGTACATTTTGTTCAAGAACACCATTCAGACGGTGATACACGCGTCGTCAGTCAGGGTGTTTCGGCTGCTAGCGGGTTACGATTTTAACTATGGAACGTAATATTTTTGATAATGGTAAGTTAGTTAGTGAAATTGAATGTCGTCCTTGCTTGTGGGATACGTCTGACACAGATTATTCCAACAAAACAAAGAAACAGTAACCTTAGTAGAAGTGGCGAAGGTTATGTATGAGGACTATGAGCATTTACCAACGGTGAACCAAAATGAAATTGGTAAGTTTATTAAAACATATTCTCATTTCATTCTCCTAGTACTAATATGTGCAAACATTTCACTTACTATCAATCTTATTATCTTAATAAAACACCTTCATATCATATATGTATTTATCGTTTATTGTATCTTCTCAGTTTACATAAGATTTTAGAAGGTAGTTCTCCTGTACCTATGAAATAATCAGCTAAATAGTCTCGAATAGTTGTTGGGGTTTTACCGGAAAAATTATCTGCATTTCTATCAATGTCAAATAGCCCTTGACAAGATAGGGCATCTTCGTATTTACGTTTCAAGGTCCACCTGCTCCTTATCCCCAAGCCTATCCTAATATCACAGCCACTCCCATTCCTCATTTTCGCAATCCTCATTCTGAAAATGCTATTGTTAATGCTACTACCGCTATCACTATTCATCGTTCCCATCCAATTCAGACTCATTGTCAACTAAAAACTCAAATACCGCACCTCCAGTCGATTCGCCTACTATTTCCATTGCTTCCCCTTGTGCCAATTCGCCGTCATCAAGTCAGGACTCAGAAGCATCAAGCGTCTTAGATTTGTTAACGGATTATAACAATTAAACATATTTGTTAATAAATATATATTTTTTAATTAAAAAAATTTTTATTTACCTTAGTGTAACCATCAGCTGCTCCTTGGGTGTAATGCTTTTACGCATATTTGTGTCCCTCTTTCGAATTGAACTTTCTAATGTATCATAGAGCTCATCAAAGGGCTGGATTGACATTCTGAAATAATTGAAGAACTTGAAACGGTCTTGTCTAAGTTCATCATAGAATATGTGGTATGTTCCTTTTAATTCTCTCAAACTGACAATTGGATGAACCTAGAACTTTCTATTAATTTTCTTTAATGGTAATAACAATTCCTACCTTATAGAGAAATATTCGATAATTATTATTTAAAAAATAGTTATCCATTACCGGAAATGTTTAGATGTGGAATTTGATAAATGAAGCATTAATAAACCAAATATGGAATATAGTTTGTAGAATTCTTTTTTAAATACATATTCATAATCAAAAGTCACGAAAATAAATACTTTTTCGAATTCGAATGAATTTTAGGAGTATTTTAAATTAACTTAAATTATTCTTGTAATAGTAACGAACGTGATAGTTTTAGCCTCATGAAATTCTAAGAACCGTCTTCATATGATAATTAAAGATGACTTATGAATGTTACTGTAAATGAATGCTCACACTTCCTCAATTAAGATTACGATATTTTTTTCAAAGAAAAGCGCATCTCGTAAAGCGGATAGGTAAGGAAAAATAATGAATAAAATTCTATTGTATAATGTATTTTCACATTTATGTATTCTATGGATAATGTGTAGGATATAGGATTTGAAAAAAGAATTATCTTTATTAAATATGATGACTTGACGATCTAAAAATTTCCTAAAACATTAAGGATAATTAATTATATTTTACCATTTCCGTTCACAATCCCAGATGCATTATAACAAAAAAAATCGCCGAATCCAGCGTAACGAGTGGGCTTCTTTAGTTACACTACCTTCAAGAGAAAAGAGGAAATATAACCGTGATTACATCATGTAAACCGAACACTATTCACGCGAGACCTCCAAAGTTATTCCCTCTTTATTCTCTCTCCTCCCCCATCACTCTCCTTCCAAATATTGCCTTCTCCTTCCCATTTTCCCCAAAATGTCCCGCATCTCTCTCGAGCACTCCTTATCTCGTAGGTCCAAGTCGTTACTTTAAGAGATCTCCGCGTAATTTCAGTATCCTTTGGCAACAGAGACGTAAGGTATGCCTCGGAACTGTAAAGAAAAATCTAGAAAAAGGGAGATGGATGGGGTAAATTGTGCGAGGGCGAGAGAAAAAGAGAGGAAAAGAGTGAAATGAAGAGAGAGAGAGAGAGAGAGAGAGAGAGAGGTCAGAATAGAGCAGTGGTTCTCAACGGGGGATGACATGACACCCCAGCGTTACGCAACGGCTATTGAGGGGTGACGCGAATATTTTATAAATTCTCAGTGTATCATATTCAGAGCTTATAAACATAAATAACACCAGAAGATGAGACATGCTTATTTATATTCTATAATTTAAACATTATGTGGTAGGGAAAACCCAATTTATCTTTAAAGGTGACTTGAAGATAATGGAACTGTAAACGGGGTGACGCATAACTGAATGAACTGAACATAGGGTGACGCAGACAAAAAAAGGTTGAGAACCACTGGAATAGAGGGATAGGGAGAGGAAAAGAGACAGTAAGAGATATGGTAAGAGAAAAGGAGGAAGAAAGAGCGGAAGAGGGAGAGGAAGAAAGAGGAGAAAGAGAGGAAGTAAGAGGGAAGGAAATAGAAAGGAAGTAAGAGGGAAGGAAATAGAAAGGAAGAGAGGTAGGAATGTAAAAGGAAAGAGGCGGAGGACGAGAGGGAATCATTTTTAGTGAGGAAAAAGAATTGTAAGAGCGGTCCAAGAGTTTTGTTGGAAGGAAAAATGAACGAGTGAGTGGATGGGGAAGGAGGACGAAGGAGGCGAAGAGCATAAAAAGTGCCACTTGGAAATCAAGAGGGAAGGGGAAAGTAGAGGGTAAACGCTCTGATTGAATGTCACCTACATTGATGAAAAGGAGGGATATAGAGGGGCCTCGGAGTGTTTGTCCAGGTATGGACAGGTGGGAGAATGGCGAATGCTGAGATGGGCGAAAGGGAAAAGAAGAAAACGGGGGGTGCGTGGGAAGGTAGAGGGAAGACGGAGAAGGAGTGCCAGAGAGGGAGAGTAAAATAAGAGATGGACTCCTAAATCATGCTTAAGGCAGAACGAAAATTTTTGTGCGTATATGTGTTTTAGCCTCTATGGGTACGTACTCAAGATATCGGAGTTGGAATATGTACGCATTTAAAAACTTAGGTACTCGAATGTGAAGAAGAAACGAAAGAAATTCAAAGCTGGGTAAAATGTTTTAACTTTGGAAGAGATAGTAAATAATTTATTTTTAAATGTGTTAGTACGGATGTGGGAATTACTTCGATTTATGAATGATTTATGCTAGTACATGTGCAGGACGTGTCGCATATTTTTTATTTGCATTTTGAAATTATTCATAATCATTGCATATGTTTATAACTTGAACCAATTGACGATTAAAGGAATGTAAATTAATGTTCTCTCAGTCGCTTTTCAAATATGTGTCGAATCGGCATTCGAATTTATTTTGAAACCGAAATCATTTGGAAGCGGAAATGTATTGGAAATTTAAAATGTATATATACCGGAATCTACCTTTTACATCTTCTAGACGTCTTCAGCTATCAGTAGATCATGGACTTGATTCTAGGAGCACTCATTTTCTTCACTTAATTAATACCGGGATGAGTGTAATATATGAGTTTTTTACATTTAAAATTACTCTTTATTTTAATTTAATACTTCATATATACCCTTCATTTTACATTAGTATACTATATAGTTGTAAAAGGCAAAAGGAAAAGCATCTTGGAAAAAAATGTGTCGATTGAACAGGAAAAAGAGGAATTATTCCAATTATTTTTAAGAACTGTTCTCGTGGAATGACGTGCTTGATTTAAGCTTCTTCATATAGATCTTAAGCGCGGTCAGTAAATATTTTTTAAATGTGAGAATCTTATTGCTAACGTATGTGATTCTGAAGGATTGAGAATCTATATGGTACTAATGAGAGAATAATTGGTTACGCTCATGTTTCCGATTTTTTCATTTTTCTGTTTATTATAAAATTTTTAAAGTTAGACATTTTTCTTCTTTATGTGTCTGTTTTATTTTCCTTTCATTCATGTCTGTTTAAACTTGTATTTTCGAGTGTTTTACTAATGCAGTGGAATGACTAAAGTATTAACAAAATATATGCGACAAGCATATGGGACCCTTCCGATATGAGGCAAGTAAAAAAATCAGTAAGATTCAAAGAGAGAAGACACACATTTAGGTAGATTCACGAAGGAAGACAGCGTATATAACTGATATGATAAAAATGCTAGTATGGGAAACTCTTGAGAACAGTAGAAGGATAAACAGATTAGGCGATATATTCCAGACACTTATTGTTAATGAAAATAAGGCATGGGAAGATATAAGGAAGAGAAGTTAGAATTTATTAGAGAAAAAATACACATGAATTGAAAATTAGATTGAGGCCACAAAAACACAAATGTTGCTTAACATTCTTTTATTAGCAGAAGAATCAGAGATTGGATTATGTTACTTGAGCATTCAATAATTACGTTGACGTAGTTTTACTCCGCAGGAATAATTGGCGTTTCATTTGTAATAATTGATGTATTATTTATGCATATGTGTTTTATGTACGGTTTATGTATATATATATAAACATAAACATCTATAAATTATATATATAAACATAAACATCTATAAATTATATATATATAATTTATAGATGTTTATGGGACTAGTATTGTAAAATTTATCGTTACCTGGTTTTAGCCTACTTGTGACGATTATGATTAACTATACAAAGCTCGAAGCGGATTCATCGCAACTCCATCAGGATTGGGAATTTAAATATTTTACTGCTAGCAAGACGTCACGAGAATGAATTACTTAAAGTGCTTCAATGTTGGAAGACCAACCTTTAAATCTACTTATATTTCCTTTTAAAAATCCTATATCTCATCAAAATATTACTGCGAGAAATTCATTTTCTGGCATTGACGTGAGAATTGAATCTCTACATTCGTAAAATAAAAACGACTCCAAGAATCGTATACTCTCTCTCTCTCCATTGGCATTTTAATTTGTGGTTGGGAATTTTGAAAAAAAAACCTCGGGCATAAAATATGGTTTTATTTAACCTAAATGAGATTAAAAATATGTGCTGCAAACGTTCTTATAATGTGACATCGAATAACCTAAGTATGCATATATTCTGCGAAATTAAGACGGGAAGACAAAATAAAATTATACTTCTTTCACCGAAGTTGAGAATTACTCTTTATTTTTCTTCAATAAAAATAAAATAAATCGAACGTATACATAACAGATTATTTCTATGTAAATGCCATTAAATATGTTGCTTTTTACTAAATAGAAGATTGTGAAATCTTTGAAAATATAAATACCTATCTATGACGGCAGTTATACATATTTGAAAAATATCACTCTACAAATATCAACATTTAAACTTTTACAGCAGTAACGGGGTGGTTTGTAATCTTCATTTCATACTTTTACCTAAATTAGAGACTTTTGTTTCACTTTAAATAAAAAAGCACCTTGGCGAAGAAGATTTACGACGGAGTTTTCCACGTAGGGAAGGGATGTGACGGAGGATGGATGCAATGGAATAGCGTTCATTTTTGCGGTATACATTATTTTCAAACTCCAGTTTTGCGTTCCAACGGAGCAACGCGATGAAGGAGTAATGTGATGCAACGACGAATTCAAGTTGTTACTGTATTTTAGATATTTTTAGAAAAATTACAGAGAGATCAATAGGGTGCTGATTCTCTTTTGAATATGTATGTAATTAAAAAAATTAAATTTGAAAACATTTTTCTCACCATTACCTATTTAAAGAATACCTAGAATATAAAAGGAAACTTACCTAGTAAAAGGTTGGAAAAACCAGATGTGCATTTTAGCTATAAAATAACCGTCATCAGCGATACTTCGCCCATGGTTGATTCTAAAATTGAACAAGGAAGTATATTATTTACAATCGATGTAAATTCAACAGCCACAAATATGATTGGGAAAACCGAAACTATTTCTTAGTCTGGAGATCACTAAAGAGTCAAACCGCATTGTAACCGAAATACCCATCTCGTTTATTTAACCTTTATGTGGACAATGATGGCAATTTATCACAAATTCCATTATAGCCGTGATTTGAGCTCTTTATTTCACAATTTCATGGATATAGATAGCTATCGTATAATGCCATCTTCAATTTTTTTAAAACGAGTAATTAGCAGGGGAGAGAAGTTCAGGATGAAAAAGACGACGTTCAGAAGACTACCATAAGAGCGTCTTCAAAAGCGAAAGAACAGCGATGAAATCATGTATAATTAATCTTCGCCATTCGTATCTGTATTATAGTCGTAGGATGACATTCAATTGCAACGTTGAAATCCGAAAAACGCGGATTCGGATGTCAGTTATTTTTTTCCAAAACGCAAACCCAGGAAGTTTTCTTAATTGAAATTTCGCCGACGCGTTGAAAACGATAAGTACTTAGCGAGTAGAATCCAACTGATTCCTGGAAATATGTTTTCTTGGAATTTTTTCATGTGATAGGGGGCATATATATATGTGTGTGTGTGTATATATATATGAGAAAGAGAGAGAGAGAGAAAAGTGGAGGAGAAAAGAAGAAAGGGACCTAAAAATGAGAATGTTTGGTGTTGCTCCATCCGTTCTCTTGAAATCTAAGGAATTGAGCATCGGCGGATGCCCGGGATTCCGCTGGAATTAAAGGGAAAAGGAAGTCAGTCTCTTCTCTAGATTTCTTCCAGGATTGGATGGATGAAAGGAGAGAAGGAAAACGCGGGGTTGACGGGGGAAAGGAATGAAGATTGGAAGAGTTTGAAAAAAAGAGATAGGTGTAACATGAGACGAAGAGAGGGAGAGAGAGAGAGAAAGCGAAAGAGAGGGAAAAGAGAGAGACAGAGAAAAAGAATTGCATAGTCCTTGCGAAATGAAAAAGGGAGAGCGTACCTTCTTATTTTGGCTTTTCGACGTTTTTCAAAAAACCTTGTGAAAGTTCTCGAAATTACAGGAGATGAGCGTGAGTTAGGGGGCATTGTAATTCGATTTGAAGTGCATAATTCGCAGAATAAATAAATGAATTTTCATTTTGAGATGAGTGGATCGTTTTTTATAATCAATAAAAAATGTATAAATTAAAAATTAATAGATTAATAACTAATTTATAATTTATTAAATAAGTGAAGTGCAAATCGACAGAGTTAATTATTGCATCAAAATGAAAAAAAGTACAAATTGTTTATAGTATGGTCGATATAAAAGTATATTCAATCTGAAATGAATAAATTTATGAAAATGCATTACTAAAATCTTTCTCATAAAGGAGTTTGTGGGAATTTTATTATGCACGTTTACTCACAAAATTTTAGTATTTATTAAACATAAATCCGTAACTGAAATTTTCATTAGCAATCGTGAATAATTGCTAATTGCTTCGTAGTGTTGCAAACATTTGCTTTAACCAATTATAAAAACTATTACTTATGTGCCATTGTACTTTACTTCGAATCTTTTCATTAGAAGTTTTAACATGTCATATGAAAGAAATTACTACCATAAACGACAATCCACATCGGACACACAGATTAGAGAAAATATCTGTAATTTGAAATGGAGTAAGTTCTATTTAACACTAAACTAAGCGCAGTTTCTAAAAAAAACGGTGATGATATGGCAATTTATAATTGAAAATTTTAAGTTGGCGGAGTTTTGTGTTATAATGAAAATGTAATAAGCCTCACTTTACTTTATCATTTGTAATTTTCTGTACAAATGCTTCCGCTAGCCATTTCGGTATGCATATATGAAAGACAAGAGCGAAACTAGCAATATCCTCGCAATTTCAACTAAACAAACAACTTCGTGTAATTTGACAAAGGGAACGTCAAGGAAGGTTTATCTGGAACTGGATTCGTTGGAACTGAAAGAAAATAATGCATGTCTATTTTCACTCGGATTCGTGTATTGGTATCATCACTTATCTTACTTGCAATTTGTAAGTGGGGAATTGTGTTAGCTAAAGCGCAATTATGTTTCCGAAATTTCTCGCGTGTTCAAGACAGGGACTTCTGTTTCTGAGAGAAATATATCGTGCAAACCACAGTTTTTCAATTTACCCACACCTAAACAAGAAGGCTTAGAAAAGAATAATACACTTGCGCGAGAAGGGTTATCAATAGTTTCCAAATAATAACATTCAAAAGTAGTGGCGTTATCACAAAGTATTTTTCATTTTTATTTGTTATTTTTAAATTTAAAAAATTTTAATCGATGGATTTTCTACTGATAAATCGCTTTTGGTTTCATAGCAACAACTGTTCTACATTAATTTGAAACGTTAATGCTTCTTTCTTTTAATAAAAATCATCATCCAGTAAAATGGAAAATCAAAATTACTCTCATCAAGCTGATCTATAATTGAAATGTTTAGGGAGAAATAAAAAGTAAACATTAAAATAAATCATTATACTTTTTATCTCCATAATTATATAAAAATCATCTTCATAATTCCTCCAAATTTTGAATTTCGGTGTGGCAAAAACTTCAATGAGGCTTTTAAAAACACTTATTACGTTAATCCGCTAATTTATATGCAATCATGTTTTTGTCCTCACAATTTCTAAACACGTAACAAATACGATCAAAAGACATCCAAATTATTACAGTAGAAATCATGAGGAAACAGAATAAAAGTTCAGTTATGTAAAACTTTTACCACAAATCTTATACTTGACGCCATTAAGAGTATTCTATTTCTGCAGTCTCAACGGTGCTCATATTTTAGATTTTATTGACGACACAACTACTGAAATTCGCGACATAGTAATAGTAATTTTCTGCAATCCTTACTTAATTTGCATTATGGTGGCATGATATATTCCTCGTTTAATAATTTCATTACCCATACTATGAAATTTTTATTTAGAAATAGCAGCCTTTTTTATTTAAGTAAATATATTATTCTTAATGGACTGGTTGTACAGTTAAATGGCAAGTTGAATTTAATACCGGGTCGCGAATACTGAGATATGATTCTTAGCAAGTATTCGAGCCAATGAGATACGTAATTTTGAAAATAGAACGAGATGTTGCAGTACATTTGCTTCTTTTTCGTAATGAAAATTTTGGTTTTGCTTTCACAGACTGTGTGCAATATATTCCACAAAGGTTATTATCTGGGTCAGCGGTTTTAAAACTGTTCCTCGAAACACAGAAATTAGCTTTTTATGTACGTATAATTTGTTGATGGCGGGCATAAAATAGTTATAAAATTAATTTTGGAAAACTTCGCTCTTACTCCCTCGTTATATTCATTATGTCTAAATTACGTATATATTAGCTGGTAATCACCGTGTCTGTTAACTCATCTGATTATATATTTATTCACAGAATAAGGGTAAGAATATTGGTTTTCATGGGTATAATATTTTTTCAAAGGTTTACATAGTACTAAATATCTTAAAATAGGTCATCTTAGAAAGCTAGAATTCCACCAAAGCTAGGAAGAAAAAAGAAAACAAGTTCCATCGCTATTATTAATTCAGTATGTTTTGAAAGTCTACTCGGTTTAAAGCGGTATAAATATGAAATGCAATATGCGATATGAAATTCATTTATAAATTCAACAGTTGAAAAAAGTATTCCTTCCTGCGCATTTCAGTGTCTATTTTATAAGTTTTTGATGAGCGGTAATATAAAATATTCTAGATTTCTCCTTTATTAATATAAGGTATAGCAATTTGATATCATATTTGGTAATGTATTACCTGTGTTGAATTTTTAGGCACTATAAAATTTACTTCATTATTATTGCGCTGTCGTTAATAAGAAATATGACATTTATTTTTAGCGGGGAATTGAATTTTACAAATTGACAGCATGATTCTGGCTTTATCACTTTCAATTTACTGAAATATATGCATACTAAAAAAAATTGGCTATAGGAAATGAATAGGGGAGTTGCTGGTACAGGCGATCCTCGGTTACCGACGGCGATCCGTTCTTGCGAATGGTCGTTAACCGAATTTGGTTTGTTAACCGAATCTTACATCCCTAACGGTCGTTACCTACGGTTTAACACACATTTGGTCCTTACAGTGCCTACTAAATACCAAAAATAGTATAGTAAAATAAAATATAGAGAGAGATGCTTTTCACCAAAATGTTTTAATGAAATACAGACTTTACCCACATTAGCCTAAAACAATATACAGGCAGTCCTCGACATCCATACATTCTACATCCGTACAATTCGCTCTTTCGTACACTGTAAATCAATTCAATCAATTGGGGGGACCTTGTGACTTCAAAGGACTCCAGCGCTAGAAGGCTCCTCAGTCTAAATCACAAAGCAAGGGAGGAGAGAAACCCGGTGCCGGCATTAGCCTACTCTTAACGAGAAACATCAAGGGGATCAACGGCTTTACGTCCCTTCCGAAGGACGGGGCGCTGATTTGCGTGTTCTCTACATAACCACGCAAATAGGGAGCCGGGCAACCCAGTTCGCACCGAGTTTGCTAAGCGTAGCAGGCCAGCGCCCGCACCACTACGCCACGGCTCCCCGCCATTTTACACTGTAAACCAACTTTTGTACGGCGAATTCGGACTCGTTCGTCAGCTGACGATAAAACATTTCGAGCTATCGCATAATGGCGCTGTCTGTCAGCCAACCCAACACTTTTAATAAATTAAAATATGCTACGTAATAATATACGTATTATATGTAATGTAAGATTTGTGTGTAATATTTTTTAATATTGTACTGAAATTTGACAAGATTAATACCACTGTAAAATCGGTTTATAATCAGTAAATAATTATTATTATTCAGTCTCGGCAACGTTACCATCTTTGTTTGTAGGTACAGCAGTGTTTCTTTGGTTGTGCATTTTACACGTATTATTTTATAAACATGAGTGATAAACGGAAAACTGAAAGTGCTAATACAAGTGGAAATAAACGTAGGGCTCATAAAGTGAACACGATTGGGACAAAGATGGAAATAATTAGGCGTGCCGAAAGCGGCGAATCTTTAGCTTCAATCGGACACTCATTGGACTTAAGCCGGTCGAGTGTGTGTTCAGTTGTGAAGGAGAAGAACAAAATTAAAGCATATGTACGAAATGCTGGAAATATAACAATTTGAGACATAATGATTGTGCAGTTGCTTGGCTTTCTCGTGAATGACATTAGAACTCAGCGGAACTTTCTTGCGAGTAATAAAAATTTCTTGAGAAAAAAGAATAATAAAAAACCGATAAATTATAATAAAAAAGATAATAATCAATTACACTACGTGTGTGATAACCTTAGGATAATACCACCTTCAGAGTTTGAATCCAATTCATCGCTAGAGATATGTTTCATTGAGCTGTGAAAGAAACATGTTAGAATTGGAAGCGTTAATCGCGCTTCTAGCTGCAGCTTTAATCGCTTTAATACAGAAAAACGTAAAAAGGGACGGATGTGAATACATCCCATTGTGAGTGCTAGACTGACACACGGTTCCTTTTATCCTCTATATAAAGATTTTTGTCGAAAGTTTTTTGCGTGTTCTTTATACATTTCGACACCGTTTGAGGAAATGCAACTAAATTTGGCATGGCATAACTTTTCGTGTCGAGGAAGGTCGTAAGTTATGTACTTTTAGAACCAAAATTTTATCACGTTTTAAGAGAAACGTGAAATACGCATTATCATGCAAAAGAACATCGTTAAAATTCCACTTATCTATTAGTAGATGTTTACTATTTTATGTAATTTATTTTAGCAAGAGTTTTATCATTTATATCTAGTATATCGTACTTTTTTTGTTGCTTTCAGTTTTCGTTGAATAGTAATTGTTTCTTAAATATTTGTTTGTTGTTTATTCTCCAGAAATGTAATTCATTTCGATGAAGTGATTCAAGCTTGGATTGTAATATTCCGTTCGAAATAAAAGCCTCATTAGAAAAGCTTCGAGTTAAAATCACAATTATTAATATGCTCGATTTTTGTCATTTCTGACTGCCTTATTTAACATTCATACATAATTTTTAGATATCGATAGGTAATTCTTTTTGTATTCTTAATCTTAATTTAATGATCGATCTTTGCTACGTATTGTATTACATTTTTGTTGGTCGTGTGTAAAGACTGCGACGTCGTAAGGCGATTTTGAAAAATAATTTATTGGTCTTGGTTTGGTCGTAACATCGAATCGTCGGTAACCGAGGGCGTCGTTAACCGGGAGTCACCTGTAATTTGTTATGTTTTAACTAGTCTATTTCTAGGATTTTAAAATTTATTAATGTTTAGTATCATTTATTAGCATTTATTCATCATTTTTATTCATTCTATTAGCTATTATCCTAACAATTTTAACTACAAATCTTATCATCCTCTTTCTTACTGTTTTCCAGCATGATTTCTTGTGTGGCCATTTTAAATACAATCTCTCAACCTGCTCAATGTATTCTATTGTATGTTATCGTGATCATCGAAATCATATTTAAAAATTAATATTCTTTAGTCACTCATTAGTTTCATTGTACACCCAGTTGATTGTTATAGCTCTCTACTATACTGGGCTCTTATGTGCTTCTGATTTATTTCCTCATTCACGTATTTATCAGATCTGTATATTAAATGTCAAAGATTTGATTACTATTTTTTGATGTGGTTGTACAAACCATACCTGAATTTAATCCAAAAATGTTGATGTGTTTGTTGGAATGAACAATCGGCGAATGGTCACTGAAGTTTCAATACGCAAATGGTTTGGAGTGTAGAAGTTACCTCGTATAATTTATATGATACACGCTTCGAGTTGATATGGATAATTCAGTTTTGAACGTTTTGTGCCACCCTCCTTAAATTCATAAAATTTGAAGTATAATTGACATTTCGCATTCGGGAATTCATTGTTACCCCTATACCGTACATAATAGCAGCTAACCATGACTTTAAAATGGTTCATTAAACTTAACTCAATGCCAGTTACATTTCTCATCCGTTACCTTCTCATTAATCATAAATAAATCAGAATTCGCGGAAATCGCATTAAATGTTTGCAGAGGGACGAGGTTTTAATCAGCGTGCAGAGACTCTTTTTTTCCTCTCCCCCAAAATTTCGCCATACTCCGCGAGCGCTGCATTCTCTGCATTCGCCGCACTTAGCAACGACGGAGAATCAAAAAATAAGAAACGACCTAGAGAATTTTTAATTCTCCTCTAAAACGTTTCGTAATGAATCTCGGAAAGCGCCCTGAATTTATCAATCTAAAATTATTTATCCGTCTCCGAAAAGTCGGTGCATTATAGCACAATGTCTATACGAGCGAAGATATAAAATAAAATATCGCGGAATTTTTATCAAGGCGGAAGCTTTAGGAAGGCGTAGAATTTTTGCTTGCGAATCACGTTCGTTATCTCTCTCTCTCTCTCTCTCTCTACGTCTTCCTCATTTTTTCTCCTAAAGAACGCAATGAAGGGGTGATTGAAATAAAGGGTAGGATGAGAAGGAGAGAAGAGAGAGAAGGGGACGGACGTTTCTACGATGGGGAAAAAGAACGGGAGAGTGAGTGGGAGTAGGAGGGGGATAGGAGGAGACTATGCGCTATGTAATAGTCCGAGAGGCAGATAGAGTGAGAGAGATTGAGAGAGGGCGGCGGAAGGAGACGCCTGTTTGTTGTGATTGCTCGAATGAGATGTTCTCATCTCTCTCTCTCTCTCTTTCTCTCGTACGTACATACATACAAGTCCCCCTACGTGTCGCAGGGAAGTGGGAAGATAGATAAGGAAGGATCTCCGTGCAGACGAGGGACAGTTCCACAGAGAAGCGGCAGAGGGAAGGAACAAAAATACATTTATGTGCTTCGCGGACCTTTGCTATGTTGGTGATAGAGATGCAGGTGCGTAATCAGGGAGGCACGACGGAACGAATTGCGCGTGTAAAGAATGATTGATAAAGATGGAACGAAGTTTGCGTTTTGACTTTCTTTTCGGCCAAGATATTTGAGGATTGGTTTTTATTTTCGGCTGGGGTTATTCGGCGGATTATTTAAGGCAAGAAGTTTTGGCTGTATTTCCTCCGCTTTTAAAGTGTCTTATTGCGTTACATAAAAAGAAATTCAGTTGCTTAGAAAAATTAATTGGAAAGACTGTCAGTTTCTACTTTGCTGAGTGACTCTGTATCGCCAAAGCGAGTAAAATCTACAACTTCCGCAAGATTTATATAGGAATATTACGATATATTTTTAATTTCAGTTAAAAAACCTTGCACCCAGCGAAATCCAAACGGATCATCATTTTAAACATCAACAAAATTGAGATATTTATTAGTACAGATTTGAGCGATTTTACATTCAATTTAATTGTGCAGTAAATTCCTTTAAAACGATTGAATTTGATAAACTGTAAGATTCAGGTCGACTTTCATAGCATTAACGCATCGTAAACTTCAATGGCGACAGTATGATAAAAAACCATCAGCACTTAAATTTTTTTCGTGTAGATCAACATTTATTATTATTTCGTATTTATGCACAAGATGGATGAATCTCATAATCCCAAATTCGGCAAGTTGCTTTCGTCATTAATCTGCATGCTACTAATTTTCATTAATATTGCGCTATTTAAATTATTTATTCATTATTCGTAATTTAAATTTTTAATCGTTTTTCAATTACAATTCATTTGTGTGTGAAGCCTTCGCTGTTACATTTTTATTAGCTTTTGAAATACATTTAATTAATGTTATGGATGAATAATCAAACCACAAAACCCAATTTTAACAGGGCTACTCTAATATGATTTATAATAGCGCTTTTATTCAGCTAAAAAAATGTGTATATATAGGAATAATAAAGGAGTTGATTTATTTTTAAGAGCCATAAATACTAATACCGCAGAATTAACATTCAAAACAGTATTTTTTCACCTACAAAATGTGTGTGTCGATTACTGGGTCAAAATTTCCCCGTTAAAACGCATACACATTCGATTCTACCATTAAATCTACGTGGAGCGATGTTAAATCTCTATGCAACTCGGACATCCACAGTAAGAAATTTTTACCGGTCGTTAAAAATAATTGTTCCCGTTAGTTTTCCTATGGACGGAATAAAAGTTTTGAAGTTCTATTCATTTTATCTTACGTTAGGGATTATTTGTGTGCATATTGTTGTTGTTGTTAAAAATCGAGCGTTTGACAAAAAAAAACACATATATAGTGAGAGAGATGTACATACACGCAAACACACACAAAAATACACCTATAATGTTTCCTACATTAACCGAATTTCCACTTGGTTCCAGCCTCCCGTTCCTCCATTACCAACCTCATATCTCCCTGAACTACTCTCAAATTCCTCTTTTTCTCTGCGGTTCCATCAAAGACTCGCATCCAAAAACCTCACTTCTCTATTTCCTCCTCCTCCTCTTCCTCCTCTTCCCTCACATCCAGTAATTTCCCAAAACGTCGCTGCCTTCTATACTCCTGCTTCTACCCTTTCCATCTAGCTTCTTCCGCCCGAATGTGTGCCCACTTCCTCCTCCCTTCCTCCTTTTCCTCTTCTGTCTCTCTCTATCCATCTCTCTCCTCTCTTCATCTCTCTCTCCGCCTTTTCACCTGCCTGTCGCCGCTCGGAGTTTCTGACGGCGGTAGTCCGAGTCGTCGCCGGAGTCTTTCGCCGCCGAAAAGCCATCGCCGCTTCCCTTAGATGCGCCGGCCGAAAATTTCGTCGCATGACGTAGTGCGAATCAACCAGCCGCACACACACACACAGCCACGGTCCGGAATATTTGCATTTAAAGCGAGTACTCCCTCGATGCTCTAGGCCGTATGGGACGCCATCTCCTCCCCCCCTCCCTCCATCACCAACCTCCTACACACCACCACTATCCCATTCTCTCTCTATATCCCTTTCCCTCCTCTCCTATGGTGGATATTGCTTTTACTGTAGCCGTCCACACACACATACTCTCTCTCGTTCCGGAAACACGTATCCGTTTCGCGACCGTTTTGTATCGCTCTCTCTCCTCCTCTCGGTCATGCACGCGATGCGAGTGGTTTCGTCGCTAGGCCATAAGGGAGAAGAGGCATGAAGTAGAATTGCATAATCTAGAATAAGAGGTAGGTAGATTTCGCGTTTAAACCGACCCCCTGGAAGCTCATGTCGCCGGCGGTCAATAACGTTTTCCTCGCCGATTCGCAAGGAAACTTAATAGAAAATGGTTGGAGGAACTTAAAAGAGGTAAAGGATGGGAAGAGTGGGATGGTAATTTATCTGTGGTTTATACGTGGATTAAAATTCCAGAAAGGAGAGGGGAAAATTGCGCCGTTAGGGTGCGCTTCTCTCTCTCTCTCCTTTGGCTAAGGACGTTTAAGGATGAATATCATTTTGGGTATTCGCGGTTCCGCGCCTCTAACGCGACTGAAAATATCGCTCGCCCGCATTCGGAGGACGTCGCTTTAGGTTGCATTCATAAGCATGCATACGTAAAACGGCAGATTTCGTACAAATGCCCGAAATTATTGGATGGAGGATTTTAACCGTGTAGCGCTGAAGATTCCACCCAATTTTGGCCAGTATGTCATAATTTTTGGGAATTAAGTGGCTTTGGTAATTTACTATTTAAAAGTATCTTGCATATAATGCAGCGCGTTACTTATAACGCGACTCGTTAAAGAATCAGGCGTCTATACAATTACATAAGATTAGAGGATATTTTTTAGTTAATATTTTTTTTTCGCCTTACGAACTTGTGTTGTAAATAATGCGCTTTATCGCGGTATATTTCCATTTTTATTATAATGTATAAAAATGATTAAATTGAAAAATTACATTTTTTAAATTCATAAAAGAAAATGTTGTAACAAAATATCTGATTGGGGCGTGCATAATAAATGCGGAAGAATTAATTTTTAATGCGCTCCCATCTTATAGTTTTACGGTCGATACGGGACTAATTCTGAAATATGATAAATTTGCTTAACCGCGCTCGTGTAACGGCTCATGTGGCGCCCCACCACAGCCTCGTAAACACACATGGCAGACCTCCAATAATGTTATTCCCGTTCGCAATTCTAACTTAATTTCGCCCGTACTCTGGACGACCCATATAATGCGAACGCCGTTATGAAATTTTGTACCAGTCAGATTGCATTCATTTTTGTATTAGGTTTATCGTTAATTTTTTTCATTTCACGCCGAAACATCACATTCGATAGCGACCCATTCCTAGTTGCCTGCGAAAGTACCCATTTCGTTGAAAATGATAAATCTACTTTTGGTATGAGACGTGATATGACGACTCCGATACCGATATCTATTGATAGCTGTTTTCGCACTTTTTTTATGCTTATTAATATATGTAAAAGTTTAACCATACGGGAATGATAAGTTATGGCAAGAAGTGAAACCCGGTTGCCGTGACTACTTTATTTATGCAGTTCCGGTGTAGAGGAAAACGAAAGATATTTATTTTAAATTTCAAAATGAACGACTTCCCATTTATAAATATCTATAAAAAGCAACTCTTAAGATAATACGAGGAATTGTTTTTTTGTAATGTATTGTGCCGTGTTTCACCCTTTAGCGCTTAGTCTTGCTATCATCGTGGATCTGGTGATTATAAAAAAATGGCTGAAATGGGCAAGATTGCTCCCAGCTTTTAATACCTCCATCAATATTGAACGACGGATAAATATGCGTCACTATTTGAAATGATAAATAGGTTCCTTTAGTTTCCCTAAAAATAACACAGCAGCAGACAGACAGCACAATAATTATAACTTTAAAAATAAGCTAGGAGCGTAAATTATAGAATACGTGCGGAATCCTCGAGAAAAATCCAAACATATTTTCATTCTTTGTAAAAAAAAAATGCCATCAAAGCAATCCAAACGGAATAATAAAATCGCCCTCCATCGGTTACGAGGATAAATCCTCGCAATGGACTATATTTCGAAAAAAAAAGGATAATAATCCTATCGGAACCGAAAGAAAGAAGTGCTCGCAAACACACATTAAACGGTCGTTTGAGCGATTATATTTAGAGTTCCACAGTTGCCCCCCCCCCCCTCCTCTCTCTCTGTGCCCCATCCTCGAATAATAAGTCATGTTTTATTTATCTCGCGGCTATGATTACAGCTCGAGTGGTTTTAAAGGGGCATTATCCCAGCCTCGCTCTCCCTTACTCCTACTCTTCCTCTCTATCTCCGTTTCTCCTTTTCTTTCACTCTTATTCTCTACCTCCCACTCTCTCATCTCTACTATCCATTTTATCTTTATATATCCTCTCTCTCTCTCTGTTCAACTATCTTTATATCATTATCTCCTTTTACCTTTCACTGCATTTTCCTCAATCTGCTCTCTCTTCATCTCTTTATCCCTCTCCTCTCCTTCAGCCTTCATCTTTCTCTCTCTCTCCTTCCATCTCTTACTACATCTCTACCTCACTGTCTTTCTACCATTCCTCTCCCTCCTCCCATTTTCCTCTCCCTATCTCTCTCTCTCTCTCCCATTCGCCCTCCCTCGTCTTTCCTTTTTCTACTCCTTCATTTTACCCTATTTTCATATTCTTCAAATTCCACTTATATTCTCCCATAATTAGTACACCTCTGTAGCTCTTTACTTAAGTGTGTCCTTCTCTTCCTACCTCTCTTTCTCTTCTATTCCATGCCCCTTTGCACTTTCCTCTCGTTTCCCTCTTTTAAAAAATATTCATACTTCCCCCCCACACACACACACACACTCTCCCCTTCACACACATCTATCTCCCTACATTTCCCTCTTTTCTCTTATCTCCCCCTTTCTTCCCATCTCTCCCCTTCTCTTTTTCCCTCTCTTCCTTTTCATCTTTCCACTCCCTCTCTCTACTTGTCCCTTCTTTTTCCATCCCCTATCTCCCTCCGCTTAAATATCTCTCCCTCTTCCTGTCATCCTTCCCCATTCTCTCTTTCACCAACTCCTTCCCCACTTCTTGCAGCTCGCTCTGTATTCCACCCCTTTCACACCAATTACTCTTATTTACCGAGGATAATCCAGAGTTGACGTGATCTATCATTGCCTTTCATCTCCCCCTCTCTCTCTCTCTATAAAATTTCTCCTTTTTCCCCTTCCCGCCCTTGTACGTTATTTCCTCGAAAAAGTGGCCTTTTCTCTCTTCCCGCATGCATGCGAGCACACACAAACACCACACACACGCGCATTTGAATTCAGCCTCATAGTCGTGTATTCGAATCACATCCAGCGGGCGCCACCGTTGAGGCAAAGATGCACTCAAAACCACTTCCTGTTCTGAATCCATTTCACGCAAAAAGGGGTTTAAAATCTTTCTCTCTTGCTCCCGCCTCCTCCTATTAATGACCTCGCCACCTCGTTTCCTACCATACTCGCCCTCTGAGCCTCCTCCCTCTCTCTCTCTACGACGTCTATTACCATTATCCGCTCATACCGCGCTCTCTGAATCCGCCTCTTGTTAGGAGAGGCTATTATCTTTTATTCGCTCCGCCCTCCATCTCCCTCGCCTTCTATCCTCCCGAAAATTATTCCCTCGCCCCTCTCTTGCCCATACGATTGTACCCATTACCTCAAATATTTCGCACCCTGATTCACCTCTTCGGAGCGCAGACAGCGATTCTGGCATTCCGCTAGCATCCTTTCCCCCACTCCCACCCCCGCCAAAACAGCACAAGTGGCAACTTTGCACCTCCAAAATAAGATCCCTTCCTGTTAACTCCTTACGCCAGAATAAGGCATACGTTCTAATTTTGTTGCGCGACTTTTCTATGGCCCTTTTCTGGAGGTCGAATTCAGTGTAGCATTTCAGCAATTGGGGCCCATGGGTGTTATATGTATAATAGGTAATAGGCGATACCTTCAATATTTGCTTTGTTCTCCTCTTAATAAAAACCGTAATTATGCTCCAAAACAGGACATGGATAATTTATGTCACAATATAGCGTGTTTTTAGGGAGAATTAGTAATTTTTAGCCTTATTACTATTATATAAAAGGCCAGGTTTATGTATCTGTATTAAACGCTTTGTTTGCATAGTAACGCTGAATTGGGACTACTTGGGCCAGTCTATGATGGGAGAAAAGGAAATCCGCTCATAACTAAAAAGCTTTGCAACCTTTTTCGATCAAACTTTCAGGAATCACTTGACAATTCAACTTTTCAATTTTAAGTGCTCGCCGTGTACATATTATTCCTGGGTTTGACTCCAGGATCATATCTTTTCTCCATTTGAATAATATGGGCAGAGCTGAAGCGAAGCGAGAAAGCATTTTTTCTTTAGAATTTTAAATATCTTAAAAATGAGATATCGACGCGGGATTTTCACAGTTTAGCCGAGAAAACAATGTAAATGAATTTCCCTATCGTAAAAATTCAAATCTCATTCGAAAAAACTCGAAAATTAAGTTTAATGACTATTTTTTCGTGATTTTTACGCATTTATTCAATTCATCGCCATGGCAACTGCAGTTGTTAAAGTTTATTGGTGGCTCGATTCTAATGCGTTAGAAATGTACAAAAATTGTGATAAAATCGTGTTAAAATATCATTTTATATGCCCATGACTATTATTACTTTTTAGAGCATTCGATTATGTGGATTTTATATTAATTTTTTAAGCTTTAGTGCACATAAAAGTTGGTGTCATTAAGTTTTATTTTATGTTAACGTATTACTTAATTCACGCCTACCCGTCATATTTGACGGGCAATTATGCTAGATAATTAAATAAAATTCGTATCTTCTTTGGCGCTATCTTAAATGTCGGAACCCAGGGCGGCCATCTGGGACTTCTTCCAGTACAGTCACCCTTTAGATGCTTAATTAGTTGCTGTTTCTGGGAATATGTATATAAAAATTATGGTTAAACAGGAATTCATTACGCCGTGGAGCTATATTATTAACTTAGAATATAATGAACATTTTGTATCTGTATTATGTAAGATCTGTTAAAAGAGCAGCGAAGAACATTTTATACGTATGGAAGTAGTTATTTATCACTGATACGGAAGGCAAAATACCGCCATAGCAGTACAGGCATGAGACTTTGTGGCACTGCATGGAACAATAAGACTTTAGCGTGATATTTGTATTTAATCTATTTCTTTGGTATATTGCGCAGATTTAATTGAGTAATTAAAAAAATTATTTTTGTATAAGTTTTTTTATTGAATTCTCACGGTGTGTTGCGCCCTGAAGACATATTTCTGCCAGTTCACTTTCTGGAACAACGCAGGTTCCTAAACGACGAGAACTAAAGCGTAACTTACAATATATAAAGAATTTTCCGTCTTTCCTCCTTCCATTTATGCCGCTTGGTTTGGCGCCACAGCAAGTTCTCGTTGTACATTTTCCATTGTCATTAGTTATGCCAGGGATGGCAAATACGTGACACGCGTATAAAATATGAGGTTTCTTAGAGAAGGAATAAACTATTGGCATACGAAAAATTCTGGTGATTCAGATTACTTTCTTGGCACGCTACACAAAAATCATTTGCCAACCCTAGATTAAGCGGTATCCTTATATGATTGAAAGGAAAAGCCATAACCAGTCACCCTTCATCTTATTAGTGATATAAATTATGATAAATGCGATAGTAAAAATACGACTGTGTTTCCCAGCATTTCAATCAATCAATTCCCGTAATCGTTTGACGTAATTAGTAGAGCGCCGTCAAAGCATGTTGAACATTCAGTTGCCGTCAATGGTTCAGTGGCTTCTTGCCCGGCCGTAAACGCATGTTCCCTCGATTGAAAGCCGATTGAGGAAACCTTAGTTTTTAATATTTCTGCAATTGAAATATAACGCTCTCAAAAATTGTTTTCCCTCCTAGGATGATTGGAAGGTTGAGCCTTTGGCGGTAGTTATATTTTGTGCACCTTGTCTCTTAGTTACTAGGCAGAACTTTATACAAGCTTTACCTTCCTACAAAAAACTATTATAAAGATGCTCTAAAAATTGGCCGCGGGTATCAAACCTCAAAATATATATGGCATGTTTCTTTTGGGAGATCAATATTTTTTCGCTTTTACGTTACTTATATCTTTAGTTGCGCAACATGGATAAATGCAAACGATCATTTAGTGGGTGTGATATTGTAGCAATACAATATAAAATATTTACGTGTTGTATGAATTTTACCAATAGATAATAAACAAAAGCCAAAGTCTAAGCACGTGCGATTCATAATTACGACCTCATTCGGAATTCCGAAGCAGATTGTGAAATTCTATCGTTCCGCGCTTTTAAACGAATCCTCTATGGCGCATGCACTAAATTTCAACATGTAACCACTCGCGTAAGTTAGAATCAGCTTCCCGAGAGGCTTGCCGTTTCGTCGACGGTTACCACCCTTCATTTCTAGTCGTTTGTACCCTGTGGGGCGAAACGATATTCTGAAAAAAGCCCTTTTAAGAGCACGAAGCGGATCTTAAAGCTCGTTACGGCTCGCCTTCAATAAACCGCTCACTCACAATCAGATATAAACGAAAGTGAGTTCAGATTACCGTTTGAAAAATTTCTGATGTTCTGCCTCATGTATTCCGACGCCATCTCACTTTTAGTCGTTTCCCGTCCTCCCATTTCGCCCAACAACCTCGTAACACTCGTCCTCGTTCCCTTTTTACTTTCGTTCCTTTGTTATTTTGTTCGTTGCTGGCGCGAATAGGCAATCACTTTAGAACCTTATAAGTTAGAATACTGCGTCCGGAAAAGGAATGGAATCTACGTGTCTTTTATTCGAAATATAAATTTATCGGTAGGAAAAGGTTGCAGAACGACTTGATGGGTTTATTTTCGTCGTCTTAGTTTTCGTGGCTATGTGTATGTTGTTGTGTTAGTTTTGGAAGACGCAAGAAGAGAGTAGGTAGTTTATTGAACTGAACAATCCACTGCGATCACGTGATAGACACGTTTTTCTTAAGTGAAAAAATGATGACGAACATTTGGGATACAATGCATGTTGTCTTCAGAAGATAATTAGATTTATTCTGGTTTTCTGTAGCATTGAAATATTCTGACTTTCTAAAAGACTTCTTCAACGATTAATCGTGGAGGTACACCTTGATAAAAACGTAAATTTTGTTTTGCTGTTTCGATAATCAGTCTTATCTCAGTAATGACAAGTTCTTCATTTCGTGTCGTGGTTACTTCACTGCTACATTATTGTAGTAAAATTTAGTAGTTAGTGGTAGTTTTATCTAAATGTTAAAAAGTTTGAATAACTTTACATGTATATAATATAAAATATATATACAGTATTCACATAAGGTTTTCAAACTGCTTCGTTTAGTATAGATAACATTAATTGGATATAACTTTTTAAATATTTTCAATTTCAAAATTACTGCGACATTTTTCTTGTTTTTTTATATTCCCAAATATTAAATTCTTCGATCCCATTCAAAAGAACTTAAACAGAAAAAATGCTGTACTTATGAAAATATTTTTTAAAATGGTTTCAGAAATTTTTAAGTCAAAATTTAAATTCTTATTTGATTTTGCCTAATAATCTTCGATTTGGGTGCGTATAGTGAGAAACGCTTTTGTGCTTCTGGGTATATCTCGGCGCTAAAACTCAGCCACTCAGACTGTTCCCAGAGATAAAAGGCGCCATAAAATATTAATATACTCGAATTATTCTTTTATGCTTTTCGAAAATAAACTCGAAAATCCCAATGGTCCGTATCCAGCGGACGGATAAAAAATAAATCTCAGAAACCAAAGAATCCGAGATTTGAAAATATTTCGTTTATGGCATTGCGCGAATATTTAGTCCGCATAAAATCGCTAATATTTGCAGGATTTCAAATTTGCTTGGCACATATACATAAAACCGCACAAGCACACAACTTAGCGCTGCATACGTTTTTTTTAGCCGGCTGGCACATACCGCAATCTCTTTTTTTCTTCAGTAAAAAAACCTTTCATCCGAAAATCGGAAAGCGTAAAACGGCGGAAAAAAACAAAAGCGGAAGAAGAACGGAGCTTTATCGCCGGCGGGAAAAAATCCTCGCAGAGTGTAAATAGAGAAGAGAACTTTGTGGCTTCGTTTACGAGGATGACGTTGCAAACACACACACGGACTTCCACACGTACAAACACACTCCCACACACGAGAGCTCGACCACACGCATGCGGGTTCCGAATCGCACGTAATGCCACACACACGCGCGCGCCTAGCCTAGCGTACGACACGCACGTTCGTACGTCCAAACACACGCAGACACATGCGTCCACGCGTGACGCGAACGCGATGTTCCGCGACGAGTTTTTATTTTAACTTCGAAAACAACAGCGTCGGAACCCACGCACACGCGCAACATGGCCACCCATTCTCAAATCCCCCTCTTTGTTATTCCCCTTCTCTTGACCGTTCGACATCCTTTCCTTCCACCCTCGCTCCTACTCGGCTCGACATCCCTGACCTCGTAGATGGGTATGGAGAGGAGTAGGAGAGGAGGGGATGAGCGAAATTCCCCTTTTTCGGAATATGGCCGCGCGTAGGGAAAGCCCCGAATGAGATGGCCGACGGGCGGAATGGAGTTATGGGCGCCCATAAAGAGGGAGGCCAGACCAAGTGGGAGTAAGAATGGGGGGGGGGGGAGGGAGGGAGTAGGGGAGAGCAGAAGGGGATTGGGAGGGAGAGACGGGGTTATGGAGGAAGGAGAGGAGAAATGAAAGGGATCTCCGAGAACCGTCAGCACTACGCCACATCCCCCTTTCTCACCCACCCTCCCCTTCCCTCCCTCCTCCCCCCGCTCCTCTTCTTCTCTTCTCCCTACCCACAACCCCTTTCCAAGTGGCGATTTAAGGTTACAACTAAGGACTTGCGCGATTTTCGCCGCTGATTTGGAGAGTGGGTTGTTCCGGTTTCCGGGGTTTCGGAAAAGGGGATAACGAAGGGGCGTGGGAAGAGAGAGAGAGAGGGGGAGGGAAAGCGCGACGAAGGAGAGCTTTATGAAAATGATCCCCGCGTAGTAATATGCAACCGTGTTGGCCGGCGAATACAATTGTGGAGTGGGGTTTCGAGACTTAACGTTGAAGATTTCATGGTCGGAGCTTGAGCTATTTACCGCGTTAATGAGGTTGTCTGGGTGTAAGTGTCGGAGCACCGCCTGAAAATTAAATTTCAGGCCATTTTTGTTACTGTTCGTGTGCAACGAATGACCGCTTTTAAGGAGGTGATTTTTTAAAGGTGCGAATACGATATCTGTATTTTTTTTTAAAGATTCGATTTGAAGATCGTACCTTAAAGTTGCACGGGAGGGTAGAAGGGTGGAGATTATGAAAGGTCTTATATTTGACCGTAATTTAATGCTAAACAAGGGCAATTTTCTTAACTCATATAAAAATTTCCATAAATAATCTTAGATATGTGACAAATTCTTGTGATTGCTGAGTTATAAAAATTATGATTGCAGTATGTATGTACTTCGTTAAATTACTAAGGTTTAACACTTGATCTTAATTTTTTTATATTTATAATAATAGCAAAATAAACCAGAATTTACGTGAAAGAAAAAGTTCTCTCTTTCAACTTCCAAATATTTCCCCCATGTAGTCGATTCACTTCACACTTTATTGTTATATTACTACTACTAGTAAAATATTTATAATTAAATATATTGTAATGGAATCAATAAATTATAATGATAAAGCATTTATAGACATTAGTTAGGTAAAACGTGTCAGTTTATATTTTTAAAACTATATTTTTTATTTAGGACTTACGTGATGCAGTTTTTAAACAAGTTTCATGCTCCATTCTACGTATTTATAGATACGTGCTAAGTATGTAGACCACGATATTCATGCAATATAAATGAAATAACGAATATTCCTGGCATTAAACATAACGTCATGTGGAGAAGGTGTGTTAAGGTGTCTTTAAGAATTTCTCTTAACCGGGAATATAAGAAAATTCTCTTTAGGAATGAAGCATTTGGTTGACGAAAATCAATTCCAACGGATGAATAATAAAATAAGCGAAATCACTGGAAATTCTAATTAGTATTCATATCTTCTTTGCTAAAATATAGCAGGGGTAATGACTACTTGATTTTAACTGTATTTCTTACTCAACGTGCAGACAACAATCTCAAGGCTAATTTAGCGAGATTCTCAAAATGTCGGCATAACTTTGTTACTAGTTCTATGAACCTTGCGGGCGATATGCGACAGACTGCATTCAAGAAGTTATATGATCATACCACTAATAAGATCTCAGCTAAACTTAGAACTGACGGACTGTTGCGTATATAATGCTTCCAGGTTACGTATAGTGCTGACGTAACGGGAAGGCGCATTGTTTAAGGTGATAGCCTTTCCCAATTTGACTATCACGACGGTAATCTTTAACGATCCCTATACCGGTTGCCATGATCATTTAAACGATGGGCACGTTTTGCATATATTTCTGCAGTGGTCGTAGCGCCTTCTATGTTTTCCTTCCTCAGATTTTAGCTAACTTAAGCATTACGTGGAAGTATACGGTAGTGCGTCTCATACATGCAACGCACTCTTTCGCGTTTCTCAAAGTAATTTTAACGAGCGTATAATAATGAGTTCCTAGCGTTGCTTCTGTCTCTACCACGTTCTTGCGACAAAATTTAGCGAGAGAGAGACGCGAGAGGGCGCCTACGTTTACTGCAGACCAGCGTCTGTAGAGTGGAATGTAGGTTGGACAGAGAACTGGAACGCTGCGGCGCATATGCCGCCCGTTCATCACGGAGTATAAACATGGCGCGCTCCAACAAGGTAAGCATATTACTCGAAAGGCACTTAGTAACTCAAAGCAGTTCCGAGAGAAGTAATTGGGACCCGGATAAGAATCTTGGCGTGCAACGTGAATATCAGTGAAGCCGCGGACTAGGCCGCTTTGCTCACGGCGTTCGCTATTAAACATAGGAAACATTTACTGGTGGCCCCGCCGTTTTGCAGGGGAAAGTGGCATTTTTAATTTGGTGGTCACTCTTTCTTGAATTTCGAAATTCTGCGTTACCGTAACTTGGCGAGTAATATCTGCTAATTAAACTCTAGAAAGCCGGAACGCAAAAGATATGTTGCAAAAATCGTAGAAAAATTACCTGTATATAAAAAATTAAAAACGAGGGAATATTTTCGCGTGCATTTTAAATTAAATTAAAATCTAGATGTTCCAGTGACGTATGGATTTACTTCGAAGAACCGGTCAAGTTTTCCGTATATTTAATTCCTCGAAAACCCTCAAAAAGGTTTTCCTCGGGATGAGCCGGGAAATTATTTTTGTGATAAAAATCGTTACTAAATCCCGCGACGGAGCGGCATTCTGGACACCTGCATTCAGAAATAGTCTCCCACAAGAAAGTAGGCACGTGGGCGATTATGAGCCGCATCTTGATCCGATTTCACGCAAATGGGCGGTGTGCGGCTAGAAGAGATAGCTTCTCGGAAGTACATTCCGTTGTCGGTCGAGGCTTAAAAATATCGAATTTCCGCAGGATCAGGTTTTATTATTTTCCCAATTTATTCTCTCCCGTTCGTAAAAATACCTAAACTTGGTTAATTTCTAAAAATGAATGTAGAAGAATGCCAAATAAATGTATATTTTTATGAATTCAAAGTGCATTAACGAGTCTGGCTCATTCCTATTTTCCACTCCTCACTCGCTTTTCCGAATCGATGGAGATAAAAATAACGCATTTCCATATTCACTATTCTAATAAAGCAGAGCCCTCGGAACAAGTTAAATAATATACGTGCACACAAATCTCTCCGAAATCACCTTACCTCCAACTGGATCGAGCCCACTCCCTGTATAAATAAAGGGATTCTTTAAAAAACGGACCACGATGAGACGAGAAAAAAAGAAAAAAAAATAGGTCGGACGGCAACCGTGGAGCATCATTGGCTCTTTTCAAAAACGTTAATGCACGCGCGAATTTCAGAATTTTCGGATTCCGAAAAAACAAAATCGCGGAAACCTTTCTTGAACGGAATAATTAAAAGCCGTTAGCACAAATGCGTATTTTCCCCTCTCTCTTTCTCCCCTCCAGAACGGCTTCTTCCTCGCACACCTTGCTGTTATTTGTATCCTCCTCGCCCCCACCCCACTCTTCCTCTTTTTACTTTCTCATATGCTTACTAAGTATATTAAGTGTTGTTATCGCGAAAAAATTCGAACTCGAGATTTTTACGGAAATATACATTTTAGGTGTCGCCGAGTCCGAAAAAGTGGTTTTCGCAATGCCGTCTGTCTGTTGCTGGCTCTAGAGCGTAAACGGTAGAGCGAAAATGAATGGAATCTCGTACCTAGGCATCTTATCATACTGAGTAGAGGATATGAATAAATTGTTGACATTGCTCAGTAATTAAGGGACGTTTATTCTACGATTTTTAACAACAATTTGATTTTCTCAAAAACGGCTCTGACGATTCTGATCAAATTTCGTACAGTTACTTGAGTATACTTTGCAATAATACTACATATTTCATTTTTCTCAGTCAATGAATACAAGGCTAGTTTATTCTTGGGCAAATTTAAGAAAAATTGGATTTTCTAAAAACCGGCTGATACGATTTCCATTTTCTAAAGTTAACTAAACGGCGCAGTAGTATATGAGAAAGTTTGTACTATGTATGCTGTACCGATTTTTTCCTCGTATAATCCAGTCATTTCTGAAAATTTTCAACCGTCTGCTAGACTTCCATCCTCTGTTTTTTTTAAAACTCCTCCCTCCCCTCAACATCTCTAAACTCTCTTCTTCTCCTCCTCAATACCGGTCACCGCTTCCTCTCTCTCTCTTCCTCCTTCCACCCTACGACTCAGACACTCCCACCCTCTCTCTCTCTCTCCCTCACACCCTCTGAAATGGTTTTGTTTCTCTACCGTCGGGGCCTCGAGTCGTAACTGCTGCTCGTTACCCAAGAGGCGGAGAGCGTTTTCGGCAAGGCTCCGCGGTGCTGCTGTAATAAAATCAGCGGAGTGTGTGTTTTCTGGAGTGGGTAAGAAAGAGGGGGTGGGAGTGTGAGGGAGAAAGTAGGGGAACGGGGGAAGATGGAAAGAGAAAAGAAGAGTGGGGGTGGTTCGGAGTGTGGTTGGATGAGGTGCTGGAGTTGGTTTGAGGGAGTGGGAGAGAGAACTCCACCGGTTAAGCCGAACTTGGCGTGGGTTGTGGATTTTTTGGTGGAAAAGATAGAGGAAAAGTGGAGTAAGAGGGATAAGGGATACGTTTCAGAGCTGTAAAAAAGAGAGAGAGAGAGAGAGAGAGAGAGAGAGAGAGAAAGGAAAAAAGTGAACATCAATAAAGGTCGGGGAATAAAACGCGGACTTAAAGGGGAGAGGGAGGAAAGGTGAGGTGAAATATGCGGCAGCGTATATAGACTGAAAAAAATAATGATCGCCACCCCACTTATCGTACGTCAATTTTTTTCACCCTATCCTCTTTCTATATCACTCTCTTTTATTTTATACGGCCGCGGACATTATCTTCCTTTAAATCGTAAAAATAATAGCTCTCTTTCTCCCTCTCTCTCTCTCTCCTTTTCTCCCGGTTTGAAATTTCGTTCAGACTGTCGTGCGTCATTTCATACATATCTATGATTGCGTTCAAATGACCTCGTAGATTTACGATGAAATGTTTTATATCCTCCGGGATCCTGCTCACTCTCTGAAAATATAAACTATCCGCGTGATTAATCTTTGGTTCAAAGGATCCTATGATTTACTCGTATATCTCTCTTTTTTATGTAAATGGAACATTTATCGCTGGATTTTTACTTGTGTGCCAAACGTATAAAAACCCAAAAATTAATCATCGTTTGCGAACCCGATTTTCGAGGCTTTTATTGCAAAGGAGTTCATGAATTTCACAGTAAATAAAACCGGCCCTTGCGTTTATTTCATCGGAAATTTTTTATATAAAACAAATCGTCCGCCATCTCGCAGAAGTAGATTAAAATAAATAATACTCGACAGAGAAAGGTCATGGAAGCGAAGCATAAATAGATGGTCGCGCAAAGTTGATAAATAACAAAACTTCGTTGTTTCGCGGCACGCAGACCATAAAGAGATGTTTTCAAATTAGTGCGAATTTTTTGAGGTCTTGTTTCTTCTCGTTGTTTAATTGCGTAGTAATGTTTCCGTCTCGTCCTTGTCAAATTACGACCATTATCTTTAAATTTTAGGAATGCATAACGACGCTGTTACGGTCTCCGCGGTTTATGAGGCGTTATCTGTTCACCAAAGTGGATACAATGGAAAACAGCGGGAACTCACTTACGGCCTTATTTATTGAGATGTAAATCCAACCGCTTCTCGTGATTCAAGTGAGAAATACGGAATACGGGAAGGAGAAGCGCATAAATAAATCATCAGAAATTAAAGAGCATATAAAAACGGCCAAGGATCACGTTTCTATTTGTATTTTTCGGAATTATTTTGATATTTATTCATAGATGCACGGAGGAATACATTTATTGTTATCATTTTTAACTTGCAGAATGAGCGAAAATAATGTAGTTGGTACATCTGTGAAATCAGATGTATTTTTAGTTTGTAAATCATCATTATAGAAATGCATTTATTTTGTAATCTGTCGGCTTTCCTTTTATTTCAGTTAAGCATAGAAGTAGTTAGCATCATATTTCAATTAAGCGTAGAAGTAGTTAGCATCATAAAAGGAACCATAAATACAAAAAATAACATCCATATTCAAAAATTCAAACACTAGCTAATATTTTCCTCTGTGGAAAAGAAAATAACCACTGAAAAATTTTATCCCTACTTATTAGCAGCTCTTTTAAAAATATTCATTCGCTCATTTTATCTAACATCCAGTAATTCTAAAAACCATGCATTATGACGTGAATTTCATATTCTGTAAAGGATAATTTTTCTCTTCCGACACTTTGATTGCTATTTGATATCTCATATTAAATTCATACGTTCGCAAACATCGGAATCGTGTTCTCCGGTCCCATAGAAAGAAAAAGTTATAAGATAACCGAACAAATATACTCCGCATTTCTTATCCGCATCGTCATCCACGCCGACACATATACGATCCACGGAACCGAATACCTTTACGAGTTCATCCCCGTCGTAAACTATCTGTTTACGATATTCGCAAACTAAACGTCGAGATGGTTGGGCCTCGTTCGTATTCCACATACTCTTTTTAGAAAAAAATAATATCTGCTACTAACCGAATAGACAGACCAGGTGGTGAATAAATCGACCTCGTGTTTGGTTTCTATTTTAGCCTTTTGTCTTTTAAAACGACCTTTTATGCTTACAAACGTACCTGCCTGGTCTTTTTTATTTCGATTGCCTAATCGAAAGAGAGAGGGAGAAAGGAAGAGAGAGATAGAGAAAGAGGGAGGGTGTGGGAGGAAGAGGCGAAGTTTCGCTAGACAATCGTCGTCCGTAAACTTTTGCCCAACACCAGTGCAATACACCCGCAGGGAATTAAGTCGTCTCGGCAGGTCCATTCCGTACTGCACAAAAGTTTCCAGTAGTCTACACACTAAACCTCTCTTTCTCTCCCTGGAAAACATTCTGCATCTCACGTGCGCGACAAATCTCGCGGACGAACTCCCTCTTCTTACTTTTTTGTCCGCCGTCGACTTCTCAGCTTTCCCTTTTTTAAATTTTTATCTCTCTTCCGCTCTTTTTTTCAATGAGAAGAACCCTGCAGATTTACTTTATAGGCGTTTTTGTTTGGTTTCTGGAAAGAAGAGAATGTCATGAGATTTTCTTTTGTAGGCGGTGGTTTTATTCTGTCTGCTAAGTTCTGTCGTACTGTGAAAGTCACGAGGTTGAAGTCTGCAGTATGAATAGAACAATTTACTACCCGTTTGAGCTCAGATAACACAATGTCGAGGTATCTGCTATCGATTTGTTTCGATTTGGATAATTTGTGGAGGAAATTGTTGGTGATTCGAGGGATGCGCGAACCACGCGTTCATCGAAGTTGCTTGTAATGCTTATTGATATATTATTTTTCATTCGTCCTATACACCTGGCCCTCCTATAACACGCGTTCTTATAACACGGATTCGCTACAGCACGGCTTGTTTTTTACTACCAAAAATTCATACGACGCGGGTTTCAATGCGGTTTTGTCGGACTTGGGATGTGGGATTCCCGATTTCATACCTGTTATGTTTTCTTCCTTTCATTATTTTTCATGCATTCGTATCTTCATTTCTTTTTAATATTTAATACATAGGTGACGCTCTTTATACGCCAATTCGATTTACGCGCTTTCATTTTAACGCCATTTATAATAAAGATATAACATCCAATTTTAACCGTCGAGCTCGTTGTTGCAGTCATCCCACGTACACTGGGAAACCGGAATATTGCTAGATTTATTTATATTTTGCATAAATAACTTTTTAATATCTGAATTACCTGCATGTGTTTTGATAAAATAATGTTTGGCCTTATCTTTATTGTTTAATTCGGCGCCTCTATTTTTATTGCATATTTAGCGATTAATTTTCTTATGATTAATTTCCTTATTATCGCGTGATTTAATTTTCTTATAGCGGCAGTGATTTTGCGCTCGTATGCTTTCAATTCTAAAAATTTACGACGAGACGAACTTTCATTTAAAGATGAAGACGCTATGAAGTTTAATTTATGAAATTCATATCAGCTTTGTTTACTGTCGAAGATTCTACGGGCCCAGCGTTCAATCTTCCTAAGCATACCTTGAGAACATTGCAGTGATAGAAGAATGTTAGTTGAGGAAGTTGAAGTGGACATCTACTAGAATGAACACCAGCTAACTTCTGTATAGAAAACTATTCATTAAAGCCTATGCGCTCAACGAATTCGCTGGTATTCATAATTTTTCTTCAATATTGTGCATGTGAATCTCTTTTCCAATTATATTTTAGTGTATTTAAAACATCGCAGAAAACTAAAATAAAACTAAATAATTTGCCCAAGTTTGGGAACGCAACTCTCTTAAGTTACATGTATGCTATTGGAAAATTACTTTCGATTTACGCCAATTCGATTTACGCTATAATCTTCAGGAACGTATCGATGGTGTAAATTGAGCGTCACCTGTATCATGGTTATCCCCATGAAGAAATCCAGAACTGGAAGTAATTGAATGTGATGAAAAAATTGTGACTGATGTGAATCAATCGATGATGAACACGGCAGTCGACAATCCAAATCACGATCTAAATCAAAAGTGAATAATATTTTTGATTAAATGAAAAGTAACCGTCGTGTCAGCTTGAAAAAAATTGCAGCTATAGGGATTAATTATGACGTGGTTGTTGGTAATGTCCACGATGATTTGCGCTACACAAGAATGACAGACAAGTGAATACCAAAAATCATGAACGATGAGAAAATAAAAATAGAGCAGCATTATGGATTAGATCTTGATTGAATCATTTTGATTGCGACAGTAATTCCATTTATACAATGCCTAAATTTTTATAAATATCTTTTCCGCGTATCTCAGGGCAACTTTTACCTTGATGGGGGATCCTCCGTATGTGTGTCTATATTATTTCATGCAGCCTGCCCTTGTTTTCCTCAATAATAATTTTTCTCAGAAATATATGCAACAAACGATCATAAAATCTTCCCTGGAATCAGCAAACACTGCTTAAACATACACCACACAAATTATACCTTGCTACCACCTTACAATAGTTTGACTTACATACTCATAAAACCACACTGAAAACATAGTTTTACGACAACCACATTGCATTATTTTGTCCCTAAAACGCAACAACAAAACGGCTCAAAATGCCCCTGATTTTTTAGTCACCCACCTTACAGTTTTTAATTTAAACCAGGGGTCTCAAACTCACATTGGTGTGCGAGCTCTCTGACGATCCGCGGGCCGCATTCATTACTTACTCAGTCTTTACATATTTTTGTATTCTTTGTATTATATTCACTCTCCCTTTCCACAATAGAGGAATTACTCTATTATGCGTCTTACACGCAGTCATTAAAAAAATGCTAGATTTGGCGTCGAGTCCTGATACGCAAGAAACTCGCTGGCAGTGAGATAAACATTCTTCAGTAACTCAACCGTGCTGCAGGCTGACATAAATTGGAATGATTTAATACACTTCTTAGATTATTTAGAAATATTTGCGTGAAATATTTTGTAAGAAATAGATTTGAGTTCGGGTCACGTAGTATAGAGTAAATTACTTTGCGGGTTGCACAAATCCATCGCGCGGGTCGCGAGTTTGAGGCGCCTGATCTAAACCGTATACCACGTAACTGGCTCAAAATACCCCTAGTTTTATGCCAACCACCTTGCATTGTTTTTCACTAAAACGTATACCACTCAACGGAATGAAAATACCCTGTTTATGCCACCCACCTTACACTACATATGTTGTCCCTATAACGTACACCACCAACATACTATAATTCCTCGTTTTATGCCGCCAACGTTGCACTGTTAGACCCCTAACACGATTTTCCTCCAACTTGTTCTAACGCCCCTGGTTTGATGCCACCCACCTCACACAATTTTGCCCCTAAAACATATACCGCCCAACCTACTTTAACGCCTCTGATTTATATCACCACATTACACTGTTTGCCCCTACACGTATAACGCAATACAAAACCTAAATGCCCTGGTTTTATGCACCCACATTCACACCTACCCCTAAACTTATACCACCCAACTACTCTAAAATCTCTCTGGTCTTATGCTACCCACCTTACCTATTTTGTCCTAAGACCTCTACCTCCCTGGCTGGCGCTAAATTCCCCCTGGTTCTATGCCACCGTCATTGCACTGTTGCCCCTAAATATACAGCACCCAACTTACTCTATATCTTCCACCGTTAATGCCATCGACTTTGTACTACATATTTAGTCCTTAACGTATACTACCCAAATGAGTATAAATTTCACCCACATTACAATAACTTATCCATAAAACGTATACCTTTTAACTAGGGTATGGATTTTCCGGGTTAAACAGAAGTTTATTCGGAGGGTAAATACCGGGTTTTATTATTACTTTCTCCATACGAAGCATAGGGAAAGTATTGTGATCACGAAAAAAATCGACTTCGAGATTTCAACGGAATTACACGTTCTGTGATTCCTAGAACACGTTTAGACTATTTTAGGAATGATGTATGTGTGTGGGATGTATGTGATTGTAGCCGCTCTAACTCAAAAAGTACTTGTCATATTAATACCAAATTTCATATATAACACTTTAACATGAGCACAAAGAACTGATTAGTTTTCGGACAATATCGGTTAACCGGAAGTCGAGGTTTATTCGAAACCCGATTCGGTTTTTGCGATATTTATTTGTTAAAGCATCATTATTGTATATACAATTCTATACAAAAGTTATAGAGAATGTAATTTCCTACAACTTCTATTTGAAATAATTTACCATAGCAGTAATTGTTTAGGAATTATTTATAAATAATGTTTTTCGGTTTCCGTCAAATATCTCCTTTAAAACGTAATAGCTTAGGCACATTTCCTCCTATTTTAATGTTGGAAACCATTGCTTTCATATATTCGGCACTGTCCCTTGCTATACACAGAAAATCTGATCACTTTCTACCAATTTTTTCCATTGTTCGTCCTCCTACTGTGGCAATAGTAACACTATTTGTCTTGGTTACAAAAGAAACTTCAACGAAAAATAATGATTTTCTTTGTCGTAATTCATCGTAATATGTCGTCATTGTATTCACAGTTGGTCGTCCTACAACATCGTGACTTTCATCAGTAATAAGGCTTATTTTTCAGCATTTTATCGATTCTTTCATTTCGGAAAATTCTTGATTATATACTTCAGGCAAATCATTTGTTAGTAAAGATTCATATTTCGGCATAGTTTTCGTAGCGAGACAATATTCTTTTACATAATTACCTATTGGTCCATCACAAGTTTTAAGACTCAATCCAGCAAGGCCAACTGTACGAACAACAAAGTTATAAATTGTATATTCTTGTTTTTTTTTCCTTTTCTCTCTGTCTTATTTGTAAGTCATTAAGCGTTGGCTGCTGCTTTGATGTCGAGGGAACGGGATTTAAAATTTCGGAACGTAAATGTTTGTGTCTTAAACTGACTAAATGTTCTTTCACTCTATCATAAGGCTTTTTACTAGGATCTACTGAAATTTTTAGGCAGCAGTATTTACATACTATGGCATTTTCTTCATTACTGTTGTCTACAGTTAGAAAAACTTTGAAGTCTGGGTACTCTAAAGTTCAGTGGGAAGGTGATTTCTCTTTTTCTTCCCATCGTGAAGGGGTCACTAAATTTGTAGTTTACATTTTTCACTATAATTAACAATGAACATTATCTGAAATATACCCTCAGTTTTAAGCAAAAAATACAAAGAAGTCGACCACAAAAGCGGCTGAGTTACTTCAGATCGCCAAAATGTCGTGCAGTCCAATTAAAGATAACGAAAGCCTCGAACCTTCGGGATGTTATTGGTTTTCCGTGTTGAGTCAAAGGGTCAATGACTGCGATGAATACAGACGATTTATATTGAAAAAAGTCTTAATGTTTACTCTGCTGTACTATTCAATGAATGACATGATTAATCGCTTTAAATTCACAATTTCCACGAAATTTTCAATTCATTCATAAAATAATGAACAGGAGATTTGTTCGAGAAAGAATAAAAACATTTTACCTCAAATGTAACGAGAATGTGATGTCTTGCGACCTCTTTATGGAGAAGATCCCCTCGCAGGATGCACAAATATCTTGATTTTCGCCCAACTTCTTTTGAAAACACCCTAAGTATCACTGAAATAATATTTCGCTTGTAATTCTGCAAACCAACAGAAACTTGGGTTCCTCTTTCCACAGCTCGTACTGGTTCGATCAAAGATCTAACAGCGACTATACCCGAACAGTTCGAAATTGATTACTGGCAGACGAAGACGGAGGCGAAGAGAGTTCCCTGTGTGACCACATGCAACACTATTCCCCTCCCTTGCATGGAATATCGATATCGTAAGAAACACAATCTGTAAATTGTAACACAAAGTAGAACGACCCGAGTGTAAGCACTTGCAACTGTGCCTTTAATTACGGCCCACGATTGGTAAGAGCCATGTGTTCAGGATGAATATATTATTTACAAAGGGAATAAACACGCTGAGCACGAGCACAAGCACAAGCGTTGCAGTGCTCACAAGCACCACAAATGGTATCTTTATTCCTAAACCAAAAAAATGTGTGTTGATAGTCCGTTAATAAAATCGGGGAATTTCAGGTTTTACCCGAATTCGAAAGAAGGCATTCGGAGGGACAAAATCAGGTAAAAATCGGGTAAAACCCGATACATCCATACTCTACTTCAGAGATGACAAATGATTTTGGTGTCGCGTGCCAAGAAAGTAATGTGAATCATCAGAATTTTTTTCGCTTGCCAATATTTTACTTCTCTAAGATACTTCATATTTAAAACAGAAAATAGAATCTTACGCGTGCCACTTCTGGCACGTGTGCCACCTATTTGCCATACCTGCGCTACTTGTATCACTCTAAATGCTCCTGGTCTTATGCCACACACACAGCACTATTTTACCCCTAAATGTATACCATCCAACTTACTCTAAATGCACCACAGCTTTTGCCACCCAAATTATAAACATCTGATTATGAACCGTATACAAACGGACTCACATCTTCCGTCCCCCTAAATGTTATGCCACCCGTATTTCACTAACTTGCTCCTAAAATGTATAGTACAAAAAATACTTCAAATTCCTCCTAATATTTGCCACCCAACGTACACTTGTCTGCCCCTAATACCTATACCACCAGGTTTAAGCCTAAGCTTTCCTGATGTTATGCCACCTAACCTAAACGTGATGCCCTGAACATGTGTATAGCGTACATCACTTGTACGTCAATTAGAAATCTTCGATATCGTATGTTTAGTATATTTGTTATTGATGTCGAGCCATGGTTTCAAAATCTAGAATAAAGCCCCAAAATTTCCAGTGGAAATCTTAGGGAGTCCCCAACTTCAAAAGATGAACGTTTGTCAAATTTCTGGAAAAGTCATGCATCTCACGGAGAGTACTTGAAGTGCAGTAAATGAATTTGATGAAAGAAAGATGTTTAAATTTAGCTTTATTCTCATTCAATTTACTTTCTGATTACTTCTTGTACAAATTTGGCACTTTACTGCGCTATTAATGCCTTGAAGTTCTTCTAAAATAATGATATACAGACTAAATCTACGTACACTAACCGTAAGGGTCATATAACCGTCGTTTTAAAATTAAAATGAAGAAAACAATGGAGACAAATTATGGCGCCGAAGACAACTCATCGGCTTTACGAACAACTTATATAACATTATACGCAGAAAAGTACTTAACTTGAAGTAAAATTCTGTGCATCGTTATAACGCGTTCTGGCCTACACCTCGGTGGAGCGACTAAACCACTGGGATCACGTGATAGTGGGTTCCTAGTTTATACTAAAATTGTGCTCTTTTGTGGCTCCCAAACATCTGATGATTACCATATTCACCTGTTAGGTCCACGAAGTCTGGCCATCCCTGCAATGGTGGAATACATCGGCAAGACAAAAGCGCCTTTCAGCTAGAAAAGGGCTGAGAAGGGTTTGATACCTGGCCTCACTTTAGGCGGATGGAGATGGGACGCATTGTTTTTCGAGGCATCTTGCTACTTTCGTGGTCTAGGTGCCCCGTTACGTTGAACCTCAAATTCCCTCAAACCTCCCTTTCCTTTCATCCTTTTTCGCTCGCTAAGCCATCTTTTTTTACCCCCGGCAGAAGTTACGTCACTGTCCATTCTTAACAACGCCACGGGACTAATCAAATTCCAGAGGAAAAAGTCTTCGGGCCAAACCATCTCCCTATCACCTAGCAATGCCTTCGACCATCTAACGCTTCTCCCACTCTTCCTTTATCCACCACAGTCATCAACACTCTCGTGACACGTTGTTTTAAGCGGCACTTCGTTATCATTTTGAAAATTTTACGACAATTTCAATGAAGTGGAGGAGAGAAAAATGTATTCTTTGATTTCCTACATGTTAATTTTCTTTGTATTATTGACGAGCATTATAAAGAGTTTGAAAGATAATCTGTGTGTCTACATGTTCATAAAATTACAGAACGATCGTTCATGTTTATGATTTGAAAAAGTTCCTTTCTATATTTCCTTTTTGTAATCTTAGTGACTAACAAAGATAACCGACGCGAATTTTGCAATTTGGAATTTTCATCTTTTCATGTTTATGATTTGAAAAAGTTCCTTTCTATATTTCCTTTTTGTAATCGTAGCGACTAACAAAGACAACCGACGCGAATTTGCAATTTGGAATTTTCATCTCGCGCCATAATTAGCTAAACCAATTCACCTCGATGGATGTCGCTGACCTTTCCTTTTAGCAGGTTAAGCTTTAAGGCCCATTACTGCGCCGTTTGGCGCAATTCGGTGTGACGCGTTCAGACATGACAAATAAACCTAGTGTTTTTTCACCTCCCGAAAATTTTTATTTATTTTTTCAAACGCTCTCCATCAACAGCACTTTGCAAATTTTCGGCGAGGTGTATACGATCTCGTGCGCTTAAAAAGTCGTTTTGTCCATTGCAGTATGGACTCCGTCGGACGTAATGCCATGTTACCCATCCGAAATGGAGACGCGTGGAATGGATTTAGATATGGCAATAGTAAGGGACGGCGTGATTGTCCCCGGAACGCCATTTCCGCTGCAACGTGTGTTTTGCGGTCGCGGTAGTTGCAGCAGTTTTATTTCCGCGCGCAGAAGAGGAGGACCGCTGGATTTAATTGATAATACATTTATCGCCACCGTCGATTCGGGGAGGTTTTACTCAATGCTCCAGTCGCTATAAATGCATGTATCGAAAATAAACTGAATTATCTCTAAGCTCAAATGAAATCGCGATATCAGCGTACTTTTCGGATCGAAATGCGGGTCGCTACGGTTAATGTTTTATGGACCGCTTTTAAGCGACGTCGAATATGGGAAAATTTATTTCCGCGGCGATGCGGTTTAAAAATATTCAGAATTATGAAAATTCCATCGAAACGCGACTTAACCTCATCAATTAATGATTTTTCAACTCATTAATTCATTATAAGGTAATTACAACTACTGCATTAATTAAAATCGTTGTCTTTAATAATAATTTTTTTGGATCTCATTCGTTAATTACTTCGCAAGATTAAAGTGAAACTCGTTAAAAAAAAAAGTAAAATGTTTGTGTGTTTTGTTATCGTTTATGTGCGTGTGTGTGGAAATCATTAATAATGAATTACAGCGTGCTCCGGTAAAATGTGTCGGTACGTTAACCGTAAAAGGAGCGAATATTTATACAACAAAATAGAAAACGCCATATAGCTCAATTTTGCAAACTTCAATACCATCACAGAATTAGTTTCGAAACCGACAACACGAAAATGGCGCTTTGTCAAAATAAGAGGCGACATTAATACTGCAATCGCTTTTAGTGCACGTCGATTTGTTTAACCAAAATTTTTTTACCGAACCTTCATAGGTCCGGATAACTCACACTCATTTTTTCAGCCGACGAAACGAAATTAAATTTCCCCGCAGATTTTTTACTTCCCTTCCGCTTCAGCATTTACGCAGGAATCGATCTTCATTTTATTAATTTGCTACGGCGGGTAAACTCGAGCGGGCGAAAAGCAATTGATTGATAGATTGGAGGAAGAGAGAAAAAACGAGGACAACGCACGAACCGCCGTGGAATTAACTCACGCACGAGTTTCTCGGGCGAATTTAGACCCTCGACGATAAAAAAAATGAAAGGGAAAAATAGCGAAAATGTGAAACCTTATTGTTTTTTTTTCGCACGCGAACTAACCTGGTCGTATTTGCGGAGAATGAGAGTAGCGTGGAGGAATGTGAGGCGGGGGAGAGTTGCCGGAGAGGGCTGACAATGGGCTAGTTACTAGCCGACGCACTCCGCATATATATATATATATATATATCATCGTCGGATTTTCGCGCCGTCAGAGCGTAAAGATTTTCTCCCAGGGATTTCAAAATTTTCAGAGCGCTGGGAAACGTTAACCCAATTTACCATTGAGGTTCGCATTAGAAAGGCTCATTCCAATATACTTCCAGATAGCTTACCAGAATTTTTCTCATTCCATCAGCACCCACAGTCGCACACACACACACGTAAAAACACACTCATTCACACAAACTCGAATATCCTGCGCCTTTCCCTCCAAAGCTGCTTTGCTCCTGTCCGAGTGAGTGAGACAGAGAGAGGGACAGGAAAAAATACAATTTCCTTTGAACAGTTTTGTTCCCCTTTCTGCAAATCCAGTCTCAGTTATGAGTATTACTTCATTAGATTTTGTAATTGAATTCCACTCGTAAGGGAAGAGAAGGGAGGAGTGGTGGAGAAAGGATACAAAAGGATCGACTCGTTTTGGGAAAAATAGAAAACAAAAGAGGAGAGGTACCCTGATCGGATTTTATTCTTCTCTCCCTCTATCGCTTTTCTTCGGACGACCGTATTGATTTTTTTAAGTCCAAGTGTTAATTAAACTCATAAATGAGGTTCTTGCGTATATGAAGTTATGGAGAACAAAAGAACGACAACAGGGTTTTTTTCTCTTTTGTTTCGCCCATCCCGAGAAAGAGAGTCGAAGTATTTTATCGTAATCGATAATTTAAAAAAATACCTTTTTCACTTCCCATTCGCTAGTTATGGAACAAAAAAGAATCGATACGTGATCAAAACTAACAGAAAGAAAGAATTAACGTCCAAAAACGACATGTTGACGCGTACGTAACGCCATGGCTTGCGAAACTGTTTATACTATAGTAATTCGCCCCAAAGTTAAGTGCCGTGATTACATTTCTCAAGTTTATAATGCATTTCCGCCTGAAACGCGTGTGGTTCATGGTGGCTTATTTGGACAAAAGCTGCCTTGACGACATTGGAAAAATATTCTTCTCATTCTAGCTTCGTGTTATTTATCTCTCAACGTGCCGGTGATTTTGAAAGATGCACTAAAGGCGACATATTTTCGTGTTTATTGGAATGGAGGAGAAAATATACAAAAATATCCCGTCTGAGGCAATCCGTTCCCGAATGGCGATAAACTCGGAATCACGCATTAGGTTAGCTTAGGTTGTCTTTTTTTCCCGAACCTCTAGGTGAAGCTGACTATTCCAGTCGAAATAATTTTTAAAAAACCCTTTCCAATATATTTCGAGAGGTTCACCGTTGCGTTTTTTACCCTCGCCTTAAAATTTTTAAACCGAACATTTTTCAAAAAAATCGATTTCCCACTGCGGATTCAATTCCGCACGGAAGAAAAAGAAAACAAAAACAAATGATTGCTTTTTTTGTTTTCGGCCGTCGCGCACGATTTTATCCTCATTTTTATTTTATTTTGGTTCGCTCAAATTTTCCCAAACAAGCGCACAAAAGACTCATAAGCGTCCCACTTTGAATGGCGGGTAGAAAGTCTTTCATAAAAATTCTACCCCAACGTCACGTCTCCGGTGAGTTGCACGCTAAAAACCTGGATATGTTGTACCTTATTTTTTTTACAAACCGTTCGATGGTGTATTTTTGGACGAAATTCCCATTTTAGAGTATTTCCGAGTACGTTTTTTAATCCTGTGGTTTTCCGTCTGTGCGGATATCCCGCAGTACTAAAGATAATCGTAAAACGTCTCTCGAAAAATCAAATGGGTTTTGCGGAACGTAAAAAAATATACGAAGGTATAAAAAAAAGCAGTCAAAGCATTTGCTCATTTTTTGATGACGTAAATCGCGTCTACCTTACGAAGATAAAGCATAAGAGAGTGCAAAGTAATGCGCGTGTGTGTCTACATACGCGGAGAAATAGGTGCGGGTGTTAATTGCATAGAAAAAAGATCTTGTTTGTTTGTTAAAAAAATACTATTCTAACGTCATCCTCTTGCTTGGATGCATAAAATCCTTGGAACTTCACGAGCTTAACAGTGCAATGCATCACGTCTTTTGATCCCGATACTCTTTCGAGCCGCCAAAGCAGGGTCTTCCATTATGTTTTTGCGGCATTTCCGGCCGTTAATTAGCAGGTCCTTTAATAGCGAATGGCATTCCCGCCATGTATTCAGTGTTCCGGGAGGAGAAATCATTGCGGCGTTGCCTAATTGGACCATGTTATGCGGAACGGAATCGTTATGCGTTACCGGATTATGGAACTATGTTGTCCATGCCTCAGTGAGTTAACCTATATCAAATTCCTGAGGGATTGTTGAAAATCATCAATAAAGCCGAGGAAATGTAATATATCGCTTCATAATTTCATGAGCTTTAAAATTTAAATTCCAGATGATGTTTTAAGCGGTAATGTAAATAGCAGTGATATTTTATTGAACTCGATTAAAACTAATAAATATTATTTATATGCATTTACAATTTAATTTGAGTTGATATAAAAGAATAAACATTTTTTACTGAATTCGGCTCTTTCGCTATTAAAAGAAAAATGTCATTTTGGAATGTGACGTTTAAAAATGGATATTACATGAGCGGAAGCGTAAAATTTGGAAAATATTTGTAAAAGATAAAATAAACAAAATTTCAATGAGCATCCAATTATAAAAACAAGGATAACTGCCCGTCAAAAATGACGGGTATGCGTGAATTGATTATAAAGTTAGAATAAATTTTAAATAAAAACTTAATGAAACCATAAAAGACGAAATTAAAATGTACACAAATGGAAAATTCACATAATTAAATGTACAAAAAATACTTTTGGGTTTGTAAAATCTGCGTGGGAAAGGAATATTAACGAATATTTATTTATTATACATTCTGCAACACAACGTTTATGTACTCAAAACTATTTTTAAATCATGGGAAATACTATGTGAATTTTTTATTTTTATTTTTGACATAAAACATTTAATTTAAAAAATTTATAAATTTTATTTTTCTATTTTTAGTCGAAGTTTAAAATCTTAGACAGCTCTAGCAGATAATGTACTCCAAAATCTTTGAATTATTTATTTTAATCTCTCTATCTGACTTAGGAACACTTATTAACACTACCTATATCAATGAATAATTGAATATTTATTTTTTCGTCAGCATCGTATTGTTTGTCATTTTCAAGGAACTGTTTAAATTGTAGAATAAAGTCGAAATTTTGTGAATAGATGGACTAATGCGTCACGAATTTACAATTCCAGCGAATTATAACAAAATTCACGGCAACAATACAAATCACCTTAGCGAAAAATATTTTAATGTATAAATTTGATAGACTTTTTTGGATCGATTCAACGAGTATTCGAAAATCGACGGCAGGAAAGTAAAATTTTGTTCTTTCAGGGTTTCTTTTTTAAAGTCCCGCACTCCTGCGCGACGAATTGTCGTAGAACCGTCATCCCTCTGTTAGTGAAATGGAGTAATTAAACACTCTTGAAATCGACTCATGATTTCAATATAGACGACAAGAAGCTTAAGATTTAAGAAATGACGAGTCCAAGTAATTTCTGAGTTTGATTGAAAACGAATGGAAAGTTTTTGGGTTATAAGCGTTTTTCTTATTCTCCCATTTAATTACCTATACCGGTTCGACAAATTATTATTAGACATATAATAATAATTTGCATGCCCGTTGCAACTAGGCTCGCAGTCAATTTGTAGTAAGAATTTACCAAGCAGTATATACGGCCAATCCCAAAGCTATGTATTTCGCTATAAAAACGTCAAGTAGCGTAATTAATTCTACCATCAAAACGATAAGACGTACACAAATTTTCTACAAAAATTACGGTGTGATAATGACGCCTTCTCCCTCCCTCCATTCGTCCCTCCCTCCCCCTGTATCTCCCTTCAACTCTACCTCTCTCCCTCTCTACTTCCCTCCCTTTATATCTCCCTCCCTCTACATCTCCCTCCCTTTCTATCTCCCTTCATCTCTACCTCCTTCCCTCTTGACCTCCATTCCTCTCGATCTCCCTCCTTCTCCTTCCCTCACTATATCTCCCCCCTCACAATCTCTCTCCCCTCTCCTCTTCCTCCCTCACTCTCTCTCTCTCTCACTTCATCCCTCCTCGCTAACGCCCTTCCTCTTCCTCCCTCTGCCACTCTTTCCTCCCACCACTCCATCTCCTCTCTCCAGTCTTCCGCTCCCAATCCATCGCTTTCTCCTTTTCTCCATCTCCCTCTTTGTCTCTTTCATCCCACTCTTTTCTAATTCTCTCTCGCATATCACACAATGAGTGTCGACATGACGGCGAACGATTTTTCCTTCAAAAAACGTGAAATTTTGGCGCTAAAAACGAATGTGTGAAGCCATTCAACTCGCATTAAAAATCGACGATAGGAAAATAAATTGTGATTAAATGAATTAGTTATGGACAACTAAAACGTGTTTAATTTTAAAAACTATCTGATACTGAAGTCATAAGTTAAAACTGACATGCACCACTAATTACGTTTCACTTCAAATCCATTTTTAGAAATATGTGGAATGACATGATTCATCAGTTTGTATGTCCTTCACTGTCAATAATGTGTGCTGTATCTTTGGTGGAGATATTAAGGGATTACGGATCGTTCGACTAGCATTTAATATCATCTTTTTATAACCGTGAAAATATGTACATTAAATATCCTGAGTTTGTTTTTAAAACTTTTAAATGACTTCTATTGTCTTAAATAAGGTGACCGGACGTCCTCCTTTTGGAAGGACAGTCCTTTTTCAATCGTCCTTCCTAAACATTTTGTCCTTCCATATCCTCCTTTTTGAAAATTTTTCTGTCTTTGTCCTTCCTTTTACTTAACTTTGTGTATCCATGGAACATTTATGCCAACTTTGAGAACTCAGACCAATGCTAACCAATATCATGTGATTTTTGTCGATTGGCTTTGCTCCTGTCTGTTACATTGTTATACGCGCAGGGAGTTCATCTTTCTCCCAAGACACGATTCTCAGAGTACACTAAGCTTTCTGACAAGCTGCTTGTCAATGATCTTCGTCCAGCTTGCTGATTATGTTTTTTTTTAGCGATAAAGAACACTTTGTCTGCTAGAATAAATGTTTTATTTTCTCCTTGATTAGGTATATTTGTTTGGTTTCTGGTTTATTAAAATCCTGGTTTATACAGCGTACAATGTACCTATCCCATATCCCATCATATTCCTCAAAATATTTCTTTCAAAACACATAGTCAATTCACTCCTGTTCACTTAGTTGTTATCGGCAATGGAGTTGAGTGATTTTAGTAGGTTTTTGTTTCTGTGCATGCTAGTTAAACTCTTACAGTTTCCTGTTGCTTGTTTTGTTTTTCCTCTATCAGTGAATTGTGAAAAAATAGTTATACATATACTGTGTCCTGTCTGAGTGAAATTTGAATAGCTGCGTTTACTTCATTCTTATAGTAAATATAATTTTCTCATTTTAATTTACGTTATCTTTCATTTTATTATATTGATTTTTTAAGCTTTGTTGTAATGCCCTACGAAATGTCTTCAGCCAAGAAAATGCCACTTAAATGTAACGTTAGCTAAGGAATTTCCACATTTAAGACTTGTTGGAAATGATGAAACCGTCATTAAATGTTGTATTTGTTCAGCAGTATTTAGTATCACAGTTGGTGGGCGTTCAAGTATTATGAAGCACAATCTTTCCCAAAAGCACCAAAACGGTCTTAATATAGCATCCCCTCACATAAAAACCCTTATTTTATTTTTCAAAATGTGAAATAAAGCATATAAACAGTTTTTATATAATGAAATGTGTCCTTCCTTTTTGTATAAAAAAATCGGAATTTGTCCTCCCTTTTGGTCAAAAATATCTGGCCACCTTACCTTAAAGGACATGACATCTGCCTTTTAAAACCATCGCAACCAATGGTGAAATCGCGTGTGACAATACAGCGGCCAAGATGAGGGCCGCAAATTTACGACCGCAGTCGACCAATCTGCCTTAGCGCAGAGAGATCCTAATCGTTTCACCCGTCTTTCCTCGCTTAAATGCATCCCCTTCTAGTTAAATGTGACGGCGGTCAACGCCACGTCCGTCGAACCCCTTTGGACGTTGACTTCCCGCAGTACTTGCGCGTATAGCGGTCTGCCTATCTAAAAGGGGCTCAGCTGCCCCCGGCCACCGCAGCGTTTCGAAAGGATTGAATTCGGCTGTCGCGGGGACCCACGATTTTCTTCTTTAGCGTCGTCTCTCTCCACCTATGTCGCAGGCACACACAGGCATACACACACGCTCTGGTGCTCTTGAAAAGCCGCCTGGTCGAATGGAGCCTATGGACCGCTTACCATCCACTTCCTCCCACGGTTCGGCGAGGTGATCCCACCGTGTGGAAAACGATTCGGACGAAGCTCCATTTGACCTTCCTCGACGCCCATGCAGGGTGGCCATCTGAAAAAATAGTAAAAAGATGACGGAAGAAGAGAGAGAGAGAAGAATAGATTATGAGTGAGGGAAAAGTGGACAGGATGAGAATGTAAATAGGGGATATGGAAAGGGGTAGTCCGATACGGTTGAAGATGGCTTCCCTTCTAATAAAAAATGTAGAGGAATAAGGTTTTCCGGAAAAAAGAGATGGAGAATGACCTCTGAATGCGGGATCAAGTTGGGCTGGTCTCGCTCGGCGGAATGATTTGGTTTTTCTTTCCCTCGGCATGAATTTTCCGAATCCAGTGTGGGGGTTGGGGAATACGGAGGACGACTTCAATTAACTTCCGCACGAAATTCGAAAAGTGACATTGAATAATATCACTCCGGATATAGCCGTCTGGGAAAAGAATACGACGAGCCACAAATGCAAACAACCGAGCCACGGTCAATCGCTGAAACGTAGTTAATGAATTAATCAGGAATACATGCAAACCATGCTTTATATAGAAAACTCGGGAAAAATACAGGTGAAATAATGTTATTGCCACGAAATAACGACTTAAATCCACTTCTTTTATAAGAATCACGCGAAAAGACAATTGAGATAGGTTTAGAATAGTTGATAGGAAGGAATTCCTTCCCTTATTATTTTTCCGTAGATTAAGGCTATTTGTGCCGGCCCCGGTGGTGGAAGGTCTAGCGTATTGGCCTACCATCACTAAGGTCGTGGGTTCGAATCCCGCCAAGGGCATGGATGTTTGTGTCGTTTTCATAATTTCATATTTCATCAATCATGTGTGTGTGTCTGATGTGGAAGACAACGGGAAACCACCACGTCATATGTGCTTATTTCCTAGTCATTTCAAACCAACCTTAGGGTTGAAAACTATGAATGAATGAAGGCTATTTGTATTTGGGATCCAAAAAGCAATCCTTTATTCCAAAGCGATTTCTAAGTCAATTGGGGAGAATACAGCGTGCTTTCCTCTATTCCAAGAAGAAACAAATTTATGGTAGAATTCAGAAGGTTTCTTTTATTTGAGGAGACATCTGCGAATCACATCCTTTGAAATTTGATGACCTTAATTATCTCCGGAATTGATTCATAGTTGCATCCCATTGAGTGGTGGAAGCTCTTTAAGGATAACAATACGCTAAGTTTTCTTATTTTCAGTAATACATTTTGGTTTCCTTAAACAAAAAACTAATCGCCAGTATAACACATTGTCGTCAAGGCATTATATTTTATCTACATGGTAAACATTGGAGATACAATAGTAAGGATTTTTTAAATAAAAAATTAAAAAACTGAAATAAGACATAGTTTAACAGCTTTTATATTTTACATCAATATTTTAAAATTATGAATTATTTTTTATTTAAAATTGTTGCATGGAACTAGTTTACCCATTATCTACCGAGTTGCCAATTATTTATTATTAACGTAGAACATCCAAAAACGCTAACCAATTTTATAAGAGCATAAACAGCAATTTAAAATTTATATTAATTATAAAAATTTTATTGTTAAAATAATTTACAAAATTGCACAAGAAAATGTCTTTATTTTCTTATCTGTAGTTAACTTAGCACTCGATAATTATTTAAATTAGTTTCATTTTACAAAATTTTCTTTAATTTAATTAATTGTTAATTATTAATTACTATATTTCGACAGACTGTCCACTTTCGTGAAATATCGCTTGTCATTATTCAACTAAAAAGTAACTTTTTATGAAAAACAATAATTACAGCATCAAAGTCAGAGTAAACCCATGAGTCACGTACAGGCTTGAATAGACATCTATCGGAGAATCTGCCAAAAATTAGCATGTACTAGATAAAAAGAGCACTCAAACAGATGAAAAACAAAAAAATGGAGAAGACGGATTCGCCTGCGAGCTGTTAAAACACGGATGAAATCCATGCTGGATATCCTAAAACAATTACTCAATAGAATGCCACTTGGAAAAGATAAATAATTAATTATGATATTTACAGGCAACAAAAATGCACTAGAACGTGAAATTATGGGCCCTAAAGAGAAATAGGATTGATCACCGGTATTTCCAACTATTTCAAGATATATGCAACGAATTGAAATTTACGCCACAACTGTTTGGAAAGAAACACCTAATGAAAACAGTGAGCGGAGGGAAACAGGGATACGCGATTTCCTCCATGTTAGGTAAATTTAAGACCTTGGAGTGGGGAAACAAAGGAACGAATAAAAATCATGTTAACCTTTCTGTTCTCCGCTAAGCAGGCTATATTGCCTTATTTTCCTAAAGGAAAGGGAAAATGCCAGAAATTATAACATAAAACGCAGATTTACTCGTAAATTGGACTTAAAAGTAATGTTAACAAGAAAAAGTATACGTCAAGTATTGAAATGGAGAAAGTATCATTAGTTGGGGTCATTAAAATCATAGACTTGGCTGACAAGTATGTTTATCTTGAACAAACTCTCCTTCGACAAAATGTTTCAAAATTCTGAATTAGAACGTAGAATATGGCTGGAATGGGAAGATTTTTGGAGTTCAAGCAAAGCTTCTCCAATACCTTAAACAAAGGTCTACGTACGCGTCGGACACCTGAGCAATGACGTACAATATTGCCCACCAAATTCCTGTTGCACTGCATTTAATGGAAAACATGAAAAAGTATTTGACTCACGAATTGTAAAACAATGGAGCGGATCCGCTCGAAAACTAAGATTATGATTATTTTCCACTGTATTACAATACTTATACGATACGTAGATAGTATTATGAGTGTTGGAACAAAAACGTTTTGGTCATATGACACTTCAAGAAGATAAAGGAATGTGACGTAATCAAAATGGCGTGAAACAGGTGGATGCAGGCTAGGAAGAATATGGAACGCCGGAGTACGCATTGGAGTAATATAGAGCACATTAAAATTTGTTTTATTTTGAGTTGTATTTTTTAGTTTTATTCGTATATTGCAGAAATCTGACGAAAGAAAAGGTTATATATGTTTTTCGGGTTATCCCGCGTAAATTTTTGCGTTAAACGCCGTTTCTTCTCCTTTGCCGGGCCAGATCACCCCGAAGAAGTCTCCGGCAAAGGAGAAGAAACGGCGTTTAACGCAAAAATTTACGCGGATAACCCAAAAAAACATATACAAGTACCCGCGAAAGCTTCAACCAATGAACTGATGAAAGAAGTTTCCAGTGTGAATGAATTTAGAAATACGAAACAGAAAAATAAAAAAATCTGATGTGGCCAACACGACTTTCTCCATATTTGGGGTATAGATATTTAAATTATTATGAATAGCATTATGAGCCAAAATTTTCATTTCTTATCGTAAAAGAATACAGTCGTCCTTATTGCCGTAAATTACGTATATTTTGAATATGTTTACAGAATCCACCGCTACATGGTGTGGGCGCTGTATACTGGTATTAAGAAAAAGCAAAATATCTCCGAAATGGATGATTCTACGGAAAAAATTAGTTTCAAACAAAACTTGGAAGAAATATTATTCTCTACAACTTTGGTCCTCACGAAGATTACCAATAACGATGTTTTAAAGGAGATATTTGACGGAAACCGAAAAACATTATTTATAAATAATTCCTAAAAAATAACTGCTATGGAAAATTATTTCAAGTAGAAGTTGTAGGAAATTACATTCTCTATAACTTTTGTATAGAATTGTATATATAATAATGATAACAAAGAAATATCGCAAAAACCGAATCGGGTTTCGAATTAACCTCGACTTCCGGTTAACCGGTATTGTCCAAAAACTAATCAGTTCTTTGTTCTCATGTTAAAGTGTTATATATGAAATTTGGTATTAATATGAGAACTACTTTTTGAGTTAGAGCGCCCACAATCACGCACGCACACACACACATCATTCCGAAAATAGTCTAAACGTGTTCTAGGGTAGATATATGCATATCCGCAATTTATCCGACTCGACCCGCGGTATCCGCACGAAAAGTTGCGGTTCGGGTCGGATTATGCGTAACTTTTTGCAGTAGTAGTAGTAGTAATTAGATTTTTTAGGTGCGTCAACAGCTAAGGTTATTTTGCACCGTCAAATTTCTCATAGAGAAAATCAACATACATCACAACATCCATGCCCGAAGCGGGATTCGAACCCGCGACCTTTGGGTTAGAAGGCAGGCGCACTGCCTACCAGTCTAACCCGGCCGGCCTTTTTGCAGATTAGGATATATACCTTGCGGGTGCGGATAGGAAAATCAGTATTCGTGATGAAGTCAACATTCAGTGTCTTGAGTTTCAGAAAAAATAATAACGTTGGTTGCACCCTTCTCCTACCCCATCCAAGCAGATATTCCTAAAGGCTTTGGGTCTCTTTTGACCCTCCCCCTTACTTTTCGAGGGACGTGACTTTCTTTCGGAGCTATCGGTGTGATTTTCCGAGACATTCTATGCCTTAAGAGAGGGTCATTGATATGTTCTGCTGAGAGTCATTTTCTTTTGAATTTTTGGATTTTGGTTCGTAGATGTTTCTCCAGGTACTTTTTGTCTGCGGATATGACTTGCTTGCGGGTCGGACAATTTATTCGTGCGGGTCGGATAGGGTCGGGTGATTTTAAAACTTTTGCGGTTACGGTTCGGATACGGATATGTAGCCTGCGGGTACGGGTCGGGTGCGGATGCTGAAATCTGTGTCCGTGCAGATATCTATTCTAGGGACCTCAAAACGTGTATTTCCGTTGAAATCTCGAAGTCGATTTTTTTCCTGATCACAATACTTTCCCATTACTACGTATGGAGAAGGTAAAAAGAGGAAGAAGACTACAGGTAGTATATGGAAACTTAGGGGCTGTATCCACCATACGAAACGTCATTGTGAATAAGGAAACTACAGGAATCGGTTTCCCTTCTAGATACTTAAACCAAACTTCCTCATGCAGGCGCATGCAATTTTTAAAGCTAAGCTCTCTCTCCCTTGATTTGCAACCTAAGCTCCTGAATGCCACGGAAAATTTCCTCTTGAAACCCAAGCTGAGAAAAGTGACGGGAGATATGAGGAGAGAAAGAGAAATGGTAGAGAGAGGGAGGAAGAGAGCGATGATGTAATGAAAGAGGAAGAGAATTAGAAAAAGGGATAGAGAGAAAGAGAGGTGACGGAGAGAGAAAAAAGAGCGAAGAAGAGGGAAATGGAACGGGAAGGTATGAGGACCTTCGCAAAATCCCAGCCGTGTTGAGTTACACCCTCGAGGGAGAAGGAGAAATGGAGGACCCGGGCTCTCCCACGCAAGTCATACGGAAAAAAAGTATTCTCCTTTTGGGAGAGCCAAGGTACTGAGGCGCGCATTAGGTCTCATGTATGACCAGTTCAAGAGAGTTCGTTATCCGGCCACGAGGGGAGACGAAGGAGCGTGGTAAAAAAAAAGATAGCCTCTTCAGGTGCGAGCTTTAACCCTGGATTTTCTCTTTTTTATGGCTATTTCCAAGGGGCGGAAAAGATGCGTTTCACCCACTTCCTCCTCTATATACTTTATCCCGAATTTTTTATTCCCCATATTTCCTATAAAAAAACCGGCTCTCGTCGGTATAATTTTTTATCAGGATCAATTTTTTCTTTTGTCCTGCTTCGGGAAAACAAAAGGGCTCGAAAATTCCTACCCGTTGTGTCGGCGGGAAAATCGCGCGATCATTACCTCGAGCTTTTGCGGCATTCTGTTCCTCTGAAAAAGTACTCGACGGGCGATGCATGAGCACACATGCATATTCACACACACATACACACAGGCTCGTGCGGGAACGGGAGAGGCGAGTAGGGGATATAAGAGGTATGGAAACAAAAGGAAAAGCGTAGAATTTGCATGCGGCTTAGAGATTCCATGGAGATGGAGGTGGGAAGGGGAGGAGGTGCGATGATAGCTGCCCTCTTCCTCTCTCCCTCTCCTCTCTTCCCCTCCTCTATCCCCCTTTTCTCTCTCTCTCTCTCTTACCCGCAACGTCGGGTGATCTGGAGGTTCCATCCCTTCCAGCGCTGGCTGCGCATATGAGGAAGTATCTCCGTTCATTTTCCCCAGCGGCTCGCGTTAACAGGCCGAATAATTAGGGAATAAATGTTGTACCTTGTCTGGGGAGTTTGTGTGCGTCCAACAACCACTCTGTGCCTGCCGTACTCGGATATTCCGGATGTTACAAAGGTTTTTTCTTGTTGTTGTACTTGTATTTTTTATTTAGGAGGGATAAGCTCCGCTATCGTGGCGGGGTTTAAAAAAATAAAATAAGTGCAGGTGCCCGTTTGGTTCCACGAGTTTACGTATTCAAGAGCAATGAAAGGTGGATGTTCGGTTGCTCGATATACCTCAACGGAAAATGCCCAGGTTCGATTCTCGCTCTTCTTATATGTATTTTCTTGGCTGCTATGGTTATAGGTCAGTAAATTATGATGCGTTTTCATTTTACTTTTTCGATGCTTTACCCTTGTATGATAATTAATGATGTAATCTCTAAAGAAAAAAATTCCTGTGCGACTACTTTCTCACAAAGCTGCATATTTCATTTATAGGATCTGCGTATGTATTTTTTAAAAAGAGACACGGAGAGATCATTTATTATGTGAGTGCATAAATAATATGTCTTTTACTCGGAATGGAAGTTTGTGACATTTTTTATCATCCTATTGCATTTTCTCTTACATTTGAAACTAAAGGTGAATAAAACAATAACCGATTTTAATTATAAACACTAGCCTGAAACATGAATTTATTATTAAAATCACTCATTTGAACATTTCTTGTTTTTATTGATGTACACAAGAAATGGTGGATCACATGGTTCAAACTATGTAGCCAATTAGCATGCCTATTTGTTCCTCGCCCATGTCATGGATTTTACGTTAGCTCGAAATTGGATCAGCCATTCCCGAATTATGAGTCGAAACACGGAAAATATGCACACAATATTTTATATCCTTAAATACATCGCTTTTCTAATTTCCGGATTTGTTTAGAGTTCAGTCTGCCTCTGGCATTTCTTTCAAATAATTTAATAGGACTTTGCAAAATAAGAAACCTATATTACATTACTTAATTCTTTATGAACATGGGAAATAGAAATTCAGTCTGAAATCTAAAATCAGGGTAGATTCCAAATCACCTCTCAAAATTTCTTAAAATTAACATAGTAAATAAAAGGTATAACTTCTATTCATTTGTACACAGTTTCACTTCCATGGAGAAATACTTGGAACGATTGATTGATTGTTATTGGCTTTTTTAAAAAATATTATGAATCAGTTTATGCGAATTAAAAATGTCAAACGTTAATAAAAAAACCAATTTCAGATGACGCAATCAGGTTCTTAATTTAGAAATAAAATAGTGAACAAAAGTGGAACCTAGAACCTTAACTTCGACATAACGTTAGAAAGACGGCGTCTGCCAAAGAAAAGAGAAACGAAAATCCTCGTTCGGGAATCCCTCCTGTCTCTGCTGCAAGGTTCGGCGAAGAAAAGGCGTCGGGCCCTGGACATTACCGGAGGGGCCCTCATTTCCATTCCTCCGAGAAGCAAAACTGCTTCTTCGGTGAAACTGTGAAACTCTTTCCATCCGTAGCATCAAATGTTAAGGCTCCGATATCTTCCTGAATATATGACAGACTCCCTCTTCGGATGGAAACATCAAAAGCGTAAAGGAGTGATGGGGAATCGATTCTCCGTGGGCGCGGGGTCGGTCGTAAACACGTATTTTTTCGGCGGTTCGGAGATATCGGTTACATTAGGGTAAAATATTGGAAGCGTTCGGTGATCCGAAAACGGACGGAGTTTTACGTCCCGTAAAGAGCAGTTTGAAATTGAGATGAAGTTTGAAATTTAAATTTCTGGCCAAAATAAGGGCGGTTGCGAGTGGCCGCTCTGAATGCAACAATGCGGACGGCGCGGGGCGATTTAACGGCGAGGATGCCTTTGTATTTTTATTCCTTGCCCGGTTCGGTGCGCCGAAAAGTGCTTTCGAAGCTTTTCCATATTTCCGTTATTTTTAAACCCAGGATTAAAGTTAGGACGGCATTTTGTTTTTCGAACTATCTCTCATTATGAACGCTGAACAAGAAAAGTTTTTTCCGGAGAAATCATGACTTTTATAAATAATCCTTTCGGTGACGTTTCATTAAAATAATTTAAATTAAAAATCAACTGCAAGCGACGAGTGGGATTTAATTATATTTTTAATTCGGTGGTAAAGAATGAATTGCGTATTCCCCAAAAATGACTAGTTTAAATAGAGTTAAATCCTTTTAAATTATATAAGATAGCGGGAACGTTTTATTGCCGCAGTTTAATGCATTATCGCAGTACTTGAAATATTATATAAATTTTGGATAGTAATGACGCAGCGTGTTAGCGTAAAAATATATGACTATGAAAATTATGTAAACAGAGTCGATGGATGACGGAAATTAAGTTAATCCGGAGATAAAACAAACTGCGCCCCGCAAATAGCTTTAATTTCCATTAAATATGGGGATTGGAATGCCATTAATGGGAGAGAAGAATAGGAGAAAGATAGAATTTTTTTCCTCTTAAGGGCTAACATTGTCTGTCAACATAGAGCAGTCAGTCTGAGGTTAAAGTTGCTTCTTTTTACTGTAATAGCTTTAAACCGGTAATTATTAGTTTTTGATTGATCAAAAATGACCCCTTTATTCACTTTCACGCGATCAGCGGCGAAGGATTTTTATGAAAAACATGGCTAATCATTTGATTGAAGTAGGACATCATTACTAGTAATTGTGGTGACGGTAGTTATTAATATTCAGTTAATATTAATAAGAATTTTTTTTATTACCTTTAACATTTCATACAGTATAAATCTCTACATTTATATTTTAATAATTTAGAAATGTCACTTTGGGAGGATTCACGGAAGTAAAATATTTACATTTTGCCAAAAGTATTTTAAATCGTTCCTTGCATCAGACAAATAAGCATTTGCAAGTAGTACTTCAAATATATTTTATTCCATAAAAAATTCAGAATATGGTATAAAAATGAAATTTCTGTTTTAAATAATAAATTATACTATCACTTTATTGGAAATATTAGCTGACCAGCTCGCCAATTTTTTTACCAAAAGGGGCAGGTGATAAAGCAGACATGGCTAAGAAAAAATTAGTTCGTCTTAATCGATGCGTGATTAGGTGACCTTATCCGCTATATTTAATTAAAAACCTTTGTAAATTCTAGGTCCTAGAAAAATATATCAAATACATACTTTTAAGATTTCTGACATTTACCATATTTCGTATTTTATTTGAGCTACGATTAATTGGGTTATTTTGGCATAAAAATATTTTTTGGTATAAAAATTAATGATACATTCTAAATAGGGTAGGTTTTACTGATACATTTCATAATACTTAGAAATGTATCATATCTGTAATTTATCTCTTAACACTAAATTCCTATCCCTTTTCTCTCTTTATAAATTATAGCTGAAATATATGTATGTGTGTGTATCAATTTGGACCAGATAAAGGAAGAAATACTTTTCCACGAAACCAAATTTTTTATGAGGTAACAACTGGTATCACCTCAGCGGAAATAGAACAAGGGCCAACTGAAATGGCTGAAGACGAATGGGTTACTCCACACGGGCGTGATTAGCCACACACACACACACACATAAACACCAAACCCTAACCCTGCAATGCAGTTGCTGCCTTCCAAAATCCTCCCTTGTTCCTTCACTTCTCCTCAAACCCAAGTGTCCACCACCCTGTGGTGTATTCCCAGAAAACCCCTCCAAACTCTTTTCAACCGAATATCTTCTCTCGCTCTGTATCTCACTCTTCCTTCATTCGTCCCGCGCCCCTCCTTCTCGTGGCCCCTTAGGTATGGACTCACGCACGGCGAACCTCTTCCACGCAAGTAGATGAAAGTTTAATGAGAATCGCTGGCATCTTAAGACACGGGTTTCCTTTTAAACTCTCCTGCGACCTCCTCTTTCTTCTCCTCTTCCCATCGCATACTTCTTCTGCTCCGGAAAATCAGAACTTACTTTTCCCTCTTCCCACTCTCCTCTCTCTCTCTCACTCTTTCTCCCATCTTTCTTCCACCAGCCGCACGACCATATTCCTCCTCCTTCGTCCATTCAAAAACCTCATCCTTCGGCGTAATTCTTTTTGTGCAAATCATTTCTTCCTTGCGCCGGCGTCTTGCGTCCCCTTCAATCTTTGGGATGGGATATTCTTCCCCTTCTCGCTCGCCAATACCTCTCTCTATAGATCTCTTTCTCTCTCTCTCTCTCCAGCGCAGACCTCCGCGTCCGCGCTGCTTAATATTCTCCTCCTATAGCAATCTCGTCAAAGCCTCTTCCCATCCGGCGGTAAATTTATTCTTAAATCCTGAAGCTGAAGTGGAGTATTTTGTAGCTTCAGTTTTTACAAAGAGCGCATCTTTATAAAGTTGCTCTCGCTCGAGCCGTGTCGTATTAAGTTATTGCTCGGAATGAAAATATAGTCGTTTCTCTATTACTTGAATTCTCGGGTTAATGGCCAAAGTAATTTTACCATTTATAATTATCGCGAGCCCACTTGAAGTCCAGCAAATGGATTTTTCCCTTGTCTTTAAGAGTCGAGTTACGTAGGCCCACTGCCTATTGTTCTTACTTGAATAAGTTTGTCATAAATGATGAGATTGTTTCTAATATCAAGACTTTCAAGAGTATTTTCGAAAGAAGCGCATGCACAAATTTGAGGATACTCTTAAGAGTAATAAGCATTCTCCTTATTGATCCTCTAGTAGAGGGAGGCACTCATGCATTAAGATTATTGCATTAAAGATTTTCCATGGATTAAAATAATTGGCCGTTTCCCTTTTATAATACAATTAGGATTCGAATCCTTTAGAGTTTCATTGGAAAATTCACGCATTAAATTTTCAGGGATTTTTCAAAAAATTTCTCTGGATTATTTCAAACTTTTCGCATTTTATGGACTCAAAAGCCTATCATTTTGTATGCGTGCTCATTCTGTCCCATTTTTCCACTCTCCCATTTTCCCTGTCCCCATTAGGATCTCTCTTGCTCCTCGTCTTCCTCCCTTTTTCTTCCTCAAGCCGGCCCAAAAAAAAGTTTCAACGAGTGGTGTTGACGCGGAGCTCCTTAAGAAAATAACCCACAAACAAAGAAAACGAAGGAAGAAAGGCAGTCGATATTCCTTTCAACTGGGAGGAAGGGCATATCTTTTCAAGACTGAATCCCGAAAACAATCTACGGAATTTTTGCCAGAAGGTAATCTTTTATGCTTTCAATTTTTTCGATGGCGGAGTGCAGGATTAGCATATAATGGGATGAGGATGGACACAAAAATAATATTTACCGTCGGATTCGTTAAGGTGTTTGGCTTGCTTCACAATCAGGGACCTTTCCTAATTCGAAAAAGGGTTTATTTCTTCTTTGATTCCGCTTTTATCACAAATCCCGGCTCAACCATTTTGGTTATTTACCCATTGAAAGAAGTTATTGCACACAAACCTAACCGTACTTGTTATATGAAGACGAAAAGTAAGCGCGATTTCCAAAATTAAGGTAATGGAAAACTTATCATTCCTCAATAAGTTTCCTCACAGTTTTATTTTCGATGTTATCATACAAGTATAATATATTATTGTATAGTCATAAATAGGGACGAGGTACATTTTTTTGCACTAGCACAATGGACGTATTTTGATGCTACGCTATTTTCAGAAAATGCTATTTAAAAGTAATCTACGGCCTGAAGCAATATGGATTGTATGAACACAAAAGGGCTATGTCCAACATGCAATGGAGGGAGTTGACCAGTCCTGAACATGGACCCAATCCACTGGATAAGGCTTGAGGATACTGAGATGCTCGCGAGGGAGGAACGCTATTTTTCTATACTCATTCGCGAGCATTATCTTCGGTATTTTTGATAATGCAGTTGTCCTAGCGTGTAAATTGAAGGATACATTTCTGTTTCTACGACTTGATTAAAATTTGAGTGTTTTCAAATGAGTGAATTTATCTAATGGTTTATTTTATATATATAAAGATTTTTGTAGAGTTTCAGGAAATGTAGATTACTTACTGTACAATGGAAACTTAAATTCAAGGGAAACGTGTACGCTTTCTTCAGTGTTTTAATGATAGACAAAATAGATTTTTATATCACAACCAACTAACAATAGAAATTGATTGTTTACTTCACTATGCAAGACTTGACTTTGCGGAATTTTATTACACAGAAACATTTTTTATATATTGCACTTAAATTTTTTTACAACAGTGTGATCTAGGTTACCACCATCCATGAAAAAAATAGACTTCTTTTCGTTCTTTGTTCCACAGATAATTACGCATCCTCCTTTCACTGTTTAACTTTTCATTATGACTCGAAACAATAAATTCCATAATAATTAAAAATTATTCACAGAAACAAGCGTAAATGTCTCTAAACAATATTTAAAGAGCACCTTATTCCTTCCCACTCCCAACTACTTAGGTCACTTTGTGACCTTCCGCCCGGTGACCACTAATTGACTCCCTCCCACGCACTTTCACCGCTATTCTTACTCTTCCTCTTCACTTGGCTACTAGTGGAGTCTTCCTCATCCTCTACCATTTCCTATACTCTATATTTTGCTAATCTAATATATTGTTCTCCTGATGATGGTGCTAGGCGCTGGAACCAATGTCGCACTGTTGTAACTTTAAAAATAGTGGAATTTAACCTAGTTATTCTGAAGCCATTTTCTTTCTTTCCTTTAAGTGTGGTTATACATCTTATTGCTTGAGATATAACTGAAAGTATTTTAATTTTGGATTCTCTCTACTAACGAGAAATTTACTCTTAATTTCAATTTTAAATGAACGTCGTCATGTTCAAATTAGTAGAGCACTACGGTAGTTAAAGTTATTAAAGATAGAGGGACTCTACAATGCCGTACAAAATTAACAAAATTTTTAGTACAAACATTCACTCAATCCAACCATACTTAACACACATGGTTTACGGGTTTTTACGCCTCTCCAGTGAGTATGGATTGGGTGAATGTTTATACTAAAAATTTTGTTAATTTTGTACGGCATTCTAGAGTCTCTCCATGTTTAATAATAAAGAACGTCATCTTGATGTGCAGTTTCATTCTCTTTAGATTTAAATGACTATAAAATAAACCATAAAAATAGTCATCGAACTCTGAATCTTAGTTCATCATACAATAATAAGCAATAATTAGAGGCAAAAATATTACGGAGTAACTAATATTTACATTCATGATAATAAAGTCCATTGGGTGGTGATGTTTATAATTCAGAATGTCATAAAATTATATCGCTTCACTTTTGTTTTCTTGAAATATATTAATTCTTTTATTGGATTCAAACAAAATAGAAATCAACTGAATTACAATAATTTTACTAGAACTTTTATTTATTACATAGGTCATTATCATTAGTAGTAACCCCACTGATAAATCCGTGATTAGAGGCTCAACCGAGTTCTGACCCTGTCCTACTTCGTTTCCTGATTACTCCCTTTCATCTTTAAGTCTGAATTCCTTTCCTTTTTCTTCTTCTTTTGGCTTTAAATTTTCCTACAGTCGCATACTTAATCATGCATTCTCTTCTGAAGAGACTCACAATCTAATTAAACTCCCATTACCTTAACAATCTAGTTATTGCCCTTCTTAGTACTTATACTATTTACATTTTATGCATCCACTATGTACGTAGTTACTGAAATACGCTGTGTGTAGTATGTAATTCAATTGTTTTGAATCATAAAAACAAAAGATACAGTGTATCAGATTTACAATGTAACTAAAGTGTTTATTAAATTTCATTTGTTATTTGAATCGACAACTTATGTTAGATATAGTATTTTTGCGGTTATATATGAGTGGTTTGAATCGTGGATGAAGTGTTTTATATATATATATATATATATATATATATATATATATATATATATATGTGCGTGCGTGCGTGCGTGTGTGCGCGCGCGCACACACACACGCGAGTATTTATCCATGTGTATATGGCCGTAACATGATAACCTTTTAAGTTTCCCTCTGTAATGTTGCATAACAGGGTAGGTTATATCTTCCTAAAGATTAGGAATAAATACAGGACTTTATTTCATACCTCAGCGCAACATGTCCACAGAGGGTCACCTTCTAGAAACTCGAAAGAAGAAAGAGGCGGAAATTTTTGGTTGGCATTTATAATTTTTATTTTTCTGCAATGCTTCACAAACGTGCCACTTAAAAACTTTGATCTGGGTCAAACATTTAGTCCATATTGCGGATCTAAAAGTCTTCACGAACTGCCATACAGTGGTCCTTAATTGCCGACAGGAGCGTTCAACTTCCGGAAAAGCTTCAAACCAACGGCGTATCCTCTGTCTTGCCAGTAACGTCTCCAACTTTACTCCATTATTCCTCGTCATTTGTGAGAAGCTAATCCATATCGTGTCCTTCATTCGAGCAAACTGAAGGAGACACTCCAACGATATGCTAGCAGATTATGTCTGTTACGCTTGTTTTCTTGCGAAGGAGTTGTTATTCGGGACGTTTTGGGTTGGATTCCCTGGATACGAAATATAACAAAGGGTAATCTTGCAAAGCCTGCTATAATAAGGCAATTGCCGCGTTTATTCAGTTTTGTTTAAATTGCTTACTTCAGTAACCTTAATTATCTAGATTTGGAAATTTGTTTTTTATTCTTATTAGAACATATAGTCTAATAACGTTGTCGCGAGATGCTATTATTATTATGGAAAAGTAATTTCTCAGCATTAGTTAATGATTATGTGAAAAATTGTAAAGAAAACTTTTCCAAATTAAATATTTTTTTTCACCAATGATTCAAGAAGAAACGTTTTCAACTCAGCTAAAGTCATTTATCACTATCGTATACAGAGTTAAGCAAAGTTTTGGTCCTGAGGTTATCATTTTCTTTTACAATTAACACTGTCGGAAATATTTTAGTATTGCATAAAAATATCAACACAAACAATAAATATAACAATATACAATAGAATGAACATTATAAACAACAGTGACAAATAACGAGAACAAGGAAAAGAAATTTTTTGTAAATGATAAGGAAAGACATAAACCACTAATATTAGAGTGAAAGTAATTTAAATTCTTAAAAGTCGTAATTAAGAAATGGGAGTATCCATAATTTTATACTCATTATGGGAAAATACGTTTAATTTAGATAGAAGGTTAAAAATATTAGATTTTTTAGAATTTGAAAATGAATTTCTTCGTTGAATTTATGTAAAGCACTGTAACTTTTAAAACACATCATGAAAAATAATGATTCGTTTGCTCAAGCAAATTGCTTCTATTTAGTTTATCTAAATTTATGATGAAATAAATACAGTTATAGTATCTGCGTAATCCAAAACGAAGAAATATTTTCAGCTGTTTAAATACATTACAATACAATGATGCCGAGGAACTAATTATTCCAGATATTGAAAAGATTCATTTGCGTCCTTATTTTTTCAGATACTTGGCAGATAGGAAGGTCCTACTCGCCGAAATTAATACATTTGGTGGCAACTAAAAGATTGGAGAGAGAGATACGCCTTCACTTTTGGAACCATTCCGGCAAAAGGTGGTAAGTACAAAACTTAAGAAAAAGACATCCTCTCATATCTGGAATGTGCCAGTCGAATTAACCAAATAACTTAGAATAACAAAACGAATTTATTATTGATTAAACCACGATTAACCTCCGTTTATTACAGCTTAGAATTAAATTCAACGGTGTAGCCGCTTCGAAGAAATAGCGGAGCGCGCTAGGCTACCGCAGTGCCCGTTTAATGGGCTAGCCCGGCGAGAGTGACGGTTTCGCCTAATTGATAATCATACTACTACAACCCGTCTCTACCATCATTTCGACTCTCTTGGCTCGGATAGAGATAGGTCAGAAATAGACAGCGCAGAAAGGTAGGAGAGAACGCCTATTCAACTGCCTACACAACCTCGCCTACTCCATGACAGTGACCTGACCCAATTAAGCGGAAGTTGCGATGGATCGCCATAGAGGTAGAGCAAATTAGTCGTCGGTAGGGGATGGGGCGAAAATTTTTGCCGGGCGAGGGAGAAAGCGAAAACCGTATAACCAGTTGAAACCGTGGGAAGGCGTAGGATGGGGTCTGATTGACTACAGACCGGCGTTCGGAAAAGTCCCCGACGGTTACCGACCGACTGTAAAATTGTCACAGTTGCCTTGACGAATTCGGTAAAAAAAAGCGATTGTCGGGTCGGTAGCTCGCCTATTTTTTTTTAACCTCTGGAGAAATACACTATAAATGGGAACGTCACTCAAAATGACTTATCCTCTGATAACCGCAGAAAACAAACACAAAATTTAAAAAACTAATAAAACAAATGTCGGCTCCGCGGCAGATACGACAGCGACACCGCCCTCATTAGTGAGTGTCGTTTGAACTCCCAGGAGTAAAAGACGGCGTGTGCTCGCACCACCTTCCCCCTCACACTTCCCACCCAGTGACTCCTCTTTTTTACTTCAGGGATTTGTGGATCGGCTTCTGTTTTTTTTCCAGGAGCGGCGGGATTAATAATTGAGCTTCGAAAAAAAATGTTCCGATACGGAGGTGAACATTAAATATAAAAGACCGAAGAGAGTTTTAATCTCCTACATATGCGAAGTTTTTCAACCTCTGAGAGACGAAACGGAAAGGTTGCTTTGACGAGGAAAACTTCAGTTCGATTGAATGATAATTTGGGAAGCTAACATTTTGGCTTTTTTCCTTCTATACTTAAAAAATTCGCACCGACTGCAGCCAGAAATGCGGCGAAATACGTGTGCGCGGTATCTTTTCTAGCAGAAATTCGTGCTTAATTTACGGTTCGCTACAACAGAAACAAAGTAAGTAGATTCCATTAAATTTTCAGGAGAATGGTTATTTCCAGTGTAGTTTTTAATAATGCACGCGTCCATTCAGTCGTATAACTCATGCAAAACATGTTCTTACGTAGAAAAATATCTTTCAACATATATCGAACGACTGTCAATTCAGATCAGGTACATATTCGGAATTTACATATTTCTATTAGAATTCAATATCCCCTATTCATTATTCATATGATAATTCGCAATTATTTTCTAAATTAAAAATGTTGACAAATTGTTTGCTTATATTAGTATGAAAATCAAAATAATATCATAAATTATTTTATGCTGATATTTATTTTTTACAATCTAGTAGGTTCCAGTAAAATTTTGAAGGTAGGATCGACAGCTTTTATTTATTTGCCTTTTAAAAGCAAAATGTTACCGTTCTTGCTTATCCAGAAAAAGAAATAGTGAAAAAAATTACCCATTGAAAATTTTTATTTATTTTAAATTTTAATGGCGAGGTTGAGGCTACATAGCCCTTTCTTCCACATTACCTAAATTATATATTGCCATGAAATAAAAATAATCACTAATGACGAAAATATAAAATAAATATGCTTATTAGGAATATACTTTTTAATTTGATTTGAAGTAATTTTATATCGTTCTTTTACCACATAATCTATTTGAATTGTATCTACTAATTGTAAGACGCATTATACTTCTGCTTGCCACAGTAAAGTAATTAAAATTTTATTCCACGTATCCCCGGCAAAGGCGGTTACATTTATTGAGCAACGAAATCTCAGAAAGTTCACACATACGATACGCATTAAAGATTGTACTTTTAATTAAATTTTGTAGAATAGGACTATCGAAAATTTTAATATGCATTCAAATCCCTCGTTACGCATTTTATCACAGCCGATTAAGACATTATTGTCAATTTAATAAAAAACGATAAAATATTTGTTAAAAATTTTCCTTATAGTTTTATATTTTTTCTTGTTATTTTTGAAAGGCTGCATAATATTTCATTTTAAGAGCCCGCACATTAAATACTGATAAAACGCTAACCTAAACAACTTATATGCATAGCATTCCATCGCTTACATCCTCCTGAATTTTAATGAGGAAACTTGCTCGTTTATCTTCATGAATAACACTTTTATTTGCAGCGCGAAAAAGTCTAGATAAAAATCCTTTTTTTTTAGTAATAACTCTCGGACTTTATTTATTAGAGTCGCATGAAAAGTATCGAAGTGTGAGTAGGATGCGTTTATAAATGAATAAATACATTTAAACTATTCAACAGGCAAGCCTATTTTTAAATCAAAAATTGATTTTATAAAACATTTATTTATACTTTTAGAAAATGTTTTTTTTTAATTGGCGAGAACTTTGCTCGTGTATCAGTCTTGTTTATGAATTTTACTCCCCTAAAACCGTTTATTTTGGGTTGGATTTTTCTAAACGTTTTGTTTTCTTCGAGTCCAATGAGTTACATCGGCAGCTCGATGGGCAAAACTGAGTAACTATTCCCTGTTAAATCCCCGCAATGCCCGCCGCAACTTGTGGGACTGGGTTTGTCCCCCTTCTCCCCCATCCGCCCCGACTCTTCCTGTTTAAATAATTGATAATTAACCTGAGAGAGAGCCGTGACGTCAGGCTTACGCACCGCAGTCGGGACAATTCCGCCCGAAGCTCCATCGCCATCCGTATTACATTAGCTGTAATGGAAGTGGTGCCTACTCCACTCCACGCCACGTCCTCGTGTGTGTGTGTGTGTGTGCTTGTGTACCCACCTAGACTCCCTTCTTTTTCCCTTCCCTCTTCCTTCATCACTGCCTTCATACACGCGGCGATATTAACCGAATCCCTTCATTTTCGCATCCCGATAAGTTACCTAAAGCTACGAGTCCGACCTCAGAGTCTCCTCCTTAAAAGGGCAACGGGAAGCAGAAATTTTGAAAAAAATAAAACCACGGACGCATGTTATTTTTTTTAACATCCCAAATTGCTTCATTTTTTCCCGAATCCCTCCGCATCTCTCCCGTCCTACTTGTATGCGACGCCAAAACCTTCCACCGCACGGCAATATTAAGGCGAAGTTAAAGAATGAGAACGAGAGAGAGAGGGAAACGTGGTCAGAAGGGTTGGTTTCGCCGTCGAGGATAGGGTGAGAGATAACGAATGCGGACAGGGTAGAGAGTGGATAGCGGATGGATCTTTTTAGCGTTGGCGGTCGGAGCAGATGACGCCTGCCTGAGTGAGGTCATCCCCGGGCAAGAAGGTTATCTAGGTGTGGAACGAGCCGGGAGGTTTGTGAGACAGTGAGCTCGGTCGGGAGGAAAATGCGGACGGAATGGCGGTTTCGGGTGAGAGGGGGTTGATGAGCGGGAGAGGAAATAGGATGGGGAGGGGGGGAGGAGGAGGAAAGGGATGGAGGGAGAAGCGATATATAAGAGATAGGGAGAGAGAGGTGTGAGAGGTGAGGGAAGGGAGATAGAGGGGGAGGAAAAAAAAGAGAGAGCAAAGGATGGGAGGATGATAACAGGGAAGAAGGACGGAGGAAAGAGCTGGAGTGGAAAGCGTGTGTGCGTGAGAGCAGCGGCGGGCAGGTAATGGAAGGGAGGAGGGAGAAAATGGACCGGAAAAAAGGGGGGATGGAGATTAAAGGTGGATGTAGTGCATGAAAAACGCGTTGAATGAGAGAAATACAGTGCTAGTAAGCTGGAGGTGATCGATGAACTAAGTGTAAAATAGCTGTTAAGTATAAAAACTACTTGTTTTATTGAAAAAACTGTAACTGTGAAGATCTTGAACGATATGGGTATAAAAATAAACCTGGTCCGAACCGCGCGTGTGTTATGAAGATGGTAAAAATAGGAATGAGTGGGGTTTTAATTTCATAGATAATTTATATCGATCGATGCTGCGAAGCCATTTTTAGACTTGGAAAAAAGATAGAATGATAAGTTCGAAGGTAATTAAAAATTCTTTAATTATATATTTAAATAAAAAATTCTCACGTTCATTATCCTAAACCCGACTTTTTAACGAGCCTGCTGGCCTTTAATTAACGTTTCCCGGAACGTGTTAGTTATATTTTACAAAGAGGGAATTGGGGAAAAAGTTAAAAGGAAAAGTTCAACGCTCGATAGGAAGAATGAGGAGGGAGACGTATAGGCTAATCCAAGAAAAAAGAGAGGATTTGAAAAGGCAAGGAACGGAGAGAGGTAGGTACTGGATGATAGAGAGAGAGACAGACAGAGAAAGAGGGAGAAAGAGAGAGAGAAAGGAAAAGGGAAATCAAGGGAAACAGAGAGAGAGAGAAAGAGAGAGAAATTCAGACGCTGGGAACGGTATGTGAATCGAGGCGGGACAATTTTCAGGGCGCAGTGCTGTCATCCAGCGGCGTGCTGGGACATTAATCTTACCTTAGTCTGCCGAAAGGGGGCAGGACGTACGACGGACGGGTCAAAGTAACAAGAATGCTGTGACGGCGTCCAAATTTCATCAGGTCACATTGAGAGGGAGGGTTTTGGTATACACGTAATGACCACCTTTGTAGTTAATTTGAATTTAGACTACAGCCGCCGACTGTTTTGTTATATTTTGTGTAGGAGTCATTCCGAAGCAGAATTCTGCAATCGATATTATTATTATTTTCAATTGGTTAACGGGAGAATAAATATCCAGCGCACGTATAAATACTAAATAATTATATCGGATTCCCTCGAGGTACAGCAAACATTCCACGTTGCTTTCTGAATGTATCAATGTGTCTCTATCAACTCGGATTTCATCCCACAATTTTACATAAAATGTTATTAGTGAGCGTGAAATACGAGATACCCACATGCGAGCAAATCTATGATAAACAATCTCTATGAAAACGCAAATGTATATTTTCTGAGAACACAGTTTAGAAACGATGAGCATTGAATCAATATAGATTTGTGTGCATTTAGTTTTTTTTACATTTACTTTTACTACCCTCAAGCAACCAATAGCATTTGCCAGGCGGTGCCGTTACGCCAAAATTGTACTGTCGCTCAAAAGTTATGATACGCTTGCATCGCATCTATATTCGCTCTTTGCAAATCGAACTGCTCTACGCTTGAGCTCATCGAGATCCCTAGTTAGGCCTTCCTCGAAAGGGTCCCAGACTGCTCAGCGGTATTCAAGTTTGGGGCGGATTAGCGAAAAATATGCGATTTCCTTCGCATTCTAGGGACATCCTCGCAGGACTCTGTAGGAAAGCCAGTGAAATCTCTTCGCCGGTGCTATAGCGTTTTCGACGTGCTACCTACTGGAAATGTTGCTAATGAATGTTACTCCTAATTATTTATTGAGAGAAAATAACGCTAGTTGAATAACAAAATTGCTTGTAATTTGAAGAAAATTTAACAAGGTTTCAGTGTTGTACTCAATAATCTTTTATACGCTTAAAAATTGCTTCCGAATAATATTTTCATCCGAATTACTTGCATTTATGGGTGCGTGCGTCGGTTTTAGTCCACGGAATAAATTTATTTTCTTAATTAATACGTTGAAAAAGAGTAAAATACATTACCTCCGGTGAGCCATTGTTTTTCTGTTGTAGCATGTAAAATCGCTATTCGCAAAATGCCTAAATAATTATCGAGTCCTTTAATTCACTCCTACACTAAAGTAAACAACTGAAATTAATCAACAAAATTGTTCGCAGTAAATTTTTTCCCTTAGTCAAAAATATTTCAAGCGAGCAACACCTAGGAAAGCTAACAATCCATAAAACTCGAACGGTATTATTCACCACACATAAACGCGAAACACATATTAGTTACTAGGAAACGTCAAGGACATGAGTTGTCTTTTCAATGTTATTTACTACTCCTTCTCAGGGCACACCTTAAGGCAATATAGTCTCGAGCCTCCGAAGATGAAGATAAAGTAATTACTCAAGGTTCCTCTAGAGCTCCCATCAATTGCTCTCGTTAGTCTGCAAGAGACGTCAGTTGTTTCGGGATGAGGGTGTTGGGGGATGGGAGGGCGGAAAATGGTTCGCAGTGAAGGGGTGGAGAGGAAAGGAGGGGGGAGTTCCTGGACGGGAGGAGGGAGTGTTCTTGAGGGCGACGAGGGAGTTAGGAGAGAAAGGAAGAATGTGGAGGCGCCGTAGTGAAGGAAAGGGAAATGAGCAGTGGGAAGAAACAAAGACGCTGTTTTCGTCCATTTTTGCTAAAAGAAAAAAAAGATCCTCAAACTGCAAAGAAAATCGAGAATTAATTAGCCTTTCCAGATACATGTTATCGGGAAAAAATGAGCCTGGGAAATAATTTATTAGCTGTAAGTAAAAGTTCGTCATCTAATGACTTGAGAAGAATATAGAATAATTTATGAAGAAGAATAATTTAAGAACCGAGAAGTTATTTTTTTATGAAAAATGTTCACTTTTAAACCCTTGCACACACATTAATGAAGAAAAAGAGCTAGCCTCCGTAATCGCACCTTATTTGAAAATAGTATTCGATAAATCCGTTGCATGTGGTATCGTTAAGAAAGACTGGAGACTAGCATACACGCCCGTCCACAAAGGCGGTGATAAAGAGAACCCCGAAAATTATAGAACGATTTCCATGACTTCATTATCGTGTAAGATTCTAGAGCATATATATGTTTGCTCTGTTCTGGGCTATTTAGATGGTCGTTCTTCGCTAAGCAAAAGCCAACACTGGTTTCGGAAAGGTAGGTCATGTGAAACGCATCTCGCCTTGTTCGTAAATGATTTGTTGCAATGCGGAGAGAAAAACGTTCAGGTAGACGCCGTTTTCATTGACTTTAAAAAGACGTTCGATAAAGTACTCATAAGAAATTAATAGGAAAACTAGGAAAGTACGGCATAAACTCGAATATGGTGAGTTGGATAAAAGACTTCCTCTCCAACAGAGAACAGATAGTAGCCAGTGATGGGAAATGTTTCTATCCAGTTAAAGTCGCATCAGATGTTCCACAAGGAAGTGTCATATACTACACTACACTACAATTCCTAATATATATAAGCCATATCTGCGTGGTAGTTCGCAGCAAAATCAGACTTTTCGCTGATGACACCCTCTTATATAAGGAGATAAAGAGCCAGGATGACCAAAAATCGCTCCAGGAAGATTTAAACGCCCTTTTAGCATGGTGTCAACATTGGCAAATCGAAATTAATCACGTCTAATGTTCCCTCTAGAGTTTCTGGAATGGCAAGAACAATGAATTATACTCGGAGTACAGAATATATAGATCGAATATCCATCTGCGGAATACGTTAAATATTTAGGAATCACCATTTGTCGTGATCTATCGTGGAATATGCATATTCGAAGGGTCGTAGGCGCAGCCAATAAGAAATTGGGCTTCGTAGGCAGAATAGCAAGAAGTAGCACAGAACAAGTACGAGAAACATGTTATTTATCATTGGTCAGATCTCAGGTCGAATACGCTTCCAGGATATGGGGTCCGTACGAAAATGGGCAGATACATACTTGAGTTAGAAAGAATCTAACGCAGAGCAGCAAGATTCGTAAAGAAAAAATTAAGCGTCACATCACTCTCGAAGGAGTTGAATTGGATATCGCTAGAGGACTGCAGAATTAGCGCTAGGTTATTGCTTCTAGAGAATTTTAGGTAGGAATTTCTATTAGAGGATGTCTCAGGAATCTTATAGGCACCTACTTACATGGGTAGGTACGATCTCGAGGATAAAATACGAGATCGACTATAGCAGTGGTTCTCAGGCAAATCTACCATGCAACCCCCTCCGTGCAGATGTTCGGTCGCCGCGACCCCTCGTGCTTTTTTTGAGAAGTAATAAAAATATGTAAAAAAACTTTTTTCAGTTATACTTTTTTATAAAGCTCACCGAAGAGTATAAAATAAATTTTGGGTTCAAGAAAATATCTGGATCTTAAGGAAAATTTTCATTATACATATATGATCATGAATCTTTGTTTTAAAAAGACGTAGTATGTCATATGTTGATTAAATTATTCACTACATTATAAATATTTTGAAATATGTTTATTGTTGCAGACAGGAGAATTGCTTTGCTACCGTAGTTGTGTTAGAATATCCACCCGGCAAGTGGAAGACCCGGGCTCGATTACCGGTCATAGCAGATTATGAAGATGAGAAATGTGGGGACTAAGAAAATGAGTGAAGCTAGTATAAGTCGCCGTATTAATTAAATTTTTATTATTGAATTATATTTCTTATATTAAATATAAATATATGTAAAATTAACAAATGCTTAATTTTGAAGATTCCAACCCTCAATCAAACAAAAATTAGACTTATAACCTATAAATTAAAAAGTGAAGGATTGATAGAATGAGGAAAATATCAGTTGGGGTAGCGAATACTGATCGCGACCTACCCAAAATTGTCTCGCAACCCCCATTGGGGGTCGCGACCGTACGTTTGAGAAACACTGGACTATAGGACCGAGCGATATCAGGATTCGTTTTTCCCAAGGACCACACGGGATCATAACAGGAGAGTGATTCCTGCTAGAGAAGTTATTAGGTAGGCTTTGGTGCGCTGCACTCCCTGCCACCCACCAATCTGGTGACTTGCAGGGTAGATGTAGAACTCACTGTTCATTTTATGGACATAGAAATTAAATATCCGATTTACGAACAATTATCAAAGATTAGTATTAGTGATAATTGGAGCCAACACCGCAAACAAAGGGCACTTTATTTGCTTCTTTTATTTTAAACTAGCAGAATTTCCTGTTGAATTTCAACGGATTTAGTGAAGCTACTACAGCACAACATACGAACTCTTTAAAATACCTATATAGTAGATACTTTTTAAATTACAATTAGCTTTTCTGAACAATTAATCATATTTGCTTGTAACAATCCGTTTCGAACGTATTGCATTCAAATATAACGATGATTGTATTTCCTATCATATATATCACTTTCGCCAAATCCAGCTTCATTTCTTGTGTAATTATGCCTATGAAATGTTTATATTTATGTCTTGTAAGCAAGAAACCCGTGAAAAAGCAACGTACGTTGTCCATGATTGAACACTGACTGGTAAATGTACACCAGATAGGTGAGCGTATTTACGTTAATAAACATTATAATGTAAGAGTCCATTATTTAATAGACGAAAGAAGGTTCAATTATTTTCATCAATCGTTATAAACGCTTTCTGAATAATATTCATTATCTATTTACGTTGCTATCCATAAACATCGATCGTTTCGTTGCTTAAACAAAAGTGCGAAGCGATTAACGCTAAACTTTCGTCTATTTGTAAGCTTCATTGAAGCGAACTGAATCGGAGGTAACAATGACGGCCGCCTTGGCAACGCCCGTGAAGAGTACGAAAAATCCACAAAATTTCGGAACAAACAGCGTATTTGTGAAAACTTCGACCGTGTAACTTGTAAACTTCGCAGGAAGAAGATAGTATAGAGTTTTATTCGTCGAATAAAGCAAAAACGGAAATAATCGGTCCATATTTACATATTTTAATGCTTGAAGGAAGAATACCTTGCAAGTCAAGAAATGGATTCATACATGTTATCTTATGGAGACATGTTAATCCCCTATATTGGCAGCAGTGATTAATCCTGTTTGACCAAACCTTGACCATTCACTAAGTTAGGATGTAAGGAAGAATCGTAGCAAATTTGGTTATTCTAGCTATTATCGTTTAGGAGGAGTTCCATGAACAAACACACAAACACACGCTTCAAAATATATTATAGATAGAACATGTAAATTTACGGACTTTTTTCTCTTACCAACATCTCTCATCGACACTCCTCGGAAACCCCTAATCCGCAGCCCAGTAGAAGGCTCGATAATTGCTCTCCCTCAAATTCTAGACAGTTGCTGGAGAACATAGACTAGAAACGTAATAAGTAGAAATTGAAATTCGTTCAGGAAAAATGAATTTTTCCCTCACCTTATCACTCCACTCTGCAAAGCCGAACCATGGGTCGCTCCGACGCGGAATGAAAGCGGATATGAAGTTCTTAAAATGTTTGGGGATGCATAAACACAAACAAAGCGTGATCAAGATCGCCAAAGCGTACGAGAGGAGAAAAAGAAGGACACACGCTACGTTGATAACGAAGAAGCTAACGGAGCAATCCCTTCGCCAAGAGGAAAAGGGGCACGTGGAGGATTCGCGGGGGAATGGGGGTAAGATTAGAATTGTGAGAAGAAAGTGAAGAGAGAGAGAGAAAGAAAAGGGATGCAAAGAGAGAGAGACGAAGAGAGGGATAAAACCGGAGAGAGGGAAAAAATGAGAGGGCTTCACGAGAGGTTCAGGAGAATGACTATTAGAGAAGGGAGAGAAAAGGAGGTATTGGAAGAAAGAAGGCCAAGTCCGCAGGCCTGTAATTTCCGCCTGCCCTCTCCCCCTCTATCTATCTTTCGCTATATTCCCTCTTCCCACCACCTCTTTCCCTCGCCCATTGAACACTCCCAACCCTCCCACTCGAGTTGGTGGGGACCTAGTGACTGATGACCCTGTGTTTTCATCGTACGGTGAGTGTGTGAGTGTCGGTGGGAAGGTGGGGTGAAAAAGCGATAGGGGCTAAGGGAGAGAGAGAGAAAGAGTGGACGGGAAAGAGGAAGAGTCCTGGGGAGGGAATTTAGAGGTCATGGAGGAAAAATAAGGAGGAGAACGGAGCGGTGAGAATAGGTTTTTAAAAGTCCTTGGTACAGAAGAGGGATGGATAGGGTATGGACAGGAGAGTGGGGGAGGAGTAGAGGTGATGGATGGAGGGGGAATGAGGATCGACGGGGTGGAGGAGAGTGAGAGAGCGTCGGGGACGTTGATGGGATTGAGGAGGAAGGGGGAGGAAAACGACGAGGGGTTGGGGTGAAACCCAACGGAAGAAAACTCACGACTTGTTTACTACTCCTACCCACGCTCCTCCTCCTCCGCTCTCAACCCCATCTCGTTCGAGATATTGAGTCAGAGCAGAAAGCCTAGAAATCATTGGGGATGGAGGGAGAGTTAGTGGGGTTGTGGGGGGGGGGGAGATTAATGCGAGTAGGTTGGGGGAAAATCACTAGGAAGGGTTCAGAGGGGGAGGAGGGAATGACCGAGAGAGAGAGAGAGATGACGAGCGGGAGGTTGGTAGAAAAAAAATAAAGTTTGCCAGTAGGTGGCGAAATGCTGAAGAGTAGAATGGGAAGTGGGAGAAAGAGGGGGAAGACGGGGAGGAGGAAATAGCGTAGAGTACTGGAGTGAGGGTCACGTCAGCTCCTTTTCCACTTTCAAGAAAACATGGACACTGATGGGGGCGTAATAACTCTGGTGATGCCTCTGGGGTTGAGGAAGAAGAAGGAATGGATGGGAGTTGGGAGGAGAGAGAGAGAGAGAGATAGAGAGAATGGAGTTTGGAGGAGGAGAAGGGGGAGAGCGTGTTCGTATGAGGGATGGGGTTTAACGAGGAAGGGGGAAGAGGGAGTGTGGGTGAAGAGGGAGAGGAGAGAGGGAGCGGACGCGCGATATGGGAAAGGGATTAGCCGTTGCCGCCGTCGAGAGTTGAAGACAAAGTGGAGTAGGAAAAGGATTATAAGCGGGAAAAAGGGTTTTGTACGAAGTGGAGATATGTTGAAAACGGAAGCCATGAGATAAAAATGCTGCGGGATGTTCGGGGTTTTCCGGGTGTAGAAATAGGATTGTGGTTAAGATTTTCTTGCGGCTAATTTGATGATACATCCAACCGTTGGATCAGCTGTAACATGAAAATATCTTACGTGGAGTGGCCGAGCAAAAAAAGTGTTACATGCTTCAGTGCTACATTAATATTTTCATCACCGCATAGCCGTAAAAATACATGACTTAGAGCATATCATTTTTAACCATATATTGAATAAGAAATGTTTGATTTTGAAAACGCATTTCGCCCTTTGATTGTTTAAAGTAATTTCAGTGTCAAGGATTTTAAATCATCATTTATCGTTCTTAAAGTATAAATATTCAGTATGAATAGATATTAGAAAATAAGATCATTCAGCATAAATATTCTGTTTATCTAATTTTAGGCATTGGAGAGATAATTTCAACCGTTTTGGATTGTTTTAAAACCCTTCCTTATTTTAAGTGTAGCTTGTATGCCTATTGTACCAAGCGATATCAAGGCACGTTTTTCTCAAAAACCATAAGAGATCATAACAGTAGAGTGGTACCCGCGAGAGAAGTTGTTAGGTAGGCTTTGGTGCGCTGCACCCCCTGCCATCCACCAATCTGGTGATTTTCAGGGTATTATGTATATGCAGGTATACTGTATATTTCGGAAAACTGCATTTTACATTTTCTGCAAAAGTACTAAGAAGATAAAATTGGTCTACATCGAAAACCAATGGATTTCAAAGGATCCAAAACGTATTTTTACCCGTTCTTTAATTATGAAGTATTTCATTTGTATATAACATTTCCATTTATTTCCTGTCAGGTTATATTTATAAAGATACAATGTCCCGTGATAGAAATCGAATGTGGGGCGCACACATTGGAACCATAGTGACGTCTTCTTCTTTATCACTGATGGAAATATCCCGTAACTTCAGATGAGTGAATGAGCATCGAAAATATGAGGGCCATAGTCGTCGTTCGATGCGCGTATTTTTCCACGAAGTGCCTCGACCCACCGATGTTTATGCGTGACCTAGCCTTTACGAGGTAAAAGGATTGTAGTCTGCTCAATTAAGCACAATCAGGAGTTAGTGCGGAGGAAGACCGCTAGTATATGCACAGAGAGTGTAATGAGGTTACACGCTTTGAGCGTTCGAGATCGAATTATAAAGCAAGGTGGAATGGGAGAACAAGACGAGGAGGGAGAATTTTGTATCGGGTATTAAACCAGCTTGATGAAAATCACGTTGTATAATCGATTGGTAGGCATTTAATCCGTGGAAAATCGCGTATATGTCCACATACTAGGGGATTTTGAAATTATAAACATTTTTAATTATGTAAGTTATGTAACACCTTCCAGCATATTTTAATTTAAGAAAACGGGAGAAAATATAAAGCATCCACTAAAATGACATATCATGGAAAAGAACGTGGGTCTAAAAATGTATCTTACCCATATATTTTCATAAATAATAAATAGATTATATTTAATACGGCGATATTAAAAAAAACTTCGAAAGCTTCGAAATGTGGACATGGAGAAGATTGCTGAAGATAAAATGGACAGATAGGGTGAAAAATGAGGAAGTACTACGAAGAATAGGAGAGAAGCGAACGATTATACAGACTATCAGAAAGGGGAAGGCGAACTGGATTGGGCATTACCTTAGGAGAGAGTGCATGATTAAAGAAGTGCTAGGAGGAAAACTGGACGGAAAAAGAGAAAGAGGTAGGAAAAGGTTTCAGCTGATAGACGACTTGAAAGGGGACATGAAGAAGACTGCGGAAAATAGGAGTACAGGAGAACCAAGTTTAACCATGAATAATGACGGACCTGTCTACGAACAGAATACCTTTGATGATGATTTCATACGGAATACGATATATGTATCTCCTGCTAATAAAACGGTAATTTTAGAGGAAATTATCATTAAATATCCAATGCGGAATGACACTTTGTAATTTATATTCCGATGAGAACTATAAATTTTTGTTCTGATTAATTATTAAATGAATGTAGATTTCGAGGAAATAATGGATATACTACAATTATTTTAATTTAATCCTCTTCCGTCAAAGTCGTCCGAAATAGCATGCGTGCCTTTCCGATCCTTGGTAGAGGGGTGCTTAGCGTGTCTAACTCCCACTGCAAGCCCACCGCAAGGGTCGCGGTTTCGAATCACGCCGAGGGCATGGTCGTTTGTGCTTGTCATAGAAAATGTATTACAACACATGTAATTGGGGAAACCTGTTTGTGTTAAATAAATGATTATTATTATTATCCCTTGGGGATTTTAAAACATTTATTTTGTCAAACATCCTCAAAATATGCGCATACACTTATCACTTATAAGTCTTCTGAGTTTTCAGATATTCGTTTTATAACTTAACCATCGATTATGAACATGAATTATCAAAGAGAAAACGCGAGTATGTATGTACCTACATATGTAATGAAAAGGATCTGAAAGTTGAAAGAATTGGCTATTTTCAGTTATTATTATTGTTTTATTTTATTGAAGATAACGTCATAGAAAGAATATTATTAACGCGTGTTGTTATATTAAGATTACGCCAGGAAAATTACTTTTAGTAACAACTTTTAATAAAACAAAACTTTTATAAAAGTTTGTCTTGATTATGCAAAATATTTCCAGAGTTATCGTCACATATATAAAGCAATAAATTCTTCGTGAAAATAATTTCAAATCTTGGCACATGGAATATTTAAATTAGGACGAGATAGAGCATCTTAAAATGTATTAAATATTTTCTGTAAATAACACCCACACACCTGACCTGCATGGTTATTTATTTAGAAATTGGTAATCTTTGAAAAGAAAGCCTGTTTCTGTGCGTGCATAGTTGCAAACCAAGTTTGTGGCACGTGCGCTAAATTTACAAATATAGTCTGAAATTTGTTGAAACCCACTGTACATAGCTGAAAAGCGTCGGTTAACGTGTATGTCTAGGGCAGGGGTGGCGAACCTATGGCAAGCGAGAAGATTAATTTCAACATTTAACATTTTTTGACATATAGTAGAAAATAACAATTACCGACGTACAGAAGTGAAGATCTCGAGAGAGGTGACAAATATTGGCTCGTGTTATATACACCAGAGCTGCAAACCGAACCGAACTCTTGTATCGTGTTCTTCTGTGATATTTCCACTACTTGGTACCTTATCGTCCAGCGAAAACACGCGAGGTCTTTGGCGGATCCCTTGGATCAGAGGCATTCATTTCCTGCAGAATTTCTTGAATTATCTAAAGTAAATGTATATTTAATAATATTTTAGTAAAATTTATTTAAGGGACAGATAAAATTAATTTCGTAATAAAATTAATTAACATGTGGCTGTTAGTTAAGGAGGTTCACTCTTCATTTCATAATCGTTTGTTTTGAGCCTTAAGTGTCCGTACTTCGTATATTGAATAATCAACACCCGAACTTTCGATTATTTTTAAGCTATTATCGTAACGTGATGCTACTATCATATTAAGTCTCGAGAAAAAAAAATATTGCAAAAAAAGAGAAATCTCAAATGTCGAGAACAGGAATAAAGTCTGAAATAACGATCTCTATAGAGAAAAAATATATTTGTTAATATCAGAATGAGAAAATACTTTGCGAATAATATTGAATTATTTTAAACTAGCAGAATTTCCCGTTGAATTTCAACGGATTTAGTGAAGCTACTACAGCACAACATACAAACTCTTTAAAATATATAGTAGATACTTTTAAAATTACAATTAGCTTTTCTTAACAATTAATCATATTTGCTTGTAACAATCCGTTTCCGAGCCTATTGCATTCAAATATAACGATAATTTTATTGCCTATCATATTACTTTCGCCAAATCCAGCTTCATTTCTTGTGTAATTATGCCTCGCTGAAATATTTACTTTTATGGCTTGAAAAAGCAACGTACAGTTGTCCATGATTGAAACTGACTGGTGAATGTACACCATATACGTGAGATTATTTACGTTAATAAAATATAATGATTTTACTTACAAAAAATGTAATATTCCAGTATTCAATAGACGAAAGAAGGTTCAATTACTTTCATCAATAAACGCTTCCTGAATAATGATCAGTATCTATTTACGTTGCTATCCATAAACATCGAACGTTTCGTTGCTTAAACAAAAGTGCGAAGCGAATAACGCTAAACTTTCGTCTATTTGTAAGCTTCATTGAAGCTAACTGAATCGGAGGTAACAATGACGGCCGCCTTGGCAACGCCCGTGAAGAGTACGGAAAATCCACAAAATTTCGAAACAAACAGCGTATTTCTGAAAACTTCGACCGTGTAACTTGTAAACTTCGCAGGAAAAAGATATTATAGAGTTTCATTCGTCGAATAAAGCAAAAACGGAAATAATCGGTCCATATTTACATATTTTAATGCTTGAAGGAAGAATTACTTGCAAGCCAAGAAATGGATTCATACATGTTATCTTATGGAGAAATGTAAATCCCTATATTGGCAGCACTGATTAATCCTGTTCGACCAACCCTTGACCATTCACTAAATTAGGATGTAAGGAAGAATCGTAGCAAATTTGGTTTTTCTAGCTTTTATCGTTTAGGAGGAGTTCCATGAACAATCACACAAACACACGCTTCAAAATATATTATAGATTATAATAACTAATTCCCATTTACACCTGAAAGAAGTTATCCGAAAATTATCAAGAATTTGGGCACGCGCTCTCAAAAAGGTTCGCCACCCCTGGTCTTGGATCTTGACTAGAAACACTGAATAAATCATCAAGATGTTCCGAGTTGTAATAATTCGGTTTTATATAGAGGTTATAAAAAGGCAAGTGTTGCCTATGTATTTCTGAAGGAATGAACCAGGAACGTAACATAAAATTGTATTTCGGATGTTTAAATCAAAATTGTTGGTATTAAAAAATATATAATAACGACATCGTGTGTACTATGATTAAGATCCGGGACAATGGCGAGGCGAGGGAGGCATCTTCCTAGGGCTTGCTGCGAAACGTTTGACATTTTGGACTTTTAAGTGTGACGTTTTGTATTATAAAATAGATTTATTTTACTCCTACATTGTTAATAAACTACTGTTTGGTGAGGTAAAATTTTGTAATATGTACTTTCATTAGAGTGGGAGCGTAATTTTGTAAACTTGCCTAGGACGCAAAAATATCTTGTCCCGGCTATGCATTGCTACATTTTTAAAGTAATATTATTATAAAACGATGTGAATTTGTTGTTATAAATAGATAATTTTTTATTTACGCTGGAGAAACATAAAACATTTTTAAGAGCAATAATCATTTCCCTGTGAGTAATAGATTTTTGAAAAAAATGTACATATGAATATTGGAGCTGCTGCAATACAATTTTTTTAAAATTACATCCAGTGAGATAGAAAAATAGCTCACCAGCTTGCATTAACTCTGACTTAAATTGATGTGAAGACTAAGATGTAAAATATGAATGCTTTTATGTGATGAATAAAGTAATTGCATTTAAATTAAAAGTTTGCGACAAATATTCCATAGTACTCAGTATCAAAAGGAATACCATATCTTTTGAACCGATTGATGGAACATCGTTGTAGCTATTACTATAAACGGACATTACGTGAGCATGGTTACAGCAATTAAACATTTCATTAATATCCCATATTATTTATGAACTATTGTATATCTAGGTGCCATATATTTTAAGTTGATCATATTAAAGATGTAATATAAACATTGAGGAAATAGAATGCTTAATTTTTAAAAAATGTATGGAAATGGAAACTTTGTTTAAGACCAAAAGAATTTCCGCGTCTATTATTTTGCAAAAGAAAGTTCTGCAAATTGGAAAAACTTGGAAGAATCACCACAGAAAGTACTCTGCAGAAAGATGGAATGTGGACGTCATCATCGACGCGTTTAAATAACTTGGGATATCGATTTATGCTAGGATAATATGTTCAGAGGCCGAAAGGAAAGGTGGCAGAGATGGCTGGTGAAGGATACGATATTTTTTATGAAGAACCAGGCTGACTGAGGACGAAAGAGAAGAAGATCGTGAGAAAGAAATAGATGGAGTGGGAGAGGCGGAGAGAGAAAGATCGGGGGGAGAGGGAGGTGGAGATGAGAGAGAAAGAGGAGATGAAGAGAAACATGGAAGAGAGTAGGACAGAGAACGGCAGGGAAATGGTGAAGGTTAGAGGAAGAATGATTGAGGTAGAGAAAGAAATAGATGATGGAGTCGAATCAGGGAAAATATAGTTAGGGATGGAGGGTGAATAGGGAAAGATACAGGAAAGGGAAGGGACTGAAGTAGGGTGGGAGGGAGGAGGAGGTAGTCATGGAGGGTTGCGGGAAAGGCGGAGGTCGACCCCTGAAAATGGGACTTATTTTTAAGCCGCTTATCTCAGCACGGGTACGCCGCCCAGTGGAGACTTAGTCCTCCCTCCATTTGCCGTCCTTCATGCGTCATCTTTGCGTCCTACACTCCCTCGCATTTTACCCCCCCCCCCCCCCCCCCCCACCTTCTCTGTCTCTCTCTCTCGCTCGCTCTCTACCCCGACATGCTTCTCTCTTTCACTCCATTTCTCTCTTAGTTCTGCAAATAATTTTATGTGCGGCAAATTCCAGCGCTATTTCGTATCATAAAATAGGTGTGACGCAGCTTGGAATCTTTTTTTTTTTTTGCGAAATAAAACTTTTGGACCCTTAAATACGAGCTGGAGTTTTTGCTCATTGTTTTACGTCAAAAGTCTCTGCGTGTGGTAAACAATTTTTTTAAACGTCGAGTGGTGTAGGATTCTTTAAGTTTTTTTATTGTGCTGTCTGTTCGCTATATATTCACGCTTTAATTTTTGTAATTACCATCCTTCCAAAGTTTCGTATTTTGGTGAAATTTACATCTTACATCTACATAATACCCTGCAAGTCACCAGATTGGTGGGTAGCAGGGGGTACAGCGCACCAAAACCTACCTCTAGCGGGAATCACTCTCCTGTTATGATCCCGTGTGGTCCTTGGGAAAACCGAATCCTGATATCGCTCAGTCTTATAGTCGCTCTCTCATATTTTATCCCCGAGATCGTGCGTACCCATGTAAGTAGGTGCCTGTAACATTCCGGAAACATCCTCTAATAGAACTTCCGACATAAACTTCTCCAGAAGCCTTAACCTAGCGCTAATTCTGCGGTCCTCTAGCGATATCCAATTCAACTCCTTCGAGAGTGATGTGACGCTTAATTTTTGCTTTACGAATCTGGCTGCTCTGCGTTAGATTCTTTCTAACTCAAGTATGTATCTGTCCATTTTCGTACGGATCCCATATGCTGGAAGCGTATTCGACCTGAGATCTGTCCAATGATAAATAACACGTTTCTCGTACCTGTTCTGTGCTACTTCTTACTATTCTGCCTACGAAGCCCAATTTCTTATTAGCTGCGCCTACGACCCTTCGAATATGCATATTCCACGATAGATCACGACAAATGGTGATTCCTAAATATTTAACGTATTCCGCAGATGGATATTCGATCTATAAATTCTGTACTCCGAGTATAATTCATTGTTCTTGCCATTCCGGAAACTCTAGAGGGAACATTTGACGTGATTAATTTAGATTTGCCAATGTTGACACCATGCTGAAAGGGCGTTTAAATCTTCCTGGAGCGATTTTTGGTCATCCTGGCTCTTTATCTCCTTTTATAAGAGGGTGTCATCAGCGAAAAGTCTTATTTTGCTGCGAACTACCAAGCAGATATGGCTTATATATATTAGGAATTGTAGTGTAGTGTAGTATATGACACTTCCTTGTGGAACACCTGATGCGACTTGAACTGGATTGAAACATTTCCCATCACTGGCTACTATCTGTTCTCTGTTGGAGAGAAAGTCTTTTATCCAACTCACGATATTCGAGTTTATGCCGTACTTTCCTATTTTTTCTATTAATTTCTTAAGGGGTACTTTATCGAAGGACTTTTTAAAGTCAATGAAAACTGCGTCAACGTGTTTTTCTCTCCGCAATGCAACAAATCATTTACGAACAAGGCGAGCTGCGTTTCACATGACCTACCTTTCCGAAACACGTACGTGTTGGCTTTTGCTTACCGAAGAATGACCATCAAAATAGCGCTGAACAAAACTAACGTTTCTTTTACATTACTTGTTAACCTTTCTTATAGTTTATTTACACGTATTTGTAGTTAACTTATAACTTGTAATATTTTTAAGATCTTAATACTTATTAGTCATATACTTACCGTAGTGTAGTAATTTTTCTAACACTCCATGTGCACATTGCTTTTTTACACCGATATTTATATCGTAATTGTTATTATTTTTCTCACTATACATATAAGTTCTTCCTTTTATTAGAATTGTACGCTGTTTGTGTGCTAACCTGTTTTGTATTAACGTTGCTTTCCTACTAACGTTGTTTGTGTAGTGAATCACCCTTCTCTTTCACTTTTTGCCTGCGTTAATCCTAGATTACAGCCTTTAAGTCAGCCCACGAGTAAGTTAGCCGCGTACTTTAAGTTACATTTAAATATATTTTAGCTAGTACAGATTAGTTTAGAGTTTAGGATGGCTACTCCAGGTACTCCCGTTTCCTCCTTTTTGCGCGACGCTGGTTTGGAGGCTGGAGGCGGGTTTCGAATCATGGAGCTTGGCAGGGTGGTTGCTGACCTCCTTCAGAGGGTGGAAAAGTTCGAGGCAGCTTTGGTGCATGTGAGGGGTGCGGTGGTTTCCCTGAAAGCGAACCGCGCCAAATTGGCGGTTCTGGTTCGCCCGGGTGCGGAAGTCGGTAGAACGATCAGGGTTGTCCGTGACTCCTCATCGCGGGCTGAGGGTGCTTGGGCCGGGAAACCCGACGAGTGGAGAGTGGTGTTCACTCGCAGGGATCTTGGGGTGGTGATGCAGAGGTAGGGAGTTGGGAACGCTTCGATGGACCGTCTTCCTGCCAGTAACAGGTTTGCGGTGTTGTCGGAGGACGATTCCGAAGCCCTTGCGCCTGCACCCGCTCCCGTCTCCTCGGTGGGGACCGGGTCCAAGGGGAAATAGGGTGCAATTGCTTCACAATCGACAGCGGTCATTGATTTCCATACTCGTATAGATTCAAATGTGAGCGACATAGAAATATTCGAAAGCGGTATCGTTAAATTGCTAAATCAGGTCCATAAAAGAAAATCGCCAGTGCCGGAAGCCATACCTGCATTTATTATTAACTCGCTAGCGAACGAATTAGCTCCGTATCTTAAGGTCGTATTCACAAAATCTTTAGATGAGGGAGTAGTTCCTTTGATATGAAAAGCAGTCCACGTTACACGTATACACAAAACAGGAAGTAAATTTAAAGTGGAGAACTACCGCCCTATATCATTGACATCAATCTTCTGTAAGGCTTTTGAGCACTTTATCTGTAGCTCAATAATGCGATTCCTCGAAAGTAAAGGTGCTCTGAATAGAAAGGTTTCCGGAGAGGCATGTCATGCGAGACGGAGTTAGCTCTACTCACACATGATATTGTGAAAACAGAGGACAAATGATGCAGTATTTTCAGACTTTAAGAAAGCCTTCGTCACCGTTTCCCACGCGAAAATAGTGCAAAAATTAGTTTATTCTATTATAGAGAAAATTATAAATTGGATTGCTTCGTTCCTTTCGAATAGAACCCAGAGCGTAGTTCTCGATGGAGAAGCATCAGACGTCGTCAAACTGACTGCCTCAGGGAAGTGTAATCGAACCGCTGTTATTCTTTATATAGATATAAATGATTTAGCGGGTAGTATAAAGTATACAGTCAGAGTCTTCGCGGATGACACATTTGTGTATGGTGAAATCAACACAATATACGACCAGGAGACTTTGCAATGGGACCTGCAGGCTATTACGATGTGGTGTAAAGATTGGCAACTTGACTTGAATACAAATAAATGCGCCGCAATGAATTTCACGTGTTCCATGAATTTCATCCGTTACCCGTACGAAATATCTGGATTAAAGCTAAAATACGTTAATAGCTACAAATATCTAGGAGTCACACTCGGTAGCAATTTGTCTAGTAGAGAGCATATCAAAACCTCATAGCATCGGCAAACAGGGTTCAAGGGCTTTCCTCTAGAGTTCTGCGTGGATATCCCTCGAATGTGAAGGAAATCGCATACTTTTTCCTAATAGGACCCGTCGTGGACCCTTTCGAAGAGGGCCTAACTAGGGAGCTAGAAATGGTTCAGCGTAGAGCGGCTTGATTTATAAATTGAGAGTATCAGTATGATGCTAGTGTATCAGAGATCTTGCTAATAAAATTTTAAAAGATAAACTACATTTTAACTCGCATGTTCTTATTTCATATTATGGAACTTTATTCTAATTCAGTAAATAAATAATTAAATTTATTTTAATAATGCCAGTATATATATAGCTGAATGATATAGCTATAGCGAGATTTGAACTCTAAAACTCCGTAAGTCAGGAAAGTCTGGGAACCGTTGTTCTGCTTTAAAGCATAATTCTCATGACTTGTATTACGATGAGTGATGTAAGGCCATATTCGTAAAAAAAAGCTTTACGTTTAACCTTAAGTGTATATTTTTTGTGACATTTATAATGGTGTTTTGTAGCTTTATTCTTGTCCAAACATTTAAATTATCATAAAAATAGACTTGTTAAACATTTCTCTATGACCAAAATATTCAAAGAAGTTAAAGCAAGGCTGTTAATGGCAATGTTATTTTGATAGTCTCTTCGGAAGATGTCATATTATTTATCTATATCAAGAGTAAACAAATATTTTTCTGTCTGTAGGACCTCAACTGTTTCTACTGTACCGTTAGGACTTAAGGTTCTTCAGTAATAATTTTAAAACGATCACATCATAGATAACATTTTTCATTATTTTAAGATTTATTTTATGATTTTCCAAGAATAAAGATTACTTGTAACACAAGTAGTTTTATTCATGAACATACATAAATTGGCGCGTTTTTTCTTCTATTATAAAATTGGGTAATACGTTGTTTTATTACGCTATGAAGATTTCTCCCATTGACCGAATTGACGAACTCAGGAAAATTTGGAATTTGATCAGATGTTACATGCGTAAATTTATCTTATCTTAATATATTTTTGTGGTTATACGGCCACATATTTGATGACTAGAGCCGCGTTTGTAAGTGGCATCGATTTGAAATTGTACGCTCAAAATTTCAGTTCTCCTTCTTTTACACTTTCGGAGATGTTGCTTTTATTGGGCCTTTTACTAAATCCCAAGAAAAAACAAATGGCACCAGTACAGAAATCTGCATTCCAAGTTTTAGCTCTCTGTCGTCTACGTTTGTATCACAATTTAAATTTAAGCATTACAGAGACGGATGGACAGTCGGACAGTCGGACGCCAAAGTGAAACTATAAACACATTTTAAAAAAGCGTAAAACATGTTAACACCTTGTATTTTAAGTTCAGCCTTTAATTACGGTCGTGTCAAAGAAGAAAATACTCCTCCAACGCAATCGCAATGATCACTGTTTTCTTAAGTTTCATCGCAAGAATTGAAAATAGAGTGAACTGTAGCAACTGGTGCAGCGAGAAACGATTGAATTGCAAATATTCCATTTACAAAGAATATCAGAAGAAGCATATGTATCACACGAGAGATACGGTCTCAGATATGATTTCCATTCAATAGTCCTACAGTGGAAATCCTATCTCTAACTAGATATTTTTTGGGCAGTGGAATTGGGTATACAACGAACAAACTATGTGCTGATGTACGTAGGACTGGAATGAGTTTCCACCGAGTGGATAAAATAAATTTTTCAATTCAACGAACAGACTGTGCTTATGTACATACGTAGGACTGGAATGAAGAGTTTCAACCGAGTGGACGAAATAAATTAATTGTCCCTTGTGGAATTTTATACTCTCGAAATAGCTTTCCGAATTCATTTAATCATTTGCAATATTTGAATATAGAAGAGAATTTGAAGTTTGCCGTATAATCGTTGAAAGGTCAATGGGGTTATCTATGTTTTTGAATGTACGTTGCATCCTACACTCTTCCCAATAATCAAGAATGTTCAATCGTCTGTGGCGAATATGGAACGGTCGTTTTTGATGAAAAGCGATTTTTTCAAATATATATTTATTAAGAACAAACAATGTTATTATAATAAATACATATTAAAATTACTAAAGTATATTTACTATATTGTATTACAATATAAATATGTACTTATATTTATTTTTAAGTAATTTGAACAATATTTAAATAATAAATAAAAAATAACTTAATAACAATGGCCTCGTGATAGCTAAATATGCTCTCGTAAATGAATATTGATGTTAAATTCATTATCTGAGTAGTGGAAAATACTCCATCAACGGCTTTGTTTTGGTCTATCGTCGTATTTGTAAATATCAATTACTTATGGCAGTATAATACAACAACCAAAGGAAAGGCATTTCTGTTTTTCATGTTCTGTCTCAAATTTCAATATATAATTCATTAAATCACCATCGTATCCTACCACCTAAATATCACATTTATAGCATAAATAGCCTTTAAAATATTAGTTTAATTTTACCTCATTTCCCAAATTTAGTGCCCTCTAACTGTGGAAATTGAAACTGATGGGTGATCTGCAAAATGCGAATCGTAATATGTTATTAGTACCTAACCAACCAAAATTAATTTTTCATCTATCTCTGCAAAATAATTCGAATGTATAAACACATTCCAAGGTATTTATAGTCTGAATCTTGTTCTAATGGCTTTTCTCCAATACTTACGTTCAAATTTTCTTCTATACTTGATATTCGCATGACGTTGGATTTTTCTGCCTTTATTTCCAGACCGTATTTTCTGCCTCTTATAACTAGTCTATTCATCATTTTCTGGAGTTCCTTTTCCTTTCTTAATAGATGTACTTGATCATCCGCGTATTTACTGTGCTTATAATTCTTCCTCTAATTTTGAAATCTCTTGCGCCTTCTAACGCTTCTCGCATTAGCATCTCTAAATATATGTGTATTGAATAGGATCGGAGATAGGCAACAGAGCTCTCTTACTCTATCCGTATTTAAACCGCTGGCGTCAACATTCTCCAACCTGACCTTTACAATTTGATTAATATATAAATGTCTTTCAAGTTTAAATCTCATCAACATTACCCAATTTACTCTATCAAAGGCCTACTACAAGTCGACGAAACATACGGAGCAATCCTGGCTGTACTCTATTGCCCTTTCTGATATGATTCTCACTACACCGATAGCATCTCCGTTTCCTCGTCCTTTTCTGAAGCCGAATTAATCTTCCCCTAGCATTTCTTCGGCCTTCTTTTCTAACCTTTTACGTATTAAGGAGAAAATTCATATCCTCTTATAATTAACTAAAAATGCGATTGGAGTTAGTAAAATACGTGATTTTATCAGTTTTACTACGCTACCAGTTATAAACTACCACGACAACTCCCATTGTCGCGGAAGTTGATATTCCGCTCCATTTCTATGGGAAACATTTTAACTCAACATCTTTTTTCAAGTTCTGTGTGCGTTATTATTCTGTTTGCATGGCTAACCGAACAAACATTTGTTGATATAGAAAAATTACTAATAAGTGGTTTATAATGATATTTTCCTGAGGCGTATAGATTAAAATAAAATTTTTTAATACTACGTAAATAACTTAAATCGTTATGCCCAGATTTTCCACAAATTGTGATTGGATATTTCGTTTCATTGTTTCCAAAGTGTTGATGACAATTTTCTCGTAACAACTCAAGCAGGAGAGAATCGAGCTAATGGTCGGTAGATAATATTCACTCTGTGATTATTAAACGTTCCCTGTTTACTTTTTTGTCTTTCCTTAAATAAATTATTTCGTTTGTCCTTTGTTCATCCATTATGTTGATTATTGTGTTCTTGCAGGTTCTTCTTATAGTTTGAGTATTGAAGATATCGTCACGAAACGTCGCATAGGAATATAATGTTACCTTTGGGGTAACATATGCTATATGTCGAGGAAGAGCTTATTTCAGTAATTATTTTCCCACAATTTTACACGTAATTTTAGATTTTACAGAGAAAGATCTGTCATTCACCTGAATATGTATATGCGGAACGGTAAAAAGTATTATTTTATTCGAAGGTTAAGCTGTGTACAATCTTATTACTGCGATTTTTACATTATACACGGTCAAAGTTTTAAATTCATTAAATTCGATTAAATTCAACCAGCGCTTATGCTACTAAATGCATATTTTGTATCTCAATGAAATTTTTTTTCTAATGGGAAATACTTCACTGAAAATGACATTTTATATGTGAAAAATTAATTAAGAAAAGTTTCTAGATAAATATATACATTTAAAGCGAAAAAAAATGTTAAAAATTATCTTGAGATTTGAACCCCTGAATTTCGCGTTCGACGTCCGATACGCTAACCATAACGCCAACGTAACCGGAAGTATAACCTACGCCGCTAGGACTTCCGGTCCTGTTCGTGTAATGGTTAGCGCATTGGACGTGGAATGCTAAGTTCCGGGTTTCCAAACTGTCGCTAAGTTAATAATTTTTTTTTCGATTTAACTTAGTGTATTTGTACATAACGTCATCTTATCTTACGCTGAGTCACCAAGGATATTTTAATTTAAGTTTTTCTTTTATATAATACAAAATATAAATAATTCATTTAATTTCCGTATATAATGGATTTTCTTTGAGACTTAACACATTTTACATATAAATGTATTACATTACTATAATTTCTCCGTTTCTTATCTATATTTTAAATGATTAAAAACACAAATTATCAAAGTTAATGATATACTATTATTTAATAGAAATATTTTAAGATAATGTCTATCTAAGAAGTCAAAGGTAAATAAAGTAAGTGTCGGAATCTATAGATATCGAAAAAGGTATGTGTATATATGTTTTTATAACTCAGACTCTACAGCACGTAGAAAAAAGAAAAGGCCTCGTTTGAAACGCAATAAAGAGTTCAGTGGTGTAGTGAGGTTTATATACCGATATCAATTTCCTTTCTAATTTAAAATAAAAAATCTTTTGTGGCCAACACAAGATTGCCTCCAAACTTCGCGTATAGGTATTCAATTATTAAGAATAGCATTATAAGGAAAAACTATTATTTCGTATCGTAAAAGAATACGGTCGTCCTTATTGCCGCGAAATGTATATTAAACATGTGCACAGAATTCACGGATAGATGGTGGCGCTCTGTAATGTGAAATTACGACTAAATTAATTATCTACTAAATGGAGGGTTCTACGAAAATTTGTTTAACACAGAACTAGGAAGAAATATCGTTCTCTACATCATTTGTCCTCACGACGGTTACCTATAACGAGATATTTAAGTAGATATTCGACAGAAACAAAAAAATACGATTATTTGTAGGTAAATCTTAAACATATACAGCTATGAAAAAAAGTTTCAAAAGAAAGTTTTAGGAAATGCATTCTATATAAACTTTATATGGAATTGTATATACAGTAGAGCTTCCAAATTCCCGTGCTTCGCAGTTTCGCGGGTTTTCTGACTACTGCCTCCATCTTTGAAAGGATGAGAAAAACACTAAACAAATGAATTTCCCCGTCCGCAAGGTTTTTTTTATCACGCTGTGGCCCCGTTTTAGGAAAATGTCTACCAAGAGGAAAGCAAGTGATAATACCGAAAGCAGAAGCAAAAAGAAGACGTTGACTTTAACCAGTTGAGTGGGTATGCCATATACAGGGCCGTCTTAAGACATTTGGGCGCCCTGGGCTATAGTAACATGATGCGCCCTCTTATAGTGGAGTGGGGATTACTACTAAGTTTTAACCCTAGAACTACCAAGGGGGAGGCTCCGAGTCCCGCAAATTTTGTTTTCGTATGTATCTCTATTAAAAATAAGGGTGACGTATTGATATTTAATTACCTTATGTAGAGACTTATAGATAACAATTACTTGAAGTTTTCCATCAATGTATGCATATTTCAATTTTCTGCAAATTATTTCGTCATTGGCTGCATGCCTTGACAAGCGGGTGGCCTAAATTATAGAGTGCCTTCTGATCGGTCAATTTTATTCTTGCAACTCCCGCCTCCCAGTATTGCTATTTATATTCAAATTATGTTGCATTTCATTCACTTCCACACCATCCTTATTAGTAGTTTTTTTTTTTCTGATAGAGCAATGTATCGGTGTGAAAAACCTTACATGCAAGCGAGGGTGTGGGAAGATTTTTGTTTTGTTTCTTTCAATATGAATGCGACATTAGTTTGTTCCATATCAATAAACAATATGGCATCGTGGTCGTTTTATGACAGTATGACAGCAAAAAGATGGGGCGGTCAAACCCGCGGTCTCGTAAAACCTTGGGTTCAGGGAGCCAGGAAAAGAATGACCCTTCCCAAACGAATAGTTGCCCAAGCCGGGGCACAGACCTGGAGGGTGAAAATAGTGCATTTTACGACATGATAACATACTGCATTGTAATTTTTCCATTTAAAAAGAATTCGTCGCGATCCAGAAGATGCCATATGATACCGAAAAATCCTAGATAAATATTTATTATAATTCCATTAAAGGAGGGGTCGATACTATAGATCAGATGACAAGGAAGTAGGTACATATACTACAAAGAGAGGCACGAGAAGATGGCCGTTTTCGATGTTCCATACTTTTATTGGAAAATCCACCATGACATGCTCACAGTGTGTGCTCACGTGTGTGGAAAGCACAGTATGAAGCGTGTTTTTTGTTTAAATTGTTGTCAGATGTAGCACATTAAATTGTTTTTATAATAAATTTGTTATTATTTCTGTAAATACAATCTTACTGCAAAATTAATGTGATCTTTAAAACACTGAGGAAAAATGTAAAAAAATTGTTTTTATGCAAACATTTCTATCTTTATAGTAGATAATGTACATATAATTTCAAATACTTTACTAAAATTACATAGCTTTATTCCTATGCTGTTTCTAAATATATAAAAATTGATTCAAAACGTTACTGTGGCTTCTTATAGTATTTTAGATGGTGGGCCTCTGAGGCCTTCCCCCCCTTGGTAGTCATAGCTACGCCACTGATATGGACATACGTATATCGAGAGAACCTAAATTACCTAACACAATAACCCGAGTTTCTTTAAAAAAAACTAAACAATATTGTCGGAAAAAGTCACGAATTTTCCATCACTACCCACGAAATATATTTTTCCACACAATTCACCTATGGAAATGGCTGTCTAACAAAAAACTAATATGGCGGCTCGAACGTCGGATTAATGAACGTCCGATTTTCACTGCAAATACGAATTTCCGCGTGTTTCATGCCTTAACTTATGCATCAAAACGTAAAAACGGTACTCACATCGCTATTCCGTTGACTCATTCTTGTAGGAGCGGAAGGGTCGCTTGTCTCGGCACCTGTGAACTTGTCGGCCGGCGTCTTCTTCCCGACCTGACTCGAACTCAGCTCTAGGCATAACCGCGCTCTGTGTATCACTCCCTCCTCAGTTTTAAGCTTAACACACGAATAAAGAAGAATGAAGTTTAGGTGAGAAAATTGAGTTGCGAAATAAACATGCTAGTAGCCAGAGTGCGGCATCAGTGGGCAGGTAATATGCGATAAACTGTACGGCTATGGCAGATTTGAATGCCACATTGTATTGGTTCAAAACCGCTTTTAGCCTACCTTTCATCATTTATTGTTGTCAAAATAATGGAGAGCCGCGAACCTAACCCCCATTTTCTCATAAGGCCTTTGCTTCTATTTCCGTGGATTTTAAATTCGCGGTGTTGTCGGGAACGTAACCCCCGCGAATTTGGAGGTTCTACTGTACGGTAATGATGTTTTAGCGGGGATATTTCGCCAAACCGGAATCGGGTAACGAATAAACCTTAACAGCCGTTTAACCGGTATTGTCCAAAATCTAATCAGTTCTTCATGCTCATACCGAAGTGTAAGAAATGAAATTTGGTAATGATATGGAAACTAGTTTGCGAGTTAGAGCGCCCAAGATGACATAGGTACGAACTGACATCGTTCCGAAAACATTCTAAACGTGTTCTCGGGACAGCAAAACATGAATATCTTGTGAAATATCGGAGTCGATTTTTTCATGAAAACAATACTTTCTCTATACTACGTAGATGGAGAAAGTAAAAATATTTCCTTTTTTCATTTTCTCAGATTGAATTACATCGGGATGAGTGAAGCTTACTTTTCATTTGAATTATAAAATTACTTAGAAACACGGTACGTACGAACCTGAGACTTGGATGGTTCTAATCATGGAAGAACAGACGTTTTCTTAAGAATCCTCGTGATTATCTTCGAAGTGTAGACAGTAGGCTTATCGTTCTGTAGTCTTTGCATTGCATTTCCTTTGGCTTCTTCTTTAATAGGATCATTTCTACTTCTAGGAAATCCTGTGGCCACTCTCCCGAGTCGTTAATCTTGTTATTTAATTTTGTAATCACTTTTAGTCCCTCCGATCTCATGACTTTTAGTACCCCTGTAGCTTTCCCTTTTTCTACTTCGCATTTCATAATACTTAGTCCGAGATTGTCTTCTTCAATGTTGTTCTCTTCTTCCAGTTCTATTTGTGACGATCCTGCCTGCTTGCTATATAATTCCTTAGTGTATTCTTCCCATACCTGTGCTACATCCTTTGGTTCTGAGACTATTTTTTCCTCCGTATTCACAATTCCTTTACTACGAATTCCATTAGGGTTCTTATCCAATGCCCTAGCGTGCATCATATTTTACCGTACTTACTTCTCCATCTGTTGTAATGTAGATATTTGAGCTCAAATTATTCGTTTTAGTATGCACACGTAAATATCTCAGTCGATATTTTAATCACGTGGATGCTAAACGCTTTAAAATATCAAGAAACACTTGTTAGGTGAAGACGAAAGTCTCGAAGTGCATAGGTCGGCTTATTCTGTTTTTGAATACCGACATACGGAAAGGAAAACACGTCTATAGAACAAACATGTGCTCTTCGTCTAAATTCGTTCAATTTCATTCCCTCTTATAAATAGAAACTTCTTTTGCCTCTCTCTCTTTCGCAATTGAGACATTTTTTGTGTCCTACATACTTAGAACCCTGCAAAGAAACCCATTTTTTTAATTCCCATCCTTTTGTAATCTCCTCTGTCTTCCTCGGAGAACGAAAGAGAGACTGAGAATATCGAACCACGAACAGTTTTCCTCCAAAAAAAGCAAGAGAGAGAGAGAGAAAGAAAGAAACTCCTTTCCGTTTTAGTGAGAGATGGGTCTCGGGGAAAAAAAGTATTAACCCTGAGACCGGAAGGTTAACAGGAAAGATTATATGGAGAGAGAGAAAGAGAATGAGAGATAGAGGGAAAGATAAAGACGGTAAAGACCTAAGACGCAGTCGTAATATTCGGATCAGAGCAAGGGGAACTAGGGCTGTTGAGACAGATCCGTGACGTAAGTGGAGTGAGGTGAGGTAGGAGAAGAAGGACAGAAGATAAGGGAATGAGAGAGAGAGAGATGAAGGGGCGAGAAGGTGAACCTAGACTCAGGATCGAAGGAGAGATGACAAAGGTAAAGATTGAAATGGAGAGTATTTCTTGGATTTTATATATATATATATATATATGTATATATATATATATAGGTAGTCTGTCCGTTGACAGGTCCGTGATTATTCTAGGTTAAACTTGGTTCTCCATATACTCCTATTTTCCGCAGTTTTCTTCATGTCTTGATAGCTCTCTTTCCCTTTCATGTCGTCTATCAGCTGAAACATTTTCCTGCCTCTTTCTCTTTTTCCATCCAGTTTTCCTTCTAGCACTTCTTTAATCATGCTCTCTCTCCTCAGGTAATGCCCAATCCAGTTCGCCTTCCTCTTTCTGATAGTCTGTATAATCGTTCGCTTCTCTCCTATTCTTCGTAGTACTTCCACATTTTTCACCCTATCTGTCCATTTTATCTTCAGCATTCTTCTCCATGTCCACATTTCGAAGCTTTCCAAGTATTTAATATCATTATATATATATATAAAATTGGAAGGGTTTTTTGATTCTGCATTTTTCCTGCGAAGACGGTTAACCACACATATATGTATTGGGTATCACTGAATTTGTATTGAAACGGGGAATGTCCTAACCTGGCCCTTTTTTCAATTAATGTCTTGTGTTATATATAAACACACCCGTACACGCTACATACATAGAGAAGGACGCAAGGAGGAATTGAAGGAAAAGGAACGGCGGAATTCGCAGAGTAGTGTGTATCCTCGGAATAGAGAATGGGAGAGAGAGGATCTGTAAAAGTTTTGATCTCCCCGATGGTTGGAGATTACGAGTCGTCAAAACAGAAGCGGGAGAGGGATTTTTTCTGGAAGGAATAAGAAGAGGAAGGAGCGAGAGAGAGAGAGAGTGAGAGAGGGAAGGAAGAGGAAGTACGTAAGGATGAGAGGGAGGGAGGGGGGGGGAAGGGATAGTGTAGGGTGGCGGGGTGGGTTGGGTTTTGGGAGGGGTGGGGCGCATAGGAAAAGAATATGGGAAATGAGGAGGAGGCTGAATGAGGGAGGAGAGGGAGTTAAAGCGGGAGAAAAGATCTCGTGCTCCGCGAAACGGGAGAAAAGAATTCCAAAGAGGCGCAAAAAAATAAAAGGGGGGAAGAGGAAAGAATTTATATTAAAATAGGACTTGGGAATGAGAAATAAATGGATGAATGCGGAAAGGTGGGCTGAAGGAGGTAATAAAACACGCGTAGAAGTATAACACCAAGTATTTATCCACGTTTTTTTTTTGGGATTTCTTGTCAGAAGAGGAAGAAAGATAGGCTAAGGCCAAGTTGAAAACAAACGTCCTTGCTCTTTTTTTCCGCCACGCTAGAAGGTTTGTATAATTGTGGCTGACGAGGGAAAAGGAACCCGTTTCTTTCTCTCTCTCTCTTTACGAGAGCAAATGAAAATAAGGAAAGCTCCTCAACGAGGAGGTTGAATAAATGACAGTTTAAAGCGCTGAGGAGGCGTCATGTCAAAGTCGAAATAGACTGCGCTATCTACTCGAGTAGTAATTGAAAATTTATCAAGGGAAAATAGGTTGGCTTAGTGTTGTTGGGTATGTGGTTTGAGCATTTAGATCTAATATGGGGAGCGATCGATCAGCACTTAGTTGGCGAATGACGAGATGAACTGGTTTCTGGGTCAGTGCGGGGATTAATATGCGATCGAACCTCTTAACACTCGGAGCTCAAGAGAAGAGAAAAACAATCCGAGGGATGGGAAACTCGATTTTTTGTATTTAACGTTAACGAATGCGCATAATAACGGAAAGGATACATAAATCCATTTATAGCCATAAATAAATAAAACAACTAGAAACTATCGCATTTTGGCTGTTTAAATATTACCATGGCTACATTATTACGACCCGGAGTTGAACTTTCAAAAGCAGAGACAAAATTTAATAAAGTTACAATTTACAAAAAGCGTCACGTGACATTTGTTTGTATTCTAGATAAATTCCGCAAATTAGCGTTTGCTAGTGTACTAGTTTAATCGAAAGACCTTGCGATACAGTTGTAAACAATAGTATCGATTTTATTTTATTATTTTGACTAGGGATATTTAGAACTTGATTTTTGAAATAACTCGGCCTCTTTTCAAGAACTGAATTTTCAGGGAAGCAAAATCAAAATTAAATGCATGATCCTCGCACACAGATCTTGTTTTTAAAGATAAAAAAGTTCACGAGAACTGAAAAAAAATTTAAACCAATGACAAACATGTAAACATATTAAAATAGAACGATAAATACGATACAAACTGTTTTTATTTCTCCAGAATTTAATAAATGTATACATGTATATGCGAACGACTGAAAAAAATTCGACGTGTTTCCATATCCATAAAACTATGCATGACTACATATTCCAACGAAAAAATTTCTCGGAATGAAATTACATCAAATTTATCTAGTTCTTATAAGCTGAAAATCAATAAAAATCTCTATCTCCTTTTATAATTCAATATAACTCAAAGATGCTTTTAAAATAATTGGCCATACAAATAAATGCATTTTGTGCTCCTTGAACAAACACAACGAAAATATTCTGTTACGTATCTTGAATATGATTTCATGTATAAATCGTCGTGTTTTTACTTTTGAACGACGAGCGCACGAGCGCAATTTATTTCGCATGAATTTTCTAATACATTTTTCAGAAAACATTCATTAAATTATGAATTCTTCACGTATCTCACACATTTGCGCACGACGCTTACGGTCGACCTGTGATGTCATAAAGAATTAAGAGTTAAGGGACTAGGGAAGCCAACGCGAAGGGAAGAGCGAGGGGAGACAATCAAGATTCAACACGAAATTATGACTCGCAGAAAACAAGCACCTGAACTTTGGGTGAAATACTCCATCATGTGGTCGGGAAGTCGCTGCACTTTATATCGCATCATGTTTCCATCTACGGCGTATTTATGCACGCGTGCAGCTCTTCCACCATTTTTTTCCAGTCGAAACAACCTCCCGAGAACGAGCAGAAATATTATCATTTCTTTTTCCGCAGTTTTTTTTACCGTAAAACAGGCCCAATTTATACCTCGTCTCAAACACAAAGGGTTCCTCCTCCCTCGCGTCAAAATGAGGCAAAGGGGAAGATAGAGAGGAAACAATAGGCTAAATCGGATATATGAAACGAAGCACTCGAAAGGATAAAGAATAAAAAGAGGCAATCGGAAAAGGAAGGCTCCCGTCGCACAACCTTCAGATGTAGAGAGAGAGAGAGGGAGAGAGAGAGAGAGGGGGAGAAAGAGAGAGAGAGAGGGGGGAGAGGGGGAGGGAGAGAGAGAGAGAGATATGAGGAAGTGAAAGAAGGGAAGAGAGATGACTCGAGAGATCGCATCTTGCGGAAAAGACTGCCCGAAATGCAAGGAACCGAGAATACTATATAGGGAAGCGGTTTAAAATGTTTTGTCTGAGTTGGGAGACGGGGATGATAGCTTTGCATCGCTTCTCTTCTCCCGCTATATATTACGAGCTCCTTATATATTGCGGCGGAGATCTTCGGCGGAGAGGAGCAAAAAAGGGAAGGAAGGGAAAAGGTGCGGAAATTTGAAAGAATAATAGGGGCCCTGTCATTTTATTTAGTTTTCGTCTAGAGAGCTGTTTTTCTCGTAAACGAAGAACCCGAATTCTACGGTATACATCCTTATTCTTTGTACCGTATCTCTTTCCTTATTCCTGAGCATAGGTGTAATTGTGTTATTTTATATCTTTTGCGCATGAGTTTTATTGCGATTAACTTTTACACGAAACCCTTCGAAGTTTTCTCATTCTGGGATGAAATTTCATAAACAGTCGCATCTTCTACTTATTTCTTCTCTTTGTTCTCTTATCTTCATCCAAAACTTCGAACGCAGTAACTTATCCATTCGCGAAAGGTTCGGCAGTAAAGGTGAGGTGGGGGCCTCTTCAAAATATTGAAGAACATTTTTTTTTCAATAACCGTAAAAAAAAAAGATGGAAGAAGCAAGCGCGCATTTTGGTTGCAAGTATAGCCGTCGTCATTGGTGATTCGTCGAAAATAGATTCTAAAAAACTTTCATGACGGCTGCTTAGTAGCCGAAATTTTATGGATGTTGGAGATGGTTTGTCAGTTCCATTTTATACATAAGACGAGTTATTGGTATTTCTTTTTTGAAATCTTCCAAACATTAAAAACAGTTTTGCTGCATCCCTTCTCGGAAGGATATAGAATTTATAAGTATGCACTTGCAACAAAATTAAAGCATTAAACACACAGCTTTTAAATTCCCCACCGTTACAAATTTCGTATAGAAAACTATATCGCAATAAAAAAACCTCTGTTTCTGAAACTAACAATTTATTTCTTATGATAGTATTTTTGTGACTCCATGGTAATAACGTGTGACACCTCAGATCTCACCGGCATTTAGGATGGAAAGAGTGGGTTTTTACCGTTTAGAAGAAAATACTGCATTTTCGCGACCAGGCTCATCACACCTTATGATATATTTTTCACCGTGAGAGGATTTTACTTCTTTGCCGTTAAATCTTTGTTCACATTTCCTCGGTTACTTCTTTAACACCCTATCAAAAACTTTCTCTGAAATAGGTCATTTTATTTATGGCCGGTGGTCTTTAATCCACGAGCTTGTGGAAATTAATTTATCGGATATCTTCTTTGTTCTTTTATCCGATTTCTTCTTTGTTCTTTTATCCATCTTTATGGCTCCAACTTTTTAGTGCTGTAGTTGGAGATTCCCTCGATCTCAAACCAATATAACTTTTCGGAATCATTTCCTTCGAGAGAAGGATAAATGAAGTGTTAACGGAAGCGTTAAGTATACTTGCTGATTCATTGGAAACCGAATTGACCTTGAATTTTTTATCCGAATCTTTTCATGGATAATTAAAAGAAATCATATTCATCACCATACCTAAGATAGTCACCAAAGTTATATTACGTGCGTCTTACGTTTTAATGATAAGAGTCACCTAAGTCATTTTTCTATGCCACATCTTTGAATAGATTCTTGTGAAACGTAAGCACAAATTCGTTTAGATCCATGCGACGTAATTTATTTCAAAAATACAATTATCATCATGAAGTGATTTTTTTTGTAAGCCTAGACGGAGAAAATTTATGAATAGAATCGGATGAATGCCGCTAATGCGTGTTTCAGTTGTATTTTAAACTGTACTAAATCTTTTTCGTTGTATAAGGAAAGAATTTCCCGACGCTTCTCTTCTCCGAATTCTCTTTCACTACCTTTCTCCAAATTTCAAGAGTAGACTAAGCCTCCGTGTAGATTCTCAAAAGCCGATTATCTTTCGTTTGTTATGCTCCATTGAAACCATCTTGACATTTTCCCGTTTCCATCATCATGCAAAAGGGATAAAATTGAGTTAGTACTTATGAATAAATCGACGAAGATCTAGTTAAACATAATGTAAATCGTGTCTTCGTATTATATTCATGAAACTATCTGAAAACAAATGTATGACCATGGGTTTGAACTGGGCAGAGGCGTATCTTGGCGACATGGCGCCTATGGCAAATTTTTTTGGAAATACCTTGGTTATGTAGGACATCATTTTCTCTGCGTTTTAATAAAGAACAATAGCGTTTTAATTATATATAAATCAAAATTTCTGTATTAAAATAACATATTTATGGGAAAATTAATTTTTCGCCCTTTTTGCGGAAAAGTTTGGCGCCTTTTGCAAGCGGCGCCTATGGCAAATGCCACCTTCGCCATACCCTAGTTACGGCTCTGGAACTGGGTATCTCTGAAGGATCTCAGATTGAACACTAGGTTAAGGTTTCTGGAGAAATATGGATAGATAGTAAAGTTTAGCAGAGGAGATTTTAGAAATAGTTGAAGTACCAACGGAGGCAGGGAAGCAAGGCGATGTACTACATGAAGATCGATTGTAGGACAGGTTATCGAAGTTCGTTTTTTTCCGAGGACAGCACAAGAACATAACAGGAGAGAAGCTTGTTTGGTACGCTTTGGTACATTGCATTCTCCTGAAACACAATACTTTGGCGAATAGAAGAATAACATGTACGATAACAAATATATTAACAAAAGATACAATGTAAAAGAAAACTTGAGTTTTTATTATTCTCTATCGAGAGGCATCGATACAGATGTGCGCAATATGATATAGTGATTTCAGAATACATTATGTACTTCACGCATGTAATTTATCTCATGAAAGTTTATTGAATAAAGTGCATGCTGACATATGTAAAAACTTTTGAAGATGCGAGAGAGATTTGTACACTTTGAGCGGTCAAGCGTGCGGTTTTTATTAAAGTATAAAGTGAAAGTTAGGCTTAGAAATAATAGATCGCCCAAGAATTTAGTTCGACAACAATAGATCGAATCGCCGTCTTCAACGACGCTCAGTAAACTTTCCGGCGGGGTGAATGAGAAGAGGAGAAATCCCATCTTAAGATTCTTTTACCCGAAATATATAATTTCCTTCCCTCGACTGAGCCAAAGTTAGTAGCAGATGACGTTTAACCTTTGATAGTTTCTCATAGAAATATTATCGGGCCAGATGTATAGAGGTTGAACTAGGGGAAAGTGAGTCTCAGGGGAGTATTAGGAAGAAGAAAATATTTGACTAAAGGCGATTTTTTTGCTGGAAAGTTGGGAGAACTTGACGGAAGAAATAAAAAGGGGGGAATGAATAGCGTGGAACGGGGTGAGTGAGATAGATCGAAAGAAAAAGGAATAGAGAAAGAGATAAATAGAGAGAGAGAGAGAGACAGATGATTTGGCGTCGCGAATACGATACCGAGGAAAATGTTTTTGTTCCACAGCTGCGGAGACATAATTATAGTCGATCCCACTTCGGAAGTATCTTGGCTTACTTAGAGCAAGTAGCCAATCACGAACGTTTCCCCTTCCATCGCCCCTCTCAACTTTCGTGCGGGAGAGCAGATATTGGTGCGCGCTGCCAGCTCTTGCTCAGCTGATATACTACGCAGTTTTTAAATAAAATACTTCCCATCCTTCTTTTTGATCCACAGCAAGGAAACGGCGGTAGAAACGGCAACGCAGTCCGATGCGATCTCTTCGAGAGCAGGAGTGAGACTGGTTTTCTCCCCACTACCTTCCCAAACAAACAGTCTCCTATTGGCTGCTGCTAACTCGTGTACGCCCCCTTTTCGAGGCCATCAGTCTTCCGATGTTGGATCGACTATAGTACGATACACCTCTGATATTTCGATGATGAAGACAGCGGAAGATGTATTAGTGAGGGTTTTCAAATATATTATATGAAAATTATAAAAATTAATGCGTATCCTCGCAGGTTTTATTTTCAACGGCAAAGTATTATAAGAGATTGAACCACGACTGATCTTCCGTAAATTGAATATCACACCGAAATTCTGAAACAAGTCTAATAAAGTCTATATTTATGAAACTTGTTCACAAAATTAATTTCAAATCGGAGAGAGGATGAGGGGATTTGAAAGATGTTCGAAGTATTCGATCTCTTTAAGTTTCTTCCGCAAGAAATAACGACAGTTGTACGGGAGACGAACTGTTAAAAGGAGAGACGCGAATCTCGACGCTTCGCAGTTAACAATCCAGCCATAAAAAAGAACGCGACCCCCCCTCTCTTCTTCTTCTCTAACGAAATTTATTTCCATCGAATCTGGCGGATACGCCCCCTCTGAAGGAGTGCGAAAAATCACGGAAACCTGAATACATCTTTTGTTTTATCGAGGCACCGGCGCGTTGGCAGTATACAAATAAAAGGGACTGCGACACTCCGGTCGGGGGAGGATGCGCCGTGAAGTTCATGGGAAGGAAATTTTTCCGGCGTCAAACGAAAAAGAATGGGGTTTGAGAGTTTGACGGAGAGAAATGCGAGTCCAAAAGACGAGGGGTAAAAGACAAAAGGTGAAAGTATGAATCTTGTCACCGGAGGATTTCCGTCGGATGTCACTTTCACCTCTGACGAAGGGAGTGAGAGAGAGAGATAAAAGGAAGGAGTAGAGGTGGGAAGGAAAGATGAAGTAGAAAGGGGATTAGGGAAAAGGGAGGATGTAGGAACAGCGTAGGGAGGAGAGGGACGAGAGAGAGAGAAGAAAGAGGTAGGAAAGAGAGGAGATACAATAAGGGAAGGGAGAGGAAAGAAAGATGAAGGAAAGAGGTAGAAGAAGAGGATGAGGGAGAAAGAAGGCAGGAAGAGAGAGAAGAGAGGGAATAAGGGGAAATGAAAAAAAGGGATAATGATAGAGACAGCGAAGGGAGGAGAGAGGGAGGGACGAAAAAGATAATAAGGAAGTCGATAAAGAGGAAAGATGAAGGAAAGAGTGAAATGATGGAGTGAAGGTAGAGGAGAAAGGAGGAAGACAGGAAGAGAGAGAGAGATGGTATGAAATGTAGTTGAGAACAACGAAAGAGGATAAAGGAGGAGTGTGAAGAGTAACGCGATAAATAGCTATTTATTCTACTCGACCTAGGAGAATGGCTCTTGGGGATCACAATGATAGTCGAAAGTTGTCAGAAGCCATCATACCTAAAGCTCGTCTCCTTCTGTGCTTCCAGAAGCGCGTTATTGTAGGTTTTTTCGTTTTATATTCAATTCTAATTCCCAAACCTTTATCATTACGAATAAAATTTGATTTATTTGAGCTGTGCGAAAGGTTTTTTCAAAGGATTCCCCTGTTTTTACTAACGTATTTTATAAATACTATTTTTTTACTGCTGCGCGGAGGAGAAACTAATTAATTGTAATGGTTGGAATTATCGGAAGGAATACTGTTTTTTTTGTTCCGTTAAAGAACTAGGTACCTATTATTTCAAAACAGTTTAAATTGTAAAAAAAGAGGCATTTCAATATGCTTGTTTAATGCTTGTTTGATACCGTTAGGCCATCTCATGTATTATTAAAGCATTATATTTTATATGAAAGATTTGTATAAAAAAAGGATTGAAATTTTCGTAAAATAGGTACCTATCTTAAAGTTTCGAATATTCGGGTAACTTATTAACTGTTATATAACGCATTATTCTGGAAACACTAAGCGTTGAATTTTAGTAATTTTCATTTATATATCCTATGTATTACATCACATTTAACCTCAGCACTAATAACGCATATGCTTATTAATTATTTAATCGGTATTCTCTATAAGGAAAATCAGGTATAGTTAAAACTTTTCCAATAATTAATTCACTCACAGAAAAACAAATATGAACGAATAACGCAAGAATTAATTCATATTGGCTATGATACTGTGAAAGTTTAATTATATAGTTGCGCGACGGATGTTTTTATCGTCCAATTTTCTAAAATAGTTAGATTCATGAATCTCAATTGTCGGATGAAGCAACTTGTTACACGCATAACGTTCAAAACTTTTATAACTATAGAAATAACTAAGTACAAACTTGCATGTAACTTATTTATTATGCAATTTTGCCGCAATTACATATTCAATTAGCACTGAATTCATTATCCTTTGTTCAAATATCTATAAATAATTAATGAAAATATTCGTTCGTGACAGCGTTGTAGAAATCGGTGATATTACCAACCGGGGTCCATTTCTCTTAAATCGAAATCTCTCAAGTTGTTTTAATAATTCCGTTCGATCATAAATCCACCAATTTTGAAAAGTTACAAAGAAGAATTGAAAAAGAAGTTTTTGAAGGCAAAATTGAAAACCAATTACAATGGCGATTAATACTGAATGTGACTCCGGGGTAATAAGTGATAACATTCTGAATTGGTTCCCTTCGTAATCTCATGCTGCAACAAAAGGTTCTCTTTCGGGAAAATCCATTGTGAGAAAAAACTGTAGTAGTTATCTTTTGAAGTGCTTTATTAAATTGATTTCGGTTAATTGAATCACTGGGCTTAATTGAGTGAAAATTAAAGTAACCATTCGTAATAATAAAAAGTAAAAGGATCGAGTGAATCTCGGCGGGAGCGAGGGAAATTATATTTTATAAAATTTTCTCCTATCTCGAATCTTTGTAATTGGAAAAAAGAAAGGATGGACTCTGGAAGCATCCCTCCATTTCGAAAGGCTTGATGAAGATATAATGGATGGGGTATTGATAATCTTACGAAACGCAAAGGAGCTAATTGACTTTTTTTATAACTGAAAGGACAATAGCATTTAAAGTTCGATTTCAATACGGTTTCATAGCATTGTTGTTCGAAATGTTATTGCAGATAGTTAATGATATATAAAATAAATAGGATTTTTTTCATAATTTTTGATAAGCCGATGTTTAAAGACACTAAAAATACCATAATATCTATTCACATTTAAATCATGCATAATAGGAAGAGAGATTAACGAATCAGGCGAAACCGAAAACAATAACCTTAATGAAAAATCGAAGGTTACGAAAACATTTGAGCATTAATGAATGTCATTTTGTTTGCGAAAAAAATATTTACCGAAACTTTTAAGTATAATTTAAAGAGTGTCAATAACAAAATATTTTTTATGCTGCGGTAGAAATATTAGATAAACGTCTCAATATTCCTATTCAACTTTGGAGCAAGATAGAAAACAAACTCCAGCCATTACATGACATTGCAACTCCGGCTCAGTTCGTGTCAGTGGCGCATTAGGAAGTGATTAACGTACTCCCTCCGAGACGAGGAAGATGGCTCGAGGAATTTTGGCTTGTTCCGCCGAATAGATATAAGGTAATAGAAGGAGAGGGCGGGTAGTCCGGATTGGTCGAAAGGACCAGCGTGTATCTCACCGTCACCTCTTTAACCGTTGTAATGGAGATACATTTACGAGGAAGAAAGGAGAAGGCGAAAAAGGGCAAAATGTCCGTTGCTTTCTCGCGCCGAAGCCGAAATCCCTTTACCAACGAACCAGTGCAAATTCACCGCGTACACGGCAAGCGCCTCCGTCGCGTCGGGCGACCCCTTTAGGGCAGAGGAAGCACTACGTAGGAAAGGGGAAAAAAGGGATTTCCTGTTCCCAGCAGGTCACCTTACCTCTGGCGGGTCTTTTCCTTCCCGGCCTTCTTGTCTCCCTTCCTCCCTCGGGATCTCGTCCCAGAGGAACCATTGTGATTTATTAGACAGATTTTGGTGTCTTTTAAGGGCGTAAATGTTTCAGAGTCGGGAGTCCGCGCATTTGGGGGAGGATTTAACGGGGAAGATGAGGACGTGTTTTTTATGTGTGTCGGTTGGACGATGTCTAGCGAGTGATCACGGGAATAAATTTTGTTTTTAATCGATTTGATAAACTTAGTTGAATAATATCGCCCGCCGTAGCGATAGTATTCGTAAAATTTCTTATATTTAAGATTAAGAAGTCATTGATTTTGAAATTACTTTTCCAATTGCTTAGCGTATAAGGGATTTTAAATGATTAATTAATTACCTAAGTAATTACATAATACTGGTACTAGGCAATGCTAGTAAATTAACCATTCTCTGCTTTGATATCATTTTTGTTTATTCTACGAGTAAAACATTTTTCTGGTATGTTTTAAATTGATCCAAGTGACAAAATCTTTATATGCGCGTTAAAAGTACATATATTTTTTCGCCATTAAGTCTAATTTAATATTTTGTTTCCGTTTATCATTTTAGATCTCATTCTTTAATCAATGCTCACCTCTCTTTCACTGGAGGTAAATTCGTTTGCTTTCTAAAGTCGTACTATTTCTGTGGATAAATAACTTTTCCATTTTTTGCTCGCTTTTCTGAATCGATGAGATGTCACAATTCCAGGCCAATTATACGGAACGGCTTTTGTAATAAGCTATTATTGCTGTTACGATATATAAACTAAATATTTTGTTGTTGGAAACTTTTTTTCCGTTAACGTTTGTAATATAAACGCACACCCACAAAGCTTTTTGGTTAATTAGTTTATAACGCAACCTCGACGATATAGGCATTTTATTCGATATAATTTCGGACAGGTTCAAGTTTTTGTAAAATAATGGCTCATAATAATAAAATTTTAATTCGATAAAAGAGAGGTAAAAATACTTTTGCAGTTTTATACCTCTCTTGTCCTCCAATTCTCAACCGATAGCACATTAGGTTAGATTGAAATGTCATTGTTCACATTACGTTAAAATAGTTTGTTAGTAATTAGATTTTAAACGAAAACTGCTTACAGCATCGTTATTTTTCAAAAGCGAAAATTAATCAAATTAACTTCCAGGTAAAAATGCTCCGAACGTAATTTCTTGTTTAGATTTTGCACTGCACGTCAATATATTATTAATATTAAATAATTCTGGAGCTCGTTTTCACGCAGGCGTCATAAAAGTTTTCGCGAGAATAGACACATACAGATGAGAAAATCATACATGTATTTTTCTTCCCTCGACGCGCTGACAGGAGATCCCTGCATAAGTACTCGGAAAGTTTTCACGGAGCGAGGAAATTCGAGAACAACTTGGTCCTCTTTCATCTTTCCACTCGAGTTAAACTCACTGACCTCCAAAACTTTCTCGAGCGTTTAGAAGATGGATCCCGCCTTTCTCACGCCGATGCCAATGACAGCGCATCCTCAGCTACTACTAGAAGTAAGAGACTTTCCTGCGGGTCACCGCACCGTCGCAAGTGCACGCGTGACCTGATGATGTGACAAGTAGATTATCGCGTGAGTCGGTGGGCCGATGACGATCAAGTACTCTTGAAGGCTCTGCGTTGATGGTCGGATGCACACGGTTTTTAAGGAAAGTGTGCTTCTGATGTGCGGAGAAGACTCGAGGACCGTTGTTAAGGGGAAGACAGGTTGGATAAACGACGGAAGTTTAGTCGCGGAATAAACATCAAGGCGTTTTCCCATCACCGCGTTTTGAAGCAAATTGAGATTGATGATCCGCGCTGGAATTTTTTATGGGTAATTTTTTTTTTCCGAAGAGTTAATCATCATTAAGGGCATTTTCAATCAAAGCACTTTGTAACATTAGTCGATATAACTTCTATGTAATCTACATACGATATTTTTTTCTTGGAAAAAAGATGGGATTTAAACGTCACTTTCTGTCATGTCTTACATACTGCACGAAACGAATACTTATTCGAATCCAGAATATTTGGCAGCGCTTAACGTAATTCACGTTTTAGCCTGCCGCACATTTATAATGTGAATCCATTTCAATCAAAAATCTTCGCAAAATCGTCTTGTGTACTAAGCAATCTTTCATTTCAACCCAATTATTCTAAACCGCTCGCTCGTGAAAATATATAGTTTTTTTTTTACACCCTTTCCTCTCTCTCTCTCCTCTCTCTATATATAGCAGTCGGGGTTTTCATGCGGTTGGTAGGCAAATAAGAATGGGAGGCGAGGGTCAGAAAGCAGAATTAGACGTACGAAAAAAAATACGCATGAAACCTTCCAGAAAAGGAGGGGGAGGGAAGAGGAGAACTGGGAGGTGCGAGCTGCTTAAGCCGGAGTTGATCGAGACGGAACAGTAGGAGGAGGAAAAAGGAAAATTGGGGGGAGAGGAGAAGAGGTTGTAGCTGGAGATGATGAAAAAGGGGAAAGAAAGAGGAAACGAATCGAGAGAAGACGGAGGAGAGACGAGAATAGGGAGAGCTGTTAAAAAAAATTCAAATGCGCGCGGAATTAGGTTAAAGAATAAATTGCATCAGCTCGAAATGGCTGCGGTGGAATGGAAGGTTTTTTGGGTTGGGGGGGAGTGTGCTTAAGCGTGGAAAACGGATGCTTCGAAGGTTTAAAGGAGTGGAATAACTCAATAGAGAAGTGAGAGAGAGAGAGGGGGAGGGGAAATACCGTGAGCGAATATTGGAGGAGGAGATTAAAGAGAAGAAAAAGAGAGGAGAGGGGGAAGAGGTAGACTTTTTTTTGGAGGTTGCGAGGCATGTTGAGAGGTGACGCGATGCGTAAGTTTTGGAAATGTAAGAGACGCTAAAATATGACTGGAAAGGTTAGGCAAAACGGAAGAAGAGACAAGAGAATAATAATAATGAGAAAGATAGATCAAGGTGAATTTTTAAGACGCCCTTCCGTTGAATTTCCGGGAAACTTCGATCAAAGATAAAGAGAGATTCGAATAGGTGTGTGTGTGTGTCTCTACGCTTGTACTAGATCGCTATGAGGCTACCTATGTATTCTTTTTAGTTCAGTTTTATGTGGGAAGATGACACGGAATAATTTTTCCTATTGAATAAATTCGCTTGCGGCTGAAATTTCAACAAAAATAATGATTCTATGTTTAACTGTTTTCCGATATATAAAAATGTATCTTTGTGGAGACTGTTGATTTATTAAAATAATATTATGCAGTGGCATACTTCGACAAAATTTATAAAAATACAAAATTTTGTATTTTTCATGGGGCTATTCTTCGTGTATAGAATGCTACAATATCTTAAATGGTTAGTTAGGAGGGTTCACTTACGAAGGTAAATAGGGGCTCTACTTTTGGCGTCCGATCCCGTACTTCGCTTCGCGAAGCGTTTTCGCCCGCTTCACGGACTACGCGCCACAACCCCACCCTCCGCTCGCCTCAGGTAGGATGGCGCTACGCGCCTTGATTTTGGCTCTCAATTCTCGGTAAATTCATTGGAAATGGGACGTGCTTCTGTAATTATTTACAGACCAGCAAGTTATTTACTAAGCCTACCCGCGAACTGTTATTTATTTATTTTATTATTTAAACGGGTGAACATTTCCTACGCGGTCAAAATGATCGCGTGCGGGTTAAGGGTTTAAAACCCGACGGAACCCATCCACCCATCTGAGACTTTAAATGCAGCCCATCGAAACAAACACGATTTTAAACGCAACGCGCCGAGGTACTCGAAAATGCTAATGCAACCCGCTATCGGAAAAAGGTCGTCCAACCCTGTTCTGACAAGCCTGCGCGGGCTATACCCACTCTTCCATCCCCAACCATACTGCCCACGGTAAATTCTCTCTCCCCTATTTTCGCCAGGTATCTGTAGGTCGTGGGTATCAAAACTTGTTTTACAAACACAGGGAGATACGAGTATAGAAAGTTTTAGGTTTTCCTATTTTAGTTTAAGTTAAAAGCGTTCCTTATGACCATGAAATATTCCCAGGGAAGGGCAAATTTTCCTTTTTTTTGAGAAATTCTGGGCTGGAGAACCCTTGCTCGTATTCTTTACCTCAGTTTGTTCAGCTAAGAAAAGGAAATATTTAGTAACAGACACCTGTAAGAGGAACTATTGCACACGAAATAGGTTTAAACAGTCTGCAACATATCTACGAAAAAAGTGGTGGGAAAATTCCGTTATAAAAATGAACAAAGTATTTGTAGATGCTAAGGATGGGGAGAAACTGCCGTCCAATTGGTTTTAATTTTAAGTGGGAAAGAGGTGGAGATGGCCGTCGCTCAGTTACCCAAAGGCATTTTTTGAGGTATTCGAAGAAGGTCCAATCGCCCAAGCGCAGGAAAGCAGTAGATGCTGTCAAGCGCCATCTTTTATAGTTCGTTATATTACAAAAATGTCTACTTCATTATATTATTTTGGAACCGGTTGATTTTAAAACCCCTATTTTTTTGCCACGTTTTAAACAAAATATTTTAGCGTCATAACGGTGATGTAATATTTTGTCTCATTTTAAATCTGAAAAGTCATTCAATTTGCGGTCATTAATAACGATGGAAACATTTCAGTTTTCCTCGTTTTTCACCTTTATATTAATGAAAACCTGTAAAGTTCCTTTTTTAAATTTATTTTATTTTAATTGCCGATTATCTTCGTTTAGAATTTACTGCCATTACATTGTTTATCATATCGAGGAATTTACTTAAAACAAATCATTTTTTTTAATGTTTCCAGAATGTCTGTACTGTAAAGAATATCACGAGTTTTCTTGATTACTGCCTTAAGACGTAACTAGCTTGTAATATAATTTAACTCAAGCGTGGAAGTATATTAAGGAGATTACGCATTTTTGCGGGTGGTTGTCCATTACAGTGCTAACTTTTTGGAGAAATTCAGAGGAAGAGCAGAAGAGAATGTGGTCTTGACATAATTCTTTACAAATCCACCGTGGATCAACTTGAGTTTAAGTAAAGCCAGAGAGATAGAAATCTATTCTTTTCATTTCATCCGCACAGCTGGGAGAGGCTAGTTGTAAAATTCAAGCAGTCTCCTGTATGCATTCGTAAAAATCTCGGCCACTTTTACACGTAATGTGTACATTGCTAAAATCGGTTGTATTTAACTACATAGTTATTGCATATACATATTATGCAGGTTTATATTTATGTTTTAACGTGCACATTTTTAATTATACATATAAATATCTTGGAACAATTGACTTGAGACGCAAAATGCTTCCTAATGTTGATTTTGTCAATTCTATCTACTGGATTCTTTTCTTTAATGCATTTCACCTTTCCACTTAATTCAAGGCGACATTTTACCTAAGAAAATTTTCCATCTTCTACCTTAACTCTTCGTTTATATTACTTATTATCATGCATATTTAGGTATATCAGAGACGACTTTTCTTCCGTTCCCATATATTTCTTAGATATGATAATATTTTTCTGTTATAAGGGTAGTTTTGCCTACGAAATTTTTTCGTCTTCTTCCTTAACTCTTCGTTTATATTACTTATTATCATGCATATTTAGGTATATCAGAGACGACTTTTCTTCCGTTCCCATATATTTCTTGGATATGATAATATTTTTCTGTTAGAAGGGTTTGTGTAGTTTTACCAAAATGCAGGAAGAAGTAAAAAAAATTTCTCTTGAAATAATAGTATTCAATGAAACAATGTATTGATACTGTTTTAAAATATTATTGAGGAAAAATTACCCTCTTAATATATATCTCTTACTTCCAAATGTTGAAAGGGTAAATTAAATCAATTCTTTATGTTTGATATTTCTTTTATAATTACAATCTTTTACAATTGCATTTAGTAAAATTTAAGATCTAAGAAACTCAACTGGAATATTATTTACGAATAAACATTTCACTAGCAAAAAGTGAAAGAATAACTATTATCTCCAATACGGTACCTAAGATAAGTACATACATACATACTTTCAATGTATTGAAATTTTCTTTTGGCCAGAAGACTAGCTCGATAATTCTATAGTGAAATTCTGTTGTAAAGACAAACATTTTAATCTCAAAAACTCAATACTACGCGGAATACGGTAGGCAAATAACTTTGGAGGTCTTTTATTGCCCGTATAAGGCAACTTTCTCATTGTAAAAAACATACACTGGGAAACCAAAATAAATCACACGGAAACAGTGTGTTGATAGCGCTTCAAAATTCGAAAAATGTAAATTTAATTCGCTTGGCTGTTGTAAAATCCGAAAAGTGAGAACTTACCAAAATTTGATAGGTTTACCCTTTTTACCGTCATCTTTTTGTGGATAATTTTTAGACGCAAAATATTAACAGAATTAAACATTTTATTTGTCTCCCTAGAATAGAAAATTTCCGGACGTATGAAGGTTTGGAAAATATATTAATATTCTTTATAACACTTAAATCGAACAACTCGAATGTAAAGTTCAATCGCGAAAAACATCACGTATCGCAAGAGATAAATCGGAATTTTCGGTGATAAACTTTTACGAAATATCCACAGATAAAAATGTACATCTATAGCTACGTAGCATCATTGGAGAAATTCATATTTCAAATGATTTGGCTTGTCTCTCATCGTGAAGTAGTATTTACACTAAAACAGCTACGCCATAAGAAACATATGAATAGTCTAAGAAAATAATGCAACATTATTTTTCCAGGGCGGAATTTGGGAAAAGAATAAATTAAAATCTAAGATGAAAATTGGCAAAGTATTCATCCGCTTCATCGAAATAATTTTAAACCAAGAATAAATAAAACGGTTTAAGCCGAAGAATGGAGATTAAAAACTGAATTGTGCTTCAATGCTATCTAGCGAATCCCACAAATTTCAGTTTCATATCCTGTACCGTTTACTTGCTATTTTAATTTAATCGATTACAAAGACGAACAGACAGATTGCGAAAACATAATATCGTTTATGAAATGAAACGCGTTAAAAATGTCTAAATTAAAAATTTCTAAATATTACATACTAACAAAGCAAGGTTAGGAACACCCGAGGGTGGTCGATTCTATTCATCTAGACTGCATAATTATTGTAGAACATTCCTCCTTGGAAAATACTGCGAACTTCAGGAAATCATCACGAAAACAAACTTTTGCGGCGGGCCATTTTAATTAAAGAGCATGAGAACTTTAATAGAGAATGGAGCAGGTACTTGATGAACCCTTTTACAAAACTTCGTTCAGAAAAAAATGAAACGAAAGAAAACCCTTCCTATTGCTTCTCCGAACATAAACATACACTTATGAACATTTTACTCCTTTTATCTCAAATTTTGATTAATATTCGGAAATTGGAGTTGAAACTCTTGTTGCATCACTGCACGAGACGCGATCTCACCAAATACCTCCAAACTTTGCGAATAAAAACACCCGGCGTAATTATGCCTCCAATTGGAGTATGTAAAACTCTTAACTTGTGTATACATTGGATAACAATTCACTTTTTATACTTTTCAGCAGACCTCTGTAAAAAAAAAGGATCTGGTAACTTTCGATTATTTTTTTATTATCAATAGGAGTAACCGACGAATATACTCGGGCTTACACAATTCCGTGGGACTCTTAATCCCGTCTCTACTCCGACCCTATTTTCTAGCAGTCTGAACGCACATAGATAGCTTTAAGTCTGGATTAGACCGCAGACCGAGGTAAACATAGGGTTTTTAGTACCAGAAGGGATGTCGGCGAGAATAAATTAGATCGAGATGTGTCCGCGTGTATACGGCAGTAAATATTCGAACAGCGGAAAGGTCGATGGAAAGGGGGTGGGGAAGAAGAGGGGAGAGAGGTGAAAGTAACGTGATAGGGGAGATTTGTCTGCGAAAGGAGGCGCAGAAGAAAGGGTTTGCAAGACATGGGGTTGGTCGCATCTCCCTCCTTGTTGCAATGGCTTTGGCGAACGAACCACCTACGAATTAATTGACCGTAACTAAGTGATGAAGGAGAGGAAGTAGGTCCACGGAGGTTGCAGCCACCCTCGACCCATACCGCAGAGAACGATCTAACGAAGCTGCCATCCTTACCACCCCTCCGCCCCCGCTCCTCATCCCTCTTCCCCCCATAGCATACTCATAGGAATGGGAGGTTCAGTGTATTGGGGGTGGGGAGAAAGAGAGAGAGAGAGAGAGAGAGGGATGGCGGGATGAAGTTTGCAAAATCCCTTCCTCTCGTCTTCCTCCCTCTTCCAACTCTCTTCAGTCGGTAAAACCAGACCGATATGGCACAGGTGTATCTTCACGGTAGTGAAAAGGTAAGATGAGAGAGTGTGAGGAAAAGTGCGAGGAGGTTGAAAGGGGTAAACGAAGAGGCGAAATGGGGAAAAAGAGAGAGAGAGGGAGGACAGGCATTTCAACTTCGAAGAGGTAAGAACTTCACCAAGGAACACCACCTAAAAACCATATTCGCTTTGCTGCGTGCGTGTAGGTGTGTGCGCGCGCGCATGTGAAGAGAAATTCTATCTTTTCGCCTTCCCCTTTCATTTGCCATCTCCTTACCCACTTTCCCTCTCTACTCTCTCTCTCTCTCTCCATCCACGGCCTTTATACTGCCGCATTCATTGTAAGAGAGAAGATTGGAGGGCGGAAGCGGAATGAGGGTGAAAGAGCGAGCGGGAATTCGGAGGAGTAGGAGGATAGGAGACAATATTCTCCGCGGCTGTACTTCTACCACTTGGTCCCCTTAAGGCACTCGTTTCATGGGTATTAGGTGAGGAACGCGAGCCCTTGATCCCTAATTTCTCTTTCCTTCCTTAGCACAAGGTTACAAAGGCTGCGGAAGAAAGTTTCGCAGAAGGGAAAGGGAGAGTTGGAGGCAGGATAATGTTTGTTGGGAAAGATGTACCTGAATTGATACATATATGCATACATGTTAATATACATATTAGTATATTGCGTATTTGATAATGGTTCGTGCCTCTGTGCGTACTTTTTAAAACATAAATTTTATATTTTGTCCCTGACGAGGAAATTATTCGGCCAACTCACTTATGCAATGAGTATTGATGAAATTTAAAATTTTACGGTGGTAAATGGCCTAGAAGGAGAAATTATTGCTAGGATCCCAAACAAATGCACCTAAAATAACAGAAGGGATGAAGAAACTTAAATGGCGATGAGAAAAACTCATTTCAAAGGAACTGACCATAGTTGGATAAAGAATATTCTAGATTAGATGAAAAATTACAGAAAGCGACCACAAAGAATAGAAGCAAGTAATAAGAGAAATTTAAATAAACGTGTTCATTTAACTTTGAAAGAGCGGAACATAGAAGGAATTGTCAAGCGTTTGTTTTTTAATAATCCGAAGCCATTGCTACTAATTGCTTCCGACTGTTTGGTGCAGAAAATAAGAATATTTGTATAAATTATTGTTTTTAAATCTGTGCTGTAATTTATTTTTGCCTCAATGCCAATCTATTAGTTGCCATGAAATTCACGCGTTCCAGGAACCTTTAGAAAATGTAAGGGTTTAACGTAAAATATGTCAGCAAATACAAAGTAAGGAGTTACACCCTGAAGTAACATGTCCAGTAGTCAATAACATTGTAACATCAGCAAACAGATTTAAAGGGCATTCATTCATCCAGAATCTTGCGAGGATTCCCCCCGAATGTGAAGGAAATTGCATATTATTCACCAATTCGTTCTATCGCTTAATACTGCCGCGCAGTCTGGGACCATTTCGAGGAGGACCTAAATAAAGTAAGGACCTCGAAATGGTACCTAGCGTAAAGCTCGATTTGTAAAATATGACTATGGATACGATTCCAGCGATTTAGAGCAGGAGCGTGCAACCTACGGCCCGCGGGCCGCGATGCTTTGATGAATATATGGTCTGCGATATTTATTACAGACAATTTTGTACATTTTAAGAACTAGGTACTGTTATCGTAATACATATCCTGGAGAAGTTTTTACGGTAAAAATGGTTAAAACTTTATTTTTATATTTAAAATCTCTTGAGTAAATTCCTACGTAAACTCTCATCCGGCCCGCCAAGCTACTTGTGACGTAAAAAGGTTGCATGCCCCTGTATTAGAGCTTTTGAGTGATATGAGATGACGGTCAATGAAGTGCAGGAGAATGGAATACAATCGGAAACTATTCTAAAAATTTAATTGCCCCGAATTCATAGAGAACGCGCGCGGCTTAATGTAGCTATGTCATCGTGTTAGTGAGCGTAAGGCTAGGTCAAAGTGTACCAGAAAATACGTCGAAATAGCCGCTAGAGCCAAGGGATACTACAGATCATTTTCCCAGACGCGATAAGACAGGCCAATATAGGCTTTAACTAGAGTGTAAATTTGGTGTCATGGTACTTCCTTCCCAAACTCTACTGTCAGCTTGCAGGGTAATAATATAAAAGCAAATGTATATGTTTCAGTTAACCGAAAGAAAAACTGTAATTTTGCTAGAAATTTTATGAGGTTTTAAGAGGCATCTACTATATATTTTATAGTGTTTGTGTGTTTGTTTGCTCTAGAAACTCCTCCTAAACGATAAAAGTTAAAACAATTAAATTTGGTACAATTCTTCCTTACATCCTAGCTTAGTGAATGGTCAAGATTTCGTTTCTGTCCGTAGATTCGAAATAGCGAACGATTTAATCATCATATTGTCGCGTCTTTCGACTGATACCCAAGGATGCGTGTAGACTATATTTAATTTGCACTTTAAAATGACTTAAAATCACGGTCCGAAGATGGGATTTGAACCTAGAAACGGAGGAAAAACCAAGTTTCATTTTCCTACCGTAGAATTTTAAATATTGGTCCATAAATAAGGTTTTTACCACAAAATTTAAGGTTTTTTGAACGTAAAAATTTTCCTTGCCATGACAACCCAACCCAATTGTTAGGGATTTAACACAATAGCGTAATCCCAATTACCTTGAGACGGAAGCTATGCTTATTATTTATCGAAGTACATATGAAATTCCGTAAAATGCTATTTGCAAGTATTAGAAAACTAATTATATCAGAATTGTAATTATGGTTGATATTTATATCACTGTTGTAAAACGGCCTAATTGTTTACAATTTCTATTATACGTGCTTAATATTTTATTTATACGAGAATGGATATAAGATTTATCAATACTAGGGGCTCCGCACCTGACGCCTCCGGCGCCCAACCCCGTGCCACGCTCCGAGCGGCGACTTTTCTTTAGTTAAACAAAAAAATAATTGCTTCTCACCTCCTCTCTTTCTCACCCTCTTTCCATCCCTCTCTCTCTATCTATCTTTCACCCTCTCTCACCCTCCCTCTCCTTCCCTTCCTCCCTCCTACCTTATGGAAAATAGAAATGCCTAATTTGTAGTCGAACCCAGGACTTTTTCCGAGAATTTTTTCGTTGCCAGCTTACAATATATGAGTCGAGCATTATTATGAGAAGTCAGGCAGAAATCTGCAATTTAAATTTCATATTAGAGAGGAAATTAATGCTACACAGTAATTGATCACGAACTTATATGTTTACAATTTTCTTTGTATCTTATTATAGAAATATGTCCTTTTTATATATAACAATTAATGCAACCGTTTATTTAGATTTTCTACGAAGAGAAGATAACCATGTAACTTTCAATATGTTTAAAAAAATAACGTACATCCCAATTCTCATCTAATTTAAAATGTACGTGTGGGCATATTTGCGTTAATAAGCATTGTAGAGGTATAATATAATGGTTTTACTTACAAAAAGGTAAGATTCCAGCATTCAAACGATGAAATGCTTTTATTAAATCCTTAGAAACGCTTCCCATACGCACTCAACAGAATAATTATCCTTAAATACTTACGTTGCTATGCTTCATTAATTTCGATGCATAAACAACATTTCGAAGCGAATAACGCTTTTCTTTCGTCTATTTGAAGGTTTAATAGACAGTAACTGAATCTGAGGCAACAATGACGGTCGCCTTGGCAACGCCCGGAAAGAGTACGAAATAACCGCAAAATTTCGAAAACAATTGCATATTTCTGAAAACTTCGACGGTATAACATGTAAACATCTCAAGAATAAGACAGTATAGAGTTGTAGCCGTCGAATAAATCAAGAACGAAGAAAATCGGTCCAAAAATACGTTGCACTCTGAAAAATTGAAAATCCCGTGTAAACTTAAGGGAAACTATAATTGTCTCCTGGAATTGAACCCGGAACTGTATGAAAATAAAAATAGTTTTCTAGGAGCCTCCTAGTTTGTAGAATCAAAACGCAGTTTTCCGCATGGCTTTTGAGATACATGGGGGGGACGGACGGACACTTCCAAAATTATATATAGGATAAGCTTGACAGCAGATTGTTTACAAAAATATACATCGTGGTGACAGTATCTTTAGGCTGATATTTTTGGCTATGTAGCCGGGTTATCCTGTCCCGAGGAAGATATAGCGAATGTGAGAAGGATTTGTTGTAGCAATGTAAACGAACATACCATACCAACCAAGCTCAAAATATTTCAGCATATTAAAGTATTTTGTCATTTGGTAAAATGCAAGAGCGATTGCAAAATTTTTTAAAACCTACTTACCCTCTGGCAAACTAGTCATGTGACTTAAATCAACTTTCTGTGTCATACAATTATAATGATTATGATATAATAAATTTTTTTGTGATATTTATTAAATGTTGACAGTGTTCCATTCCTAATTTCAACAGTACCTTTTATTTAATGGCTCCCCTTCTTTTATAGCTGAGAATTGTTGGCAAAGTTGGATCTTACGTTAGTGATATGATACAAAATAAAATTAACCAGTTTTTCATGATGTGCTGTAGTAGATTCACCAGATCCATTGAAATTCAACGGGCACTTCCACTAGTAATACATATATAAAGCAAAAACGAGAATTTAGATATAAAATGTTTCCTCTGCCTGTTCGCAGGATATTATAAACCCTTGCGATATAATAAAAACTTAAATAAGTTAATACATCAAAAGTTAGATATTAATATGTATTTTATTATAGCTTCAGAAATATTTTATCCTAATTGTATCCGATGAAATTTGTAGAATGTTACAATAGTTAAAAATTTATGCTAATTCTAGTTTTTAGGCGCGTTTCGCTTCCGGCATAAACGCCTATTAGCGTCGGCCTATCCGTCCGTCCGCATGTTCGTTCTCGGCTTATACGAAGCGGATATCATGAAATTTGATATTAAGGACTTACAATCAAAGACAATAAAAAAGTTACTTAAATGAATCACGTGAACCAATCAGGAGTACCACTTTACTCTTTACAAAAAATGAAATTTCCGTCATATCTCGTAAAGTATTTGTCAAATCAAAATAATTTTCAAAGAAAACTTGCAGAGCTAGTAGAGTTTCTTTTCCCATACGTTTTTATCGCAGGAGTCTCCGTTATCAAGAAAATCAAACAAGAATGTCTTAATTGGAGCTGAACTTGGAAAATTTCCATGGTTACTTCACCATTGTTGCTAACATAAACAATCTCAGAAAAATACGTTTTATTTCCTTACGTGTGCATGCAATACATTTTAAATAGGAAGAAAATGGAGTATTTATGTCAAAGAAAAGAACTTTAAAACGCTATTTCCCTTAGTGAAGTGTAATTATTGGCGCGTGTCTAATAGCAAAACATCTAAGGATTTCGGCCTCTGGAAATCCAAATAGAATGTATAAAATCCAATTACTTAGTGACTTGGATTTGCCGGGTTGTTCCCCAATAAAACTTAACTTATTGTGTCTCCGAGTAATGAAACTTCGAATTCGTTGAAACAGCTTAATGTGCTTTCAGAGAGATTGAACAGTAGCTTTTAAAGGGTCCAATGATCGCTTCTTATATGCAAAATAAATGTCTTTCGCCATTAAAATAAGTAAATTAATAAATACCTGCCTCAATATATTCGTGTACAAACATAAATACCTATACTATAATTATTATATGTATTTAACTATATAATTTGCCGTGTAGTTGTTTTGCATTCACTACACATCCACTATTGATTACACGACCTTAAATTGTCACCGTGAGTAATGGCAGAGGCGTTTTATACATCCGAGAAAAGAGAGGGAGAGAGAGAGACACTGCCTTTGTTCAGAAACAGGATTAATTAGTATTTGCCCGACGAAGAGTCATCATTTCAAGCTTTATGGTTCCAAGGATTCCATGTTAACTCGTCGGATATATTTTTTCCTTTTCATTAACGTTGGATGTTTACAACGCATACCGTAGTGAGCGTCTTCGGTCGTTGTGCTAGTCGTACGTACGCCCTAACACACACACGCACAAACAAACAAACAACCGGGAAATTTCATAGCGAAGCCATGTCTGAAGGAGTTAAAAGAGAGGGAGGGGAATAAAAAAAATGAACTTCTCAGAAAGGTTTCGGGTGGCAAGGGTGAGCGTTCGCTTTACTTTTTAAATTGCATCTCTTCTATACGTGAACGTTTCGTAATTAGACTGTTTGAACACGAAACGTTTAACAAAGCCTTATATTGAGAGCCTCGATAGTTTGTGCGACTTCATCTTCGTCCTGGGGATCGACTTTCACTGTAGGAGGAGGAGGAGGAGGAAAAAAGCATTATAACTGCGTAGGGAAAAGGGAATATTCCTATGCTCCTTCCATTCCTTTCAAGCGAAAACAAAACATCGAGAAGTAGGGAGAAAGAGAGAAAAAGAGAGCGATAGAGAGAGAGATAGATAGAGAGATAGATAGAGAGATAGATAGAGAGAGGGAGGAAGGAAGAGGTAGAGAGAGAGGAAGAGAGAGAGACAGACAGACAGACAAACGACTTTATTAGGGCGAAATTGAGACTATATAGTCCCTTCTTACATTTAACCCTGCGTCAGCAATTACAAATGAGAATAAGATAGTAATAATAATTTCACAGAAAAGAACCGGAAAATAAAATAAATAGAAAAACTCCAAATTACAAATTCCGAAAATTTCTGTAAAAAGACAGAGTAATTGCGGTGAAAACTTAGGAAAGACCTGACTTGGCCATCCTAGTAAAAGACCACGCAGGAAAACGCCCACGAAGGGAAGGAGGGGCGGGGGGTGGAAAAAAAACCTGCGAAAACCCTAGTTACATAAAAGAACAATAGTGGAATTACAATAATAGAGAGAGGGGTAGAGAGAGAGGGGGAGAGACAGATAGAGAGAGAGAGAGAAAAAAAGAGAGAGAGAGAAAAGAGAGAGAGAGAGACAACTGGGGAGGTATCCTGGGTGACACATTTCAGGAGCCTTCAGACTTAAAAAGGGGATTCCTTTCTCTTCAACGTCAATCAAGAAGCGAAAGCTTCGCCTTCCGTTTTCCGAAACCCGAGCGAATGTGAGAGAAGGGAGGGAATGACGATGAAGGAGGAGGAGAGAGGAAAAAAACGAATTTGCATCGTTAATGGCTAATTATGGCATGAAGCTCAATTAGAGATAACATCTTTTGGAAAGGTTAGGAAGGATGTTACGGGGTTCGCAGTGAATTATCTTCCAGAATGAATGCTCAAGCCGTTAGCGGGATCCTACGGAAAGTACACCAGCTGTCCCTCCTCTTTATTTTCCCCTTTCTCAATCTTCTTCCCCCTCCCCCTCCCCTCCCCCATCTATCCTACTCTCTCTTTACTTCCATAGCTCTCAGCGATTTTCCTCTCCCTTCCGTTCGCATCCTCGTTTCCTCCCCATCCATTCTCCCTCACCGTCCGCATTAAGTACGCTTCGTTATATTTTCCGTCTAGCACTCGCGTAGGCCAAATTAGGTGTATCTCGTGCGATCCTCCGCAGGATCTTAATGCCGGCAAACATATGCGAATACTAGGGACACGAGATTAAAATTGCTACTCGATTAACTTCGCAATTAAGATCGACCTTTGTGTGATACGTGGGCATGTGACGAACAGGCACTTGTTTTCGATGGATTCACGCCCCTCTGAAACGAATTAACTCCTGTATTTTTCGGGCGTTTCTTGAAATTTAAGGGTTTATCTAACGCGGTTATGAATATATCCTAAAAGTTATCGAAGTTATCATTGGAATGTAGTATAATTAAGAATTAGAAACGGAGATCGTCATAGCGGATGAAATGGCGGGATTGCCTTTTTATTTGTGAAAAAATTCGGTAAACGTAAGACTTTTATTGACCTTTCGTTTTATCCGTATATAATAGATGGATATTTGACGCGAGGATTTTTTAAAGGAAAACAAAAAATTCATTGCCTTTTTATGGGGCCATAAAAGAGCAAAAACACTATAACCGTATCTTGAGATTTAAAAGTCGACCTCAGAAAAAATTCTTATTCGAGTTGCACGCAAGGTATAAACTGAAAATTAAATCAATGATACTGCTGTTGAAGACGATGGCTTTTGGGTGTATGTGGCTGCCATATTGAATCGGCTATTCCTATATGTATAATTAATTTTACAAACGTTTATCGTTCTCAAATTGTGTGAATGTTACTGTAAATAGACATCTAAGAATGGTGTTATGAATATTTATGCACGCCATGTGAAATTTTATAATTTCATACATTAAAAAATCAGCTACATATTAATGATGTGCTTATTTCAGTATATCACTCTTTACTTTCACCGTACGGACTTGGACTTTCTCTGAAAAGCATATCAGATTTTTATGTCTTAAGACATAAAAAATTACGTTAATTTAATTTAATAATTTTTCTTCCATTTACGATCCTCGATCGTTTCTAAATATGCTATAGATTCATATCCTTAGTGAAAGTGAAGGTCGCTTTTGGCGTAGTGCACAAATCCCCGATTTTCATTCTACCGGTATAAATAATATGATTTCACATTATGACACATACCTCAGCTGCCTAGGAGACTACGTGGAAAATAGTTTATTAATTTATTTTAAATGTGCGTTATAATCACTTGCAAAATAAGGACGTTGTATTCATACTTTCCGATCACTACTAGTGTTGGAACAAAACGCTCATCTAACGAAGCTAATTTTAAAAGTTTCCGACAAGTCAATTTTTTTTGTAAGCATGGCAAAACGCTCGATTTCATTTAACGAAGTATCCGTAAGTCCATACACGTTAAACCGTGTATGTGTGTATGTACCGTGAAATAATCTTGACATTTTACAGTCACTTTTCTCGCGCCACGAACTTTGCATCATTAAGGTCCTCTCGAGACGATTCGACAGGGTAACCAACACGGCGAAAATTTCCGCGAATCCCTCTCGTCGATACCCAATGTTATAAATACAGAGTCGTCACATTCGGTAGGGCCTGTTAATGAATTCCTATCGCTAAACAGCCTGTTTGATGTCGATCCATTTCCTTCTCGGAACACTTGGATGTCAAATTCTCAGCTAACGAGAAAATGGAGGAATGGAGCGATGCCCACCTCTCCCTCTCTCTCGCTCCCTCTCTCTTCCGCCTCTCCAAAGCTCTCTTTCTCTCTCTCGTGCTCTCGAAAACCATCCGTTGTAACGAAAAGGCTATGAACATTATTCCGGGTAACATTCCGTGCTCGCATGGTTTAATGCGCGCAGCTCGGCGACTCTATTTAGGCTTCGCGCTCTCTCGTTTACTATGATTTTACGGCAGGTGGCGCTGGATGCAGCGGAGTGTGCTCTTTCTCGCGGAAAGGGAGCGTGCGCAAAAAAATAAAATGGCATTCCCGTATGAATGCGGCTCGAGCTCGCTCAGCACAATGCTGCCATCATTCAAACGAAAAGTATATGTGTGTGTGCGTGTGTGTATATGTGTGTGTGTGTGTGTGTGTGTGTGTATGATGGGAGAAGGGGGATACTATTATCTACCATTTTGCGGAAATAGTGTACAGTTTACAAATCGCGTGCAATTCGTTTTATTTCAAATTACACCCATTCCCCTATTATGGAGTTCCGCCAGAGTTACACATGTACACACATTAAATATATATAACTCGTTTATTTATTCCTATATAATATCTGTGAAGGTTACTTTCCTGAAAAATACCGCATATACAAAAATGATAAGTATACGGGGAAAAAGTAAGAAAGCTGCTCAATTCAAGGGTCTGGTTTGCCTGGTCCCTACTTTCCGATTATGTGCCTTTTTCCTAGAACTCCTTTGGAATTAACGACACCTTATCTACATTCGTAAACGCGTTCGATATTTTACAAGTCAACGTTTTTTCTTTCAGGAACAATATAGTGCCTTTCTGAGCTTTACGACGAGATAAAACATCCACATAACGTAACCGGCTGAGTACCCATGTGCATCATTTGCTTGGTACACACGAAAAAGAAGTTGTTGATGCTTATTGAGATTTTTTCAGAATTTAATAGCAAACAAAATATTCCAAATTTGTTGGAATTGGCCTTATTTTTTCGACGCGGTCATCTATTCGGAAGTAGGGGCAGAAATAGATTATAAACGTTCATGTCTCGTTGCCGACATTTAATGGTTCCATAAAAAAATCGATTTTTGTGTAGGTGGGGTAAATATAAATGGTCGTGTTAAAGGAAACTTGTCTTTCAAAAGAAGGAACTCGGTGGCCCGAGGACAAAAATAAAAAAAATTATACTCTTCACCGATTCTCCCGACATCAGTTTGTTTCCAGAGGAATCGCTCCGCAAAAATGCGCAGGTAACCAATTGAAAGGAATTTCGATGAGGGTATTGCTGTTTGATTGCGCCCCGGACGTGCCCCGCTCCCTTATGAGCCTTATTTTTCCCGAGCAAAGAGGAAGTCCACTCTCCTTTCTTATTTCGCCTTCTTCCGGCGCGCGCTTGCTGTTCAATTACCGGTGAATCGACCAGTTTTGTTATATTCGAAGAGAAGACAAAAGGATGAGTTTTTATTCGATGACATATGACAGTGAATCGTATTTAAGGCTCTTAAAGACAGCTTAGCAAAGAGGTAACAATTAATTTCCATTTTACAATGCACCTTTAATCATTTTAAGTTTTAAATACGATAAACATGTACAATAACCGGCAACCTTTTTGATTTTTCAGATTTCTGGAAAATATTTGTTTTTGTGTATAGCTTAACCATGAATTATCAAACGAAATTTATATGGAGTAAGGGTAACAAAATATAATGTGAATATGTAATTTAATGTTATTTGATATGCTTAGCAAAATTTATTTTTCTTCTCTAGTAATATAAACAAGCCAAGATTGCGTGATGGTTTATTCCTTGTTGATGTTGAACTGCTAGCGATTAGATTTTCGATAGTGGATTTTTGTTCTGCTTTAATTGCGTTTTTTTTAATATCCCGTATTTTTTATTTTTTAAATTATACCTAATATTCCTTTCAGCTATTGAATGTACGGTTCCAAAAAGCCGGTTTTGGACTTTGTATTGTGACAGATGAGACAAACAACTGTCGATACACGCACATTGACAGTTTGATTCTGTAGGAATACGCTCCCGGCAGTTTTTACGTATGATAAAACCCTGATGGTACACCGGGACATACGTATATAAAGAAATAAATTCTTAAAACTGCAGAAAATAATATCATCCACACGATGTTTCTAGCGTTATATTCCGATCATTTGATAATAATAAGCCGTTAAAGGTAAATGAATTTAAAAAATCCACAATTTTAAATATTGGTTAGAAAAGGCTTGTATTTTTATGATATCCGTGGAACAGTAAAGGAAAAAGGAAGACAGAATGTGATAAATGTTAAAAATTGTCAGGGATTCCAGCACCTCTTTTTAAATACTCAATTCTTTCGCATTCGCTGTCATGCCAATAACCCAACTTCACACCAGAAAAGGTAGGGTTATGGTAACGCTCGTGCAAGAATAAGCAACTTGCTTGACCTCGGATGCCTACCTACCTATTTGGCTGTTCAAAAGATGACCTGCTGGACCGTTTGAAGCTCGTCTTTCGCGCAAATGGAATTTCATGTTGAGCAAGCACATTTTATCGAATGTCTCGCAGATATTAATGCATATTTCTTGGAGTTATTTGAGATTTCTAATTTTGTTTCATGCACACGCGAATACACATTTCGTAGCATTCCATCATCCACTGTTTACACGCTACAAATGTAGAAGTAGTAACACGTAATAAATAAGATATATATATATATATATATATATATATATATATATATATATATATATACAGGGCTCCAGAAATACGCTTGCCCACTCGCCGCGGGCGAGTTAAAGGACAATGGCGATTAGATTTTTAACCCAACCCATCACGAAATTAATTATGTAAGAGTGGATTTTGTCAAGTGGCGAGTAGGTTTTATTGTATTTTTTGAGCCCTGTGTGCACACACACACACACACATATCATTATCACTACTGATAAATGTGACCAACAGCTTTATAAGACATATTAAAGTAGCTTTGTATGTACCTTTAAGAGAAAAATATCGATTTCTTTCAAAAAAATATATACTATATTCCATAAAACTCTATAATAGGGCATTGAATGCATTGTAAGGTAATTTGATTGCCGCCGACGATGCATAATAATAAATAGCTGTTTACAATCCCCTAGCCTTACTATCTTATTTCAATAACATTGCCACCCTTGAAAAATTTGCGAAAAATACAATAAACTATGTTAATGCCTCATAATGCGTGGTATAATTAAATGGGTGTGTTTATTTTTCCTGAGTTGCTGTTTGGGTTGGTGATCCAAACTCAAAAAGTTTATAGTTCGATCATATTAAATTAAAGACAACGCTAGCCTTGAGACATGCACGACTAGAAAAATCTTTCCTACGTTTCAAACGCATGATAAACTGGCATTTCATGGATGTTAGGGTTTATTTTTATCCGATCGTTATTTTCGTGGGAAACGTCATAGAATGACTAAAACGACAATAATACGGTTTCAAACTTTTAACGAAACTGAAGTTGGAAACTTCACGACCCGTGTACGAGTACGTACAACGGCAAACAGTTCACCGAAACGGATCATTTTCACTTTTTATCCTAAACTTTATATAGCCGATTCGAAAGGTACGGTACCGAAGCACCGTTTTCTATATCATCTTCCCCAAAAAATAAAATAAATCGAAAACTCTCTCCTCCCCCCTTCCCCTCTCGTCTCACCTACCTCCTAACTTATTTTACACCGAAACCTCTTAAAAGGACGGGTGGAGATATTAATTCACTCGCATAATCAGGCAAGCGAAAGAGAGAACACGCGCGCAAAAGGGAGGAAAGGTGGAAGAGTATTCGGAAGGTGGATGAAGGAATAGCTTCTGTGAGGGTTAAAGAGGGAGAGGGTGAGAGAGAGAGAGGAGATCGAGATGAGGAATAGTGAGAGTGAGGGAGGTTATGTGAGAGAGATAGAGAGAGTTACGAGAGAGAGAGAGGTTAAAGGGGGAGGTGTGTACAGGAATTGGTAAGGGAAGAATGTTCGGAAGGAGGGGGGTAAGGTTTAAAGTGGAGGGGTTAGCGGAGAGGAGGGGGGGGAGAGTGAGCGTTCACCGCGCATGCGCAGAGAGGGGTATCCCTTCAGAAGAGGGGGGAGGGGAAATAAGGGCAGAGAGGGGAGGGTTTAAGGAAAAGGGGGAAGGGGTTCCGTAAGGAAAGGGTAAGCAGCGGTGGAAAGGGTAACCCTCTCACGGTGTAGTTCGGTTAAAGGGGGGTGGGGGAGGGGGTAAATAGGGGGAGCCACCGGGAATGTGTTCTCCGTGGGAGGGGAGGCGCCTGTACCATCCAGAGGCGCCGCAGCCTGATCGTGCGTCGTCCGGCCAGTCTAGAGCCGTGGCTCGTCTCGGCGGCGTTTACAAACCCTCGGAAACCGTCCCCGCGTCTTTCGACCGCGAGTGCCCGGCAAATAACACGCTGCCGTGTGCCCTCTTAGTGTCTCTCTCTCTTTTCGTCTACTCTATATATCTCTCCCGTTTTATACGACGTTTGGGACGGAGTAATTGCAGTTGTTTTTTCGCTCAATACGGACGGTTTTGACGCCTTTTTGAAGGCCTGCCTGGGTGGTGAAATTTATTTATCCTTCGCAGTGACACTAGGAGATATTAAGGACCGGTTTACTTTATTGCCGGACGATAAGTGTATCTCTTTTCATACCTTCCTCTTTTACGCGAATGTTTCTTCCCCATTTTTATTTCCAAAGTTTTTGATTACCCCGCAGAAAACGGCGTAAATCCTAGTTTTATTTTTTTTCCTCCCCCCAACAAAATATTCCTCTTTCCGTGATTTCGAGCGTAGACATTATCCCATCTGACCCAACGGTTCGATTCGAAATAAATGAAACGCCTCCTGGATAATAGCAAACCGTGTTCCGTAAATTTTCTTGAGCGCGCATTAACCTTCTTCACGAAGTATTTCGTCGAGGAGTAGAGAAAGGTGTTGAAAAGTACGAACCCGTATCGTTCCCGCTGACGTCTTCGGCAACCGTGACGTGTTACTACTTCGCCTCTTCAGCTTACGTGTGCTCTTATGGTGTGTAATCCTTTGGTGTGAAGCCGCTTTACGTCCTCCTTAGAAGACTGCCGCATAATGTAAAAGGAATCTGTACGCTTTTTGATGCATATATATATATATGTATATATATCTCGTGTGTGTCTCTCTATTCTTTATTTTAACGTTCGCACCGTGACGCTTTTTTTTCAAGTCTCGCAACGTCGTTTTTCCATCGTCTTGTAACTACCCCGTCGCTTTTTCGCGTGTCCTAATGACGCCCACCGAGTCGGGAACTAGTCCTTCCGAGTGAGAGTGTTGTCCCGGAGGGAAAGAGGGGCTCTGTACTCTCCTTCTCCTCCCACCTTCAACGTCCTCTTCTGTTTTTACCGGGAAGGAGCAGCCATGGCCTCTACGCCGCAAGCCGCCGTCGACCCTACCTCCCGGCGAGGCCGCATGCACCGCGGGATGCCGGGTGGTGCCGCCGCTTGGATTTTCTTCGCCGGGGTCGTTATCGTCTTGGCCGCCACGACCGCTTCCGCAACCAAAGGTAAATGGGACAATTTTTACTAGTTGTGTCGGTCGGTTCGCGTTGCTCCGCTTCGCGTTCACGTATGATACTTCGTAACCATGGATGGTTGCTTTCTTCCGTCGAACGAAATTGACGGGTTAAATCTGCCGATCTTCGGTCGTGATAAAATGTGCCGTGAGCTTGAGCAAATTCAACTCGCGTGAAATGAGGCCGTCCGCTTCAACTCTTGCTGGAATCGGCACAGAAAGTTTCTATCTGTAGAGTAATGGGAGGAGGACATTGTTATTGGTTAAAAACCAGTAATATTGACCCGCGTGCCAGGGATTGTTGCCCGTAGTTGCGTAGTCGTGGTTAAAAACATAATCGAATGCCATGTCGTGTTTATTATAATTCTGCAATTTTTAACGGTGGAGAAAATCAACGTGTATAACATTGCAAAAAATCTCCAATTTAAATTGCGACAGTATAAATAGAATTTGAAATGGAATATTTCGAAATTGCTATTACCCCTGAAATGTTAGAATTTAACAGCTATTTTTAAGGCAGAGTATAGCTTTAATTACTTAACGAGACAGTCATAATTCTCTTTACGCATTTTTATGAAGAATAACGGAAAAGGATAAAAAATGAGACGTCTTTTCAAAGGTTTTTATTAATCCTTGCTTTATAGTGCGATTTGGTACGTAGCGTTGCCAAACAGTATAAGGGAACCTTATCCCCGAAAACGGTGCGCGGTCGCGATGAACCCGGTGATTCTTATTTTACTTCCGCGTTATTTCCGCATTTGTCTGCATTTACTTCCATTCAATACAAAATATCCCATCGCATACGTGCTAATCGTCTAAACAAGAGGCAACGTTTCCGTTAAAAAAAGGTCACGCTAACTTACGCACGTATTACATTTGATCATTTTTAAAAAATAACTAGTCGACGGGATGTGCTGTTGCCTTAAATGGAACACGAAAAAAGTGGTCGTGTTTTTTTTCCCTTTTAATCGGGAGGTGCCCCAGTGACATTTTTACCCCCCCCCCCCCCTCCCCGCACAAATTAACGGAGTGCTTTGAGAGAGACCTACGTCGACGTGAAGATCCCCTTTTTTGGCGCGTGCGAAGGGGATTTGGATACGGGAAGGGAATACGGAGCGAGAGGGTGTGTAAAGGGGTTGGGTTGAATTGGGTGGCATCCCCGATCTTCTCTGCGGTAGACTGGTGGCAATCGGTGGCATCCCGCTCGCACTGTTAATTAGGGACACGTACCCGCGGATTGGGAGAAGAGGTGAGGTGGTTGAGAGAAGAGGGAGAGAGCGAGGAGGGGGGTGGGGGAGGCCTAGGAGGGATGGCTTAGTTCGCTTTCAAGGTCCCCCTCACCATCGCCCGACCCTTTTCGTTATGCACCCGATCTCATTAGTCAAACATTGCCTGAAATATGCAAGCCCCGACCATTCCGAGAGGTACATACATGCTATCGCCGCCTCTCCTCCCTGTATATATCCCATGTTCCCTTACTTCGTCGTGCCCCTTACAGCTTCGAGTACCAAACACGCGTCATCTCGTGCCGGACCGACGCCTCTCTGTACCACGTGACGGAGTCGCGGGACCTTGTTGGTATGCGAGAGTGCATGTGTGCGCGGCGCGATGACTTTCCCCACACCCCTCCCTCGTCTTCGGGGATGCGCTCGGAGATGCAGAGGCGACGGCGTAAAAGCGTGAAGCGAGGCACGAAATGTATGGCGTAACGGGACGAGGCGAATTTAATTAGAATTAGGACGTGATGGTTTTTTTATTTAAAGATTTACCGTGTGTGAGAAACGTTTAAATCGGGTGCTTTTTTTTACGGATTTGCCGCAGTGATTTGGTTTTTTTTGTGAAGAAATATATCTCTGCTTTAAATACACGCTTCGTTCGGCGTCCGCAAATGGGGTGGGAAATGCTGAAGAAAAGCGGAAGCTACGGATTTTAAAGTTTATAATCTGATTTATTACTCTGATCACAGATGGCACAAATAGGAACTTTGGATAATACCATCATATAAAGAAGAGAAATAAATTTTTTATAACTTCAAGAGAAATTATAAATTAGTTATTCTGCACATCTTAGATCAGGGGCTCTTGAATGTGGCGAGCGCCAAGTTTTTTTTAAGAATACCAAGCGATATCCGCTATACTACTTCATCAAAGAAAAGGAATAATAAAATGAAGTCAACTTCAGACATAAAGCTAATGATCATTAATTTGTACAGAAAGAAAAAACGAAGAAATGTTATAGAAAACACGATTAAAAAGCTGAAGAACACTAGGTTGGAAAACCTTCTTACATATTGAATAAGAGGCGATAAGTGAACCTTTTTTATAAAACTGTAATTTATAACTATTATATTATGTCGGGATATCGAATTTAATTAATTTAATTGGTTAAGATAGAAAGGTGAAAATTCTTTGTAATAAGCAAATAATCATATTTTTTAAATATATACATCTCTTCCATTCTCTCTCTCTCTCTCCATCCCTCACCCTCCCTCCCTCTCTATCTCACCCACCCTCCCTCTCTATCTCACCCACCTCTCTCTCACCAACCTCTCTCTCACCCACCTCTCTCTCACCCACCTCTCTCTCACCCTCTCTCTCACCCTCTCTCCCTCTCTATCTCCCCCACACTCTCTCTCTCACCCCCCCCTCCCTCTCTATCTCCCCACCCTCCCTCCCTCTCTCACTCTCTTCCTCCCTTTCTCACTCCCTCACTCTCTTCCTCCCTTTCTCCCTCCCTCACTCTCTTCCTCCCTTTCTCCCTCCCTCCCTCTCTCTCCCTCCCTCTCTATCTCTCCCTCCCCAATTTCACTGCAGTTTCGCAATTACAAGTCCGTAACGCCATACAAAAAATAATATCTAAGGCACAGGGTTCTGATGGAATCCCTCTCATACTGATAAGAGAATTGATCCTAGTAATGCTACCATCATCATCATCATCATAGGTAGTCTGTCCGTTGACAGGTCCGTGATTATTCTAGGTTAAACTTGGTTCTTCATATACTCCTATTTTCCGCAGTTTTCTTCATGTCGTGATAGCTCTCTTTCCCTTTCAAGTCGTCTACTAGCTGAAACCTTTTCCTACCTCTTTCTCTTTTTCCATCCAGTTTTCCTTCTAGCACTTCTTTAATCATGCTCTCTCTCCTCAGGTAATGTCCAATCCAGTTCGCCTTCCTCTTTCTGATAGTCTGTATAATCGTTCGCTTCTCTCCTATTCTTCGTAGTACTTCCTCATTATTCACCCTATCTGTCCATTTTATCTTCAGCATTCTTCTCCATGTCCACATTTCGAAGCTACCATATATATTACGAATATGTACAATACTTCTCTTCAACAATGAAAGTTCCCCTCACGGTGGAAGCATTCTTTAGTGCGCCCTATCCCCAAGAAAACAAAATCACCCGATGTCAAAGATTTCCGACCGATTAGTTTCTTACCTATTCTATCCAAGTCTTTTGAAAGACTGGTACATGAGCAGATAATATCATTTCTTGAGTCTGAAGGTTTATTTGATCTCATGCAGTCAGGATTTCGTAAATCACATAGCACAACTATAGCCTTACTGAATGTGACGGACAACATTCGGCACTCCATGGACAAGAGGGAATTGACTCTTCTAGTCCTTCTTGACTTTACCAAAGCATTTGACTCTTCAGATAAAGATATACTGCCAGTTAAGCTGCGTTACTTAAGATTCTCACCGATGGTCATAAATTGGATCTCATCATATCTAACTGACAGATATCAGAAGGTAATATGTATCTGATAAGCATTCCTCTTCTTGGATTAAATTAGCCCGGGGTGTTCCACAAGGTTCAATTTTGGGCTCATTATTATTCTCCCTTTACATAAATGACTGTTCGCGCGTTCTTAAACACTGAAAATATCCCTTGTATGCCGACGATCTGCAAATTTATCTAAGCACCACCGCTCTTCACTTAGAGAAATCATTAGAGAAAGTCAACAATGACTTATCAATGCTCGCTGACTAGAGCAAAGATGATTTTCTAAGCCTCAACCCCGCAAAAATCTCGGACAGTATTAATAGACTATCCCAAAATCCTTGTTTCTATCTCCTCTAAAGAAGTTACGCCTCACTCGTTCTCTGGTACTTTCGTCCCATTCTGAAACTGTTAATGATCTTGGAATAACTATAAATGAAACTCTTACTTGGATTCAACACGTTATTGAAATTGTAAGAAAGTTTATTCCTCCCTTCACTCTCTTAAGCGTTTAAATAACAAAATTTCCTTTTCACTCAAAAAGGAACTAGTTAACGCTCTCATAATTCCGCATTTCGACTACGGTGATATAGTCTATCAAGATCTAACCCAAGAACTCTCTATAAAGCTTCAGAGACCGAAGAATGCCTGTGTTAGATAAATACACAATCTAAAAAAAATCATATCACATCTCGGAACCTCTACTTAAGCTGTCATGGCTGAACCCAGAATCTAAAAGGTGCCTGCACTTACTTTCCTTATTATTTCAAATTCGTAAAATTAACAAGCCTCCGTATCTCTCTTCGCAGTTCAATTGTATCAACGCAGTCCACAATCTACATACAAGAGGGAACCACAAACTTCTCCATTCCTCATCATAGAACCGAAATATATAATAAATAGTTCAGGGTAACGGCTTGCAGATTATGGAACGAACTTCCAGAATTCCTTATAAACTCATCATCTTTAAATTCATTTAAACGAGCCTATCATAAACACCTAATTTCGTTACAAAGGAATAACAATACTGAAAGAACGGCCTATTAATTCTCTGCTTTTCTCCCAAACCGTCCGAGAACACTGACACACGAGAAAGCACAGAAAAACTCGCACATACCAAAACGGATTGTTATTCCTACAGAAACTCGCCGCTAAGATGAAAGACTTTTTTCCTCTTGTGTGTGTGTGTGTGTGTATTTATTATTAACATATTTCTAGTTACTTCAAATGTTTATTCTTTCATTTAATATCACTTAATTTTATTAATCTTCATGTTTATTCTTCAGTACTTTAAAATATATTTTTTGATTATTATATTTTGAAACTTGTACGTAATATTGTAATTCCACAATTATTCTTTAATGTATGTAGGGTTTTCGCAGGTTTTTTCCACGCCCTTCCCTTCGAGGGTGTTTTCCTGCGTGGTTTTTACTAGGTTGGTCCTGTCTGGTCATCCTTGGTTTTTAACTTAGTCTTTTTTTTAGAAGTTTCCGAATCTGTAATTGGATCCCTTAATTGTGGTTTTTTTTGTTTAGTTTCTGGTTTTCGTTTTCGGCCAATGTGTTTGTATGTTTATCTGCTATTATTTATTTATTCTCATTTGTAATTACTAACGTAGGGTTAAATGTAAGAAGGGAATATATAGTCTCAATTTCGCCCTCAATAAAGTCGTTTGTCTGTCTGTCAATCCCTGTTCTTCTCTCCCTCCCTCTCTATCTCTCCCTCCCACTCTATCTCCCCCACCCTCCCTTCCACTCTCCCTCCCTCAATATCTCTACCTCCCTCCCTTTATCTCTCTCCCTCTCTATTTTTCTCCCTCCCCCTCTATCTCACTCCCTCATTCTTCCTCTCTTCCTCCCCCTCTACCTCTCTCCATCCCTCTCTATCTCTCTCCCTCTCCCTTACTCTCTACCCCCTTCTCTCTCCCTCCCCCCTCTCACTCCCTCCACCCCCTCTCTCTCCCTCCACCTCCCTCTCTCTCCCTCCATCTCTCCCTCTCTTCCACTCTCTCTCCCTCACTTTCTGGTCTGGTCTGGTCATCCTAGGTTTTTACCTTACAATTAGTCTATTTTTTAGAAGTTCCCGAATCTGTAATTGGATCTCTTGTGTTTTTTTGTTTAGTTTTAGGATTTTGTCTGTCTATCCCTGTCCTTCTCTCTCTCCCTCTCTATCACTCCCTCCCTCTATCTCTCCCTCCCTCTCTATCTCGCCCTCCCTCTCTATCTCTCCCTCCCTCCCTATCTCTCCCTCCCTCTCTATCTCTCCCTCCCTCCCTCAATATCTCTCCTTTTCTCTATCTCTCCATCCCTGTCTTTCTCTCCCTTCCTCTCTGTCTCTCCCTCCATGTCTTTCTATCCCTCCCTCCCTTTCTATCACTCCCTCTATAACCCTCTCCCTCCTCTCTAACTCCCTCCCTCCTCTCTAACTCTCACCCTCCCTCTCTATTTCTCTTCCTCCTCTCTCTCCCTCACTCTACCTCCCTCCCTCCCCCTCTATGTCTCTCCGTCCCTCTCTCTCTCCCTCCCTACCCCTCCCTACCTCTTCCTCCCTACCCTCTCTCCTTCCCTACCTCTCTCCCTCCCTACCCTCCCTCCCTACCTCTCTCCCTCCCTACCTCTCTCCCTCACTACCTCTCTCCCTCACTACCTCTCTCCCTCCCTACCCCTCTCTCCCTCCCTTCCCCTCTCTCCCTCCCTATCCTCTCTCCCTCCCTACCCCGCTCTCTTCCTACCCCTCTCTCTTCCTCCAGCTCACTCTCTCTCCCCCTCTCCCTTCCTCCACCACCCTATCTCTCCCCCTCTACCTCCCCCTCTCTGCCTCTCTCTCTCCCTCCCTCACTCGCACACTCCCTCCCTCTCGCACCCTCCATCTCGCACCCTCCCTCTCGCACCCTCCCTCCCTCTCGCACCCTCCCTCCCTCTCGCACCCTCCCTCCCTCTCGCACCCTTCCTCCCTCTTATACCCTCCGTCCCTCTTTATCACTCACTCCCTCTCTATCTTTCCCTCCCTCTCTATCACTCCTTCCTCCTCGATATCTCCCTCCCCCTCTCTCTCCCCCTCTCTATTTCTCCCTCCCTCTCTCTTTCTCCCTCCCTCTCTTTCTCCCTCCCTCTCTCTTTCTCCCTCCCTCTCTTTCTCCCTCTCTCTTCCCCCTCCCTCTCTTTCTCTCTCCCTTTATATCTCTCCCTCCCTTTCTATCTCCCTTCCTCTCTGTCGCTCTCCCTTTCTCCCTCCCTCTACCTCCATCCCTCTCTCCCTCCCTCTCTACCTCCCTACCTCTTTCCCTTGCTACCTCCGTACCTTTCTCCGCTCTCCCTCTCTACCTCCCTACCTACTTTCCTATCTACCTCCCTCCCTGCCTACCTCCCTCTCTACCTCTCCCTTCTCCCTCTCTTCCTTCTCCCTAGTCTCAATTTCGCCTCCCTACCCTCTCTCTCTCCCCCCTTCTCTCCCTCTCCTCTCTACCTCTCTCTCTCCTCTCTACCTTCCGCTCCCTCTCTACCTTCCGCTCCCCCTCCCTCCCTACCTCTGTCTCTCTCCCTCTCTTTTTCTCCCTGCCTTTATAGCTCTCTCTTCCACTCTCTATACTTCCCTCTCTACTTCTCTCTCCCTAACTCTCTCCCTCCCTCTCTTCAATGTTCATTTTTGTTTAATAGTATTATTCACACTAATTTCAATATGAGTATATTTGTATAGTATATAAAAGTCGAATATTTTGTAGAGAATTTCTTTTGTCAAAAAAATTATTCTCTTGTTTTCTATTTAATCCAATTGAATGCATGTAATTTAAAGAAATCAGAAACTACCCGATTGCCATGGCAAATGAGGATTTTAATCTTAATAAACGTAAAACTGTCTTATTCAAAATACATTTGTGGACCAATTCTCCATTTATTTAACAATCGGCGGGAGAAGTTTTTATCTTTCGTCAGGAGATTGTTGGGTAATTTCCCGAATATTTACAATGAATAAAGTGATTCTAAAATTCAAATAAAATACACTATACCCAGATTTTCAATATTCATAAATAATATGGGAAGCCTACCTTGTGAAAACGAAAAAAATGCTTTATGAATATAGAAATTTTTAGCTTTTTAAGCATTTCACATACTCCAAATTCACAAACTTCTTTTGTATTTTTAAAACTAATAGACTTTAAAGAAACTCCATCCATAAATATAAATCTTTAGTTACCTTAATTCCTTACCTAAAACGATGAATTTTGAGAAATACTTTAATTGTAAAATTGTCAACTGAAAATTTTAGTAAAAGTATTTTCTATAATAAAAGCCGTCGTCCGTTGGTTGGTTGGTTGGTTGGTCACGCTATGCAAACGCTAATAACTCGAGAAATAATAATGATAGAAACTCGAAATTTGGGATGCTTGACTAACACTTCTTCAGAGAATGACACATTTAAATCGCGAAAAAATTCCTTGGTTCGTCTCCAAGTGAGGCATTTCCATTTCCCATTACTTAACATGTAAAACGCGATTTTTCGACCTGCAGGCTTTTATTCATTTGGAAATTAAAATTAGAAGAAATTAACAGACGACCTTCGGATTTGAACCATTTTGAAGAAAAATTTATAGTTTCTTATTCCGTTCGTCTTTTTTCGCCCAAAGTTCGAAATATTCCATGTTAAACGTTTAATTTGCATATTTTGTGGAAATCGCGCAATTTTAACGTGATGTTGCTATGTCGACCATTATCATTGTTAGCTTCAATACGAGAGAGAGAGAGAGAGAGAGAGAGAGGAAGGAAGGGGAGAGATTGGCGTGTTTTGTGGAAAATAAGTATATTACCGTAAACATAAAAAATTTTAAGTATCAACAGTGTCATTTTAGAAAAATTGGAAATAAAAAGCATTCTTAAATTAAATTCTTTCTAAACCATATTTGCTTACGAATGTATATTGTTATTCCTCGAATTAATTTCGTAACAGTGGCCGAAGTTTGGAAACGAATATAAATTAAAATTCAATTAAAATTAAAAGGGCATTTAAAACTGTTAACAGGCAATTTTCGAAGAAATAACAGTGGATCTTTTAATGAATTGATTTGTTTTTATAAATGGAATTTTGGTGCTTATTTAATACAGAGTAAGTTCTAAGGCTTATAATCCATTTAAATCTAATAACAGTGGCTATTATAGTTTAAAGAAAGAACTTTATTTATTCACTTTACAGAATGAATTAATTTTAGGCTAGCATTGCCTATTATAAAAGGAGTTACATTGGAATTTACAGTATGTAAAGTGGAAGTTGTACTGAATTGACTCAAGTATTTTGGGTACTTTCCTGTTAACGGCAATACCTCAAAAAATAAACACGTATTGTTGTGATATGTTACGACGTATTTGTTTGTTAACAATGCGTAACAACGGGGGAATTACTTAAAAATCACACTTTTTTGAAACTTATTTATTAATAAAAGCAACATAATTACTAATACAATCTAAATGTATGTTACTAGGGGGCCAATATGTCTTTATGGCATTTAAAATAGCTGGAAATATGTCGATTTCTTTGTTATGTTGTCGCCACATGAATACTTCTGCAGGCAGGCTTTCGCGTTGCATTTCCAAAATATTCTGTCGCAGAAGTAAAGTTTCATAATATGATCCTTCTTGCACATTCGCCCTTTAGATAAAATACCATGGTCTTGAAGCAAAGATACAGCTTCTTTTTCACTCCTCGGCAAGCTCCACAAATTCATCAACAAGGGATCAACGTAAATATCTTAACGAGATTTGTTAAGCATTGTTAACAAACAAAATATCACAACAATACGTGTTTATTTTTTGAGGTATTCCCGTTAACAGGAAAGTACCATTTCAAAGCAAAAATAAATTTAAAACTATTGAAAGTTGTTGTTTCGGAAACTGAGAAGTCCAGAGTGGTGAGCGGACGCTAAACGATATTAAGGTACATTTTATTCCAAAATCTATTTAAAGTATTATCAGAGGCAACTGAAGATTGAACAAATATTTTTGTTACCGGAATTCTGCTTATTTCATGAAATTGAAATGCTAATGCATTAATCCATTAAAATCTGTTAAGTTTAGTTGAAAGAAATATATGTACATGGTACTTTTATTCACTTTTCAGAATGAATGAATTCTAGGTTAACATTGCATATTATAAAAGGATTTTCTTTGGAATAAGAAGTTTGTTATGTGGTTATTTTAACTGAATTGAATCAAGTTCTCTTCTAATTGTGTTTGAAATCCATTTAAAACTGGTGAAAGTGGTTGTTTCGGAAAATGAGAAGACAAGAGTGCTGAGCAGACGATAAACGATATTGAGGTACATTATATTCCAAAATCTATTTAAAGTAATATCAGAGGCAATTGAAGATTGAACAAATTTTTTGGAACCGGAATTCTGCTTATTTAATGAAATTGAAATCCTAATGCTATAATCAATTTAAAACTAATAACAATGGCTATTTTAGTAGAAAGAAAGGTACTATTTTATTCACAAGGAATTTCTGTGAGATTTTAGTTAATTAATTAAAACAGACTTATAATATAGAAATATTCGATGGTTAAAACAGTGCACAATTTTATTCTTGCGATTTTTACATGTTGCATTGACGAAAATTTAGATTCATTAAACCCGTGGAAATTCAACGGGCACTTATGCTAGTTTACTGTATCGGCCAACGGCGTTTACCTAATCACTCACAATTTCAGCCAATCCTTGCACAACATAATAGTAGCGGACTGCTGACGAATATTTCTATGCTTTGCCCTCGCCTCTATTAAGCGGATCGTGATTTACGGATCTTACGCAGTGAACAACTACTCTTTTGTAGCTTATTTCCTATGAATTCTGAGATAATTACTTTTCGTTAAATCAAATTGAAAACTTTTAATTATAGATTTAAATTTTGTCCTCGTCAATACATAAAAACGAAATACCGGTTTTGTTCCATTCAAATCCACCGTTGCATCTCTACCATATGTAACTTTTGATAAAGGATAAAAGTTATGCAGATGAAGGTACCAAAGACGATTCTTCCTAGAAGAGGATCGTCACATTATTATCGGGCATATAACTACAGATTTGATCGGCAAATTAAAATCTAGAGTTTTAACGAACTCTTTCGTGTAGGTTCATATACAATGCAAGTGGCGGCGGATGAATTTGTAATCGATAGAAATTTTTTAAAAATATTTGAGGAAATATGCCGTAGAAAACGTGGATGATGAAATAATTCTATAGAGCAGTGTTTCCCAACCTGGGTGCCGTGAAGTGTTCTGAAGGGTGCCGCAAAAAAAATTGTTTTCCCATTTCTAGCCTCATTTTGCATCGTCGGCTTTCAAAAATGCAAACCAGAGTTAAGTCGACCTTCATTTCATCGCAAAGGCACTTCAAAATGAAGGGAGATATGGAGGTTAGGGTTAGAGGTTCAAATTCACCACGATTATTATTGACGGTGGATGGGAGGGGTGCCGCCAAATTCTGAAGTCACTTAAGGGTGCGGCGACTCTAAAAAGGTTGGGAAACACTGCAGTCTAGAGTATCGCATGCGATAGATGAGGTTTTTGCAGATAGTATTTGGATTCATCTTTGATGTTTTACATAATTATTCTTCTCATTTTTTTGTTTACTTCAAGCGTATTTCCAATTATTTTACAATACTTTAGAACTAAAAATCAACTTGAATATATCCTGAGAAATGTATGTCAAATGTTTTATGAATGAATGATATTGAAATTTCAAAAAGTTACGAAAATCTTTCTTCTTCTTCAGTGGTTTTGCTATTGTAATTACAGCCTTAAAAGTAGCATGACCTTGAATATTAGTAATACAGCCATCTCATGCGTAAAATGTTTAAATTAAGTTTAATTGGAAAATTCCGTTTTTAGACTTTCACCAACAAATTTGTATAAAATATATTGAGTCTTCCGTTCTGTGGCGTTTACTTCCAGAAACAAAATTTTTGCAAGGTCGAGTGAAATTTCTGCAGTTTTAATCTTTTTACCCTAATGTAAATTCGAAACTAATTATGGACAACTCTGGCACCCAACATCGGACATACTTGTAATAGCTTCAGGCACTACGGCTAGAGGAATCGCTAATTAAATTTCAAATGACCATACTGCTGGGAGCGATAATTTTCCCATCACTCATTAAAAAAATACCCTCTATGTATGGCGTATGGCACGAAGGTCGTCACATTTATTCCAGGATTAGAAAGTCCCGAAACGGATCAATGGATCCTCAAACCCCCCCTCCCCTCCCCCCCCCCCTCCCTCACGCACTCGAGACCTCTGCACGGGAAAGAAGGTTCTCGGGGGAGACGCCCAGTGTACTCGATTGAAAGTAACGGGGGCCAGAGAGAGTTGGTCGGACCAGAGTGGAGCGGGAAAGAAGGGAATCGGGAAGGACCGTCCTTGAGGGGATAAGAGTAAAGGCCACGACCCCGTGGATATGCCATTCTATTCAAGGATTTGTCCCTTCTCGTCGACCCAACCCCGCACACACCTACCTGCTTCCAACACCCCTACAAGTTCCATTGTGTGCAATTTTGCCGCGCATACGTTTTGTACGGGTAGGTAGGTGGAAGTCTCACCCTCCCTCCTCCGCCACGAGAATGGAGGGAGGCAGAGAAATACTTGAGTAGAAGAAAGAGCGGGGAGGGAGAAAAAGGAGGAGGGCAAGAACGAATGGTTGTGAAGGGAACAAGATGGGATGAGGTTTTCGGACGTTCTAAGAGGCTTGTAGCTGGCAGGGTCCTGAAGAGATCATAAGGAGGCTAGGACGAGGAATTTCCACAATTCCATATTCCTACCAGATGTATATTCCCTCCTCGCATCTGGTTTACGAGAGAAGAGATAGGGTGAGAGGGGGGAGGGGGGAGGGGAGCAAGAGTGGAAGGGGGAGGGGAGGTAGGATAATGAATAATGCGGCCGTTGTTGGTAACGCCTACTTAAGAGCCCCGGCTTTGTCCCCGTTTTGGTGGGATGGGTACAAGGATAGGACAGCGGAGATACACCAATCCTTCACTCATGGCGGTGGCGTGATTGTCTTGGGGGGTTGAAAAATGTATACTGGGAAAATTTCCCGAGGAAATGCTGTGTTACGCGAAATAAATGAACTAGGTTTCATCCACTTGTTATTATTATTTTAGTTTGTTTTTTATTCTAAAAGCGCCGGAAGCGTTGAAATTTTTTTTAAATGAACGGGTTATTATGTTGCTAGGGCTATTATTCGTTGAAAAAATGCGGATGAAAGTCTTCTTCTTTTAAATGGGATCGAACATTCGCAGTTTTTTTTTTTTTTTAGAGTTTTTGCGGACAAGGGCTAATTAGAACGTACGTAAAAATTATCAAGGTTTACCACGATTTGACATTTCTCGGCTGATTGTTCTCGTTTCGCTTTAGTTTCATTCACGAAATGTTAGAAATTTGAAAACAACATCCGATATGATATTTTTCTCCTTAAAGCTTCGTTGGTTTTTTGTTATATTCGTTTATTAAATGTTACCATATATATTAAAAAATCGTCGACGCGCATATTTTCAAATACCATGTTTTCTACTCGACTTCTTGCGCATTCACGCATTCAGATTAAAAAATTCGCTTCATATAAATGCCACTGATACCCGGAATTCAGCCTCCAGCGATTCCAACGACGAGGGAGAATCTCGTTTTTTATGCTACTATTCTCATTTTACCAAAATTCAGTCTTTAAATCGTTGCACGCTCGAAAAAAATTGCACTTTTTCGCATAAGAAAAATTTAATCGAAGGTACTTTTTTAAAAACCATTATAAATGGCATTGAATGACGCCTGTTCAAAAATTCTTTAACGTTGACAAATACCTTTAAATAAACACTAGCATTAAAAATTTCCGTGATAATTTGAACCATTTAATCAATCATCAACCCTCTTGGGGCTGGCTAACAAGAAATTTGAGTACGAATAATGCCTATGAATAATGGCATGAGACTAAAGCGCCGTTTTAAACCAACCGAAGGAAAAACAGTTGAAGATAGCATGCTCATTTGTGAGACTGAAAAAAAAGAGGCCCTCGCACTTGCACATACACGCACTCGCGCACACACATACACATGCGCACACCCACGTGGGAGAGACGGCACACAAGGAAAAGGGAAACCCTTCTTAAATAAATAAAAAAGGGGCGTTGTTTTTGGAGGAAGGAAGGAAGGAGAGACGGGAAAAAATGAGAGGAAAGGGATGACTGAAGAAAATAAAAAAGGATGAGAAAAGGGAACTTGAGACTGTATGGAGAGTGCGTCAGGGAGAGAGGAAGGATAGGATGAGTTGGGATGCGAACGGAGAGAGAGAGAGAGGGATGGGGGAGGATTGCAGATGGCAAGGGAAATCGAGACGAAATCGCATTGTGTGATGTGAAAAGGAGAAAGGGAAGATGAGTAGGTAAAAAAAGGTGGGGAAAGGACGAGGGTGAGAGTGGGAAGGAGAAGAAGGTAAGAGGAGACCTAAAGCAAAAAAGGAAGAGAGGAGAAAAGCATAATGTTGTCCGGCGTCTTCAGCTGCCTTTTCGAAGTGAGCGATCAGTTTCCGAGCTCTTGAATTCACCGCCGCCCGCCTTACTCCGGAGCTAACATATTGAAAAGCCTGTTGGCGAAAGGGAATGTATGCGTGTGTTTTTTATGTGTTTGTATATGTATTTGTGTGTGTATAAAATCTTGGTTGAATATGTGCGGCTGGTTGTTTTGGTGCGTATGCATGGTGTGCGTACACGCAAGAGATGTTGCATTGCCTCTTTCCTTGCCCCCGCATCTTCACTGGGTTACGCAATCTTTTTTTCCCCATGTTCTTCTCCATCCTTCATCTTATTCTTGTCCCTTTGACATTGGAATCTAGAGGATACGCCCTATAGTCGCTACGTCTTCCGACTCTAGTCGTTTTCTTTCCTCACCACCTTCTCTTTTCTCAACCGATCGTTCGATAGGACTATTTGAATGGTCTCTTTCGCGTGGATTCCTTACACGGAAGCATGGATTCTTAAGAGTTCGGTTGTAGCCTTTATTTTTTTATTGAGAGTATTAAACGTAGAGGTCATTGACGTTGGGGAAACAATGGTTATCGATGTATTCCTGTATTTTTATTGCATAAATGTTTAGTCCGAGATTCTCATATCGCGAGTGGTTTGCTGGTTTTCTCATGAAAAAGTATTCAAATTAAAAATGAGTGGAAAGGAAGAATGATTAAATGATACATTTTATTTTACTTGTTTGACATTGATTACCGCATATCCAATGGTACAAAAAAGTCCGCAAAACCTAGATAGGTGATTTCAAAAACATCCGATGATAATTTGATATATTTACTTATAAATTTGAGTACCGTCCAATTAAATAATAGTAAATTCTGGTTACATTTATGTCATAAATCATAATCAAAATTTGAAAAACAACTCGAGATTAGATATGGCAGAGTATACAAAGTCAACTTTGGTGTGTGTGTGTATGTATATATTGCGCGGTTTAAGAGTACTGCAACAACGGATAGTTAAAAAATAGCGAATGAATGGTAGACTGGACGCCAATACGTGATCATGATTATTCCATTCCTAATAAAATGTTTGGGAAAACCAAATGCGCATTTCAGTTAAAAAAAAGCGCTTTAAAAATTAAGAATCGTTGAATTGTCACCGAGAACAGCTTCTTTGTTGGTTAGATGAGCGTAAGTATACTCAGCCATTTCATGGAACAATAGATGCCTAGTATTTCTAAATGATAATTGGACTGTCAAGAATGGCATAAAACTCAAAATTTTAAATGGGATAAAAACTATGTGTATTTTATTTACAGTGATAATATATAGATGTAATCAAATTTTAAGTTTGTTAACATTAAAAAAGTCCAGTTGAGGGTGAGTTTCTCTTGATCCAAATAACTCGTCGGTTTTAGCTTCATGTAATTTGATATGATAAAGCCATAAATTCTCAAAGGTCATGGTATGCATCAGTGAGATCCAGATTTAATCACGTAATTGAAAACTGAAATTTAATTCTCGTAGTTGCAGATATAAATGTTTTTCAGGTAACTTTATTATTTTAATGTTATTGAGTCTTTTCGAAATGAACTTTTTTTCAATCACTGATAGATTTTGTTATTTGTCGTAAAGGCAAAGGCAGTAAATTCGAAAATGTCAAGTTGAAACTTATAGCTTCACTTAGTTTTTTCTAAAATCGTTCACGGACATGAGTCGTATTTTGTTGGATTTGCTTCCATCCAAAATTTTACACCATTCTAGCTAATGAAATTAAAACGTGGAGCTATATCTTTAATTTCACAACTGCGCTAGAAAAAATGCACTATCGTCTAAAAATTATATTCTTTTTTATGATAAAGAATTCTGTTAGACAAAAAGAAACTTGTTTTACTTCTTAAAACAGATCTTTCTAAACTAAGCCCTCTAACTCTCTCTCTAATTAGCATAAAAATATTCTAGACAGTTGTAATATTGATATAACACTCATATGCTTATTTGCAGCAGCCTTCTTTTATTGAAATTTTAGTGGTCATAATCAATAAACAGAAAGATGTTATTCTTAACAATCGAATCACCGCTTTTGTGTTCTTTACATAAAAGGGCTAGAAGTAGTTCTTTTATCATTTTAATTTCCGAGGCTCATCAGAGCAAAGCCAAAAAGAAAATTTTATTTTTCGGGTCATAAAAGTTGCGTCGTTAACTCCAATACCTAATGTATAAGAATCGCAATTCCGAATTTTTCGTAAATTTAAAAAAATCGAGGAAATAAAAAAATTGATGCTAGAGAGAGGGTACGATGGAAAAATTAAATGAATTCGTCGGAACGTGCTCGCTAAGACACTCAAAAGCATCCAGTTGGCCGAAAAGCTGTCACACATTCCACTTCTCGAATCGATGTGCCGAAAAAAATCTGGATTCTAGGACTCTGATCACCTGGCGTTTTCCAAAATTCCTCAAAAAAATCGCTCTCCAATTTTCTTGGTATAATTTCCTCCCTCCATCATCTCCCGCATCCATTCCATAACCATAACCTCGCTCTCTCTTCCTCCCTCCCCCTCCCTCTTTCCCACGCCTCCAAAATTCTTTTCTCCGCCTTCCTCCCCCAATCTCATTCTCTCAGGTCACGTATTTTTACTCAATCCATTCTACTCCTCCCATCCTCTCTCTCTCTCTCTCTGCATCTCCCGCGCTCTTTCTCTCTCTCTCTCTCTTTCTCTCTGTCTCTCTCTCTCGCCACCTCACCCATCACACCCAACATTTTTATTCTTTTTTTTCTGATGGAATCCTCTTTCATTTTCCTTCCTTTCACCTCCCCCCCCCTTTTCCCATCAACCATCCCCACCTCCCCCCCTCGACTGCCGCACTATTTGACTCATCTCGAGGCTCCCAACTCGTTCGAAAAAAACCCTCCCCCCCGTCCCTCCCTCCCTCCCTCCTTTCTTTCACCGTACCCACCTCTTCATTAAAAGTCTCGCCTCTTCTTTTTATTTTCAAACCCTCCATCGTGTCATCATCCTTCTTTTATTTTCTCTTCCACCATTTGTTATTGGGATTCTCGTATTCCTCTTCTTTCCTTCCGTCCTTCCCTTAGAGACTCTCTATTTTTCTTCCGACGCTCTTTCATTTCCGAGTAAAGGTCTTCCCGTGTCTTTATGCGTCCTAGCACGCGAGGTATTTTTTTTTTTCGGGGGAAGCTGTGCGTCTCTTAAGATCCCCGGTTTTTATTCGATTTTTGTTACTTTCGACCTCTTTCTCCCCCTTCTCCTCCTCCACTCTTTTCTCCGCCGCCGCCTCCTTGCTTTCCGCTGGAGGAGGAATCATTTATTTTTCTTCGAAATCTGTCGCCTCGCAACCCCTCTCCCTCCTCTCCCTATCTCTTTTCCTCTCGCGAATCGGGTTTCTTCCTTCCATTTCCGCATTTACCTCATTTGACTGTCTTGGAAAGGGAACGATTTCCTTTTTTTTTATACTTCAAAAAGGAAATGCGTGTTTTATTTAAAAAAGAAAAAGTGCCCGTTTTGTTGGAAAATCTGTCAAAATCGACAAGTAAAATAACGTCGTGACAGCTTTCTAGGAGGGGAAAACGGGATGAAAACGAAAAGGGGGAGCGTTTATGCCGTGTTCCAATCCACTTTCACTTGCAAAACGTTTCCTGCCTTCTTAGAAAAATATAGTTTTTTCACGGTATTATGAAATTAAACAGCGAATGGCCCTTCAGCTATAAAAGGTCGATAAAAGCAGTTTTTAAAAATCGACCATCGATGAATTACCATCAAGGGCTTAATTCGTCCCTGAAATTTGGATCTGATTTGCTCGTCCGTTTGATTAATTCAGGAATTGCTTTGATCTATTCCATTTCGTGCCACAAGTTTTGCCAGGATATATAATTAATTTTCGATCGGTGAAAGATGGTTTTAAAATGTGATTAATAACTTTAGCGGCGTAAAAATAAATCTCTTCTTTATTTATCAGCAAACTGTGACAGCGGATCTCGATTTTAAATGTTTACAAAATACGCTTTCTCCACCGTCGGAACACCGATGTTCGAATGCGATTTATCAGAAAAAATTCCTTCGCAAATCCAGCAGCAGAGGGGGTAGAAATATCTTTAAAGGTTTTTTCCATTTCATTGGCCAACCGGTCGTTCAAGCGTGCAGATACTTTTCCCCCTCAATTAATTATCTGAATTCTCGAATTCTATTCATTTGCGAACGTGCGTCGGAAATTCCGCCTTCCTTCCTTTCCTTTCAATTTTTCGTATTTTTATGCCTCCGATCGCATCTACAACCACCTCTTCCACTCCGCCACGCCACTTTCTGCATACTTTTCCTCCACTGATTCCCAGCAATAATTAAAACTCAGTTAATCTGCTTATGTCCTCGCTTTGGTTAGCAACTTCCGGGTGACGACGCAACTTCCACCGCATTCGCCGCGGAGTTCCCTTTCGTCATGAGCAGAGTCCCCTCTCAAAAGCGTTTCCCCTTCTCTTCTTTGTAAGCGTCCTCGACCCACAACCTGCCTTTTTTTTTTAACCATTCCTCGCAGTATATACTTTTTTAAATGCCCTCTCCGGCATTTTCATCGCCATCGCATCAGTTCCATGCTTACCTACTTGTGTACGCCTTAACACCCCAAACAAAACGCCATTTCACCGCCCACGCCACCAGTCCCGACCTCTTCTTCCCACCCCCTCTTTACGGGTGTATAAAAAACATCCTCCCTACTTTTGCCCTTCATTATTCATGTCCTGTCTTCTTCCTTCATTTTCCCCCCCTCCTCCGAGTCCGCGCCCCGGTCCTCAGTCACCGCCCTTCCCCATCTCCCTTCTCCTCCGCTTTCCGCAGCCGCCCTTCACACCTTCATTACCCGGCGGAGCCCTTCACTGCAACGTCTTTTTTAAGAGAGATTTTGCGCCCTTCTAACTAACCTGAACATCCTTCCTCAAAAGCATTTTACCCTCCCTCTCTGCTCCTTCAACCTGGCCTTATTTCTACGCGGCCTGCCTTGGATCCTCTTACTCGTGGGCTCCCCTTTCTACTCCCAAACTCTTTTTCTTCAAACTTCTCGCTAACTCCTCTTTCTTTTCCTTTTCCCTCTTTCTTTCTCTCTCACTCACTCCCATATTTCCTTTTTTTTATATGCCAGGTCTTCTTTCTTGCTCATCTCCCTGTATCTGTTTTGAAGGATCTTTTTCTCTCCCGCGGCAAAAAATACATTCGCGAATGTCTTCCTTTCTCTTTCTCCTACACCCTCCATTCCTTTCTCTCATTCCCTCAATCCTCTCTTATTTCATACCCTCTCTCTTAAGTTTATGCCTCCATCCTCTCTCTCTCCCTCTCCACCCGCACTCGTCTCGCTTACTCTTCTCCCGACTCTTTGCAGACTCATCACGGTGAAATGACACTGACATCTATCTTTATATTTCCTCTCTTTTATCTTATTTCACCATCTCCGCGTCCTAACGCGTCTATACTCTCCGCCTTTATTTCTTCCTCACCTCCGTCCTGTATTACGTCCGAAGAGTTTCTTTTGTTTATCATTATTAAGATAGCTGCATTACTTGGAATATGTAATTTACCCAGCAGCTGCCACGCAGTCTTCATTTTCTCTCTTCCTTCCGCGCTTTTCTCTCTCCTCGCATTAAGGTAGAAAGGAGCGTACAACGATGACGTCGGATTTTTTTCATTTCGTCATTTTCCAAATGAATGGATCTGTAAGGGTGACGGCTTTGTAATTCTAGGCATCCCACACGATGGCGTGAACTGTGTTTTGAACTACACGCGATCCTCGTTAGTTAAAAATCGGTTTTTGTGCATAGTTCTCCGACTAATGTTTGTTTTAAAGGGAATATCGTTTGGTTGCTTGGAGTTTATGAATGTTCCTCTAAAGCTCGGTATTTTTTTCTTCGCTTGGCTTGAATTTTTTTTCGGTCCATTCATTGGGGGAATTTTGACGTTACAATCGGCAATGACACTCCTTTTTGGAATTCATTTCCGTCAGTTTTCATTCAGAAAAATTAATACGGAAATATTTCAGCAGAAAAGGTATAATACCACCTCACGCCCAAAACGGTGAAAATATATCGAAAATCTGATGTCTGAAAATAAAGGATTTCACGTGGATTAATCAATTGACTTTTCTCTTTTCGTCGAAAGAAAAATCTTTCAATTAAGTCAAATTGTAGAGATGATAGTTTAATAAATTTTGGAATTTTATCCAGGAAACGATTAGACACGCCTTCTTAAGTATATCAATTTCTAGCTATGATTTGACATTATTTATCCATTTTTTTATTTCCATCCTCGTTCCTTTAGTTTTTTGTTTTTGCATTTTCCTTGTACTGGAAAATAAACGGATACTTTTATGGAGAAAATGGAGGCAAAATTAGTCTTAAGGAGAATAGGCATAGGAGCATGAATAAATATGACATGTTTGATAGCTGCAGGTTGATACAAATCGGCGCGTTATTATTTTTATGCGGATGAGAAAAAAAGGGAGCACTTCATTCGAGATCACTATGTTGGTAGGTGATGTATAAGAGAAGGAATTCAGACAATCTGGGGTATGGCGAGGATTTTCGGGGAAAGAAAAAGTGAGTCTGGATGGAATCCGCAATAGAACTAGAGGTTAATATAGGCTAGAAAAGAAAAAAAAAAGAGAAATAAAAGTAGGTTGCTTAGGTGTTGAAATCGGCGGCATACCAGGATAAGTCATAAAGGATCAAGGCGGGGGAGGGGCGATAGAATGATAGGAATTATGGGTAAAAAAGGGACAGTAAAATTGAAAGGATTTTCCAGTGAAGTGGATGAGGATATGGAGAAGAGAGAGAGATGCATAAAAAAAGTCCGAAGTGAGCGGAGAGCTTAATGGAAAGAGATGTAGGAGAATGGAGTGTAAGGAGGATAATGGTAGGGTAGAGTGGTCATAATAATAGAGGAGGAAAAGAGCGGTATACGAGAACAGAAGGAAGAGGTTTTTGGGCAAAATGAAGCCAGGCACGGCAAGGTGGGAGGTGAGGAAAAGAAAACTGATAAAAGGATGAGAGAGATAAATTGGGATAGGATACGGAGATAAGAGTGAACGACAAAGAGAGAGGTGTGTGTGTGAGATAGAGACTATGGGAAGAAAGCTAGTGAGAAAATCGGCGTGTCTAAGGATATGGGGCGTGGAAGGAAACGAGTCTAGGAGAAATGAAAAAGTCGAACGGCCTTGCGGATTGGAGAGGGGGGGGGGGGGGGGGAGATACGTAATACCCCACGAGTGAGGAGGATTGCGAGCGTTGGAATGTTCCTTCTCGACATAGAAGCCAAAACCGAATGGAGCGAACGAGAATGTAAAAATGGATGCGAACTGAAAGGGCATTTTGCGGCGGAATAAAGAAGTGTGGTGATGAGGTTGCTTACCAGATATGGCGACGCGAGAGCATAACATCCGAGAATTCCTTTCGTTCAAAGTGAGAGAATGGGAATTGTTGAGATAAAGAGAAGGAATAATAGATCGAGTAGGGTTTAAGAGGCGAAAGCGATGAGCATGAATAGGAAATGCCTATCACACGGAGAAATAGGCTATGAAAAGCTATAGGTGAGATGGATATAGGTCTATCCATGTATGTATTATAGTATGCGTGCGTGTGTACTTGCAGAGACGCGGAGAGAGTACTTAACAAGTAGGAAAGTACTGCGAAAGCAGATATTATAAGGCGATATTTCTACAAAAAAGCTAAAACTCAAATTTTAAGGGTACATGTTGAAAAAAACTGTTAGCGGCACCATCAAAATATACATTGTACATTTCGAGACCAATTGTACCAAGGAATATTGTACTAAGGATATGGTCTACGACAGTGGTTCTCAAACTTTTCATCCCCGAGCCCCCCTTCGGAATCTGCCAAAAACTGCCCCCCCCCCCCAACCACAATGTTTTTACAATACATGTGTAAAAGTTATTATACACATACAGGGTCTGAGAGAGGTGAGATGGGGCCCGGGCCAGTCACTAATGTGGGGCCGCACCCCGTTAACCTGGACGACAAAATATTTTCACCGAAAGGACCGTAAAATTTTCTCTATTCCTATGTAGTCCAACCCCCCCGCCCCTTTCCCTTTAACTGTTGATCGGTGCTTATTTGCGCCAGGGTTATTTGTTCAATATATTAGAAAAAATATGTTGAACACAACTTTTAGAATAAATTTTAGGAGCCCCTCTGGGCCCGGGGCCCGGGCCAAATGGCTCTGCTGCCCCCCTCCCCCCCCCCTCTATATGGCTGTGCACACACACATATGAAAGTTGTAGAATAAATATACATATATAATGTGCAGTCGTACAAATGCGTATCTACTTGTGTCAGCCTGACTGAACGCGATGAGCTTTAAAGGAAAAAATCTGATGTGGCCAACACATGACTTTCTTCATATTTGGGGTATAGATATTTAAATTATTATGAACTAGCAATAGTTTACCCGACTTTCCCCGAGATTCAGAACAATGTAAAAATAACCTAATTAAAAAAGCACGAAAATCTATATTAATTAATTTTTTTATTTACAGTAATTAATTTTTGAAGCATCTATAATTTTTATTCGTATAGAGCTTCGGAATATACAATTTGCTCGTTTTTTTCATTTGGGGCCAAAATTAATTTATGGAGAGAGTTTAAAAAACGACAGCAAGAAAATGAATTTTTATTCTTTTAAACGTTCTTTCGTCCAAGTCCCAATTTCGTACGATGATTCTAAGTAATTTTAAATTTCAAATAAAAAATATGCTGCACTCGTTCCCGAAGCGAAGTTTCAGTCTTACACTAGCCTAGCGGATATTCTAGCACTGGACTATTTTGGCAAACCAATTCTCCTGCTTCAGAAGACTGGCAGAAATTTTCTCCGGGTTTTTTATTTTATCCCGCATTCCACTTTTTTCACCGCGTTGTAAATATAATGTTATTAAACTGGCTTGAATTTAATTTAGAATGATATATGGAGACATTCCTGAAAATTAGAAGTTAATCGAAAGCTTTTTTGAATATTGAATAAGATACGTTGGACGTTACTGATAACGAAATATGTAGTATACTTTGCATAGGGAATTTATATGATGCATAGACCTACGTTTTTTTGGTAGGAGAGCATTTTTTAAACGAATGAATATTCAACAGAAAATTATTCCCGATTATAACCAGGTAATTCACAACTTAGGAACACTTACTGCTATTTTTCAAAACGTCTATATTCCGTTTTAGTATTGCTCGTGTATGATAAAAACTAAAGCAAAATACCCTCTGTATGCATTACCTAAATGCACAATTAAGACTGTTAGTATATGTAATCACCTCCGAATAACCCGATATCCGCGTCAAAATCTATCAATCGCATGGAAAATTTTATCCCATAAACACACTTTGTTTTTAAGGCAATGTTTTCTTTCCTTCTATCTATATTGTTTGGCGAGCCATGAATTAATTTTCCTTTTACGTCCCTCCTTTTCTGTCACCGTCGTTAAAGAGACAACAACCTCTTACTTAAATATTCAGGGCGTCATGCGAAAAAATAAAATTCCCTAACCCCTTAACGTTTTCAAGAAACGGACGAACTCCGCCTCCAAACTTTGCATTTCCTTTAGCTTCGCAGCAATCGCGCGCGCGCGCACACAACGCTCGCGACGTCCTCTCCTTCCTTTTCGCATGGAATAAAAACGAGTCAATAACGACGAAAAATATAAATAAACTCGATAAAAAAAGAGAAGCACGGCCTTTTCCGATCCTCTTTACTAAAAGAGTGTCCCCCTTTCGACGGCTACAGGTGACGACGCTAAGACGGAAGGAGGGAGCACGAAAGCGATGACGGAAGAGAAACAAAAGGAAGGGGAATAACGCGACAGTCACTCTCTTACTTCCTGGATACAAACTTGGTTGAAAGAGAGAGAGAGAGTGAGAGAGAGAGAGAGAGTGAGAGAGAGAGAGGGAGAGCGAGTGAGAGAGAGAGAGAGGACGGCGGTCTTGAGGTCAGGCTATTGTGGTACCCCATCAGCCTCATCTTCAAAAGATCCTCTCCTAGCACCCTCTTCTACTCTTATCCCCCCCCCCCCCTCTCTCTCTTACCTACTCCTCTGCTTCCTCAAAGGAGAAAGTCAAGAGCCTTTTAGGGAGACTCGGTGTTGGAGGAGGAGGAGGGGTTTGATGGGAAGCGAACCGGGACGCGAGGAGAAGGTGAAGGGGGGGAGGCGTCGAAAGTACGGGGGGGGGGCGGGGTGAGTGGAGTAGGAGGGTAAAGCGGGCGACGGAGAGGAGATGGCGTGAACGCAGATCGATAGCTTCAATAGTGATTGACTCCGCTGCCACCGAGGGCTGGATGACATGGTTGGGAAGGTCCTAGGGAAGGGGGAATCGGGGGGGTTGGTGGCGAAAAGGGGTTGGGGGAAGGGGTGTGGAGTGGAGGAGTAAAGTGATAAAAGGGAGGTGTGTTGTGGGAGAAACGAGAGAGAGAGAGGGAGTTGGTGCGTATGGAGGAAGGGAAGAGGGAGAGGGGGGGACTATTTCGATTCAGGGGAAGTGGAGTCGGAGGTGGGTGAGGGGGAAAGAAAAGGGTTCGGAAGGAGAAAGAGGAAAGGGAGAGGAATGCGAAGGTTAACTTCATGAGATTGGGAGAGAGGAAAGTAGAAAGGATGAATAAGCTGGGATGGCGGCAAAAAGAATTTCGTATCCGGAGGAATGCGCCACGTTAAAGAGAGGAGGGTGAAAAAAAAAGACCCGAGGTGTCTTTTTTTTAGATTTCGTGTAGGAAAGGTATCGATAGGTCGCGAAAGAATAGAGAAGAATCAATCGCGTAGATAGGAAAAATGGGAGACTTTTTTTTTAAAAGGTAAAATGGTTTTAAACCACCGCGGTGGAAAATTCGGTATTGTGTATAGGTTGTATTCCGCCTGGTCGGCGAGATGGGAAGAAAACGAAGAAAAATAAATAAAGCGAAACCTGTTTTTCTTTTTCCTAATCCGGTGCGAGAATAGATAGTCCACGCTGGAAATAGAAAAGGGAACGCACGGAAACGGGTGGGTGAGCCGGAAGAACGGTAAAGTGAATAAGAGGGATCTGGTAAAAGTAGGAATAGGAGGGACTGTGAGAGAAAGAAGTTAAGGAAAAGAGAGAGAGAGAGATGGCTGGAAAATCAGTTAAATTGAGGAGCGGGGGTTGGTGGGCCATGGTATAAATTAGGGCGTAGCCGAAGAGAGTATGGGAGGGAGAGAGAGAAAGAGGAGTGGAGGGAGATAGCAGTAAGTGGTACATAGTAGGAGACAGCGGGAGGAAGGGCAAAGGAGGGAAGGGGAGGAGGAGAGCAAAGGAGAGAGACGGTCGTAGATCGCTCTCGGTCCAGATTCAATTCATTTCAATCACCGTGAGCTATGAAAGGGCCAATGGCACTGCAGATTGCTTCTTCTCTTTCCTTCCTTCCTTCCTTCCTTTCCCCCTCCCTTTTCCCCCGGCTTCCTTTCATCCTAATGTAGTCTTTCCATTTCCGGTTCGACTTTAGATGGATCTCCTCCTTTAGGGCAGCAGCCGAACCGGGTACCAATAAGGGAGGACTAATGTTAGTTTGCGGCTAATTGAAATTCCGAGGCGTTTTCTTTTGTAGGTCTTTGTTGTTGTGTCGAGGGAATCGACTCTAAATGTCGCGTCGGAATTACTCGGGTGAAAAATGTTCCATCTTGAAAGCAATTCTCTCGTGACGTTCGTGGGTCGCATAGGTGTATAGTGGTCCTTCAATGGAATGGAAATAAATCGCCTGATTTCTGCGATGCATAACGTCTTTTATAATTTAAAATTTGAGGGAATAAATGGATTGTAACACTGTGACCTGTTTGGCAAAGAAAATTGTTCTGTAATAAATTTTAAAAACCTTAATAGAGCAGCAAATAATGACATATTGAAAGGGACGAAATAGAATTCAAAAAAACATTCTTCTAACAAGTTAACGATATATTAAGTATTATATTTCCAAACATACTTTGATTAATCGATGCTAGTGTTATTGTTCATTCTTCTAACAAGTTAACGATATATTAAGTATTATATTTCCAAACATACTTCGATTAATCGATGCTAGTGTTATTGTTCGGGTCTGAAATATTTGCAGATTAAAATAATTTTGTATCTGCCAGCCTAACGTGAGAAAAAAGGTGACGGGTAGAACAATTCGAAAAGGAGCCGTAAGTTTTTTATGATCCTTATATCTCACTACATGTTCTGTGCAGTCATTCGGAGGAATTATTAAAAATTGAAATGTAGACTCATACGACGGATGAAGAAACTAGGATGAAAAACTAATTGGATTTTCTTGATCCTTCTAAAAAAAATATTCGGTAGCATAAGCCACTTTCATATACAAGCCTCCTCCCTTAAGGCACATGTCCTCCCGTCGGCTTTCCGAAAAGCTTCATGCGAGACAGGGAAAACGTAAGGAGCGAAAATCCTCCTCCCTTGATGAGGACACCCATGTGTCTCGTAAAGAGTTGGATGAGTCCTTAGATCGACTGTCACTCGTTCGGTCCTTTTTTTTCATCTTGGATGTCGCTGAGGAGGAAGGAAATAGACGAAGGATAAAGCCAAAAAGAATATGAAAGGGAGAAGCAAAATAATGATAGAAAATTCGCGAGAAATGAGGAAAGAGTAGGAAATGAGAGGGTAAGGAAAAACGAGAGAAGTGGGCGAGGAAGAGGAGCGAGAGGGAGGGTGAGAAGTTAGGAACAAGAGGCGGGGATAGTAAAAGAGCCGAAGATTGGAAGGGTGGGAAATGGTAAGATGTCTGAGGAGAGAAGCGAAGTGGCAGATTTCACGAGCGGAAGGGTCTTTAAGAGGTGACGCAGTGTAGGATTTTTGAGAAAAGGGGGAATACGTGCTCTTGAGGGGGACGCGAGTGTTTTTAAGGCCTGGATGAGGGAAGATGAGGGTGACGTGGGAAGGAGGGCAGAAATAAAAGTTGGGAGAAAGATAATTGGTTGGTGTGCGTGAAAATATACTTGGTTTGGAGAATTTTTTGCCCTTACTAAGGACTTAGGATGTCAATTTAACGTTAACACTTGGTCTCAGGAGAAGTCGTCGATTTTATAATTAACATAATATTTCTTTTTCTTTTGGGGAAAACATTATTACAACACTAGACGAATGAGCCAGTTTAAAACGGCCTTTGAAAACAATATAAAAATAAAACCAACAAACAAATGATAAAATTATAATATTTGAATAAGATTGGAAAGGGTTACAAATGAAAACAAAGGAATAGTTTTAAAAAATTAAGAGGAAAAGAGTCTTATACCCCATTAATATTATTTTTAACGACGTTCCTTGTAAATACTCTTTCGTTTAAGAGCAATTTCCCTTGATTATATTTATCCTTAACCCAAAATTTCAAATTATGTTTGTCACCTGTTCTAGTTATGGCTACATACAGCTGTCCATGTGAAAAAACTGCATCTGGCAAATGTAATTCATAATATCTTTTCTATTCAGATAATGCGAAGGCACAGCGCAAGCTACTGCCTTTAATATGCAGAAAGATTTCAATAAGACAACAAAGGCACGTTAAAACATCGTCGAATTATTTCAATCATTAGCATGTTTTAAAATACGTAAATTACCGCATTTATAAATCCAATTTACGTAAATGAATATAGGTTTACATGAGCATATATATGGCTTGAAACAATAATGCCCGTTTCCAAGGCGATCATTGATGAAAATGAACGATTTTTCTTACATCGGCGAATTTAAACGTAAAATTTGCTAAAGTTTTACCTTTAGGTGAGAAAAGACGAATAAAATTAAACGTCCCGTTTATTTTCCTTTAAAATGGTCCTAATTTGAAGGTCGTAGGTCAATTCTTTCCAATTCCAAGATACCGAGTTAAATAGAAAAGTTACTCCAGTATATTCTATGAAATGAAACGCGATATTGAACGCGTCCTTCCAAAGAAAAATTTTCTGTAAAGTGAAAATATTTTACAAAAAATTAATTGTATATTTATGTTATAAAATGGGAAATGCTACGTATTTTTGCTAGGGAACTTGTTGAGAGAAGATTTCACTGAAAGTGAAATATTAACGTTTACGTTTCACCAAATAATTTAATACCGTAGGGATCTATTATTTGTAAGAAGAGACTTTACAAGAACTTATCTATCGAGGAGATCAATGTGTAAGACACAGCCATATCTCTTTGTTCAGGTTCACAATATATTCATGTGTGTTTAGGGAGTCAAACATACATTATCTTTCGTTGAAATTTCCAGACTATCTTTAATGTATCGATTGAAACATTGGCAGTAATTAATGTGATAAGGGAAGGAAGTGGATAATATTTTTATAAAAGCTTAGCATTTCGCTGGTTACCTTTAGTTTGAGAACTTTGTCGAGTTTCATGAGACAGTAAAGAAATGTCCTCAGTATAAGACGGACGCGAGTAGAAAAATGGAATGGGTGAAAGAGTAAATGTACTGATGTTACAGATTGAATGACATGCAAGCGTAGAGAAAGGAAAAATATTAATCGTGGTTAGAAACACGGACACAATTTTTTCAGTTAAATATTTAGATTAATAAGGAGAATAATAATAGGGAAACGATCTACGCAGAGACACTAGAGATGAGAGGGGTTCCTTTTTAGATGGCTTTATAGCGATTAAAACGCTCTGAAGGTAGCGCAAGACGATTTCAAAGTCTGCGCCGAGGCTGATGACAGCCCAACGCCACGAGTGGGCGGACCCCTTGTAATTGCGAGTGGCCGTTCTTTTTGCGTTCCAAGGACTTCCCACGTCATTCCGGTGGAATAAGACAGAAGGAGAGAGAAACAGATTGATCTCTTCGCGTTTTTTGTAGCGACGTCTTGCCCTTAAAAAAGCTATTATTTTTCCACACGTTACGTCATTGTCTTGGATAAAGAGCAAAAAAAAAGTTCACGAAAAGATTCCGATCAAAAACTCGAAATAAACGGAGATTTTTTTAAAAGACTACGGTAGCCGCAAATACTCTCGCAACGCGCTCTGACCCGTATAGAACCCCGTGACCTGGTCTCGGTAGTTTGGAATATTAAACCGATCCCTTTAATAACGACCCTGTTGGTTTGCAGAAATGAAGCTTAAAAAGGGGGTGTTGGGGAGACGTCGGAGAAATATCGCGTTCGGGAGGGGGAAGTTGTCCCTCAAGAACACCGTACGGGTTATAAGAGGAGGTGGGGTGGGGCAAAAGAGGGGGCAAAAAATGTTAGAATGGCTACCGGCGTTGACAGGCGTCGTTTGCATTCAAACTAGGCGGGATCAATGAGGACATTCGAACTCTGAGCGATGGCTCATCGGATCCATATTGTTTCATTTGTTTTTTTCCTCTCTCCCCCTCTCCTCTCTCATCGACCTCTCCCGGCTTTCCCCCCTCTCCTCCTCTCTGCCCAGTTTTCGTGCTCTCCCCTCCTCCTCGTCTCTCACTTCAACTCTCTCTCTCCATCCTCTCTCATCTCTTCTCTTCCTTCTCTCTTCGCTGCTTATTTCCTCGCGAGCTTCCCTTCCGAGCCGCTTGGATCTCTGCCATCGCTCCGGCCTCTCGAAATGAAAGAGAAATTGAAATTGGGCCCGTTTGGATGAAAAAATAAATGCGAGGGAGGGAAGGCAGGGGTGGGTTTTTTGCGCTAGGGGTTGGGTGGATTTCGAACGCAAAAGGTCGTATGAAAAAGGAGGTTTAAATGGAATTCGTTTCATCTTTAAGGGCAGCTCGGCTCGTCGCCTTCCTAAGATATTGGCGAATGACGGAATAAGTGATTTAGGAATCTTCATGCCCTTTTCCCCTTTGTTTTACCGCGCTGTATTCTTCCGCAACACGCTTGGTTGTGTTGTTTTATTTTTCGGAGGGAGGAAAAGAGCCGAATATTGATTTTTTTCATTAATTGGTAGGAATTGAAAAAATTGTAACCGGGTGTCGGTGTCCGACGGATTCGGATTTTCGTTATTTTTTGTGGAGAAATTGAAAATTTGGAACAGGAAAAAAATGAATGTCTACAAAGGAGGTTTTGTGTAAAGCTTAATTGGAAAAAATCCTCCGGATATCACAGCAATTATTTTGCTGCCGTAAAGGATGCTTGGGTCGCGGTGTGATTGTCCGTTGCGTGTTACAAATCAATTCCGTTCCTCGTCAATCTATATTACTAAATTCATATGGCTTGCCGTGTCGCTTTAATAATAATACGGAAATTGCCGCCTTGCGTTAGAAAGGATCCTAAATGCTCTTTATTGTCGCTGATTGACAAAATGACAGCATTGCTTGCATTCTAATCAATTTCTTGCAAAATCAGTTGCCCAAAATTTAACTACTATTTTTGACTGAACCTTTCCAAACCTAAAATGAAACTTCATTCTAACGTGACAGGTAAATATTAATCTTCTTTCAAAGTGCTCGCGACGACAATCGTTTTCCGCTAAATTCATCGGTTTGTATGTGGAAACGCTAACTTTGACAAGAGTATGACGTTTCCCATATTTTATGCCGCTCCGACAAAATCGCCCGTTAAGCGAAGATGGAAAAACCGAATCACCCATGCAACGAGATTAATTAAAAAAGTTGCTTAACAAATTTCGATTCGTTTTTGAAAAAAAAATGAACTCGATCAATCTAAATATTCCGTATGATAACGAAAATAACGCGGATTATATTCGATCCCTTTATCTTTCTTGATCGCGTGGGAATTAACCTTTTAATCCGCTTTCTCTCTGCCTCTTTCACTCTCTATTCGCTTTCGACTTTCCGAGCGCATTCCTATGTACTCGATTTCGGCACTTAGGGTGTGCTTGGGACCGGTTCGGCGCGTTTGGCACAAAACCGTGTGCGCCGGCAGAGGAAACAAGCGGAATTTGCGGTTACAACATCCCCTTGGATGCAGGAGTCGGACGTTGACCAGCCTCTTTCTGTCTGCCGCACTCTCTCTCTCAGTGCAGTCCCCGCGCCCTCGCCTAACCTGTTTGCACCCCTCCTGTATTTTCCCTCACCCTCCTCTCCACCACCAGGAGGTTTTCCCCTACGCGCCTTTATTCTCTCTCTCTCTTTCCACCCGTTCCGTTCTTCCCTCTTGTTCTTCTAGACCAATTTGCATCCTCCAATTTCTTCCTCCAATGAAATCCCCCTTCCCCCAACAGGCCTCACCTTCGCTCTACAATGAATGAAACATTCGGACAATTAAGCCTCTCTGGTTGTAATTGCCTGGCGAGCGATTCTACAGCGTGTGGGCGAGTGCCATAGCAGCGAAGCGGAGCATACCGGCGCGCGAAAGCATTTGCATCCTCGTGATAGGGTTCATCAACGTGCTGATGCATTTTAACAAGGGACTATGAGGGGGAGTTTTGGAAGAAAGGGGTGGGGGGGATTTGGTAGGAGGAGGGGAACTGAGGGGTGTGAGGTTTCGGTTGGCTTTACGCAATCACCGTCGGTGAAAGCGTGGAGGAAATAAAAATAGGATGGTCGAAATTGTTTAAAGTGCTTTTCGCCCAACCCGATCAAAAGGGTCCCTCATAAATTGGAATTTAGATCCTTGTTGAGGCGGATGTCAAATATATGGCCTTATTTTCCATGTTAAAACCTCGGGCAAGGTTATGAGATAATCTTGTAACAAGGTGGGGAGCTGAGGTATTTAATTTTTTATTTCGTCTCATTTCTCTTGGCAATATTTCGGATCCATATCTTTATGCGGCAAGTGGGAGCAAAATGGCGAGTTCCTCTCTCGAAAATAATTAGTCCGTTTTTTTTTAATATTCCTCCGTGGGCATATGATAGCGGCTCGTGGGGATAATTAAAGGAACTCTCGCTAATTAGTTTATTTTTATAACCGGTGAGATGATACAGTTTCGTCTAAAATGTAACGGCCATGTAAGTGTAATTGGAACCGTTGGAAATGCGAGAGATTTCAAAATAGTTCCTGATGGAGCATCCGACTCATGGTGAAAAGTTTTATATATTAAAATTGATTTAACTTACGGGTCGCCACCATCGGAAAAAATGTTGCGCAGTTTTGTGAAAAGTCGAACGGAAATTAATTGTTTAAATGCATTTAAAAGTTAAATATCGATTTGTTGTTTCCAACTGTAACGATGTTGTGGTAAAAATACCATGCGATGTCGTAAATATATTGAATTCTATTCTAGTTTCTGTTTATCAAAAAAGGAATAAAATCGTATTTATTAAAATAATCTTACCTGTTAAAACGTTTCACTACTCCAGTGCTTATTTTTACGTTCGTATTATGTTTTATAGACATCCTTCGATCATCTCTCTCCGTGTAAATATATTTTAAAAGCGGCCAAAAAGTAATGCTCTTCACAGGAATAAAAGAGACATAGAAATAAAGACAAAAATTGATTTTGGATCGGAAAAAATCCTTGGTGGTCCTGAATAAATGGCTCAAAAAACTGTATTTAAATATTTACAAAGAATTCCACTATATCAGTTTTAGCCACTTCGGTCTGCGTCTTAGTCATTCCAAACGGAAAAAAGGTACGGAGAGAGTACACACACGAGTAGGTTCCCCATCCAGCGGTCATCCTGAAAATAAAATCAAATCCCGTTACAACGAATACCTTTATAACAAAAGTTTTCATTGTAACTTAAATCATTTTAAGTCCCGGCCAGCTTCCCTAACCTATAGTACTTTTTAAATATAGTTGGAACAAAATTACTCATCACGGAAAATTTGGTACAGCGAATTATCTTAAATCTCAACACACGCATAAAATAATAAATGATTCCCCGAGACTTTCCATTTATTTTTCGTGTTCTCTTCAAGGGCAAGTAAACCAGAAATACCGGAGTACTTGCTTAGAAGTGAAAATAATTTTGTATGTAAAAACTCTCGCGCATTTCCAACCCAGAAAACACCATCAAAGTGAGACTCGGTGACGTAACTAGGATATGGCGTACGTGGCATTTGCCAAAGGCGCCGTCTGCAAAATGCGTCAAACGTTCCATCAAAGCATGACAAAATCTTATTTTCCGATAAATAAGTATTAATTTAATACCCAAATGGTAAAATTTATATTTAATAAAATTCTAATATATTCTATAAAAACGCAGGAAAATATAAATTGCTACGCAAATAAAAGTTTTTTTCTAAAATTTCCCCATAGGTGCAATTATCTCCCATTATCTACGTTAGTAGTCTTACTAAAGTAATAATTACCCCCTATCCCATCACCGGCCGCTCGGTGAAGAGCAAGGACGGAGAAACGTCGACAGCCCATCGAGAGATATCAGATATCTAGATATGTAGATATGGCGGGATCGTGTGTGTGTGTGTGTGAGAGAGAGAGAGAGTGAGAAAGGGACACGTGGGCAGTCCGTCGACCTCCTCCTACGCCGCCGTCGGATCCCATCCTCGAACGTCGAGTCATAATCCATGAGACTCGGACCGTGCCAAGGGTATGCGACGTAGAAGTTTAGCGTCACCAACGGAGACGGCACTTATCTCCCTTTCCCGTGTGGCGTATACGTGGCCCTCAAAAAGGGCTAGATGTAGAGGATATGGAGGAGGTAGGGGGAATAAAAAGGGAGAGCAGAGGAAGAGAGGGGAGAGTGGAGGGGTCGTTCTACTCGGCTGATTGCGTCGACGCTTCGTCGCCCTTTGACACGGCCTACTAAAATGACTTAACAGAGGAGAGTGTCAGAGAGACGTGTAGCGAGAGGGAGAGAGAGAGAGGGAGAGAGAGAGGGAGAGAGAGAGAAAGAAAGAGGCGTTGGCAGTTTAGGTTTCAAAAAGAAGGCGGTGAGAGAGAGAGAGAGAGAGACAGACAGAGAGAGGGTTGAAAGAGGCGGACGTGTGACGGTTAAGGGCGCAGAGGGATGCAAAGTGGGGTGTGGAAGGGAGAGAATTGAGGGGGTGAAAGGACGGCGAAGAGGGAGGGTGTATAGAGGATGCGTCAGGAGAGTGGAAGGGGGTTAGGAGAAGCGAGAGGGGTGAAGTGTTGGTTACCGATATGGGTCACTCGGTTGACGTACGGGGAAGAGGGATGGGATTATAGGACGGCGACTGGGGGGTTGCGGTAATGGCGGAAAGATGGATTTTTCGGAGGGCGAGGTGTGGGAGGACGGGACCGTTGAGTGGTGACATGAATAAATATACGGCCAAAAACTGCGGACCTGGGTTTTTGTAGTTATTATTTACGCCCGATAGTTTAGTACGTGTATTTATGAACGTGGATGAAATATGATATTTATGTCGTCTCTCGGTCGTCAGTAAAGCGATGATAGCGTTCGAGTAGACTCAGCGTATCATAAGCGATGGAGGTAAATGAAAAAAATTAACACGAACGGTATGAGTAGTCACGGAAAAATATTTTTCTCATTCGCATAAAATAGACAACTCTAAACTATTATAGACGGCGAAGCATCCCTTGTTCCTCGACGGCGGGAAAGACGACGTTGCCAAATCACAGCAAAGGGTTAAGTAGAAACGACGGTTGTGCACAGTGTAACAAAATTACTGTTAAAAGATTCGCTGGAACTTTTTTTTATAGACTCCCCTCTCCAATTTTTTCTTAGCTCGAAGAGCTCGTTAGACAGCGTCGACTATTATCCCGTTTATAATATTACATCAAATACCACCATCTTCCTTATCTAGTGTCCCTGTATAGAATTTATTCGTGGAACATGAAACGCGATCCATTAGTCACGTGAGTGGTCTAAAAAGAAAATATTCCATCCACGTGCACGTAATGGATTCCCATTTTTAACGTTTTTTTAAGAGAGAAAATTTATTGACGTAAACCGCAATACAATATTTTTAGAAAGGATTCATGACAAGGGCTTGGGCTGCTACCTAGAAGGCAGTGTGGAGAAATCTGTCACGCCCCGTCAGACGGTGCTCCTCCCCCCTTCTTTCAACCTTATGGTTTGAGAGACGATGCGTAAACAGGTGGAAAGGCCGGGATGAAAGCTGTATAGGGAGCAGAGAAAGAAGTGGAGAAAAAGGCGGAGGAAGGAGATACTCAAACGGAATGCAAGAGAACTGAGCAATGGACAGAAGCCACGGATGTGTTTATTAAACACTCCACGTGCACGGTTTTAGCACAATAGCTTCATCAATCAAACGCGCGACTCTCTGTAATACAATGCAAATCCATACAACCTACTTGATATCGATCGAGTATTTACTCACGAAAATGGAAGCTTTCCTAGTGTTCTGACAATGAGGCAGGAATTCGGTCCCAGCGACCTTTCCGTTTTATTTTTGTAAGCAGAGATAAATATTGCGTGTGCAGAATCATTTATTTGTGTTGGTGTAAAATTTTTTCACTCGAAAGTGATGATTAATATGTTGTATCGAGAAAATGTAATTGTATACTTGTACTTCATCGTCTTGAGTCAAACTGGCAAACGGAATATAATGAAAAATAATTTCATCCCTAATCGATATCTTTCTGTCGTCCATTTTAAAAATTGAATCATGAATACGTACGTCAATCGAATGCACGAAATAAAATGACTCAGTTCAGTTATTTTTGACGCATTTTATTTTCTTTAATTTTTTCCCTGTTCCTGCGCCAAGAATTAGGGAGCCTTGATGAAATGCCTGGCGATATCACGAAGATCTCTTGAATATTTATCCGCTTGAAATTTTAACTTTAGTCCGAAGCAGAAGTTGCTGCGCGAAATGAGATGGATTAGGCTTCGTAAATAAGTGACGGGGGAGATGGATCCACCGCGACAACAAGGGATAAGAGGTTAGGGGAAGTAGAGGGAAGAAGAAGTCGGGAGATGGAAGAGCGGTGTTTGGGAAAAGGGAATAGTCAAGAGATGAAAGAGGTGCGGAAGGTTTGAATAAAGAATAGGGGATAAAAGGACGGGAGGCGAAGGAGAGGTTAAAAGAGAGTGAGGCCGTTGTGAGGGAGGGCGGAAAAAATGGTTGGCCGGTGGGTTGGGTGCGGAAAGAAGATAAAAGGAGCATATAATGGCTTTGAAGTAATGCGTGAAAGCGTGTGTGGGTGTGTTCTGACAGTGTGTTATATGTTCCGTGAAGGTTAGTAAGTGGGACAACTCGCCTTTTCTCGATGATAAAATTGCCAATGGCGTATTTTATGCCGAGGGATATTTTGCATCACATGGCGGTAAATGAAGAAGTCGCGCCGGGGAAGATAAAGAACGATCCAGCGTTTTGTGACAGCTTTTTCTATGTAAAGTTAACACGGCTATTTCTAAACGCTCGGTTTATTTGTTGTTAAGTGAAACGAGAGGATACATTTTTGGGACTTGGCAAGGGATAAACAATTAATATAATAAATCCAAATATACAAAAAGGTCAAACTCTGTTTTTCAATAAGATTTTTTACGCAAAAAATGAATTTTCTATTGTTAACCATGTTATGACTTCGAAATCTTTTCAGATTTTTATCAGTCATTTCCCAGTATTTTTACGTTACGTATAAAAAATTATCATTTCTCCTAATTAAATAAAATTAGCATTTGGAGATATTTTATTTTAGTTAGGACACGTAACTTACACGTTAAATACTATCCTATTATATAAAAAGAATTTTGAAATCTGTTAATTTGTTGTCAGGAGTTAGGCCGGTTTTTTAGTTTTTTGAGTTGGCAACCCTCTGAAATGTCACAGAAATTTTATATACTGTTAGGGCTCGATGGACTCGTTCCAATTCAATCTTTGGAAACATGCTACATTTTGAAACATCGCGCTTTCATATTCAAGTAACAGCTGGAATTTACTTGAGCCAAGGTAATACCTAGTAAGCAAAGATTCCCATATGTGGTAATAGGCCGGAAAAGCACTCTATCAGATGTATTCTTTCTTAACTGCCTCAATACATTACTTACCTAGCCCACTTTTTTTAAAAATCGATACTCCACTAAATGAGAGATATGACACACCACCCACCATTCCGCCGAATTCGACCGCATTTATCTCACTAGGGAAAGGGACGAAGAGAAGGGAGGCGTGAAAATTTATGGTATTCCCACACCATTCCATTCACCAAGGGGGAGAAAATGAACGAGACTGATTAACACCTCGCAGGTTCCGATTTCGCGGCCACGCCACCCTTTCGAAACCACAAAAACCCGAAACTCTCTTCCACTTGTCACCTCAGTTCGCCGATATTGTGATTCGAACCTGTCCCTCTCATATGTTTGGGTCTCCTATGGAGTTTAGTTTACCCTGCTAAAACACAGCCGTAAACTACCGAACCCTAAAAGAGTTTCAGCCCTAGGACGGGGTAAAGTGTGCGAAATGAACCGTTCCGATTCGTAGAAACGAGTCGGCCGCGATCGGGTTCGACGGATATATCTAACCCATTACTACTGCCTATGATCACACAAAGAGGGAGAAAGCCGAGGGTAAGTCCGTTGAAGTTCCTCGCATCTGTATGTTTTGCCCTGCGTATCGCTATCGCTTACAGCTGTGTTATTAGCCGCTGGACGGATAGAGGGGATTGGATTTCGAGTTAGTTTTCGGCTTGTGGGGGAGGAGTGGGCGGGCGTGGTTGGTTTAGGGAGCAGTGTTTGCCGTCAAGGGAAGCGGCGGTGGACGTCGAAGGAAACTTAGAGGTGTTGACGTTGCGCCGAGTCCCGGGATATTGAGCTCAGTGTTGTCTGATGGGTCGTGGAAAGTGGGCGAGGTACCGGAGCGTTTGAGTGCGCGATAAAAGTGGCGTGGTGGGTGAAAAATGATGCATTGCTCTATCCTCTCTCTCTCTTACTCTTTTTCTCTGAAGGATAGCGTTGGGAGCATGGATTTTTAAGCTGCTTTGGCAGTTCTTGTCTAGACGTTCTCCGAGGACCATTTGTCATTATTGAATAACCCTGATACGACCGGTTAAATTTTTTTGTGTGATCGTATGATTTTTTTTATGGCTGGGTCGATCGAAAAAAATAAAAGCGTTGAGAAGCATGTAAGTCAGCGGGGCAAATATTTATCGCCATTTTTAATGATAATGGATTGGTACTTGGGGCAAGGCTTTTAAATTTTTAATGCATACATGTATTTAAAATTAAGCTTGCATCGGATAAATGAGATAATGACAGGTTTAGCCGCGTAGCAGAAAAATAAGACATTTTTGTTACATTAATTTTTGACATGGCATTAATTTTATAACTCATTTTAAATCATATAAAATAGTTATTGATTAAATGGCTAAATGTGCCTATTGTCATATATTTTTAATTATTCATTAAAAAGCGCTTAAAATTGAAAATAAAAGCCTTTAATGAGAAGATTAGACAGAATTTCCATACAAATAGACAAATGCTTTTTAAAATTTCGTGCATGAAAAATATTGATTTAAACGGGACTTTATTTAACATTTCTTATTCAATTTCAGAGTAGAATACTGAACTAACGGAGCTTAAGAATTTGTAAACACTTGTATCCGTCAGAGAGAGAGAAAACATAATAAAGCGGTAATTGAAAATGTCATAATCAGGACACGATAGAAAGGCCACACACGGAAATTTCGTAGGAATAAGCACGATGGGTTGCATCTCGCCCCTGATTGAGGCTGCTCCTGTCAGTACCCGTGTTAGCCACGTCTCCCTCCCTCTTTCTCTCTCGTACACTCCGTTACGGCTCAAGCGATATACGATTTCCCTTCTCCGCAGTGGACTGCGCACTTAAAAATCCGGGTGGCCGTAAACAGTGTGCCTTCGGGGACGGGAATCGAAGCGGGACGAAGGGAGGGAGGTAGGAAACCTGCCTGGGTTCTTCCGGGTGACGTGTGCGCAAGGGAGGAAACGGATCGTCGCGAGAGGAATCCAGGGCATAAACTATAAGACCGTACTGAAGTAGAGAGAATCGGGAAGAGTACAGAAATTTACTGACGGTTCTCTCTCTCTCTCTCACACCCAGTCCATCATAGCCTTCTGCTATTCCTTCTCCCCCTCCCATTCTACTCGCTCATCCCCCCTCCCCCCCTTCCATTCGCTACAACTGCCGCCGTCGCATCCGTCTCCAGGACGACCAGTGACTATTGCGAATTGGAAGGTTGGAAGAGGAGAGGGAGGGAGTTGTAGAGGAGTAGGAAGGAAGGGTGGGTTGGAAGGGAAGGGGGATTTTGGGAAGCTACTGAAATGCTGGATCTTGTGGAGGTGATCCTTTCGATTCATTCGTCTCATTTTATTACGGTCGTGTGCTTTAAAGGGCGTGCGCTCAACCGTAGCGTAGTAACGTTTAAGGGGACAAAATAAAATTTAATATTGGAAGCGTATTATTGCTTTGACACTGTAATTTAAGGGTTCGTGGTCGAACCCGTGCCATAATCAGAACTTTAAAAACTTTTTTTCCCTTTAATTCGGAGTAGGATAAATTCATATTCCGGATTTTTTTATTTTTGGAAATCGCTCTAAAAATAAGTTTAAAATGATTTTGTGTGTGCATTATTTTTGTGTTTTTAACAAAAATAGAACGACTCATTATATTTCGAAAGAAAACGACATATCGAAGCATGAAATGAATATTACCGAGCATAACATTTTTCGTGAGATTGCTGAAAATAAAACTGAAAAACACCTAAAAAATAAGATCGTAATCATGCACTCCGTTTTTATTACCGCTACAAAATTTTCTCCTCGGAGCGCGTTAGCTCGTAGGTATTCTCGTTAGGGTTGGGAAATGTTTCGAACAGAAAACAATTTCAAAATTAAAAAATGGACATCCCGGAGATAAGCACTACAAGTTTCTCAGTATAACAAAGAGTAAAAATGGAAAAAAATAACCAGAAAGAATCGAAACTATTCCGAACCAAACACCCTGCAACCGTCCGGTTAAATCGAGAGGCGAAAAAAAAACACTGCACAAGTGCGAAAAACTCGCGTGGGACATAAAAATTCAACGTATCTGTTTCACGCTGAAGGTTTTTTTTTATTTCTCAGGGGGCAGTAAAAAACACCTCTCGCAATGAAGATGAGAAACGACGAAAAAGTTTTTAAAAATATTTCGGCGGTTTATTTTATTTTTGTTAGCTAGACACCCCATCCAGATCCGATCCAGAATCAGACGAGAGGGGGTGCAGCCGAGAGACTAAAAAGCAGTCTCCTTGTGGCACTCCCGTGATAGAGAATCATCCCAATTTTTTCATTCTTTAGTAGGATTTCTAAGAGAAAAAGAGAGAGAGATAGGAACTAGGGTTTACTCAGTTGCAGCGGAGGATAAAAGCTTTTCTCAGCGAAAAGAGTGCATTTGCTGAAATTTATGACTTTGTTGAAGTTCTAACGACGTGAGAGTCTCCCCTCTCTCTATCTCTTTTTATTTTCGGAGGACTTTTTTAATAGACAAAACTTGGATAATATACGCCAAATCAGTGTTAACCTCGTTTGCTCTCAAAATAAGGCGGTGCTTCCTGCTTCCTTTTTAATGTTTTCTTTCCCCTCAGGGTAAGGGAAGAGTTTTTGCGTTAATCCTAGCTACGGAAGGAAAACAAATCCTCGTAGTAAGAAAGAACTGATTTTAACAAAATTCAAGTGTGAAAAAAATGTTCTAAAAGCTATATTAAAAGTTGCTCACTGAAAGGATTCTAGTGTCTGAAATTCTTGAACTGAAGAGAAAATCTGTTCCGTAAATCATGTTGGTTTTAAGCGAATGAACTTCTTGATTTGAAGGTATTTCAGCGAAAAAATTGTTTAAAGACTTGCATCCCTGAACAGGTCGTTTTTCAAGCAGGCGAGTTTTTCATCCGAATGAAATATATTTTGTTTTTCACTTTAGAAGCAAATTTAAAATAGGTAAATTTTAACTTAACCATTGAAATAGAAACAGTTATTTTAAATCGACGAGAATAATTGCATTTTTAGGCGCTCCTTTTTTTCTTGAAACATATGGTTTTAATAGTGAAGCGAGTTTAGGGGGAGTATTGTCGATAAAATTTAACGTGTAAACTTTCAAACAAAATAAAATCCGTGTAATTGATTTTAAATATAAAAATATTGAAGATGCCTAGCGCAGAATATACACGTGGCATTATCCAGCGGCTATTCAAATATTCTTTCCGGAAAAATAAACGGATAAAAGAAGCACTCTCGAGCTCTATATGGAAGGAGCGACACTAAATAAGCTAAAAGGAACGGAACGTAAGTAATATGCTGATGAAAGAGGGGAAATTAATCAATTTTCATATTTAAAAATGATTCTGTGATTACAATGCAAATAATGTTTTATTTTATTCATTACTACCGGTTTTAACGGTAAAAAGTTCAGGGGATCATGAAAAAAAGACATTTGTAAGATTTTCATTAAAAAGGTTCAACGGATCGCTTTGTTGCGGTGCAGCGAATGCAGTTAACGACAAAAAACACAGTTAAATTGGGATGGCGGCTAAATTTGAGATAATAGGAATAAGAGCAGTACAGCAGAACCAAATCCGAGCGAGTTTAAATAAGAGTTTATGCTGAAGTACGGATTGGAAATAAGGCATTAATGATCCGTGATTTTGTATCATATCGTGTGTTGGGAGAATTGCATATTAAGTGGTTAATTTGAGAAAAAGAAACATATTGAACGATAACCGGAATGTTTCCACATCTCAGCCACTGATAGGCAGATACATTTGGTTTCTCCGGTTTCTTCAGTTAAACAGACGTAGTAGACACGGGGTGGAGGAAGAGAGACAAACCCGAAACATGAGCGTGACTAATTAGAAAAAAATTTAAAAACCGAATTCCACGAATAATGGTAAAAGTTTCTTCTGGAGGAAGTCGATTAATTCGAAGAGTATGTGTGTGTGTGTGAGAGAGGGAGAGAGAGAGGGGGGGGGGGAGAGAGAGTGAGAGAGAGAGAGACGCAAGAAGATATTTAATCCTGCAAGAGAGACGAGACATTCTCCACCTCCCCTCTTCCCGATCCGATCGCAATCGCGCACCTCAACGATACTCCGCGAAAACCTTCTCCCCAAACTGCGGATCCATTTCCACTCATAACAAGCCCAGCGCTAATTGAATCGCTCCGATATTCTGTATTTCCTCCGCCGCCCTCTTCCACGCCAACCCTTAAACACCACACCTCCCCTTATGTATCCCCGTCCCTTATCCGTTTTCAACCTCTTCCCGCTGCCACACGCGTCACACGTCCCGCGCTGAATTTGATTCACTTAACCGCTCTCCTGCTCTGTATTCCCCTCTGCGTTTAGCGGGTGTGAGGGAGTTTGGGGGAGCGGGAGAGGCAGACGTGGGGTAGTAGCAGCAGCGGGGAATCGGGTCGGGATATCTTTCACTGCGGGTAGGGTTGTCGGATGGTTGGTCGGGGAGGAGCGGAAGGGGGCTCATAGGAGGAAAGGGAAATGGAGAAAGCACGCGTGATAGGACGAGAGAGAGAGAGAGAGAGAGAGAAGTATAAGGCGACGTCGGAATGAAAATAGAGTGAGGAGAAGAGAAAGAGGTCAGGAGAGGGTCAGTGAAAGGAAAACTAGCCATCTCCATCCTTACTCTGCTATCCGTCCTCGAGAGGGACTTCAATTCCCCTCCTCCTTCCCTTTTCGTCCCTTCTTCTGCTTCCCCCTCGCCCCTTCTCCCCATCCTTCCCACAATGCCTCCTCCACCTATCTTTCTTCCAGTGTGATTTGAGAAGGAAATGAACCCCTTAGCCAGGGCCATGGGAATGGGTGAAAGTGATTTGTTTCGGTGAAAAAGTTACGCCAACCGTAAAAGCAAACAAGCTCGGAGGTGGAAGGGACACAGAAAACTACTCTCTCCTTCTCTCTCCCCCTGTAACACTCGGGTGTTTTCTTTACTCTCCCTCTCCTCTCTTTTTTACCACTCTCCTCTCCTTCTCACTCTCTCTCTCTCTATCCGAGTCCTTCCGTTCGAAATGTGAGCGATAAAGAGGCGCTTTGATCGTAAAAATCAAAGAAATGGCGGATGGCGTGAGTAAGATATTGTTTGTGTTGTTAGGGAATTTGCTGTGCATCCTCCCAGGGATAAAGGATACCTTTGTATAACGTGTATGTTATGGGAGGAAGAAAGGGGAGCAGGGTGAGTGAGATCTCTTTGGAAAAAATGTGTTATAAATAAACATTCATTTGGATTCTTCTTTTGTTAAATCAACCCTTAAAAGCTAGTGGTCTTTCCTTTGTATTCAATTGGCCCAAATATATCCTGATGGAAAATGACAAATGTGATGAGAGCTTCGGAGAACGTTTAATATTCTGTGTATACATTATTATGCTAATATTGCCTAAAAATATAAATGCAAGGAATTCATCTCTAAGTAATAACCATTCACTTCAATCGAAGCAAAGCTGTTTTCTTATATACAGAATGTTATCATGTATTAATTACTAATTAAGTTTCAATGTTTCATTGAGTACCCTATATAATTCATTAAAAATTGTGCTTTGGCCATCATATTCAAAGTTCATTCAATTCCTTGCGTTCGACATAATTCTTTTTTATTTCTATACGACGGTTTATTTCACATATATCTCCTAAGACTTCCCTGCCAATAAACTTTTATTTCGACAACCATTACATTTTTTATTACGTTTCTCTGCTTTAATAATCTGTTTCTCATTTATATTATTATTTTATCTTTTTAAAAATCAAACTGATCCGTATACTTTGTTGTGTGTGTATGTATCTCGAACGCTTTATTTTCTGTTTTTCCTCTCCTTACCAACCACTCGTTAATTATTGATATGATAATATACTTAGAAAGGCTTCTTTTGCTTGCCATTTGAGGTCTCGAATCTTTTTTCAGTATTTCAACAAAACGTTTGAGTCTGTTGCGTTTAACTTTTAGCGTAGTCATGTTTGGCCTTAAATTATGACCTGTTTTCAGTGAAGCCTCATTCCTCCCCAAGACAGTTTTTCCATGTTTATCAGCTAGCAAAGAACCTTGATTGGCTACTTGATATGGCTTTGTTGCTCTTTAATACGAGACTCTAATATAAACACATTAAATATCTTTGTAGGCTTGTATACTAATATGGTGGCTGCTTGTTGTAATCTTCCTTCTATCGTCAGCTATTCCGCTTTCTATTTTCTTATTTCTCGAGCAGAGATTATTAAAATGACATGTTATAGATAATATTGAACTTCGTTATAATCAGTCTTGATATCCTATGTGCTTCCATAGTCGTAATTTACTTGCATTCATCAGGCGAAATGAGGATAGAAAAAGGTAAATATTTTATCATATTTAATTTTTGCGTTTGTTAAATTTCTCATCCCTATTTCAGAATAATTCTGGCCGATTAAAAATCTCACCCAATGCAAATGTTTGTGATATAAATATTTTTGCTTGAGTAAGATATAAAATTAAATATTTATAATTTGATATATTTACTATTTATACTCAAAAACATCTTACATCCGCATTGAGCTAGAAAATCTTCTGAATCCGCCCTTTTTTCGTGTGCAGGTTTCGTAATGTTTTAATATCTGCTTTCCCAATACTTATCTGAGGTAAACATAATAAAATTTCATTTTTTTCTTCGTTTTATCAAGTTTTTTCTTATATCCGACTTTGTCGTAAATCCCGTTTCATCTGAAACTGTTCTTTCTCACTAAAATGCTATATTTGCCGTGTTTATTCTTCTACCCGTTACTTTGCATTCCCGGTATATCTCAGAAAACTCTTCAAATTGTTCTTCGTGCATTTTCCATTTCATCTACGTTTAGCTATTCAATTTGCAAAGCAAAATTTCCGTTTCTTCATTTTTTGTCATTGAATTACCGTTTTGCTGGCGGTTTCTCCTTTTAAGTTGGCTCCATATCTTATTTACTAGGTCATTTGAGGTATAAAATGATTTTCTGAATGTTTTTTCACCTTTATATTCTTCTTAATCGTTGAATTCCGTCTTCATTTACCTGCAGTTACCGTTAATCAAAATCGTTTCAATTTTTTGGTCAATTAAAAATTTCTGTTTGAATTGCTAATGTTCATCGTTTAAATTTAGCTTGATTTATTTAATTTAATTATCCCTGGGTCATGAGTTAAAGGGTTCCAAACTTGTCCCTGTCGTGACCTTATTTTCCTCTACCTTGAAGTATAGTTTTAAGCAACACTCGGGACTCATGGCAACAAAAAACGCGAATTTTGTCAATCAGTATTTGAAAATTAAATACTAGGTAATACGAAGAAAACCATTGTTAAGTCTAAATGGATGTTTTTATGGCAAACGGGTGAGAAGTTGTCGAAATAAGAGTAACAAAATGAGACTCTTTAATCCGCTACGGAATCTGTTACCGACCGATTGTAATTGACAGGATTTCAGGTCGACGCAACTAATGGAATGAAACACACGGGTTTAAGTTCCGACTATCCATCTTCAGGAAGAAACGGCGGATGGCGTTTATGAGGGACGAGTAGCGGTGATTAGCACGGCGCGCATGGGAGAAGGTCGTATTCACGGGAGATTGGAAGGAGGGCAAGTGAAGCTGCAGATGGAGAGAGATATGAGGGGGGAAGTATGAGCCAAGGAGGTAGAATGAGAAAAGTCAGAGGCTAGTCGAGGTTTTCCTTAGAAAAGATTCCTATGATCGCACAATTCAAAGTGAGGAGAAAAATGGACTCCGCATGGCAAAAATTGCAATTAGCCTACAAAATTGCGATATCGCAAAAAACTCCTAACAAGTTTCGTGGGGGCGTATTATAGGATGAAGCTGTAAAGGTATTGCATATATTGATTTCAAATTGAGTTTTCTCATTTAAAGCTTTTGTCGAATATTTTTCTAATGTTTAAATAAAATTGCTGAGACGGCCACAATGGTATTGCTCGATATGCGGGTCTGGCTCACTTTAACGTCCTCAGCAGATCAACCCTCCTGACCTTTCACATTTGGGAAAGAGAGGCTGTTTTTTTTTAGCCTCCCTCAGCCTCTTCTCTCTACCGCGACGCCATTATTCATTAAAGGCGGCCCACTGGCCCTTGTGGCCATCCCTCTGAAACTCAGGTGCTGCTATTTAGTCTTCACTCCCTTTAATAAATATTCTGTTGCATTTAAACTATGGTTAAAAACAGTCGGCTTTCATGAGACATGCGCTAGTCACGTAAGTCATATCACCGTTACGAGGTCCATATATAGTCAAGCGAACTAATTTATCAAAAGGGATACTAAATATTCCTTTATTTATTTCATTAAGATGTGGTGTAGCTATGCTAAACATAATTCTAGCCTGAAGTACTTCACAATACAGATAAGTAAAAACTATTTAAATTAATACAGTAATTCTGCTTAGAGATGTCCATTAATTATATTCAACTTTACAAATTAATATATGGACATTATTTCGTGTTTGTTTTAATGGTGTAACGAATTCCAGTTTTAATAATTTAAAGTAGATCATATCGACTCCCTTATGGAATTAGCACGCTAAAATCACACACAATCACACGCATACATGATAACACCAAAAATCTCGTTGTCTTATAGTCTTCGTCGAAAAACAAACAGATGCTGACATTTCCGGCAGAGAAGAGAGACGGAGGCATTCGGAAGATTGGTGAAAGCTTGAAAGACCTTTGGCCGAAAAGGGTTGTCATATTGACGTCGAAAGAAAGTGTACACCGCGTCAACCATCGCTCCTTTCGCGGAGTGCGGGAGGAAATTACAGTAAGTGGACTCCAAACAGCGAATGTTTGAGGAGCGAGACAGTGAGACGGAAGATCTCGTGACGAGGGTCTTTGGGACGGAGGCCGTGCGTCGCCTGGGATTAAGGGAAGGGGGGGGGGGGGGGGGGGGAGGGAGTGGGGGACGGCGAGGCAACGAGGATATTGCATCCGGCGTGTGTACGTGCGTGGGTTCGCGTGAGTGGAGGGGGAGGTTCGTAAGGATATAAAGGAGACGGGATGGGGTAGGCGCTCGGAAGGGGTGCGAGGAAAGAAATGGCAGAATTCTGAGGCGAGAGGGATGGAAAAGAGCCCGACTCAAATGACTCAACGCAAACACGATGTCCTTTTTCCCAAGGGATCGATTAGATAAGGAGTGCGGTTCTTTTTTTTTTTTTTTTAGACATCCTTTGAGATAACGATATATCGAGTAAGCGACGGGATTAGTTGAGAGTGTCGAGAGAATGGCGTTGAAGAGAGAGGAGGAGAGAGAATGGAACGAAAGGGAGAGATAGGGAGGGAGGTCACCGCCATCATAGCAACCTTATAGATTCTCACGTGATCGAACTTTGGGAGAAAGTCGAGAGCGACGAGCCGTAAGAACCGAGAAAGAGAGAGAGAAGAGAACAAGATTGGCCCGAATGCGAAAGAAGGTAATCTTGAACCCGAGCGAGAGGAGGAGGGCATATAAGGAGGAGGAGATTGCTAGGTTGAAAGCGATAGGAGAGAAATAATAGAAATCGTTCGGGGAGAGAGAGAGAGAGCAATGGAGAGGACCGTTTTTTTGGCGTAAAGTGGGAGATAGAATGCGTACGCGGCAATGAAACAGAGTAAGGATTCTGAGAGGCCAGAGAAGAAGAAAAAGAGACGTTTTAGGAGAAAAGACAGGAATAGAAATACAGGAGTGAGGGTAAACATATGGGGGTCGATCGGACGTGAAAGGAGATGTACTCGAAATGATGCATGAAGTGAACGAGTGGAAAAGTCCAGCGAAAAAAATAAATACAATTGAAATGCCGTGTAATGAAGTTTCGAGGAATGTAAGAGGAATATTCTGTACTTTTCCCAGGAATCAAACTGGGATCTTTTACTTACCGGGCGAAAGTTTTAACCGGCTAAGCTACCACCTTGTTAGTTTATTTGTCTCACTAATTTGGGATTACATATGAGAGTTCTGCGTTATATGTGCCTCAGTGGTCGTGTTATCGTTGGAAGGCTTTTGGACGTCCTTAAACGGAAGTACTCTAATTTGAGAATGGAGAATCATGCTATCTCGATATATTAACCGATTAAATCATCGGGCGGAAAAGAAGACCTTGTTTAGATTTCCAAACAAGTTCAGAATTTTTTCCTTGAATGTGTTAAGTTTTAGGCCGGCGTGAAAAAGAGATGAAATCGTGCTGCCTGTAGTACGGTTTCTTATGATTTATGAACCACAAAACGCAATAGAATTGTACGAGGGTCGCAACGAGAGGAAAGATGAAAGGAAAAATATATAAAGTAGGGTAGAGTTTCGAGGAAAGGTATGGAGAAAGTAAATGTGGGACGGCGGGAGAGTGTTTAGTGAAACGGACAAAGGAGAGAGAATGACCAGGATAAAACTAAAAGGTACGAAAATGAATGCGTCTATAGTGGAAATATAATCGGCTTTCGCATGATTTATATGGTAATGGGAAAAAGAGAGGAAAGTAGACGTTAGATGTAGAGAGAGAGAGATAGGGAGAAAGGGTTTTTCAAAGAGAATCAGCAATTGAGAGGAAAGAAGAGATTAAGGGGATCGATGGGGATAAACAAACATGGTGGAGAAGGGAAATGCGACGGATCGGGTATGCAAATAGAGGGGAAAATGGAAAAGAGAGAGGGAAAATAACGAAGGAAATGAGAGAGACCGAATGTCTTAAAGGGGGGAAGAGAGAGAAGACTGTATAAGGGATAGAATAAACTTAATTCAAAGAGCAAGGAGGTTTTGCAGATTGGTTTAAGGAATTATGTTCGTCGAGAGTATATATATATATATATATATATATATATATATATATGTATATGTATATAGTGTCTTCAAATACGCACAAGTTTAATGAAACGCGCTTTGCAGAAATAGGTTCTCTCTCTCTCTCTGTGTTTCTACCGACACACACAGACACAAAGTTCGAACACTGAAGATTGGCAAAGGGATGCGGTTTAATTTTTTCCTAAAAATCTTTCTGAGGAAAACTTGACAAATTGGCAATCAAGATGAGGTCGCTCGCAAATATCATGTATAAATAATAATTAATTAGTAGATATACCGGAAGCGTCTTCCGATGCTCTGAAATAGACGTTTTGTTGGTTTTTGGCCTTTCCCGGAGAGAAAAGTATCGGAGAATAAGAAAACTGACGCCCGGATAGTTTTTCTCCTGACCCAGGAGCATTTGAAAGTAAACAAAGATTGAGGATGGATCAAGGGGGGGGGGGAGAAGGGCGCCGAAAAGAAGGGGCAGCAACAGGGAAGTCGCGAGTGTATTTTTTTTGTTATAAATATTTCGAAAATATGTTTGGTGGATCAAATGAATATATTTGTGGTAATAAACGCAATGTATTTATTATTTTTCATAAAATTGAAATAATTATTTATAAAGTTTTCAGAGCTTGGAGGAGGAGTTTTTGGGTCTCGCCCCAGGCACCAAACTTCTCGGCAAAGGTATTGGAGTTTAGTTTAGATTGTGTTAGTAGAATGGAAGGTTATACGTTTTCTAAGCACGACAGAGGCTAAAACTGGAAAGGTGTGGCGGAAGTATTATAACAAAAGAAGGAGAGAGAGAGGTACTAAGAAACTTACGAATGAACATTTCGCCACGTTTACGAATATTAAACTCCTTATTCCAGTCGATTTCTGTTGAACTTAAATTGAATTGAAACCTTTCATTTTCTGTTGAATGCTTATTAAAAGAATTTTCTGAGAGATTTTTGTTTTTTTTAATCCCCAGTTTCCATGTAACAATCTTGTGCCAAGTTTTAATTTTTTTGTAATGGAGAATGTTCAACTTAAATCTCTAATAAAAAGGACTCTCGGAGGAGAAAAAGATAAAAAATTGTGAAAGTTTGCGAAATAACGTTAGGCCATGCTATTAGAATTTCATTGCTATGAATGATCAAGCGGGATTCATGAATTGCTTAATGCCGTTAAATAAGGACAAAAATAAAAAAATACCCGGTAAATATTGAAAAAGGAGAAAATTAATTATAATCTTGGAAATTCAGTTACTCCAATTTAGCACATGATTTCTTTTCTGCCCCAGCTCTTAAATTTTTAATAGAGCTCCATGAGGTGGTGTTATTCGGTTAAATAATTTTTCATTGGTACGAGAGATCTGCCTATGAGGTTTTTTTTAATCCCTGGTTTTTCAGTCGGATCCTAGAGATTAGGCATAGTACGCTTGCCAAAAGAAAATTCTCAAGCTTTCGCCGCGACCCGAAGTAATCGCCTCCCCTTTTCAGCAGAATCTTACACACGCGAAACATTTATTTTAATTGAATTCATTTTCGAAATCTCTCTCTCTCTCTTTCTATTAAATAAAAGGATTCGAAACTCGCTCCTTATCTTTTTAAAAAAAAATCATTTTGCATACGTAATTGTGTTCTCCATATATTTTTAATCTCGTACATTTTTTCGAATCAACTCTTCGAAAAAGTAGGCTAATGGAAGCGGTTGGATTGGAAGGAGGCGAGAGAGTTGAAGAGCGTGAGTGGGAGGAGGAAAAGGAAGGGAGGGATGAGAAAAATTAAAAAAAGAGAAAAATTGAAAAGAATTGAGAGGAGTTGGTAAGATGAGGGAGGGGGTGTGTGTGGAGGGGGGAAGGGGGGGGGAGCAGAGTGAGAGCATTTTGAGGCGAGTCTATCCCGGAAGTGAACCCTCAGGAGTGGTTCAGTTTCCGGATAGGTGAACAGGCAAGCGAGTCCATTTCCTTCGTGGAGAAGAATGAAGGGGAGGAAAAAGGGAGGGAGATATGGAGTTGGGAGAGAGAGAGAGGAATGTACGTGTGAGAGAGAGAGGGTACAGGGAACTGGTTCTATTATTCAGATAGTTGGCCCAAGGGGAGAAGGGAGGGGGGGGGGGACTCTCCCAGAATTCTCTCTTTCTACTCTCTCCCTTCTCTCCATCTCTCTTTAACACGCCGTTTCGTTCTCTTCGAAGTCAAAACCTTTCCAAAACTCATATATATATATATATATATACACCAGGCCTCGTATGTGTCGCGTTATTCGAATCCCATTTAAAGTTGAGTGTTCGGCGAGTCATTCAAAATTCCCGCCGATGAGATTATAATATGCGTTTCAATTTCACAGTACAGAGGTATTTATAAGCATAATAATTTTTGTGAAATATTTGTATATATAGTTCTACATTGCACATTCTAAAATGTTAATCAATGCTGAAACGGCGAGTATATGTATATCGGATCGGATGGGTGAGAGTTTAAAGGATATTCGCTTGAATTGAGCAATGGTGCAAACCATATTCCGCCAGTCTCTCATGTGCTAAATTCAGATTTAGGGAGCTTATCGACGCGGAGGATGCGAAATATTTAATGAAGTCAAAACCATCACCGGTATTCGTGCCATATTCTCTCATCTGTCTCTTTCCTTCTTCTCTCCTTCCTTTATCGCTCCATTTCCCCTCTTTCCTCTTTTCCTCTCCATCTCCGCGCCTTACTTCTCGCTTCTCTCTCTCTCCATCTCACCTTCCTCTTTCTTTCTCTCTCTCTCCTCCCACACTCTCAATTCACTTCCTCCGCCGTGCCATCCTCTTTAAACACACCCTTCCTTGCTTGTCTCCTACGGCTTCAACGCACTATAAAGACTTCTCTCAATAAAAATTTCCGTTTCCGAATATATTCGAACATTTCTGGGTACTTCAAATGTATCTTCATATAACATTTTCATGTTTTACTTAATTTGTGTACCGGTTCTTTTTATGCACTTTAATTAGGAGTTTGGATATGAAAGCATATATGTTAATTCTAGGTGGGGGATAGCGTTAAAAAAATTTAGTAGGATTGTGATTAAGTGAGTAGAAGTAAATTGAGTATGCAAAGAGAGTTGTTACAGTCATCCAAAAGTGACGGCGCGATACAAATGTTTAGAGAAAATAACATTAAGTTTGAGGGAAAACGAATTAGGTAATATGGTCCGCAGGTGCAAGGGGTGCATCGCACCAGGGCGGCAACATATTAGGGGCGGCAATTCACGGGCGGAAGCAAGAATCTCTCTCAATTTTGTGTTTTGCACAATTTATTTCTTAACTTCAAACTTTTAATGTAAAACTCTAGGCCAGGTTGCTTTTATAAGTCCTTAAGGGGCGGCATAAACTGCTTGCACTCGGGCGGCAAATATGCCGGCGCGGGCGTGATCGTCCATTTTTTTTTCACTCGCAGATGGATGGATTAGTCGGCAGAAAATAAAATGACTGTCCGATATATAATCTGCATGTGCGTTAAGGTACGATAAGTGTACTCGCTTTTCCTCATCTAGTTGCTTCAACATTTATCCATTTCTGTAATAAATGAATGGAATGTATTTGAAGAACTAGCGACAAAAATCGTCCTCTATTAATGAACCCGAGCAAAAGTGATAATACATTGCAGTTGCTTTGAATATTCAACATAAGTCGGGAAATATCTTCCGTAAGATTCTAAAATGTATACGAAGAGAAAAATTTGAACAATGCGATTCATCTTAGTTATTCATGATGTTATGCATATTTTACGCACGTTAGGTGGTAGCTGAAAATTGAAAACCATGTGACCATACTAGCTGTTCAGTTTTGACGGAAGTATGCAAGTGCACAATGTGAAAGAAATTGCGAGGTACCGCCTTTTCCACGCAGACATCCGTTTTTTTTTCTTCGTCCTTTTCTTTCGGAGCGTTCTTACGGCGATTCTTCTGCCGGAAGTGACATCGATTCATTACGACAGATCGGTCTATCAACGTCATAGGAGTTCCCTCCTCCCTCGTCTCCTTTATATTTTTCCTCGAACAGTAGGCGCGAGTGGAATTTCTCATCTGCACGAACGCAGAAGAACCCTATATCTGGCACGGTTGTCGAAAACGAGTAATATCCCGCGCGTATGCAAAATGGGAAAGACAGCACAGCGATACAAGGTTTGGATACAAGTTCCCGCAAACGTCAAAAGGTTTCGAAGAGACTCGACTCGTTGAACTTTGTTTCGGGATATCGTAACTTTTCTGGATTCGAACCGTGAGGAAAGTAACAACTCCTCTTTTTCCCCCTTCCTCTTGGAAACGGAAGACCCAAAAACAGGAGTTAATTGAAGGAGACGCGGAATCTAAGATGTTTAGAGAGACTGAAAGCGCGTTGGAAAATTAAGGAAGTGCGGGTGAGTTGGACCCGAGAGAGAGAGAGAGAAAGGGGAGAGAAGAGAAATGCTTCCGAAGGAATCGAGTGTAAGGGATTAAGGAAGAGAGGGAGAAAGGGTAGTTATGCGGAAGACGGGGCGAGTGTTCCTTTAGAGAAGGAATTCGAGTAGAGTTTTGATCCCCAAACTCTCTCTCTCTCTCTTCCTTTCTCTCTCTCTCTCTTTATATATATCCACCCTCGCTCCATCACTTCTCCTCTTGTTCCATCTCCGGATCCATTCTTGTCTCATTCCATCTCTTCCGCGCCAACGCTCCCACGCACCTACATTCCCACGCTTTTCTATCTATTTCTCCCTCTCTCTCTCATTCTCCATCCACTTCGTTTTAACGTTATATTTCTCATATTCTTTCCTTTAAAAATTTCTCCGTTTCTTCTGATTTATTCCTCTTTCTTTTGTGTTCTTTCTTTAATTATCGTCCTCTCTTCTCCCGCAACTTTCGCTCCCTCTATCTCTCACCTCCTCCTTCATTTTCCGTCTTTGATTCTTTCTCCATCTCTTCCTGTACTACTTTTCCCTCCATCCATCTTTTATTTATTTTCGTCTCCCTCCCCTCTCCTATTTTTCTCATTCTCCCTTCCTGTCATCCTTTATCCATCCCTATCTCCTTTGTTCTTTCTACTTTCTTCCCACCATTTCTCTCTTCCCTCTCCTTTCTCCATCCCACCCCCTCTATCCTCTTTCCTTCCTCCATTCCTATTTTCTCTCTCTTCCTATCTCCTATATTCTCTCTCCTTTCCACCTCTTATATCTTCCTCTTCCCTCTCATTCCATATCCTCCTCTCCGCCTCAATCTCTCTGTTCTTTGCTCTCTCTTATTTTTCGTTTCACTCTCTTTCTATCTCTCACCCTCCCCCACCCCCCACTCCGTTGAATTCCTCTGTCACTTTCTAAGGGCAAAGGTTGGGGGAAAGGGATGGCCTTGAGTGAGGGTCTTCCAATATGTGGAAACGGAGCTCGCGAGATGAATGTTATCGGTATCCTAAGAATTGATACGGAAGGCCTTCGAGAAAGGGAGATATGGTGAGGGGTCGGAGATTGAGATAGAGAGAGAAAGGAGAGAGAGAGAGAGAGAGAGAGGTAAGGGGTGGGTTTGGAGATAAAAGGAGGAGCGTGAAATTTCTTGCCCGAGGGATACCATGCGTGAAACGCGTTTTAATATCGCCGTACCGTTTTCCCCGCCATCCTTTGCGCGGGGAAATGTATTCTAGCGCATCCTGTGCGTGAAGTGACTTTGTACGGACATGTGGGCCCGCCTAATTCGATTCGCTAGGGATAAGACATAGATCAAACTCATCGTATAAATCAATCATTCTTACTCTCTTTTACGTGTAAATAAGAAATGGCTCGATAATTAATTCGCAAAGGGTTTACTTACACAGAACCTTTAAAGATTTATGATAACGTTATTGAAATGGATATTAAACTCCTAAAATTCCATAAATTGCGTAAGGTTTGGTAATGTTGCATCGTTTCCGACTGGCATCTATTCTGTTGCATGTAAATTAAGATAGAATTTCATACTGCACGATTGAAAACATAATAAAAGGCCTTCGGTTGCAAATCAGATGTTAAAGAAGTTTCTTATGACTTTTAAAAAGAAAATATTCGAGCCAGACTTAATTTCTATGTAACAATGTATAGTCATACACGAAAACGTTTTCACGTTTAGGTGCGTTATTAACTTTGTGTGGAAGTATGTCTGGTTCATCGCGACACAAAGCATGTTAATATTGATGGTAATATAATACAAATATAAATTATACACAAGGTGGAACATTTTAATTGACATTTCCTTAATGCAGATAAAATTTCTTTGGCATTAATATATTAATAGGGCAAATATAGCTTACGTACTATAAAAAATAGCCTTGTAGCAAAGAGTAGATATCTTAATTTCTCAACGCGATTGTAAGGAAATATTATTATTAATATTAATTACAGCTGTTATACCAAAATGATAAAAAGTTGAGCGGAAATATCTCAATGTTTTGAAGGCGCTTTATGCCTTTCGGATTGACTTATATTTATTTTAAATCCAAAAAAATGTTCCTCAGCAAATACTTTTTCCCAGCTGCCTAAAAAATATATGAAATTGGAAATTCCATTGTTGAATTTCAATACATTTTAATTTTTTTAATTTTATATATTAAAACATTTGTGTCTTACATGATGGGAAATTGATCATTAAAAGTATATTTATATGTAGTTATTCAAGTTGTAAAGGTCAGGTTGGAGAATGCGGACACCAGCGGAGTAAACATAGGTAGAGGAGCTGCTGTCTATCGCCGATCCTATTTAATATATATAGAGAGAGGCTAATGCAGGAAGCGTTAGAAGGCATGGGAGATTTTCAAATTGGCGGAAGGGTTATAAGAACAATGAAATACGCGGATGATCAAGCACTTCTAGCAGGAAATGAAAAGGAAATCTAGAAAATGATAAATAGATTGGTGATAACAGGTAGAAAATACGGTATGGTAATAAATATAGAAAAATCCAAGGTCATGCGAATATCAAGTAAAGAAGAAGAAAATTTGAACATAAGTATTGGAGGAAAGCCATTAGAACAAGTTTTACATTATAAATACCTTGGAAGCGTCATAACGAGAGTAGCAAAATGTACCGATGAACTCAGGACTAGAATAACCAAAGCAAAAGCCGATTTCAGAATAATAGGAAAACTAGGAAAGTACGGCATAAACCCGAATATCGTGAGATGGAAAGAAGACTTCCTCTCCAATAGAGAAGTTAGTAGTCATTGATGGTAAATTTTCCTACCCAGTTAAAGCCGCATCAGGTGTTCCACAAGGAAGTGGCATAGGTCCACTACTATTCCTAATATATTTATGAAAGTTTGTTTGTTTATTTGTGTATCTATACATTTTCACACCGTTAAGCTAGAATAATCAAACTTTCAACAGATACTTTCTTCACAAATAGGAAGGCCGTGGGCTACTTTTTAATCCCAAATGTTTTATATTAATTGTAAGAAAAGCAAAATAACTTTGTTTGCTAATGCTAAATGCTCGAGATGGGTCAGAAAGAACGGAACAGTTCTTTTCGAACTGTTCTGATGCCTAAACTGTTCAATAAAATAACTGTTCTCATAAACTTCCTGTTCTCAAAGAACAGGCAACTCTACATCTTATACACAGTGAGAAAGGGGGGAAAGGACCACTTCCTTATCCGTAATTGGACGGCGGGGACTGATTAAACTACGCGTATTTTCCCAAGTCCTAATAATGATTTGAATTAAATTTGGTACGATTGTGGAGGGCTCCCAGAAATAATTCGTACGTGGTTTTTGCTTCTCTCTGTCCGTTTTATTCAAAACGGCGGCCGAGTGAATTGTTAAATACAATGTATCACCTAGGATTCCGATTGGATTTGAACCAAATTTACCCGAACAACGCCGGATATTTCCGATAGTTCCTAATATGTATATAAACGATATCTGCTCGGTAGTTCGCTGCAAAATCAGACTTTTCGCAGATGACACCGTCTTATATAAGGAGATAAAGAGCCGGGATGACCAAAAATCCCTCCGGGAAGATTTCAATGCCCTTTCAGCATGGTAACAACATTGGCAAATGGAAATTAATCACAGCAAATGTTTCCTTTTGAGTTTCTGGAAGGGCATGAACAATGAATTAGACTCGTAGTACAGAATTCATAGATCGAATATCCAATCTGCGGAATACGTTAAATATTTAGGAGTCACCATTTGTCGTGATCTATCGCCGAATACGCTTATTCGAACGGTCATATGCGCAGCCAATATGAAATTAGGCTTCGTAGGCAGAGTAGTAAGAAGTAGCACAGAGCAGGTACGAGAAACATGTTATTTATCATTGGTCAGATCTCAGGTCGAATACGCTTCCAGCATTTGGGATCCGTACGAAAAGGGGCAGATACTTGAGTTAGAAAGAATCCAACGAAGAGCAGCCAGATTCGTTAAGCAAAAATATGAGCAAAAATTAAGCGTCACATCACTCTCGAAGGAGTTGAATTGGATATCGCTAGAGGACAGCAGACCTAGCGCTAGGCTAAGGCTTTTGGAGAAATTTAGATCGGAAGTTCTGTTAGAGAAGGTTTCTGGAATATTAGAGGCACATACTTATGTGGGTAGGCACGATCACGAGGATAAAATACGAGAGATCGACTGCAGGAGAGAGCGATATCAGGGTTAGTTTTTTCCAAGGACAATACGAGATCATAACAGGAGAGTAATTCCCGCGAGAGAAGTTATAAGGTAGGCTTTGGTGCGCTGCACCCCCTGCCATTCTGGTGATTTGCAGGGTATTGTGAAGAGTAGATATTATGCAGATGAAAGAAACTCCTAAATGGGGAATATAAAGGAGGATATCCGAAAGAAATAGATAAAATGTTATATATGGAATATTGCTCTGTATAAGGAAGAAACATGTGCGTTAAGGAAAAGTGATATATAATACTTGGAAATCTCGAAATGTGGACACGGAGAAGAATGCTGAAGATAAAATTGACAGATAGGGTGAAAAACGAGGAAGTACTATGAAGAATAGGAGAGGAGCGAACGATTATATAGACTGTCAGAAAGAGGAATGCGAACTGGATTAGACATTACCTGAGGAGAGAGAAAGAGAGAGACCGTGATTAAAGAAGTGCTAGAAGGAAAATTGGATGGAAATAGAGAAAGAGGTAGGAAAAGGCTTCAGCTGGTATACGACTTGAAAGGGAAAGAGAGCTATCAAGACATGAAGAAGACTGCGGAAAATAGGAGTATATGGAGAATCAAGTTTAACCATGATTAATCACGGACCTGTCTACGGTCAGACTACCTATGATGATGATGTAGTTATAATTGGTAAACACATTTAGTAAACTGAATTTAAAAATATGCTATACAAATTCATTTAATTATCATAGAATACAAATATTAATATGTAACACAACTGAAAATAACAGCATATCGCAATGCTAAACGTTAAATAACCTGCATATTTTCCGGGCTAACAACAATTTAAATTGCTAATTTGCTTTTGTGTCGGAAGAGTCTGAAGAAGAAAGTGGTATTTGTAGACGTCACGGATTTTTCATAATTTTATATTTTAAACCTTATTTTTAATTAGCACGCGAAAACATTTTCAAGTATATGCCTTTAAAGTTTATTAAAATCGAAACGAAACGATTCATTATTTAAAAAATTACTCTTTTAATCGTACAGTCAGTCCGTATGACGGTCTTTTCAACTAGTGTGTCTGATTACGATTCCATCCTCGGGATAACTCTAAACACCCCCTAGCGTCGTCGAGAATGAATAATACTATTCGAAAAATTCCCACCCACTCTCTCTCTCTCTCTCTCTCTCTCATCTTCAAGAGAAAAAAAATTCCTCCAGAAATAGCCCATAATCCCCATCTCGTTAGCCTTTAAAAATATTCCGCTCCTCGAACTTCTAATGAGACCCAACATCACGTCTTTCTCTTTAATCCCATACTTCCCTTTCACCGGGGGTTTGTATGGCAGGGACCCACCAACCCAGCACCACTGCCACCATCTCCACCCTATTCCCGTCCATTAAAGAAGACTCTCGACTCTCGTCAACGCATTTAAACTCTCTCTCTCTCTCTTGGTTCCCCGATCCATTCACACACAAACCCTCTCCTCCCACTAACACACCCGCGGATAAGCGTTCGCGTTAGAGCTTTCGCGAGGGAGAAAGAGAGAGAGATGGAGGGAAAACGATTGATAACCTTTCGATTGCTCCCACACTCGAGGTAGAAAGGTGTACCATTTTGCCCACATCTAAAATCCTTTCCCGACAAAACTCTCAGTCGCTACATCTCTCTCTCTCTGCATCTCAAACTCCACCTCTCTCTCTCTCTATCACCCAAGTACCTCAGACGATCTTTACCCTTTTCCTTCCCAAGGATCCTCTGTATTTATCTCTACGCCTCCTCACGCCCTTTTAAAACTCGTCTGCCTACCCCCTTCCCCTTTTGTCGTTGCATATCCATCTCGGATATTGCCCCTTTCCTCTCTCACCCTCCCGACCTCCTCGCCCGACGCGGTGCGAGGGAGGGGGGGGGGGGGGGAGGGGGGCACCCGCCCCTAATATCCCTTCGAGGCGTCTCCTTGGAGACGAAAGTCTTCTCTCCCTAACTTATACCCCGACCTCCTCTTCTTCCTCCCACTCTCTCTCTCCCTCTCCTCCCTCGCTTTCGAAAGAGGAAAAGCCTCAGTCCCTCCCATCACATCTATTGTCTTACCCTCCATCACGCCTCGACGGGCATCCTCGCATCTCCCTCTCCTCTTTATACCCCAATTCTCCCTTTACCCCTCGTCCACCTCTCCATCGCCCCACGACTCCTCCTCACTCCTCTCCCTCCTTTTCTTCTCCTCTCCTGACCCTCTCCGTTTCTCATCTTGCTCTGCTTTTCTCTCTCTCTCTCCCTCTCTTCGAGATAACCTACCAAAAACCTTATCTCGTCCCTTCTACTTTTCATCCTTTTGCGTTTTCTTTCCGCGCTCATTCCTTTTATTTTTCCTTATGCTTTTGAGCCTTTACCGCTCATTTTAGTCCTCGTATCTCTCCATCCGTTCCTCTTTTTTATCTCACTTCCTCTTTTCAGTGTCGTTCTTCCTCCGCCGTATCCTCTTTCAAATCTTTCATATAATTCTCTCCGCGAGCAGACTTGGCTCTATTCCTCTTTCTACGTCGTACCTCTTCAACGTCCGTATCTTAGTCTATCACTCTCCATCTCTTTCCGAGGCATCATATATCCCTTGCTATTCCTTTTAATCTCCTCTCCAGTTCCCTTAATTTCCTCAATCTTCCTTTTGATCTCCCAGTTTTAACTTTACGCATACCCGACTCCCTTATTATATATCCTGCAAAATTTCTCAAATATGTGTGCACACGCACAAACACACACATCTTCCTCGTTACTGTCAGATATATGAATTTTATCGTTTAATCTTTCCTATCCCCCCCCCCCCCCCCGCTTCGGCCCCTTCCTATGTCTCGTCCCATCTTCTCAAAGCATTACCGGCATCTCAAGTACGTCATCTATTCTCCGCCGCCTGACTCGTACGCGTTTCTCTTTAAGGTTTTCCATCCCTCTCTCTCTCTCTCTCCCTCGACTTTCTCCTCCGCCTTTTGTTTTTTCCTCATTTTTCATTTTGATTCTCAACCTTTCATCGTCCATCATCCCACTCATTTTTTCCTCCTAACCCTCGCACGACCCCCTCATTGCCACTTTCTCAATATCTCGATATCGACTTATCTTTACTTTGCTTTTAATTTCCTTTTTAACGCGGATTTTCCATCTCTCTTTCTCTCTCTCGCTCTCGGCCACTATTTTTTCTACACCCCCCCTCCAGCTCCCTTCTCTCCTTTCATTTCTGTTGCCTTATTCCCCTGCGCTGCCTTTCTCTCCCGCTCTCTCGACCAATTTCTTAATTGTTTCCTCACCTAAACTTTCTACCCTCGTACGGACTTCCCATCCGATCTGCTTTCTGGCTTCCATTTTAGACCTTCTCTTAACTTAAGGAGATCTTCTACTAGCAACCAATCTCCTGATTTATTTCTCTCCCCCCCCCCCACCTCTTCCATCCTTCCTTAACTTTACTAATATTATTATTGATAAAGTTTCTCCAGAGACCGACTTATTACTTGGGGCGTATCCCCGACGTATTTTTGTCTTATATTACTTCCCGATTTTTTTTGCCCTTCTTTTTTTTCTCTGCGACTGGATATCATCCGTCGTGGTCGCTGTTGCCCCTCTCTCTCTTTCTTTTTCCCTCTCTTTCTTTTTCCCTCTTTCTTTTTCCCTCTCTCTCTTTCTTTTTCCCTCTCTTTCTTTTTCCCTCTTTCTTTTTCCCTCTTTCTCTCTCTTTCTCTCTCTCTTTCTCTCTCTTTCTCTCTCTCTTTCTCTCTCTCTTTCTCTCTCTTTCTCTCTCTTTCTCTCTCTCTCTCATTCCATCCTCTGTTTTTCTTATCTTTTTATCCGCATCGTGGTACCTCTCCCTTTCTTAAAAAAAAGGTTTTAAACGTTTTTTTTATTTCGCTTCCTCGACTTGCACCACTCCTGACGTTTCTTTTACGTTTCAGCCATTGAGCCCTTCCAATTTCGAAATCCATATCTCCCATTTTTCTTCGCTCATACTCGACCTCTCCTCCATTTAATTTTACCTCTTCTTCCCTCTCGTAAATTTGCATTTTATTTCCCCTTCTGATTTCCTATTAGTCCTTCCGCACGAACCCCTTCTTTCATAAACCTTCCCCATTTACATCAACCCCTCGTCCCAAATGAGAGAGCCGTCCTTCCCGCTGCCTTACTCACCCTCTTAAGCTCTCCGGGTTGAAAACATCCTACGGTATATTTTATTTTCTCTTTTCAATTCGGAGTCGTCGTCCTCGTCCCGTTTTAATCTCGTCTACTTCTTCATAGCTACTCGAAAAACAAATGACGAATGATTCATTATCCCTTAATTTCAGTTACCCCTGTGTGTTTTTTCTCTTCGACCCCTCAAAGCCATCCTTCTCCTGCAGGTTATGTCGTTCATTATGTCGCTTTTTTTAAAACCCCATGCTTCAACACCCACTACTTTTTTCTCTCTCTCTTCCCCCCGTTTTTCTCCGAAATTCCTTTTTTTCCTCTCTCTCCTTCCCCTCCTTCGTCTCTTCTTTCTCCCCTGAGCTCAATACTGGCAACTTTTTTTCCTTTCCTCGTTCGAAAGAAACTATCTTCTCCCATGACAACGCAGTTCTATGATTTCGCATGTTTTTCTCTCTCCCTCTCTCTCTATATATATATATATATATATATGTATGTATATATATCGGAATCCTCTCCATCCCCTCCTCCTCCCTCTTTCCCTCTCTCTTTATCATCCCTTCATTTGTTTTTGCGTCGCGCAAGTTTTTTTTCTTCCGACGAAAGTTTCGCATTTTTCCTTCTTCCTACACGTCGTTTGTCTTATAATTCTGAAAAAATTCTCCGTCGCGGTGAAGTGCATACGGCGAAAGAAATAGGAGGGGGAGGGAGAAAGTACTTTGTTTCGTTCCACTAACCCGTCTGCCCACGCACCTCTAGGCGGAGGGCTTCTTATTGTTGCGAGAAAGAGGGAGAAAGAGAAGAGTCGTACGCACGCCATCTCTCGGGGAAACGAAATATATGACGATGGAGAGGCGAAGACAGAGAAAGAGAGAGAGAGAGAAGGAACGCGAGAAATTCATTTGATTAAGAGTGCGCGTAGAGTGTGCGCTGCAGTTTTCATTGTTGCGTAGTCCTCGGGAAATGGCACGGTGCTTGGGGAAAAGTGGAGAGAGGAAGTTTGGAGGAGTAGTCAGTCGTATAGCGTGTAGGGTTTCGTAAAAAAAAACGTAGGAAAATGTTGGCACATGGGGTTTCTTACTGTTCTCTCATTTGTTTCGTTTTGTAAAATGCAATCCTAATGCTTTTCGCTCCACCCTTTTTTTTTTATTGTTATGGCCGAGGTCTAGATGAATGTCACGGAACAAAGGTAGCGTGGCATCAGTCTCGCTCGCTTCAATTATTCTGGGGATATTGTGCATCTGAATTATTCATACACGTTTCAACCTGAGCGGTAGTGATGGGGGTTGGGGGTGGAGCTTGGAGAAAAGGATTTGGGTTAATTTTTTGTTTGTTTCAAAACCTCTGCGGACTCGAATACGTTTGCACCCTCCTTTGGGTGTTACGACTTGGTAAAATTTGAACAGCTCATGCACGTCTTTTTAATGCAGAGTCATTTAATGTTGAGTGTCTACCGTAATTTGTCGCGTCTCTTAAAATGAGTTAGTTGATTGATAAAACAATCACAAAATATAATAATTCCATTTACTGGAATTTTTCTCATGTGGTTGCTTAAATTTCATAACGAAATCGTAACGCATATGTTTTTGGTAAATATAAAAATTTTAGAGGCAGCTCGATAAAACGTCGATTTTTGAAATAAATTAAAATCTTGAATATGATAAATTAAACGCGGCAAAGTATATTGCACCAAAAATGCTTTTGAATAACTTCCGGAGGACAGTCAAATTTATAATAATAACTTTTGATTTCGTATTTTAAGATCTATAGCGTAGGAGTAAACTGATAGAAAGAAGAGGAATTAATTTAGAAAAACATAGAAATGTATAGAAGTTGGAGAGAAACGCACAAAGTGAATCATTATTTTTGCCGACAGCGAGATACAGGGTTGTGACGTTAGGAGAGGCGACCGCCTCAGGCGCCTCTTAAAAAGGGCGTCATCGTTGGACTACGACGAAAATCTCTCCTTAAATGTGGATTAATAATTTTTTTTGATAGGGTTTATTCTTAAAATTCATTTTGTCAATAATTTTTAAAACGTCTTTTTAAGTGTTTATACCACATTTACCTTGAACTGCGCAGTGGTTTAATTGTAACGGAATTCCTCGGCGTGCACACGCAAATAAGAGAAACCAGTTTACTTTTACTGAATATTCATGCAAATACTGTAACGACTGCTTAATTTAAATTTCATTCGAAGACGTTATGCCAGCTCTTGAGTTTATTTATACTCAACATTCCGATGTTTTTAAAAAAATTATCTTCATCTTTGTTAACTATGGTACATGTGTAATAAATGGGCGTCATATTGTATCTCGCCTCAGGTTAAAGCGTCTTGTGTACAACCATAGCGAGATATGTCAACAATTCGTATTGATTCGATCGGAGATGAAGACTCGATCGCTTTTTATAAATTACGCGGAAGAATTAAAACATACTTCCATTATAATATTATAATTTGTTCTTGTTATCTCACGGAAAATACATTACCACTCCGTTAAAACAAAAAAGAGACGATAAAATAATAGGTAGATATCAGAGAAATTTAGTAATACGAAAAGGAATAGAAATATAATACAAGTAATGTGAAAATGGCAGAAAGAGATGGAGGCCAAGAATGCAAAAGAAAGAATATATTGGCTGTTAGAGAGAGCTATCGATATATCTAAAGAGATGTGTAGATTTTGATAAATCATAGTTATCTAAACAAAGCACAAAGGAAAAGTGAGCACAAAAAACTGTACCGCCTGCGACAAAGAGAAAAATCCACGGGATTAACCACGAATGGAAATTTCCTTTGGAAGATTTCTTGAAAACATATAAACGGGAAGAGATTTGGAAAAAATACACATTGGATTTGTTTTAAGGATTTATCACATTAAAGGGATGATACGATTATGAACGTTAACAAAAAAAATGCATTTAGAGAGGGAAATCTGATTGAGGTTAGATGCGAAACATCGGAAACGATTTCATCCGTCGGTAAAGGTATATTTTATTTTTATTGAAGTAACTCTGAATCGGTAATGAGTCGGTCGAGGCGTAACAGATTAAAACGAATTGGGAGATATGGGCGTTGGGAGGGGGAGGGGGGGGGGGGGGGCGTTTTGATCGAGCGGTTGCGAGTAAACGTACAGAACGTGAGAACGTATGAAGACCTGGGATGATAGATTTATGCAGAGTTCTTTTTAATGCGTCCGAGCGATTGAAAGATACCTATGGAAGGATTTGGAAGCATCAAGCGCTGGAAGGGATAGAGAGGGAGAAGAAATTCAAACTCCCTATGGGGAAATTGAAAATCGGCAAATCGAACGACTGGCGCCGTTTAAGCATCGAGGAAAGAGCAGATAAATTCGCTTTCCCTCCGAAAGAATACAGAATGAAAATTTAACAATAAACGGTGAAATACATTCTCGTCGAATTATTTGTTTTGGTTCAATGTCTGTCGAAATTTTGGAAGCCTAAAAATTGATCGATTAAATAATTGTTGATAATTCTCCTTTGTATCCGAAATGTTTCCTAATTACTTTCCGTATCACTTAACGTGGGACGAAGAGAGACGTCATATAACTGAAAGTTTGTTGACGATTTTATTAATTTCGAACAACAGCAACATCTTATTCAAACGTATGCCCGTCTATCTGACGTGCTAACTCGTAAAATAAAGCAGTTAAAAACGAAGTTATTTTTTAGTATTGTCTCGTTGTTTACGTTTCCTCGGTTTGTCGTCTGTCCGTCTAAATTACTTTTAAAAAACAATATTTACTCTCTGCTTCAGCAGCTCTTGCCTTATTTTTTATATTATTTATATCCCTTAGTTGACGTTATTCTATAGATCACATATCAACTGTTATATGAGATTCAACTTGATGCTTAAAATGGCAAATTTCTTCAAACTTATTATGCAGGAGCACTCGGAAATTATAAGCAAATTAACCCCCTGCTAAAACAACATTAAATGTAATGGGTCGCGTAGAAATATGATGGAATGGGATTCAGATAGAGAAGGCTGGAGAAAGAGAATTTCGGAAGACCTTAAAAAAAAATGAAACCAAGTGCGGATAAAAAAAATCCTCACTGCCCCTTCCCCTCCTCTCTCATTCTGTAGACATGTTTGGCAGCCTTAGGAATAACGGAGAGTGTTGCGGGGGCGGGTTCGTGGCTGTCGGGGCGATTTTCGTTACTGTGGGAACGACAACAGATGTTTTCCTCCCGCTTTAAGCGCAGCGTTGCGGAGAAATAGGCGCAAGGGGGTGTGTGCGTCTGGGAAATTTAAAAACGGAACAAGAGCGTTATGGTTTAGACGTGGAGGACAATCGGAACGTAGGTACAGGTAGCCCGTGTCCTCGAATAGCCCCTTTGACCCCCTTCCTCTTTCGCTCCCCTTTCCTCCCTCCACGTTGCGCTACGTACAACGTAATATACCACTCCCCTTTTCTCCCCTTTCTTCCCTGACCTTTCCTTTATAGCTTACATTTACCGTTCGAAACACACGAGGGCGAGGGATGCACCCTAGATTTTGAATGTATCTCTCTACTGGTTCCTCCCTCTCTCTCTCGTCTTCTCTCCTTTCTCTCTCTCTCGTGTCCTCTGTCCCTTCTCTCTATCTCTCTTGCGACATATATTAATGCCGGGTGAATCCGGACGGTAAGTACGGGCTTAAAATTTTAAATTCCAGCGTCCGTGCGAATTGAATATTCGAGCAGACGTCGAGATGAGAACATTTTTATTTTTGCGGGAGTTTCGCTAATATGTTTTTAAAATTTCTGCGTTTTCATTCATAACTTTGTAGCAGCATTCCGTCTGTTTCCTACGTGCGTGAGAGTTCCGAATTTTTTTATGAAAGCTTTCGTTGTAACTTTCGCGATATAAAAAATGAATGGGATGGCAGGATTTGCGTTTATGGTTCCTGATCCACGGTTTAGAGTTGGGTAACGTCAATAGTGTAAATTTTCTTCAACGTATATAGGAACAAATTCGTTGGATATCGAAGAAAGGTCTTGTGTTTAATTATATGTATGGTTTAAAATATTTCGTTTCCACTTAACTATAAAATAAAATCCTTCTCAAAGTAGGAATTAATTTTCTATTCAAGTGTTATATATTACCCCAAGTTGCAGCGCATTCAATTAATTTCATCTCATTAAATAATGTCCACATAGAGTATGTTCTATAAATCGTTCTATTCTTCACAAACCTCTTCATTAATTGACACTATCATTTTCCTTTCATCTCTCTCAATTTTCCTTTCCCTATTTGATCATGTAGACTCTCCAGAAATCGCCAGTCTAGCTGGCATATATCGTTATATTTTCCTTCTATTCATCCAAATACGTAAATGCAGCGTATATTAATAATACTTAAATTATTACGCATATTAATAGCATGGTATTTTTCTCCGTGTTAACATTTCGAAACCTCTCAAATATTTCATGCTAAAACACGCCTGAATAAACAAACGCAGGCTTAAGTAATACATGCCCAAGGCCAAATTTCCATAATCATGCTGATACATATGTACATTTAAAAAAGTATGCATTACATCGGCAGGAAAACACGCTCCACCCTTACAGAGACATCGACGCATTCATTGCTAGGATCGCCATCTGAGTCCCTCGCGGAACGAAAAAATAAAAAAAAAACAAAATATAAAGGAAAAAACAACGTTGCGTCTACTCTAGCCATTGTTCTCTGCAAAAGTAAGATAAAAAAATAGAAGCGACATGCATGCAGACTACGGCGAACAGGCCGGCGAGTGGCCGTCCGTGGGGTTCACCTCAATGGGCGCCGCGGTAAAACGGCTATCCGGGAGCAGAGGGACAAGGCACCGACCCTCCAGGACCTCCTCTCCATTCCGCAAAATGGCGCCGTTTGCGAATGGGAATGGGCTATGTTACTCTCCTTCCCGTCCTTCAACCTCCTCTCCTCCCTTTTTTCTCTTCGCCTCTCTCCTTTTTACTACCGTCTCCTTTTCCAATCTTCTCTCTCCTTCACCGTCCATCTCTCTCTCTCTCTGTATCTCTACAACCACGCCAATAGCGTAAGAAAGAACATGTGTCGTTTATTTCAATCCTTTTCGCCAGCGGAAAGGAGCGGTATGGAGAAAGAGGGAAATAATCCCATGGGTTAGCCGGACTGATGCACCCAAATACAGATACAAATACGGACGCGATAGCGGAGAACGAGGGGATGGAAGGTATTGTGAGGGTGTTTTTTTTTTTCCAGACGTTCGGGTCCGTGATGGGGTGGAGAAAATAGCAGTGCGAGAAATACCAGTGAATGGTGCGGAGGGGGGGGGGGGGGAAATGCTATGTTGGAGGGGGGGAGGGGAAGGGGGGAATAGGATGGGCATTTGGCCGGCCTGGAAAGGAAATAACGAGAGGGAAGAAAGTGTGTGCGCCTGTTATGGCTGGAGTTAAGGGGGGGAAGGGAGAGTGAGGTGGGGCGGGAATGGCTGCAGAAGGGGGAAAAAATAACGAGAAACTGCGATCGGGTTACGTGTTTGGGTTACGTAAAGGGTTAACGATTCGCGGAAGTTTCCCATCGTGCCGTTGTTTTGTTTCCCGTTCGTTTATGTTTTTCTGACTTTATTTTTACGTTAATATAAATTTTTTCAACAGATTACCGTGGAATGTGCATCGTACGGTTAGGGACTCGTAAACGGGGTTAACTGAGGGGGTAGAAATCCGTGTTCTTCGAAATCCAAAAAAAAAAAACAAATGAAAGGGATAATGGTGCGCTTTTGTGGGCTTTACGAACGCTTATAAGTGTTTATAAGAGGAAAGGGACAATGAGTTGATTTTTTCGATGGATGTATGATCGTGAACTGTTTTACGGAAGCTTTTTATCTCCTTAAACTAATGAAACGAAGTTCTTATTAACCCCGCAATATGGTTCGACGTACACGTGTACGGACCTTGCAATTATTCCTCGGCAGAGGTCGTACGTACAGGTGTACGGTCTAAGACTCGATTCTAGGCATCTCAGCATTAGAATAAACGTAAATATCAAGGATGACTGAACGGATTAAAATTGGCGCTTTAAGGAGCGAGCAAGAACGATAAACTACAGGGTTAAAGGAATTAAGGAATCATTAATTTTGTTCTTAATTTATGCCACGTATGACGCATTAGAAGAATCAATGGACCTGGTCATATTACTCGTAAACTTCATCAGTGAAAAAATAGAATGAATTTATATTCTTGCATTATTTTTGCATAAAATCAATATTAGATACCAGTGAAGAAGATATCGTTTGCAACTTTAAAAAGCTTATATAAGCGTAATAAAAGGTTTTTTAATGTAATCATTTTGTTATTCTTACATAACCTGATCATCTAAATTTTACATAGCGTAAAACATCAACTGTTCCTTTTAAGAAAGCTTTCAGTTTAATTAGTGTCGTGGAATATTTTCTGATATTCAATAAAATTTATGGCGTCGTTAAAAGTGCTAGTTGCATAAACACACACCGCATTCAAAACATGCCATCTGGGGGGAAACTACTATTACTCCAATCTAGTTGAAATATAGGCGGACATTCGAGGAAATATTCAAGATAGTAAAAACGCGAAACCCTACCATTATCATATTATCATAATTGCCACACACCCCATCCCCACCCCGCCGAGCCAAGGGCTTAAGACGACAGGCTGAAAAGGGTGTCAGTCAGTCAACAGAAAAAAAGCACCAGTCACGCCAAGTCGAAAAAATACAGTGAATATATCTCGTTTTTTATCGCGTTTTATATTATATAAACGCGATTATGTTTTGCCCTTTCTGTCCGTCTTGTGTTTTATTTTATTTTTACACTTTGAACGGCGAGGTTGAAGCTGTGTATAGTACCCTTTCTTCCACCGAACGGTATAGAATTTACAAACGGATATTTACATAAAATGTGTGGTTTTTTTTTTAAAGAGAACTATCGAAGAGTAAACGTATAAACTTAACCCTTGAATTGGGAATGTATAAGGTATTTTGCGATCCAGTTTTTCATTCAAAATCACTCGCGGACCACGTCTGTTTGATAGCGAATAAATTGACTGTTTCCATTTTTATCAGGAATGTACGTTTCGCTCCGTTATAACTCTAGAACTAGGCACATTACTCAGGGAAATAATCCCCGTCGGGTCAACGATAAAAAATCGCACCGAATATAAAGCACTCGTATTAATTCTCGTCCTTTGCTTCTATGTTCGCGATCTTAAGCGTACTAGAGTTATGCGTTGCTATTTCCACGAGTGGATATGCATCTTGTCTCACGCTTCTCCCAGATTTTTTTTCCGGTATTAGTCACCACCGTATCTTGAAACGATGTTTGGTATTTGTAATGAAAAAGTACTAAAGGTACAGAGAGAAGTATGTTTTTTAGAAAGAATTTTCAAGGACGGTCGTTTTTTTTTGGGCAAAATGGCGCTCGGTTTGACTCGTGAGTTATCTTACCTTGATCGTTTATGGAATTTAAATCTGAGAATACGTCCGAATAAGAAAGAAAAGGGGAGGGGAATGAGAGGTAAAAATAAAGTAATAAAAGCACTTATGCAGTACAAACTAAAATCATATAATGGTTACTTTTCATGGAAGCGGTTTTTTTCAAGATACATGATTTTTTTCAGGATACATGATTTTTTTCTAATTTCTAATATTTTAATTTTCAAAATAAAATCCCCTTAAGCGACTGACCAAGAGGATAAAATAGGAATAAATAAGTAATAAAGAATTCCTGAACGCTTGCTTGCTTCCGCGAGCAAGTAGATTTAAAGATAATTTTATTACAGTGATAAAGGAAATAGGAATTTTTTCAAAAGGTAACACGTCAAAATAAAAGGTCGGTCCAAGCGAAATGAAGTTTATTTTCTCAGGAACCTGTGGTGTACTCTTCAAACTTTAATAAATTTCCGCACCGGAAGATAGTTTAAATTTTAACGCATCGCACCATAACGCATGCGTAAATTAATAATGCTTGGCTTGCTAAATAGAAGGTAATATTTGCGAAAACGTCTCCTCGAGATGGTCATTTTAATAAGGCTTGATGAAGTCATAAGAGTCTTTGGCGTTTATTATGTTTTTTAACACATCGTTTTCCAGACGTTTCCTGTTGAAAAAACTGTACAGTTAATCGTTTATAAAATCATCTTTCTCATCCTTACATCCCGAAATTCCTTTTGAGAAGCTTCATTTGTGATTTGAGAGAGAATGTCGAATAAAGGGAAGCCAGTAGCAAGAGCTACCGAGTTTACTTAATCTACAGAATGAGGACTAAAGGTTAACGCCGTGTGGGTAAGAGGGACTCTTCACCTCGTAAGGCACGGAAGATCAAGAATTATTGTACTCTAAAAAGGATGGTTCGAGTGAGAGGTGACATCGAAACGCTTTAGGTTCTTGCGTGAATGAACATTTTCTCTTTTACTCCAAACATCGTCTTAATGAATCGATTAAATTCCCTTCCTCATTATTCCTTATTTTTTATTATTATTATTATAATGAAGAATATGAGTCAAGCAGGAGAAGGCAACCTTAGTTATAAAGTTGGTTTGCTTGAGCTCTCTCTGTGTCTACCTTAAGATAGGACAACTTGGAGGAATTAAGGAATGATGATATTTTCGTCGGAGGAACTGAGGCAGAACGGAAGGATTCCGGGGAACCCTGTTAATTAGATGAGGCAGAGAAATAGGGTGATGGAGATGGATGATTAAGGACGCCAAGGTGAGGATGGGGGGGATATAGTTATAAAATTTTGGGATCCAGAGTAAAATGAAGAGCTGCGGAATATTAGGAATGAGGTATACTTCGTTAACCATAATAAAAAAGCTAAACAAAGAATCATAATTGGTGAAATTGTTTTCGTACATGCTACATTCCAACGCCTCGTTAACGTAGTGTTGGTTTTTTCTTTTATTCATTCGTATTTGTTTTCATTAGCTTATAAGTAGCACATCCTCAATCTTTTATGAAGATCTTTTGTAAACGTTAAAAATGATAGTCACAGATATATACGCTAAAAGTCAGGATTCGAACATGCGGCCATGGCAATGGAAGGCAGACATGATAGTCAGCCCTATACAGAGACAGGTTTAAAATTCTTTGATTCATATCTTCGTTTTTTTAAAAGTTTCCCTTTGAATTTTAAAGGAAAATGATGATTGAATGAATTATTTGGAATATGATGCGTGTCTTAAGGAAATAATCAATATTCATAAATTTTTGTCAGATCGATGAACGAAGATCGATATGCAACCATTTCGTCTTTGTTTAAGAAGGGTTTTGGAAAGGAGACCTCAATTTCCATTGCGGTGAATTCATGATAAGTAACGCTACTTATCTAATCAGGACATGAGACGTAGTTAGCAGGCGACGACCAGGCTAAAAATATGGGAGAGAGGTGAATCGATAGGAAGCAAGACGTGTACATGGTCGAGTACGAGGGAAACATGACCCCAACGAAAAAAATAATACCACAGGGATAAAAGTCTGTTCTTAGAAAAACGGAAGAGACGAAATTCAGTTCCGAGGGAAACAAGTCTCTCGATCCGACGGATGAGAAAAATAGATAATTAAACGCGAGAGAGAGGGAGGAAAACGTCGCGAAGCCAAAGAAGCGAAATGATATAGTAATATACAAAAAGGAGTGAGATAGTGTGGAGAGAGAGAATAAAAATTAGAAAATAAAGGACATGGAGCGGAAATGAAAAATGATCCCAGATAAACAATGGACCGAGTATGGAGGAAAGGGTTAAAATTCGCAAAAAAGTGGAATATTCCAACATGAGTTAAAAGGGGATGTTTTCGGAGCAAAAAAACACACGAGTAGGATTCGCTCATCCTGGCGAAGGAGTCCAAAGAGAAGAAAACAGTGATGAAGAAGAACGGGACACTAAAAAAGTTTCTGTGGGAAGGAAATAGAGAAATCGGAAGAATTTGATAGGATATGTAGTTGGGAGCATACGAAGAATGGGAACATAGTGAGCGAGTGAAGAAAGTGTGGTGTGTGTGTGTATATATATATATATATATATATATATCATCATCATCATCATCATCATCATCATCAGCCTTTTTCAGTCCACTGACGGACGAAGGCCTCCCCCAGACTCTTCCAGTTTTCCCTGTCAACTGCCTCCCTCCTCCAAGTTTGCCCCAAGAACTTAACAATCTCTCTGTCCCACCTGTCTTTCGGTCTCCTTTTCGGTCTCTTGATGTTTCTTGGGATCCATTCGATGACACTGGACGTCCAACGCTGGTCATTTCTTCTAGCAATGTGGCCCGCCCACTGCCATTTTAGCACCTTCGCTCTTCTAATCACGTCACAGACTCCCGTCTTCTTTCTTACCCAGTCGTTCCTCTTGCGGTCTCTTCGGGTGATCCCTAACATGCATCTCTCCATGCCCCTCTGTGTTGTTTGCAGGCGCTGTATCATTCTGGCATTCATGGTCCATGTTTCACAACCGTATGTCAGAACAGGCAGAACACATTGGTCATACAGTCTCCTTTTATAGGAAGACTGGAATATTTGATTTAAAGATGTTGGCATTCTTGTCAAAAGCACTCCATGCCATCTTCACTCTCCGGTTGATTTCTCCAAGAAGCGAACCATCAGTAGTGATGAGTTGACCTAAGTAAACATAGCTGGTTACTTCTCCGAGTTCTGCTCCGTTGATATGTATCTTCTCAGAATTTGTGAAGGAGTTGTACATAACCTTTGTTTTATTAAGATTCATCTTAAGTCCAGCTTCTCGGCTTGCTTGCTCAAGCTCTTCAGTTCTTCTACGGAGCTCTTCTGGGCTCCCTGCGAACAGTATGATATCATCTGCAAAGCGCAGGTGACTCAGATATTCTCCATTTACCTTTATTCCTTTTTCCTCACAGTCTAGCGTTTTGAATACTTCATATATATATATATATATATATATATATATATATATATATATATATATGCTTAAAGGAAAAGGTAATTATAAAGGTGGGTGGCAACAAGGTGTTGGAGGAAGCCTAGTGGACACTTACCAAAACTGGAGAGCCGCTGAGGGTGCTGAAGACACGAAAAACAGAAACACACGAAAAACAACACAAATTTGAAAGCTTTTCGAGTCGATGCCCTTCGTCAGCAACGGATAGAGAAGTACTATATATATATATGCTTGCGTGCATGTGTTTCTTGTGACGGTACGCGCCGGTACGGTGTACCGGCACCTTTTTTCAGAGCGATGTTGACTTACGTCTAATTTCGGTACATTTTCATCTTTGTAAGTCTTTAAAACTTAAATTAATGAACGGTTTCTGTATATGTTAAATATTTTGACTTTTATTGTCGACTTTGTTATTAAAAGTTCATCACAAATTCAATAGAAAAGGGGGAGAGGGTGCATGAAGAGGTAGAGAGAGGAGTACCTGCACCTATTTTTTTTTAAAAAGCAATGTGTGTGTGTGTGTGTGTGTGTGGGAAATTGGTTAAAAGAAAAATGTGAGGAAATACTACAGATGGAGAAGTTAGGACGGTACGATATGATGTACGCTAGGGCACTGGAGTTAAAAGATAAGACGCCTGATAGAATTCGTGGTAAAGGAATTATGAATACAGATGGAAAAATAGTCGCAGAACCAAGGATGTAGTACAGGTATGGGAAGAATACATTAAGGAACTATACAACAAGCGTGCAGGTTCGACAAAAATATAAATGTAAGAAGAGGATAACGTTGAAGAAGACAACTTGGGACCATGAAAAGCGATGTAGAAAAGGCGATACTGGAACTTAAGAAAGGAAAAGCTACATGAAGCGATTGAATACCAGCAGCGATACTTAAAGTCATGGGATCGGAAGGACTAAAAGTGATTACGAAATTAACAAGATTTATGGCTCTGGAGAGTGACCTCAGGATTTCTTAGATGTAACAATGATCTCTCTGAAGAAGAAGCCAAAAGCAATGCAGTGTTAAGACTACAGAACGATAAGCCACTTCGAAGATCATCACGAGAATCCTTATTAAAAGGCTAGGGAAAAAGGTCGAAGAAATGCTACAGGTAGATCAATTCGGCTTCAGAAAAGGACGAGGAACCAGAAATGTTATTGGTGTAGTGAGAATCACATCAGAAAAAGCAATAGAGTACAGCCAAGATTGCTGGGTATGTTTCATCGACTGGCAGAAGACCTTTGATAGAGTAAATTGGGTACTGCTGATGAGGATATTAAAGGATATAGGTGTAGACTGGAAAGACAGGAGACTGATCTGGAATCTATACGTGAATCAAGTTGTAAAGGTCAGGTTGGAGAATGCGGACACCAGCGGAGTAAATATCGGTTGAGGAGTAAGACGGGGGCGGGGGGGGGGCTGTTGTCTATCGCCGATCCTATTAAATATATATGGACAGAAGCTAATGCAGGAAGCGTTAGAAACCACGGGAGATTTTCAAATTGGAGGTATGGTTCTAAGAACACCGAAATACGCGGATGATCAAGCACTTCTAGAAAGAAAGGAAAAGGAAAAAGGAAATCTGGAAAATGATAAATAGACTAGTGATAAGAGGTAGAAAATACGGTATGGAAATAAATACAGAAAAATCCAAGGTCATGCGAATATCAAGTAAAGAAGAAGAAAATTTGAACATAAGTATTGGAGGAAAGCCATTAGAACAAGTTTCACATTACAAATACCTTAGAAGCATCATAATGAGAGAATCAAAATATACCGCTGATATGAGGACTAGACCGACGAAAGTAAAAGCCGCTTTCAGAAAAAAGAAGCTCCTACTAACGGGGAATATAAAAGAGGTTATCCGCAAGAAGTTGATGAAATGCTATGTATGGAGTATAGCTTTGTATTGGGCAGAAGCATGAGCACTAAGGAAAAATGATATAAAATTCTTGGAAAGCTTCGAAATGTGGACATGGAGAAGAATGCTGAAGATAAAATGGACAGATAGGGTGAAAAACGAGGAAGTACTACGAAGAATAGGAGAGGAGCGAACGATTATACGGACTATCAGGAAGAGGAATGCGAACTGGATTGGATATTACCTGAGGAGAGAGAGAGAGAGCACGCTTAGAAGGAAAACTGGATAAAAAAGAGAAAGATGTAGGGAAAGGTTACAGTTGATAGACGACTTGAAAGGGAAAGACATGAAGAAGACTGCGGAAAATAGGAGTATATGGAGAACCAAGATTAACCCTGAATAATCACGGACCTGTCTACCGACAGACTACCTATGATATATATATATATATATATACGCGCACACACATACATATGTATATTTAGGTGTATTTGTATGTTATTAAACATACGTCTATGTGTATATAGGAAGAAAAGAGCAGAGGAAGAAAAAGGCGTGGTGCGTGGATGGAAGAGGAGGATGAGGTCTTGCTGAAAGGGTCAGAAAGGGTCGTTGGAGATGCGTGGAGAGAATAGAGAAATGTCTTCTGGATGGGGGCGGTGTAGGAAGAGAGGCAGAGTGAGAGAGAAAGAGAGAATGTAGCAAGGGACGGGATCCGAAAGAGAGGCGGAGAAGTATATATGTAAGGCGTTCCTCGGAGGGGGAAGAGAATGAAGGCAGAGGGAGAGAGGGTGGAGGAGAAGGGGGATATGGAATGAAATACTGAAAGAGGAAGCGGCAGAAGAAGAGGCGGTGTGAGAGAGAGAGAGCTATAGAGGGGAGAGGTGGATGGGCAGATGGAGAGTGAGAGGTCGGAATTGGATGAAACTCTTCCACGAGTGAGGAGAGGAATGGGGGAGGGGGAAGGGAAGGAAGTAAGTAATGCAAGAAATGCGGTTATCCTTTACCTTTGGCAAAATGGAACGCTGAATGTTACTCGAGTGATTGATTGGTTTCAAAGAGAACGAAAAGGGCTTTTTGTGTGTCGCGGTCTTGTGAGGAAGGAAAATAAAAAAAAACGGCGAAGAGTGAGGGCTAGAACTTTGTTGTGCCGAAGTGTGTCGGAATTAAATTATTTGGAGTCGTGTAAACCTTTGCGTAGGAAAAGGATGCATGTTCTTTTCAATGTGTACGTAAACGAGGTATTTTTAACAGATTCTATTATTTTCATTATTTTTTGATAATGATACAAATAAGGTGGTTTAACGGTATAATAATAATCACCAGTATCTTCATTGAAATCGTAAAAAAATACCATTTATAATTAAGTTTAATCCTCATTCCGGCATCGAAGGTATCATATTATAATACGTTTATGTGTAATTACTTGTTTTTAACAGAGAGTAAACAATTATATAAGTTGCACTTAGCGAAAGTGTGCGGTTAACACACTGAAAAAATGAAGCTTTAGTGACTAACATATCGAATCAAATAAAGTGTTAGAGATGATTTAGTAAAATGCGTTTTTTGTAATGTTTTCTGAAAAAATAATATTTTATATGCTTTATTTAAACTACCTAAGCAAATTCTGAAGAACGACGTATATAATATTGATATCAGTTGAGGATTTGTGATGATTTTACGGAAGTTGTGTCCCAGAAACAGTTTGACGAAACTAATATAGATTTATTCAGTTGACCTTATGGTGTTAAGGCTGGTATATACGAGGGTCAGTTGAAAAGTAATGCACACTGTTACTTAACTCCTGAAAGAATAGAGATGTATAAAAAAACAAAAAAGAAATAAAGCTCAGAATCTTATCTTTTAATCCATTTATTGTTTTTCTATAAAATCTCCACCGTTACCGATACATTTCTCTCAATGTGGAGCTAGTTTTCCGATCCCGTCAATGAAGAATTCTCGAGTTTTATTTTGGATCCTTTAGTGCAATGTTTCCCAAAGTGTGGTACGCGTACCACCAGTGATACGCGAAACGATTCCAAGGGGTACGCGGAAAAAATAAATTACTAAAAATCAGAACATTATTTGCACAACAAAAACTAAAATAATGTCATCTCCAATAATGCCCCAATAATACTTACCATAAAATAAATAAAACCCCCTGTGAAAATCTTGTAAAACAAAGATAAAAAATAATTTTGTAGGGTCATCCCCGAATTCACATGAATACGTACTATGTGTGATTCAAATTGGAGCACATTGTTTGGATTGCACCCAACGCGCCCAAAAAAATTTTCCTGGTCATTCTTAGAGTTAAATTCGGTAAATAACACAGCGACGCATCAGTTATGGAAAACATTTTTTAACCGATTGTGTCGTGCCATTTCTAGGAATTGTAACAGAAATGTAAGCTCACATGAATAAATATGTGATACAGGTTACATTGTATTACATTCATTTACAAAGTCGACTCATTGTTGTAAACACAGGGAAGCACTCGCCACCCAGGACATGCATGCAGATCTAAAGCAAGTACTTGATGAAGCTGTTAAAATTGTCAATTTTGTGACGAGCAGGCCACTGAATGCTCGACTTTTTCCTCAGCTTTGCGAAGATGTGGGCAGTGACTACACACAGCTCCTATTTCAAACTAAAGTACGTTGGCTTTCGCGTGGAAAAGTCCTCACTCGCCTGTTTGAGCTGCGAGAAGAAATTCAAGTTTTTTTTGGATGAAACCTTCAGCCTGCGAGACCGTGTGCATGACTGGAAATGGCTGTGTAAATTAGCATACCTTGCAGATTTGAACAGCCTCAATCTATCCTTGCAAGGCAAGATCATATCCACATTTCTCGCAAAACTGACGTTGTGGAGTGAACGCCTTAACCGTGGAAAATTCGATTCCTTTCCATCCCTTAATGACCTAATGATCAATTCAGCTAAAGAACTCGACGCTAATGCATTGCAAACTATGAAGGAGCACTTGGAAAGCTTGAAAAAAGGACTTCGTGAGTACTTCCCTGAACCGGATGGCAGCTTTGAGTGGATAAGGAACCCTTTCCTTGTCAGTGTCCAAACATTGCCAAATAACCTTTCAAATTCAGAAGAAGAACAGCTTCTGGAGCTCGCCTCAGATCACTTCCTGAAAATTGCGTTTGAACAAAAGGCACTGACATCGTTTTGGTTGAGCGTTAGTTCCGAGTATTCATCCCTATCAGACAAAGCAGTTAATTATCTTCTGCCCTTCTCCACTACGTACATGTGTGAGTTGGGATTCTCGGCGCTGGTTGGCATTAAAACTAAAAAACGAAATCGTATCATTGATGTGGAGCCGCATCTTCGACTTAAGCTCACCAACATCGAGCTGGATATCCCTGTCCTAGTATCGGCTCACAAACAGTTCCACTCTTCGCATTGATCAACTTACATATTTCCAGATACATTGCAAATTAGAATTTAATGGTCTCACTGGCCTTATTAATAATACTTATAAGCTTCTGTGCAGTTTATTATTTATTTTTTGTTCAATATGTGTATTTTTGAAATAGGCGTTGAATTGTAGATTTTTTTGAAAAAAATATTAGATATGGTTAGCAATAGTTTCAATACAAAGAGGTGGTATGCCGATAAAGCTGAAGTCCCGATGGTGGTACGCGAATGTTGTAAGTTTGGGTAACACTGCATTAGTGTATAGCAGCTTTCAACTGGTTGTCGAACTCGTAACGGTTTCCTCGAAGATCAAACTTCAACCCCAGAATAAAAAAAATCGCAGGGAACAATGGCAAATTTCCTGCGTTTGATGTGACGTGTGCAGTCTTGCGTTGACATGATGCAACAATGGAATCTGTACTGCCTCGGACAAGACAGACACGTCTTCTCAGTTTCTCTAACGTGCCGAATACATTGTTATCCCTCTTTCCAGGAAATCAGCCAATATGTGCGCTACCACCTGGCTAGAAACCCGAGAAGATTTCATCGTCCTTCACATTGGCTTTCCTGGGTTCACATTCCTTAAATCTTAATGCCCAACGATTCACTCTACCTCGATTAACACATTTATCACCATAAACATTTTGTAATCGCCGATGAATGGATGTCCGTAGGAGAAACATTTTCATCGGTTAAAAATTCAATAACAACTCTTTGCTTCAAACGGATTGACAAGTCACCTGTACACGGCTCCATTCTAATGCGTACTGTTCGGCAACCGTGTATGCGTTCAAGTTGTAACTTGTCTGGTTTGTAGAGGATGAATGAAGGAACAAAACGAGACTGTGCGTCATGCTCCGTTTCTTCGTTTGAATTGTACGTAACCATGTGCATTACTTTTCAGCCAACCCTCGCAATATACTAATATTTTAAATACTAGATAAAAACTTGCATAAGAAAAGCAGTGAAAAGCGATTCCGCCGATGTTAGCTATTTTTGAAACCGTGTATAGGGAGAAAAACTTGTACAAAATTTCATGAAATCTGCTTTGTTCCTCTAGGACAGTGGCGCCCAACTTACGGCTTGCGGGCCGGATGTGGCCCGCGGAGGGTTTTTCTGCGGCCCGCGAAGCCATGATGGAAAAGCAATCCGAAATTTTTAACAAACAAATTCATACATTTTTATGAATTTTTTTATAATAAAACTTTTAACATTCGAGTTTTTACCATAAAAATCCCATTTAGACTTGATTTTCATCAAAATGGCATCTTAGAATGTATAGACAACATCCGATTTTAACCCCAATCCGGCCTGCCGAATAATTGGCAGCTTCCAATGTGGCCCGCCGAAGTATTCGCAACCAACGATGTGGCCCGCCACGTATAAAAGGTTGGGCACCACTGCTCTAGGATACGAATCTTATATGTATTAATAAGGGTTTGTTTTAATAACCTCTCTCTACAAGCCTTTGGTTACGCCATTGCGATAAGGAAAACACACTACTGGATTAACATATTCTATATCGGTTTCGGTAAAGTGAGACTGGAGAATATCAGGAAGCTTTAGGTCAGCCGCAATCGATAAATAGGATTTACTTCTTTAAGGTAAAGAAAGTTTTACACAATGTAAACGGAAGTTTCAAAAACTGCGTGGAAGTAAAAAATGATACGATTAAGTTTTAATAACGAAAGTTATGAATGCGTTTCGCTCTTCTTGCTATGTGTAGCAGTTATGCCTTAGGTGAACAAATGCAACAGCGACTCGATTAATCTAATTTCAAATTGTTTAGCATTGTGGGATTTATATAACCTCGTCAGAAATAAAAATATGGAGTTAACGTGTTCATCTCTTTGATTAAAAACCATAAGGTGATCCAGATAATTCACTTTTAGATTGCTTTCAACTCTCAAATTCTGTTTTTTTTATGTCTGTATTTTCGTCTCGACACGCGCTACATTTATGTCGCAAATAATGGACTATCGACGCCGGGAATGGGACTTTTAGCCGCAGCCACCTCGCCGCGGCCGCCTCGCCGCAGCCATCTCGCCGCGAAGGTACATTTCGCCGCGGCCATCTCGCCGCGGCCATCTCGCCGCGAGGACTTCTCTCGCCGTGATTGATTAAAAATTAACGGAAAATCACGTTGAATATTCCATATTAGTTTTATTTTACGAAGAACCTTAATCGCTTATCCATCGCTAATTTGATAAAAATGCTTTGGGTGCGATTCGTCTAACATGTAACTATACACTATTAAATTGAGTAAATTGAGATAAAGCGAAAAGAAGATTTCGACAAACCAAAAAGAAGCGTTGAGTTTTCAAATACGAGTGCCCAAATATGGAGTTTTGAAGTGATAAAAACTATGAATTGTTTTCATGCTTGCTTCGTACTTTCTCATATACGAAGTATATTGAGAAAGTATTGTTATCGCGAAAAAAATCGACCTCGATATTTTTACGGAAATACACGTTTTAGGTGTTGCTGAATCCGAACAAGTGGTTTTCGCAATGCCGTCTGTCTGTCTATCTGTCTGTTACTGGCTCTGGAGCCTAAACGGCAGACGTTGAAGAGTAGAAGAATTGATTACAAAAGGAAACTTTTTGAAAAATTCGAAAGCTCCGAATTCGTTGAAGACGTACGCGGCATAGTCGTCCCCATCGGTGTTAGTGAACGTAATGTTAGATCAGAGTACAGGAGAAAATGTGTCGAAACAATCGCTAGAACAGAGAAATACTACAGATCCTTTTTCCCAGACGCGATGAGACAGTCCAAGAGAGGAATTAGTTAGAGTTCACTTGGTGTTGTGACACCCCCTGCCAAACGCTTCTAGCGGCTTGCAGGGTATTGATGTAAATCTAAACGGTAAAGCGAAAATGAATGGAATCACGTACTTAAGCATTTTATCATACTGAGCAGAGACTATGATGAAATGGTTGACATTGATCAGTAATTAAGGGAAGTTTATTCTACGCGTTTTTAAGAACAATTTGATTTTCTCAAAAACGGCTCTAACGATTTTGATCAAATTTCGTACAGTTACTTGAGTTTGCGTCTTCAATAATACTACATAGTTCATATTTATTCTAGACAACTTTAACAATAATTTGATTTTCTTAAAATACGAAGTTGCCGCTTCGTTAATATGTGATTCACTTTGGAATACAAGTGGGTATTCTAGCTTTGCACATTCCACGTTCTTCACAACGCCAACATTTCTCACGCTCATCGCTACTTAACCGCACAAACACATACACAAAACCTTCCACTAATAGTTTCTCCTTTCCACGGATAGACAGAATAATTTCCATTTTAAGGGATTAGTAAAAGTTAGAAAAACTTTCGGAATGTTATGGTAAAGTGAATAAAAATGTTCACTGAGCAAGTTAGCAAGGATCCACAGACGATATCACACAGTGAATGGGAACTCGGAGGACGGATGTTTACCATACGGTAGCAAAGATAAGACTGCCATAATCATGGTCGATCTTAGGCTATAGCTCGATTGTTTAGCGAAAGGCCGAATTGTCCTACCTTCCATGGTCATCGACACCCTCACGCTCCCATACCCTGTCGCCATGGGGTCCAAACCCCACCCAAATTCACTAATCCTCAAGTCCCTTGGTTCGTTCCACAAATTTGACATTAAGATAATATCTAATGACTTCCAGAAATTCCATGGGGAAATTTACTCATTTGAGAATTCCGTGAATCTTATGAATGCCTAGTGGGAGTAGTTTTATTTTCTAGTTCAGTTCCTCGTGCAGGTGGTCAATAGAGGAGGAAGCTTCTTTGATACAAAGTATAACAACTACTGAAATATATTTTTAAGGAAACCTTTATTTATCATTTTATACATGCAAAATATAATAGTTAATAATTATTTTGATATTTATTAGTCACTTGCTTCAGTGCTATCACTTTCATTCTCCGAATTTATATTAACAAGTATTTCTTCAATTCCGTTCATTACACATTCTCTTTGAATGTACTCATTTTCTGTATTTTTTCTGGCATACTGTTGTCCACTCATTTTCACCTATTAAATTACGTTTCTCCTCCACTAACTCCTGCGTCGTCGCCTGCTATTGTAAAACGATCGAGCTATAACCACGGCAAATTATGTATGAATCTCATCGAGAGAATTTTTTGAAGCCATTAGTGCATCTCAATAAGTCGATTTAAAAAAATAGGGTATCCTCTCAGAAAGAAAAATTTATTCAAATGGTAATTATACAAAAACCTTGTTTTTGTGCTTTTTGATAGGCAAACTCATGCAATAATTTTCAAAAGTTTAAGACAACTTCTCTACATTAATGGCCGCCAGTCAACCATTCCTATGACTGCTGATATCAAGCACGTACACAATATAGGAAGTCTAATTTGGATTATACCCCTAGTTCCATTATAAACTCAAATGATACAGAAAATAATTTCTTCAGAATACGAATAAAATGTACTGAATAGACGCTTTAATAAAGTTTTCTAGATCAAAAGAGGAGATAATAATTTGCGTAAAAGCACATTTTATAATTATATGCATTTCAAAAATGAATGTAACTCATGATGATCATTCATGCGAGTTGACTTAAAGAATTTAATTTTACAGTCAAGATAACCTAATAAAAAAGAATTTCGGAATATTTAATTGGTTATTCTGAATTTTAGTGTTTCGTTTCTAGTTTAACTCACAAACGTTTACCATAAAAATTCCCTTAAACACTCGACTTACTAAAATTCAAAGACTTTCTCTCAGTTTATCAATACATACTGATGTTTTTCAACTTGGACTCGCTTCTAGAAAAGTAAAAACATTAAACTATTACACACTATACATTTTATATGCTTTGTATATCATTTGTATTGCAGATAATACCATAGGTAAAAATTACAATTCGGAAGTAAACTTTTATCTATCTTCTCTAAAAATTCAACTCTGGAATGCACTTAAAAACATCCAGCGCAAAAAGTCCCCGCGGCGAGACGGCTGCGGCGAAAGGTCTTCGCGGCGAGACGGCCGCGGCGAGGTGGCCGCGGCGAGATGGCCGCGTCGAGATGTCCTAGACCCATCGACGCCATGATGATAATGGGTAATGGCCATCCGCCAATAAAATCGCGGATGAAACACCCTAAATTCGTTCATATTTCGAAAACGTACTTCTATCCCCTTTTTTTTATCGGCGAACAATTTCGCAGAGTAAAGGAAGAAGATCCACCTAAATTGGTCGTAAATGTGACGTAGGAAACGCTCTTTCTCCTCCTCCAAATTAGCCAATCAGAACCAAAGCTCGCGTACGCTCGAAACGGAAATATTTTCAATAATTCATGACCCCGAAAAATCAATCGTCCCGGTTGCCAAATCTCTTTATCCGCGCGGATGTAAACTCGAGGATCTACGAGGATGAACAACGTACCGGGTCGAAATAGATAGGAAGCTATGGGGAAATCCACAAATAAAATCCGTGGTCCGCATGGAAATGAAGGTAGCGCGGGATAGAGAAAAGGATTGTTTCACCCCCCTCCCCGAAAACCCAGCCATCCTTCCCTTCTCCGGCCTTCTTCCGCATCATCTTCGAGGGTCGTGGAAGAGGAAGGGTGGGGATGGGGGGGAGGGGTGGGGAACCAATTGGGAGGATGTTGCACCCCCTCTTGGCAGAACGGCGGGGAATACGGTGATTGGACATGCAGAGTAGGCAGCCCAAGGGGATGGAGCGTAGGAGAAAGGGGGAAAGAGAGGTGAAGGGAAGGTTCGTGGAGGATGAGAGAGAGAGAGAAAGGTTCGGGAGTATGGGATGGAGTTGGATTAAGGTGAGCGAGTGAGGGTGGAAATGGGTATTGGGTGAACAGAGGAGGAGGAGGATTGAGGAAGAGGAGGAAGTTGCGGAATTGCGAAATGGAAATCGTGGAGTTTGGGAGGCATAGCAAAGTTCGGCGGAGAAATCGAGAACCGGGAAATGGCTAATAGATCCATGTACTTAAAGGTAGCGGTGGGGTAAAGAACCGATCATAGGTACAGCTGAAGGCGGGTGCTTGTGTTGTACTTCAAGTAAACTGGCGTTGTTTAAAGCAGCTACTAAATTCAAAACGCAATCTTGGTGCAGGGAGCTCCATGTCTGAGATATTTCCCAGTCAAAATTCTAGTCACTGTGGTTATCTGATTGGTTTTCTTTTTATAAAAAAACATAAATTGTCGAAGGCATTAAACTGATCGAGTCAATAAAACTTTATTGTTTTGCGACAATGTTTGATTATATATCATCGGCAGCAAAGGATCTTTGAGGAATTAGAAACATATTTTTAGTAATATACATATGAAAAACAAAAACAAACTAGTCGCATATAGAAATATGTGCGTTCTAATTTTAAAACTAAAATTATTTAAGAAGTTTGCACTGTATTGAGAAATGAATACATGCATGCAAGGCTTATTGGGATAATAAAGGTACTTATTTTTATTCGTGTGATTATAAAATTCTTACTTTAAAAATGGAAGTCGCGGCATAGAAACAAGTATGATTTAAAATTTGTCTGTTTATATTTAGTGACTACTTTTATTCGATAAGATTAATTTCTCTCTTGAACAATAAATTCAAATTATTTATGCTAAGAATTAGATCTTTATTAATTCTACCATTTTAACGTATATCAGTCGAACATGGAGTTCCGCTATGTAAAGCTACATCCGTCGAGTTTTTTTTATGAGTAAATGAACGAAAGTAAAAGTAAATATTATATTGCCCTAAAATATTCCCAATTTTCTAAACGCATAAGTCTGCAAAAAAAGTACTCGGTATAATGAATTGCGACCCGAACGACGGCGACGATGAAAGCGTATAATCTCTTTATGGAACGTCCTTCAAGGCAGTAAAAAGCTCGAACAAAACTGGTTTGCCAAAAAAAAAATATATAAAAGAAAAATGTCCTCCCTCTGCAAACATTTCTCCCGATATTTGGAAAGACGGCCATTATCGTTCATTGCGCTATCGATGGAAATCTGGTCGCATCATTTGAATTTGAATGGATGTTATTTTCCCCGAACGCCATTCAGGCGGAGAGGAGACAACGGGGGAATTTTAACAAGACGAATGCTTACAAAAGCACCGATTAAAAAAAAACGCTTTTGTCAATTTCCTCCTTTTAATCTCAAAATATCCTCGTGCTTTTACATCCCGCTTATTACCCAGAACTGGCATTATGAAGAGAAAAGGAAAAATAAGAAAAAATGGCTAATCCGCTTGTCCCGAGGGAATAAATTCAATAAAGACTTCGCCAACCTTTCTCCCTCCAATCTTGTCCCGAATTTAAGGAGAGGAAGAAAATAAAAAAAGGCATTCACATTGGAAATCGGCTTCTCGAAATATATAATAATAGTGGGCTATCGACGGAGGAATGACATTAAGAAAAAATACGTTAGAATGGTATTTTTGATATGTATGTGTGTATGTATATATATATATATATATATATTTTGGGCAACTAGGTGTTGAAGGAAACCCAGTGAACACTTACCGGAAGTAGAGCCGCTGGGGTGTTGGAGAGAGTTGTGTCTCTCTTGTGCTAACGAAGGGATCATCCCGAATGCTCTAACCTCTACAAATGTCTCTCTCCAACACCCCAGCGGCTCTACTTCCGGTAAGTGTTCACTGGGTTTCCTTCAACACCTAGTTGCCCAAAATATCCTTACTTACCTTTCCTCTTCCTTAGTATATATATATATATATATATATATATACACGTGTATATATATACACGTGTATATATAGGCATTAGTGTGTGTAAGTATACTTATATAGAATATATGTATATACATACATTCTTGCATACATCCATTAATGAGTAAATATAAACACATACGCATCGTCAAATCGCACAGATTACCAAATCCGATTCCGCGCGTTTAAAGGCGACTCCCAAGCATGTAGGGAGTCATTTTTGAATGATAGAAGCCAGACATATAAGATTGCTCGGAAGTTGCTCCTTAACTCAATCTGGAAGATCTTCTTATTCCTTCAGTATCCTCAAGATTTCTGTCCATTCTCGGGAACGGAGAGAGGGAGAAAGAGATGAAAACGTTTGAAGCACACTTGTTTACAGGTCCGACGATTTGTACGCAAGTTCCTATCTCTCTTAACTCCTTAATATCACTTTGACCTTCCTATCTGTCACTCTCATCCATCTACTTCTTACTTTAGGTTGTGTAGTGCCTATCGTCCGTAACGGCGCCATAACTTTTCCCGTTAATTCCACTTTTTTTTTGGTCAAGCACTGTCTCCATTATTTTCTCGACTAGAGTCGGGTATCTGTCAAACCCCATCGTCCTTCATTCTTTCATCGCACCTTCCTTTCTCTTTCTCCGTTTAGTTTCAACATTCGCTTCAATGAAAAAATCATTGTGTAGGATGATGTGCGGAAAGAATTATTTATTAAGGTTGGAAGCTTTTACTTCATTTCTAGAATTCAATTGCGTAATTGAACATTTCAAAAAATACCAAATTTTTTACAACTTAAAAACGCACAGCTTCGCTGAATGTTTCTGCTTTTTAACCATCAAAAATTCAGATAAAGAAAATAAGAAATTCTGTCATCACAAAAATATATCCTCCTGGTTTTAATATAATTCATAAATTCGACAGAATTATCGATCTCGTCTTACGGCAGAAAATATTCATGAACGAGCACTTAAAAAAGCACTTGTCTCGGGTATCTCAAATAAACACAACCATGTTATAAATATCAGAGATACCTGAGATAAGTATTTTTTTAAACGCCTGTTCTTGATTTTTTCTGCCTCAAGACGAGATCGATAATTCTATCGAATTTATAAATTATATGAAGTGCTTTTTTTTAAGTGTTTCTTCTGGAATAATTGAAAAACATTAGCAGAGATCATTCTGGAGATAGAATGCACTTTTTGAGTGAATTATGTCGGAGGCCATGCGGACAGTATTGAAGTCTTTTGGCATTTATTCGTATTTTTTTGTAGAGAACAATAACATTAAAGAAAATCAACTAGAGTTTTCATCGCTAATTGTAAGACACCAAGGATTAATCGCGTCTCACCAATTAATTAAATTTTCCGGAAGAGTGATTAGTAATTAAAATTTTGCAATCTGATTTTTTTTTCTACCTTGGATTTCGCCTGGTTTTCAATTTCAGTAATTGCACGACAGATGGACATGCTGAAATTAAACCGACATGCGAATCTTAATAAATATTATCGCTACAATCCCCTGTTGCGGCAATTTTGGCTCGTTAGGTTAGGGCACGGATAGGCTAACGAGTTGTAAAGCTGCCCTTTTTTTAATACCAGGTAAAATAAGAGACCTTTTTGAAATACAACAGAGTAACAATTTAATAGGATTTTTTATATTTTCAGAAAAACTTGACAACTTCGTGAATGAACATATTTCACTTTTAACACATTTATGAATTAAGCTGTACTTTATCGATGAAATTTCTCAATTGTCCATCTCTCCAACGATTTCTAGTTATTGTGTGTGTGTTGGCATACAAAACTCCTCGATGTCATCGCAACGATCGGGAAAGATGTCGAATGTGCGACCAGGCGGCACATATTTTTGATTATCAAAAGTCGCGTGCTCGGCAAATTTTGCGAGAGAGACCAAGTTACAAATTCAAATTCGCGTCCCGGACCACAGAGCATTGTCGAGCGCCAGATGGAGTGTATGGCATGGGGCGGCTGAGAGAGAGAGGGGGAGGGGCAGGGAGGGCAGGAGGGACAATAGGAAGAGGTCGGGGACGAAACGGAAATTTTTTATTGTATGTACAATGGATTTAACGAGCCGTGATACATTTTCCGTCGATTCGAGACCTCTTTTTTTTAATGCCTTATTTTCATACCGAATGCCTAATATTTTCGATTTCTTCCGTTAAAAAATGTTACAAGACGCCACTACCGTTTGGACAGAAAAAAATATTTCGAGTCGTACGATTTAGGTCATTTCCTTGTGTGATGTTCTTCACTTCTATTTTGACTTTTTTATTTGGTTATTCTTTCGAATAAATGCAAGTGTTGTAGTAGCGATGTCGTGTTGTGGATCTGCTCAGGCAAGATGACGATGAGTTTATTAATAAAAGTGTTTAATTTGTATAAAATGGTATTTCGCCGAAAGGTAACGATTTTTTAAAGCAGAAATACATACTAAAGTCGCCATATTTCCGCTTTTTTCACACAAGTTTTTAAATTGCAAACCTTTAGGTTTTTTCATGCCAGTTGCTTGAGCTGTACCATTTCTTTGAAGAATCATAAAACTAATGTAAAAGACAGTGTCAGTTTGTCCCTTTGTCAACGACTGAACCGAATTTGATGAAATTTTCAGGATAGCATTATGATGTAATAACAGAACTCCAGATCAAAGCCCCGGGTTTGACTCCAGGAGATAATTTCCATTTCCTATAAGGTAACACTTAAAATCGGCTTTACGACGTGCAGGCTTTCATTCTTTTTTAGATTAAAATTAGAAGGGTTTGGACTACAATCTTCGGATATGAACCATTTTTAAGAAAACATTACAAAGTTTCTTATTCTGTTCATCTTTTTCCGCCTACACTTCGAAATTTCTCAATGTAAACATTTAATTCACACAGTTTGAGAAAATCTTCCCATTTTAACGGGATGTTGCCTTGCCAACCAATTCCATTGTTAAACCTGTATATCATATTGTTAATTCAATCCTTATGGGTATAAACGTGCTTTGAATGCTTTTAGTACGAGAGAGGGAGGGGGGAGAGTAGAGGGGGGAGCGAGAGGGAGGGGGAGAGAGAGGGAAGTAGAGGGAGAGAGGAGGGAGGTGAGAGGGTATGAGAGAGCGGGAGGGAAAAAGATGCAACTATTTTAAATTTAACTAAAGATAGCTCGTCAACAACAGAATAGTCACTAGAAATATGACAAAATATTTCATATGTAAAAGTGTGATAGTAATTATTTTAAATGAAAATAATGGTAATCTATCTGTAATTCTTCCGTTGACATTTCAACGGGCATTACACTAGTGTAGTAAATAAATTATCCCAGCAATAGTTATGAAACACTCATTTAGGAAGACTTTGACGAATGAAATACAAATAAAGTTTCATACATATATTTACGTGGACCGACATATACTGTTTTTATTATTTTGTGCCAATTATAATTCGATTAAATGGTAAAAAATATCTCGGGTACATACAAGTTATTTTATGAAGGCGACATTTACCTTGCTAATATGTTTTGTTCTAGTCATAAGATTATATCGACAATCGATTTTGCCAGATTTTCGTCTAGAAACAGTCCTGGATTTTCATAATATGTATGAAGAGCAAAATAACGCTCGACTGACTCGGCGTTCCTTTTTTTAATAATACATTTGAAATTGTTAATGCTATCATTGGTTCGCATATGAAAATGTATAAAACTCTTTCTAACGATAATAAACATTTTTTCAAATATCTAAAAATTAAAATAGATTATACTAGAGTATCGCGTCGGTATAGAGCTCGTTCTATCTCTTTGGTATATGAAAATACTCGTCTACATATTACGCGCATGTTTATTTAAAGTGCCATGTATCACACGCACCAGGGGACTAAATAAACGAAGAAGCCGTCATCAGGAGACTGGACTGAAGTGCGTCTCTCGGCGTGAGTGGGCGACCACGGAAAGTCTTTTGATTCGAGTGGCCGCGACGACGGTGGCGCCGCGCTCTCCCGCTCTTTCAATACGGCTCCGATCGGGTGGCCAAATATGCTCTCATGTCGTCGATGAATTGCGTCTGCCGAATGAAGAGATGTGTAGAGAGAGGAGGCAGTAGATACAGTCGCACGAGAGGAGGCCACGCGACATCGCGCACGACCACTCAAACGGGCACAAACAAGAGGCAAACTACGCGAATTTCGTCATGCTCTTCAAAAAAAAAAAGCGTCGGGTTTAACAGTTTGTCTTCCTCCCTCTCTCCTTCCGTGCACTCTCGGGAGTTCTGTAGTGTGTTCGAGCTCTCACGAATAACCGCGGTCGCATCAATTGGGAAGGAAAGAGAAGTAGGGGGGAGAGGAAGGGAAAAGGAATTCGAGTTATAGGGACCGAGGAAATTTCCATGACTACGATACTTCTTTTCCGGCGAGAAGTTGGTACGACTGATTACGAGAACTCCCTAGACGCTTTTTTGCGCGAGTTATTTTTTCCGTTAGGGAGTTTCCTTCCTTGTGGCCGTCGATTCATTTTCCGAATCGCAAAAACTACGAGCCATAAAAATTGTTCCCGTTATATTCCTGCTTTTTTTTTAGATAGGGTTACGTTATTTAGAAAACAAAGTCGAGTCCCTAGGTAGTAAGTGGGAGGGAAATGTGAAATATCTTTCAATATTTGCGAAAGTTGATTCGCGACGTAATAATTTGCTGAGATTTTGGAGGGATTAAAAAAAGAGTAGACGAAACGTTACCGTAAATTCAATTTCGCGAATGGATTCACCGAATTTGGCCAAATTCGAAAATTAAAAAATATTATTGTAAATTTATTTTTAAATGAATGTTATTCGATTTAATGTATTTGTAAACAACGTGAGAAAGTGGCGTTTTAATATTAATGTGGTTAGCAAATTAAACATATTGAACTCATGGATGAATAACGATCATATTAAATGCAGAACAATGATGCAGGTTTTCAAAAAGGAATTTTTACCGTTTATTATTTTATTTACAAAATTCAGCATATTGATTTCTCGTTACATTCATAACATAAAATTAAAGTACTTCTCCAAACTCGAAGGGAAATTCAATCGAAAATTAAAACCGCAGAATTAAAAATAACGAGATAAATTTGCAGCTCTCGTCGTTTGATGGCATTAAATAAAACACATTTAATTTCCACGTAAAAGTTTTAAACCCCCTCTCCCCTCCCCTCTCCCCCGTCCTCATCTTCCTGGAAGAACTAGTAGCAGCGAAATATCGGGACCTAAACATTGAGGGCGAGAGATGGCCCTCATTTAAAAATATTTTGCAGGTGTGAATATATTGCGATTTTTCATCAGCTTTAGCGTTACGTGGAATGCGCATGAAAACCCGGATGCAAAATATCGATCCGGAACGAGCGAATATTTACACGCGCAGCTTCAGTCCTACAAAGTATGGGTGCATTGCTAAAATAGTTACATGAATCCGAATCTGGCTAAAACGTTCTCGGAAGTAGTGTATTCTTCGCTCGATGTCTCCACGGGTGAAATAACACGGAAGAATAATGCATCTATGGGTACGCGACGGAGTAACAGAATAACATAAAAAAGAGTGAGGAGGGAGAGAGGGAAGGGGGGGGGGGGGGGGCGAATAGTCTGGAGTAAAGGAGTTGGTGATGACTTTTTTGTGCAAAGGTTATACTGGAGCAATTTATCGTATAATATAAGGAATAATATCGAAAAATTGAGAGAAGGAGAGAAAGAGAGAGAGAGAGATATATAGGAAATTTCCTGAGGGAAAAATGGGAGAATAAAACAAGGCTGATAAAATTTTCAGTCGCAATAAAAAAAATGAACCACTTGACAAGGAAATATAAAACTAGGCCTCTTTTGAATTTGGAGTGCTTTTCACTCTCTCTCTCTCTCTCCCTCTCTCTCTCTCTATCTGCCTCGTACTGTCTCTACAAGCCTTTTTCCCATATGACTCCTCAACTATTTTCATACTGCACAACGATGCGGAAATTCCTATTTTTACGAGGTAAACACTTCAGGCTGTCTATTTTCCTCCACTACTCCGAATCTTCGTTCTCTCTCTCTCTCTCTCTCTCTCTCTCTCTCTCTCTCTCTCTCTCCATCTCTCTTGTTTTCAACCCTTATGAACCCCCCCTCCATTTCTATCCACGAAGCAAAAAAAAGGTAGAACTTCCACGACCAATATTTTGAAGCACCAGACTCATTATTACATATTCCCATCATCGATGCCCTCGTTCTTTTAGCAAGTAACGTCAAGAGTTTGGGAGACTTATGAGCCCGATAAAAAATGAACTAAAGAAAAGAGCTGAAAAAAAGAGAGAGGGATTTCGCGAAATAACGTTTTTTTTTGGGAAGTCATTTTTTTTATCCCACGCGTGCTCGCGATAAATTCGGAATCTAAAATATCTCGTTAAAATTTTTTGATTGCTTGTCCGATGATTTCTTTTTTTTTTTTCGCCGAACCGGATAATTACGCGGCGAAAAAAATGAAACCGCCCGGGTGTGGTTCACAAATTTGACTTTCGAATCGCTGTAGATCCTTCCGAAGTTAACGAGGAACTAAAAGTTTGATCCGTGTATGAAAACATTGTCATTGTAGGGACGAAGGCAGAAACCTTGTCAAGCCGAGTAATAAATAACGTTTATTGGGATAAAAATAATCCCTAAAATGGCATCTTTCACTATCAAAATTGCCTTTTTTCACGTAAGGTTAAAAGTTTATGTAGCATTATTAACTAAAAGTTTAAATAAAAATTGTTTATTGTAATTTATTCTTAATGGTACCTGTGATTCATAACTATTATTATAGTGCAAATAAGTTAAAATGTCTTTTTTCGAAGAAAAATTCTTAATGGAGAAGGTAAAACCTTAATCCGTTTGAATTTAGTGAGCTGAAAACTGACTGAAACGTATAAATTTTATTTTTTGCTCATTTCGCTACTTAAGTTTGTTGCCAAAATTATTTTACTCGTAATTGTTAGAGAGCGTGGATATTTTTTGTTGTCTTTACGTACTTCTTTCCCTCTGTTTCTCCGTCGTCTAATTTTAAAATTACTAGAGGCTTCTTCGTGTCTTCGATTCATCTCCAACAGCAGTAATATTCTCTTTCTGCACAGTCCTTCATATCATTTGTCTTATTTTGAAATAGTCCTTGGGCTATTTCTCACAGGACGAGTTTGTGCGTGTGCGTATATGATATAGTAAAGACAACTTGGAATAGAAGTGTTCCGAGAAAAACTGAAACAAGGGATCTTTGTTCATCCAGTTGGCTGACCCAATACATTTTTTTGCCTTCGCACCCTTACCCTCATCTTTCTTCCAATTCTTTTCCTGTCTCTTCCCTTCCATATTCCTTCCTCTATCTCGCTTCCCATCTACTACTTTCCTCCGCCCATCCTTCGCTCCATTTAATAGGAGGGAAAAACCAATTTACACGGCGCATCATCAGTCTTTTCCCTTCAAATTCGTTCCTTTTCTTCCCGCGACGAATTCTCAACCCTCTTTAAAAACGACACACCCGCAAAAACCACTCCATCTGTTCATCCTCTTTCAGCTTTTGTAGCGTTTGATCGTTTACCAGCTTGCTTAAGAGTTTTTCGTAAGCGTTCAAATGATCTTTAAAAAAATTCCCTCAATTTAATAGTATTTTTTGAATTTTAATTTATTTGAGGATTTTTAGATTTATTTACAAAAGTTATGGCTGCACATTGCAGGTAGCTCATTTGCTATAAAAGGATTTTTTAGCGAGTTCTATATCGTTGTACTCAGCCAGAATTTTGGGCTGAGGTAAAATATATTAGTTTTATAATTAGTATTTTATGCGTTTTAATTTACCTTACCATTACATTAACTTTCAGACCTTGCTCAATAATATTCATTTTACAACTAATATGCGTATTTTATGACAAAAGGTCAATGCAAATCATGAAGAGAACTGTCGTTTAATTCACATAATGACGAATCAGAATGAGAAAAATTAACGCTAAAACCCTGATTAGCGAATAAACTATACCAAGATGAAAAATACGAAACAAAACAAATAATCTGTTAATTTCTCATCGTAACTGTCATGAAAACAACTAGTTGGGAGACACTGGTGGTTTAAAAAATGAAAGTCCTTTATCTAAGACAGGGATGGGCAACCTTTTCTGCGTGGTGGGTCGCATTGGTGGCAATGAATCCTTCGCTGAGCCGCATTGGAATTTACCAATGAATTATAGTTAAATCGTAATTTACCTAGAGAATATTAGGCACCATATGCGTGGGAATCAATTGGCTTTTTAGGTTTAACATTTCAATATTAAAAATCACGATGAATTGAATCTTAGAAATATATTCGATAAATAATCAAAAACAGCATTAAAATTGAAAAATATTTACGAAGAGGTCGTAATTTACTTGGATTGAGAAATATTTTCCTATAGGTCGCAATTGAACGTTAGAGGTAACATATTTTGCTACATGGAAGATAATATTTGGTAGTTAATTAAAATAACTAAGTTCTGAAATCTATGAAACACTCGCGGTGGGCCGCATAAAATTACTTAATGGGCCGCAGGTTGATCTAAAACATTTAAAGAAATAGTATTCGGGCTCAAATTTAATATTCAAGCCCATGTTCGTCTTCCAAACCTATTTTGTATGCCGTGATGCTTTTAGCTAAAGCAAACGGGGATTGAGTTTTTTCTCGGGTTATTGCGAGCGATAAAAATATGTATATTCCACCATTTAGAAGAAAATATGAAACACAGAAATGTTATATGGATAACACAGGATGGGTACAGATAAATATGAAGGACTTGAAGCTGTTTATGAAAGAAATCTACGAGGTTTTTTGGTTCCTCCGTTGTCTCGCCCGCATCGTCTTTCTTTCCATTCTTTTCGCGCCATTGTGAATTCCGCAGCGTTAAACTCTCCTACACGCCCACTAAATTCTCACCTTTTGTCCAGGATGCCAGGGGATGTGGCGTTTGTCATATCATGGCGTATCGCAAAAAGCATTCTTCTAGATTTGTATCGGTGAGAGGCTAACTCGTCAATATATCTATGCAGTTAATCGGCCCGAACCGTACGCTTATCAAAAGGATATACATAATAACACATCAAGAAATATTAAATATGCGTGTGGTTTAATTTGATTAAAAAAATCAACTTCACGCAACGTTCCAAATAAAATTTAAAAAACGATGTATTTCAAGAATCTCGCGATCAGAAAATTCTCGCTTTCGCGAAAAAAAAACTGCAAAAATTATTACTCCTGTATATTTAAAGATCTTGTAAACACTGGGGAATTATCTGACCTCCAATGCATTACCGATGTTTGCTTGGAATGATCATGCGATAAAGTACCCTTAAAAAAAATGCCACGGTAAATATTTCGGCCCCGGGGTGTTATGGAAACGTTCATATACGTTTCCCTCGATCGGCTGTTTTTATTTCTTCCCTTGCCGGAACGCGCACACAAACACACTCCAAAGACGAACGAGAACCATTCTCATCCAAGAAACATTTCGAGCCACACGTACTCGAAAACCCTTTCTCGCCCTTCCCGCCTTCGTACATAAAATACCCACAGCAATCATTCCTTTCCCCTCCACCCCACCCTCTTTCCTTCTCCCTATCCTCTTATCATTTATCACATTCAACCACCAATCCTCACTCAAGCAAAAACCCATTTCCCTCCTTCCAGATATATTTTCCTTTCGATGCCATAACCGTATCTTTTGTGATTGTCTACACGGCCGTATTAGATGCTAAAGGCACAAGCCCATCCTTTTTCCACACCCACACTCGCGAGTTCAATCTTTCGGCGTGTTGGCGAAAAAAACCAGGGGCATCCGACCCCAGAAACCCTTTCAAACTGCATAGAAAAGGAATGAGGATGTGCGGAGGAAAGGTTCTGCGGGAGAGGGAAAAACGTGGCTAAGATAGGGAAAAAGGAGAAAATGAGAGTGGAGAGGGAGGGAAGAACAGAAAAGAATAGATAGATGACCAAAACAGGGGAAAATAGAGATAAGAGGCAGAGTGGGGGCAATGGAAACATAGATGGGGAATAGAGGAATGCCGGGGAACCTAGGAGTATATTAGAAAATACATGAATCTAGGGAGAGTGGAGAAATATATGGAAAATTGAAAGGTAAAATTGAAGAATATATGGGAAAATAGAGAAAATATAAAAGGTAAATGGATTCTAGGTAAAGGGGAGAACAGACTGATACAGGCTCAAGATGGGGACGTGACGTGGTTTGAGATTGGAGGAAAAATATAGGCTTAAGAGAGGAGGAAAAAAAATAAGAGGGAGAATAGAGGCTAAGAAGGGGTGACATAGGCTGAAAGGGGAGGGAGAAATAGGTAGGTAGGGGAAAATGAAGGCTCAAAAGGAGTGGGGAAGGGCACACGGAGAAAATGGCGAGGGAACGCAGATGAGAATATATACAGGGATATGTACAAGATGAATTATACAGGCAAGGATGCAGATGGATCGGGAAAATAAAAAAAAGCTTGAAATATGAAGAGTGGACGCAGGAGATAAGGTACTCTGGGGGTTTAGGGAGATAAGAGAGAAGGAGAGCGGAAAACATAACGAACTGTGCTCGCCAATCCGTGGCAAGCATCTCTCATTTCCTACACCATCAATTCCGCAGCGAATACGTAACACTGCAAACATTCTGATCGCACAAAACTCTCTTATTCCTCCCCTATATCCAACGAAATCCATACGGCTGTCTTTTATTATTTGGAACTTCTGTACCCCGACAAATTTGTGTGTGTGTATATACACCCACACAAATTTGTCGGGGGGTATATATATATATATATATATACACATACACACAAAGTTGTCGGGTATATATATATATATATATATATATATATATATATATATATATAAGGATATTTAGTGCAACTAGGTGTTGAAGGAAATCCAGTGAGCACTTACCGGAAGGATAGCTGCTGAGGTGTAGGAGAAACACATTTGTAGACGTTGGGGCTTTCGGGATGATCCCTTCGTCAGCACAAATGTCTCTCCGACACCCCAACGGCTCTCCTTCCGGTCAGTGCTCACTGGGTATATGCAGGACCGTGCCGATGGGTGAGGCGGCGAGTCAACCGCCTCAGGTGCCTCTCGAAGGGGGGCGCCAAAATTTGACAAAAATGAAAACCTATCAAAATAAATTCATAAGGGCAGCCCGCGCCCAAGGCGTCAATATAGTTAGAGAGTTTAAACGACTTTTATCTGTCTATCCATTATTTCAAATTTTTCTTTTGTATTCCAAAGTGAAGCGGCAACTTCGTATTTAGTACAACAAAGCGTATAGTTGAACTTAAAAATTAACGGTATGTTTGTGAAATTTTTATATGCAAAAGGGGACGCTGTTTGTTTGATTGGTCGGGCGTCAAAATATGATATCTCGAGCTGACAATGTATATTCATGATCTTTTCGACATCGTTTATACCTTTTTAAACAATGCTGCAAAAACTCGTTTTTATATTAAGTTGACCATGAGTTGGACAATAGCAAATTCGTAGAAGAAACCCTCAGCCTAACCATGCATGGTTGACTGAACGACTTTGTTACAAAAATAAAGGCGCAATATATCTCGGCTCTTATGAAATAAATTCTGGCAACCTTCCTACGAAGATTAAAAAATCGGTACAACATACATTGTACAAACTTTCTCATATAATAATGCGTCGTATGAGCCGGTTTTTAGAAAATCCAATTTTTGTTAAAGTTGCCCAAGAATAAACTAGCCTTATATACATTCCTTAAGAAAAATGAAATATGTAGTATTATTGCAGACCTATACTCAAGTAACGTTACGAAAATTTATCAAAATCGTTAGAGCCGATATTGAGGAAATCAAATTATTGTTAAAGTTGCCTAGAATAAACTAACCTTATATTCATTTTTTGAGAAATATCATTATTATTGAAGACGTAAACTCAAGTAACTGTACGAAATTTGATCAAAATCGTTAGAGCCGTTTTTGAGAAAATCAAATTTTTGTTAAAAATACGTAGAATAAACTTCCCTCAATTATTAAGCAATGCCAATCATTTCTTCATAGTTTCTGATCAGGGCCGCATCTAGGGTGTTTCGCGCCTGGGTGCAAGATTTCTCTGTGGCGCCCCCCTACTAGCGAAATTTCGTGGTATGATCATACACGGCTTTTTTCATCGTTAGAGTGTGGAGACAAGCTAATGCATTTCTGTCGATGTATCCCATAACGAAATGATTGAACAAATTAGTTGCATAATTATAAATATAAACATTTCATTTAATATCTGCTTGAAGGATAATTATAAAACTCGCCGCACATATGATTATAATTGAATACTCTGTCCCGTTACTTAATGATCATTCAAAAATTCCTATATTTCTGTTCATTTACAAACCAAATTAGACTCGATATTTATTCTGACAGTAAGAAAACAAAACTTCAGTTATTTATGCATTCCTACGTCAAAGTCCCAACTTCGTATTTTCATTTTAAGATATTTTAAAATCCAATGAAGAAGTATATGTCAATAATTATCTCGTTATTTGGAGAAATTGTTTCAGTATTTGAATTTGGTACTATTTAGAAACGAATATGAACGTTAACGTAGGTGGGAGATCGTGAAGGAGTAAGGAAAGCTAGTTTTTGGAAAAGCTATACCAAGCCGATTCAAAACAGATTTGGGTTTTCCAAGACTCGGAAAAAGGGTAGGCACCTGGTATTCTTCCAGCGAAAAGATTTGTGGTAAAGGTCGATGGTACTTTACGAAAGGATTGCCGCCTCAGCTGGATCTCCTCGCTAGGGTCGGGATGGAAATTAGCAGAGTAGCGCCCCCACCCCTTGGCGACTCCTACGGTGAACCCATTTTCGGTCGCCACTGATGCGTGTTCTAGCGACCCTGAGTCATGCGACCGCGTAACGCAAGGGATCGGAAAAATTTTGCTTGGAAGATTTTGTGTCATTTTAGAATCTCTAACTTTCCCTTTTCACTCGGACAAAGGAGGAAACATTCCCAAGTCGAATTCCAATTATATATAGATACAAATACTTTGACGAGAAGCACCCCGGCAAGTCGGCGCCCGGGTGCATTGCAGCCACTGCACCCCCTGCTTCTGATCAGTATGATAAAAGTACGAGATTTCATTGATTTTCGCTCTCCATTTAGGCTTTAAAGCCAGTAACAGACAGACAGACGGAATTGCGAAAACCACTTTTCCGGATTCAGCAACACCAGAAACGTATATTTCCGTAAAAATTCGAGGTCGAATTTTTTCGCGATAACAGTACTTGCTCAATATACTCGTATATGAGAAAATAAAAAATCGGTACAACATACATTGTACAAATATTATCATATACTAATGCGTCGTTTAGTTATCTTTAGAAAATGAAAATCGTATCAGCCGGTTTTTAGAAAATTCAATTTTTGTTAAAATTGCCTTATATTCATTCATTGAGAAAAATGAAATATGTAGTATTATTCCAGACGTATACTCAAGTAACGGTACGAAAATTTATCAAAATCGTTAGAGCCGATATTGAGAAAATCAAATTGTTGTTAAAAATACGTAGAATAAACTTCCCTTAATTACTGATCAATGTCAACCATTTCTGTATATACTCTGCTCAGTATGATAAAATGCTTAAATACGAGATTCCATTCATTTTCGCTTTACCGTTTAGGCTCCAGAGCCAGTAACAGACAGATAAACAGACGGCATTGCGAAAACCACTTTTTCGGATTCAGCGACACCTAAAACGTATATTTCCGTAATATTCTAGAGGTCGAATTTTTTCGTAATAACAATACCTACTTTCTCGATACTTCGTATGAGAAAGTAGAAATTGGGAGTGCTTCATCGCCATTGGTGAAGTGCGAGAAGAAGAGATAATAAGAAGGCGACCAGAGAGGAGGCAAGCTTTTTATCTTAACGCATTCATTGCGAGCATGCGCTGGAGAGAACAGCGGGGTAAACTGCAAGAAGAGAGGATAAACAAGCTGGCGAAATATAGTCACTATATGCGTCTATACGGTACGTTTCTCAAGGTTTCGAGGATGAAGCAGACGGAATGCGTGCGATCCATGTGTTCTTTCTTGTCCTGTTTCTCGGTGGAAAGAGGAGGGGAAGGAGATTAGTTGGAAAGAGGAGAGGCGTGGAAGTAAGTATTCAGTTAGCTAGAATGTGCCCATAATATATTTACTTCTTTTCTGCAGCCGTTTGATAGTAAACAACGTTTAAGAATTTCGATGACTAATTATGATATTTTAATTTTTAGGCGCGTTTCGTCTCCAGCGTGAGCTCCTATTATCGTCGGTCTGTCCGTCCGTCTGTCTGTGTGCCGGTCCGCATGTTCTTTCTCGGCTTCTACCCAACGGATTTTCATGAAATTTGATATTAAGGGCTTAAAATGAAGAATGATAAGAAAATCGCAAAAATTAATGGCGTAAGACAATCAGGGGTACCACTTTACTGGTGACTAAATGAACTTTCCTTCATATCTCGTAAAGTATTGCTCATATCAAAATATTTTTCTAATAAAACTTGCAGAACTAGTAAAGAAGAGTATTTCTTTTCCTGTACATTATTATCCTAGGAGTAGCCATTATTACGAAAATCATACAAGGGTCTTAATTCCCGTTGAACTAAGAAAGTTTCTTGCATGGTTATTTCATCATTGTTGCTAAAATAAACAATCTCACAAACACCCCTTTGATTTCATTACGTGTGCATGCAGTATTGTTAAATAGGAAGAAAATGGAGTTTATGATGAAGAAAAGAACTTTAAAACGCTATTTCCCTACGTACAGGTATATCATTTCTTTCTAATACTCCATACACTGTACACTTTCCTAACTTGTTCTTTTTTGAATAACTCAAAACACGAAAGAAATATTTGGGTAAGAGGGGAGGAAGTATTTAAGAATATCAGAAGTGGAACGCGAGACGATGATTATTATACATTAATTTTAGCCAGTAGAAATTCAAAATTTTAAAACGTTTTTGTATACTACATTGCAATAAAATTGTTGTATCCAATAAATGGTGAAATATTTTCACGTAATATTTTTAGTGTCTTCCTGGCAGTAGAGTAGTTGACGATGCACTGGTCTGCAAGTTTGACTCGTCCCATCCCTTTGCTGCAGTCAACACTCATTAGAGGTTTAATTTTTTGCCAGCTAAAATGTCAACAATGTCAATATTAACCAAAGATTTCCGCGTTTTAGAAGAAAGCCTAATACTCGTAAAAGCGATATCTCTGTGCAAAACAACATGATCACGGAGAATAACTAATATTTTTGTAGGAAAAAGTTCAAGCATACATCAGATAATACAACTCGGACACCAATAGGTGTTAATATGTAATAGGTAAGGTTAACCTGTGTACCGGTTAGAGTAACCAACTGAGAGCAAAAGAAATACACTACGAAGCTTACAAGTAGTTCACAAGCATCCATTGAAAACACAGGTTGACGAGTATAAGCGGTCGACGTAGTTAAGAGGTAAAGTGTCTGTCAACCAGCTTACCCCAAATAAAATTTCGCCGCACGAAACTGATTGTGAGTTGAATTCATTTAATTCGGTGCGGGGATATAGTTGGCGAATCGTCTATTACTTGCTATAATAAAACCCATTCGTCCATATTTAACGAAAGGCTTACACTCACTCAACCCATTTATAGTTACGTCATATCCTAATTGAAATTTCTCGGCACACTAATTTTCGTATCAATCGGACAACTTTGCCTGCGACCAGTCAACCAGACCTGACATTAAAGGGAGATATGGAGGATTTTATTCCTTAGATGAGAGGTACGAACTTTCCTACCTTTGCTGTGGTGTCAACGTTCCAGCGGTGGAAGAAGAAATAACTCCCTTTCCTCCAGCGATGAGAAGAATTCCTCACACTCAAATATACACGGCACTTCCTCACAGAATGACCATTACACTACACAGGGACGTGCAAAAGGGGGTAAATGAAAAGCACCTTGGTGGGAATCACAATTCCGTATCTCCTGTAATGGCAAGAGAAAAAAGTCACACGATAGGAGATGCGTCTTAAATAGACTTAAAGCTAGGAAAACCATTCATGTAGTTTATATTGCAATAATTCTCCGTAGACACCATGAAACTGCTTTGATTCTCGCGAGAATTTAAAAATTATATTATAATTTTACCAAAAGAAAATTTATGTAAGATTATATATTGCCTTAATTCGGCGAATAAATTTGCCAAACGTTCGTAAAATACTTACATTTCTTTAGAGGCTGCAACGCCTTCTCTTCGAAAGGAGATCGCGTTAACTTCCTTCGTCACATCCGAATACTTTCACATCTCAAAGTAGACTGACCAAATCGATGGAAAATTTCCCGCCAATATCAGAAGACGTCACGACGACGTCACTTTGGACTGTTAAATAATCGATAACGAAGTGCTGGGAGGTGGGGGAAATGGGAAAAATTCCTTTTCTATGACCATAAAAGGTATCAGCGTAGAGGAGGAACTCGGAATGCTCTCCACGAAACCTCCAAAGTGCAACAGGGGCACGCACTGGCCTACTCAGAAGAAATGCCTTTCAAAAATAACTGTCTACATTTGACGGTGTAAAAGTAATGAACCAAAGGAAAGGCATTTTCCCACATCTCCCTGATATTGGGAGGATTTTTTTGAAAGGCATTTCTTGTGAATAGGCCAGTGCGTGCCCCTGTGCACTTTGGAGGTTTCGTGGAGAGCATTCCGAGTTCCTCCTCTACGCTGATACCTTTTATGGTCATAGAAAAGGAATTTTTCCCATTTCCCCCACCTCCCAGCACTTCGTTATCGATTATTTAACAGTCCAAAGTGACGTCGTCGTGACGTCTTCTGATATTGGCGGGAAATTTTCCATCGATTTGGTCAGTCTACTTTGAGATGTGGAAATGTTCGGATGTGACGAAGGAAGTTAACGCGATCTCCTTTCGAAGAGAAGGCGTTGCAGCCTCTAAAGAAATGTAAGTATTTTATGAACGTTTGGCAAATTTATTCGCCGAATTAAGGCAATATATAATCTTACATAAATTTTCTTTTGGTAAAATTATAATATAATTTTTAAATTCTCGCGAGAATCAAAGCAGTTTCATGGTGTCTACGGAGAATTATTGCAATATAAACTACATGAATGGTTTTCCTAGCTTTAAGTCTATTTAAGACGCATCTCCTATCGTGTGACTTTTTTCTCTTGCCATTACAGGAGATACGGAATTGTGATTCCCACCAAGGTGCTTTTCATTTACCCCCTTTTGCACGTCCCTGTGTAGTGTAATGGTCATTCTGTGAGGAAGTGCCGTGTATATTTGAGCGTGAGGAATTCTTCTCATCGCTGGAGGAAAGGGAGTTATTTCTTCTTCCACCGCTGGAACGTTGACACCACAGCAAAGGTAGGAAAGTTCGTACCTCTCATCTAAGGAATAAAATCCTCCATATCTCCCTTTAATGTCAGGTCTGGTTGACTGGTCGCAGGCAAAGTTGTCCGATTGATACGAAAATTAGTGTGCCGAGAAATTTCAATTAGGATATGACGTAATTATAAATGGGTTGAGTGAGTGTAAGCCTTTCGTTATATACGGACGAATGGGTTTTATAACAAGTAAAAGACGATTCGCCAACTATATCCCTGCACCGAATTAAATAAATCCAACTATACCGGTGATATATAGCAATTATATGCTCATGAAAATTACATTAGTCTTTCTTTTTAGGCGCGTTTCGCTTCCAGTGTGAGCGCCTATTATCGTCGGTCTGTCCGTTCGTCCGTCCGTCTGTCCGCATTTTCGTTCTCGGCTTCTACCGAACGGGTTTTCATGAAATTTGATATTAATGGCCTACTATCAAATATAAGAAGAAAATCGGAAAAATAAATCACGTACAGCAATCAGGGATACCACTTTACTGGTGACAAAAAATTCAATTTTCGTCATATCTCGTAAAGTTCTGCTAATATCAACATATTTTTCAAATAAAAGTTGTATAACTTGTAAGGAAGAGTATTTTCCTTCCTAAACATTTTTATCGTAGGAGTAGCCGTTATCTTGAAAATCAAATGAGAATGTCTTCATTCGAGTTGAACTTGGAAAATTTCTTGCATGGTTACTTCATTTTTGCTATCATAAACAATCTCACAAACAAACGTTTATAATTTCCTTACGTATGCATGCAATATTATTAAATAGGAAGAAAATGGATTATTTTTGAAGAATATAAGGACTTTAAAACGCTATTTCCCTCATGCACAGGTATATAATTTCTTTCTAATACTCCATTGCAGGAAACGCGCCCATTTGTGATACGTTGTACACTCTCCGAACTTGTTACAAACTTTTACTTAACTTTCCTTGGTATTTATTTATTTGTCACATCAAACTTCGATTAAATCAAGAAAGTATCTATATAGTAACTCTAAATTTGGCAGGAATGCTCGATTCACATATTTTAAGGTGATGACGAAAATAAATGTCGAAAAAGTCCTGGGTTTGACTCAAAGGAAGACATTTACATTTTCCATGAGGTAACACTTAAAAATGGACTTTTTGACATGCAGGCTTTCATTCTTTTTTATTTAGATTAAAATTAGAAAGAAACTATGTACGTACAATCTTCGGATATGAACCATTTGAAGAAGACATTATAAAGTTTCTTATTCTGTTCATCTTTTTAGGTGCGTTTCGCTTCCAGCGTGAGCGCCTATTGTCGTCTGTCTGTCCGTCCGCTCGCATGTTTGTTTCATGAAATTTGATATTAAGGGCTTAAAATCAAAGTTGATAAGAAAATTGCAAAAATTAATGGCGTAAGACAATCAGGGGTACCACTTTACTGGTGACAAAAATGAACTTTCCGTCTTATCTCGTATTGTTCATATCAAAATATTTTTCGAATAAAACTTGTAGAACTATTAAATTAGAGTATTTCTTTCCCTATATATTTTTATCGTAGGAGTTGCCGTTATCAAAAAAATCAAACCAGAATGTCTTAATTCGATTTGAACTTTGAAAATTTCTTGCATGGTTACTTCTTCATTGTTGCTAACATGAACAACCTCACAAACAAACGTTTAATTTCCTTACGTGTGCATGCAATATTTTAAAGTAGGAAGAAAATGGATTATTTATAATGAAGAAATGAACTTTAAAACGCTATTACCCGTACGTATAGGTATATCATTTCTTTCTAATACTTCATTGCAGGAAACGCGCCCATTTGTGATACGTTGTAGACTTTCCTAATTTGTTAATTTACTTTCTAAGCCCAGGGCCGGCTCAACCATACAAGCAGACCAAGCGACCACTTTGGGCGCCGAATTTTTTGGGGCGGAAAATTTGAGTCACAAATATTTGGAAAATATCTACATAATTTTGTTTTCGATAGATATAGTTAGTGTTTTCTTCTTGAAAATATAAGTAAAAATGCGACCTCAAAACACTGTTCAGCGGGTTACAACGAGGCGAAGACTTCCGGAGATACCATTTGGAAAAACAAAGCCTTACAAAAGCGGAGAAGGGATTGGAAAATCTGACCAGGTTCCAAAGACTCTTTGATCTTGGGAACCCTTGAAAATGTTGCCCACTGATCAACTTCCGAGTCTTAGGGCGAGGGCGGCGGGGGTGATGCCCGTTTTTCTTTCCCGCCTCTCCTTTATTAATCACCTTTATCCCACCCTCCAAGGGAATGCATGCCTCTCATCCATCCCGCGCCAAACTATGGTCAAAGAGTGCATTGCCCCCGAGGGAATATCCTCTGGGGCGCAAAACGAAGAGACCACCGGCAAGAAATATTGGTGGCGGCGAGGTCTACTTTCATCAAGGCGGCAAAAACCCTCGGCAGGGCTTCGCGTCCCTCCGTGTCTTCTATTTCCGTTTCATTGTTTTTTCTTGGAATATTCAAAATGCTTAACCATTCTGGGGAATATCAATCTGCTATGAAGCGCGCCCTATTCTGCATTCTCATCATTCTCACTTATTGTTAGTAATGCGAAAGAGCTAGGTGACACTCTATTGGCCTGTGCCTTAAATTAGTTCGATATAAATATTTTGTGCGATTCTAAGAACGAAGGAAAGTGTTATGTTCTACGTTTTCTACTAGCAGATCAACGAAATACCTTTTACTGAAAGGAACAGGGTTTATAAAGGTGTCAGTATTTCATATTATATTAAACATTTATTGAGAGACGTAGGAAAACCATTTTCATTTATTTTTACCGTAAAATTATATACTTATACTTTAAATCCATATTTATTAATTTTATTTTCGGTAAAATCACGGCGAAAACTGAAAAATAACACAATTTTGCTTGATAGGTGGTGGTGCAAAGAGTAATTTTTAATGCGCGACTGACTAACATCGTGTTTTTTATGTTTGTAAATCGAACAGAAGATCTGAGTCCTGTCAACTTGCGTTATTTTATGAGCTAAATTGCTTTTCAATTAAATAGATTTATTCTTTTCGAGTTTCGGATTTCTTGATTATGGGCTAATTGGAAACCTTTGCGTGTTAATATTTTATGTTATTTTATTGTTGAAAATAGTAGAATGAAAGATATATTAGTTGTATAACTTCAAAATTATCGCTTCCCTTTTTAATTAAGACAGTCCACAAAAATACGGAGTAAATGTATTTTGTTGTACAAATATCAATTAATACTATAAATAATTGTTAGTATATTTTCAATATTACTCTTATAAAAAGTTAAGAGGCCATACCTTACTATTTTACAGTTTTTAAAGCGGACGATGGTTGGCCATAAAAAATTATCTGGTGTTGAATATCACAAAAGAAAGGCTACTTAAAAAAAAACATTGTCTCAAAATTACTAAAAAGCCCTAAACTTGACCTTGCAAAATGTGTTAAAGCCATTGATCAAACTATTGATTTTTTTAAAGATTATCGCACCACAGGATTCAACGACATAATAGTAGCAGCAGAAAAAATCGCGGAAGAACTAGAAATTGATCCAGTGTTTGTTACAGAAGAAAGACTAAGATTACGGCATAAGCATAAGCAATTAGATCACGAAGAAAATAATTTTTTCATTGATCCCAAAGAAAATTTAAAAATAGATTCTGACTCAAATTCTATGAAAATTAAACTGTATAGTTGAGATTTTTCATAAATATAAGTGATTATGGATTTGAATAAATAGATTTTTATTATTTCCTATCGTTCTCGACTAACATATAATAAAATTACTTAGTAAAAAAATGAAGGGGGCGCCATATTATATGTCGCCTCAGGCGGCAAAATGTCTGGGAACGGCCCTGGGTATATGTATGCATGTATGTATGTGTTTGCAATCCTTAATATGTAAATGTTCATATAATTCTTAATTATCGGTCCAAATGATGTAACAAATGGCTTAAGAATGAATGGAAACAAGGAAAACTCTCTCAAAAGTTTACGGAAAATTAAATTTCGCCTGTTAATAAATGCGAGTTTATTGCATATTGGTTTCTTATTGGTTTTGACAACTACTTAATTCTGCATTTAATTTGAATATTTTCGTCGTCCTCTCCCAAAGGGACCGTTTCAATTAAAAACAAATCTCCGGATCGCGTGTGCTAGTACGAGTTTAATTATTTAATTATGATCGCGACACTGATCGGAACGAACGTTTTGAGGAAACAAGGTTTTGAGTTATGAGAAAACAAAAATTGGCATTTGACGTAAGCTAAACATCGATACAACAAAACAAACCATTTGAATAATAAACGAGACGGCCGTTCAACGAGTGATTTGGTAATGTGTTTACCATGGGGAATCCCAAAAATCCCGCAAAAAATTTTCAAAGCACGAAAACATACCAGTTCGATCGGTTTTTCAAAAATTTCATTTGTGAAACGTTACTTGGATTGACATCCAATTTAAATTTACTGTCACACATCGACGCGCATATGGAACCAAAGAAATTCCATCGGTTGAGGCGGAATGGGGTTATGCATTGCTCTGGGCTAACAATAAGACCTAGAAAAAGTGTTATACCAATATAACAAATAAACGAGCTCTTAGTATTTTATTTATATTCGCCGAATCCTTTTTAAAAAATCTCCGAAATGATTAAATACAAACACAATTTGCTATGCAATGAACGCAAAAATGTTCACAGTATTTAATTTCGTTTTCTATGATAAATGTTCAAAATGTAGAAGCGATGCAGGATTTAATAACTGTCATAGCAAACGACAAATTTCGCGTACACCGCCAGTCTTCTGTGGGATAATTCGTATTTTTCTGACGGATATGCTTGACGGCGAAGTGTTGACGTACCTACACCTAAAGTTTAGGTCCTAAACAGATAGGATTTACAAAATAAAACATTTGAAAAGTATATAGTTCAGATTCAATGATTTGGGAGTTTTTGTTCCATATAACTACATATGCAAAATCCTTCCTACTTACGTAGCCAGTGCGATTGAATTATGTACCTATAATCCTCTATTTAAGACATGAGCATGGTAAACTTTTGATCATGACCAAAATTACAACATAAAAATTTAAAAAATATGTCCGGATAACATTCCTCACTTGATGTACTTATAACCATTCGAAACGTATACCATACTATATAGTGAGCCCTCAGCTCAACCTTTTCTTTCCCGCCTCTCTCCCCTTCTTCATCTACCCACTCACCCTTGTTTTTCAATGTCGCACGCTATCCACAAAAAAACCCTCGTTCATCCGTAACAAGGACTGCGCAATGTCCCTCATACCACGACCTTCGGAATGCAATTGACTTATCGTATGAGCCTAAAAATATTCGCTACGCGTCCGTTGATAACCCCTCTTGGTTAGGATTACGACATCCGTGGAATAGCTATTCGATTCACATCGGATGCGATCGCATCATCGTCATATCACTAATGACTATTCCTTTCTGTTTACACTCATGTCGCGTAACACACCTGCTTCTATTCGCTAGGCACAGTAATCCTATTTCGTCGTTATTTACGACAGTCGTCATTTTATTCCTTGTGGCTAATTTTAAGCAGTAGCACAAGCTGTCTGTATCCATAACATTACCGTCGTCATACTTTATTTATAAATCGGTCCAGTTATGCATACGTAGCTATAAATACTGTTATTTCCTCCAATAAATGAAGGTGACAGCTAAATAGGCTGTTTTAAATATCAATTGGAAGCACAAAAAGTAGATATTTTGAAAACATCCTTATTATACCTTCTGTTTTGGATATTATCTTTTAGATACAGTTGAAATTATTGTGAATATTACTATATACTAGCTGAGCCCGCGCAGAATTTGCGCGTTTAATTTTAAATTGATTCATAAAAAAATTAATAAGTTTGTAAAATAAGTTGATGTTAATAATTCATATTTTACTCTAACAATGATATTTCACAGTATATGGTACTTAGATATTTGACTCCCAATGTAAGGTTTGGGTGTTAGAATCTCACTGAGGGAAAGGCAGTATATTAGACATCTTAATTGTAACACATTTTACAATAATAGTAATTATTCTTAATGATATACATTTATAACAATAAAACTTTAATTAAAGCAAAAATGTAGCGTCTAATGATCTTACTAACTTAAGGATTCCATTTTTACGTCAATATGAACATTTAATCGATGGTAATTGAATCAGAGGCAACAATTAAAGTCTACTTGGCAACGTCCCGAAGGAGAACAAAAAATCGGCAAAATTTCGAAAATAATTGTGTATTTCCGAGAATTTTGATCGCGTAGGGTATAAACGTTGCAAGAATAAGATAATTTAGAGTTTTAGCCGTCGAATAAATCAAAAACTGAGAAAATCGGTCCATATTTACGTATTTTAACGAATGAAGGAAAAAAACCTTGCACTCTGAAAACTCGAAAATGCCGTGTAAACTTATGGAAACATATAATTATCTCCTGGAATCGAACCCGGGACTTTAGAAACAAAACGCAGTTTACTGAAAATCTCTACGTTTTCGAGATGGGGGGGGGGGGGGGGGGGGGACAGACGGACACTTCAGAAATTATATATAGGATATTTTTTAAACCAATACAGATATAATATAAAATGAAAAACAATAAAAATGTACAACGAAAAAAGTTTAAAACCTGAGGCTAATAAACTTGTGTGTGTGCTCCTCCTGTCGCACGGCATATTTCTAGTCGATAATCAATTTCGGCCAGGCTGCTATGTTGGCAGGACACTACCTGTTTCTTTAAACTTTTGATACCATTGCCTGATCGTTTTATTCGTGGGAGGATCTCTGTTGTACGTCTGTATGAATTCTCTTTGCACACGAATCACTGTTTTAAATTCAGCAAGCCACATAACGCACTGTGCTTTCACACGTGGAGTCTCCATTGCACTCAGGCACACACAGGTACACACTCAGGCACACATATGTTAGACAGTGGCGTACTGCGCAGACAACGATGCGCACAACCATATTGCCGAAAACTGTTTGAGATAGGCTTCAATTTGCAATTTGGCTTTTTTTGATATTTCTAATTGTTAAGAAATATATAGCTTCTTAAAATACTGGAGAGATTAAATTGACACCCTGTATAAAAAGTAAAATGAATTCACATAGCCAACGCATTCCTTAGGATTCTCATGAATATAAGTACATATTTTAAAATTTAACCTTACCAAATATGTGATGTAATCGCTTAAAATTTGATCAACACTTAAAAGCGTGTGCAAATCTCGGAATTGAAAATCCTTTAAAGGATTGAACAACCGGTTCAGTTTTCCTTTGAATCCGATTACGTTCACTAAAATGTTTGAGCGTCGGCTCCTTGCTCTGTCCATTCGATTAAAGCGGCATAATTTTAATTAAGGCTGGCGGCTCAAGGAGTCAGTTTGGACGTGTCAGTAATCCATAGCATTGAGAAAAAAGAGGTTGATAAATGGAGATAAGTGGAGGAAGACGGAAAAGAGTATATAAATAAAAAAACAGGTAAATACAGAACAGAAAAGGAAGTGATTAAAGAAAGCGAGACAGAAGAATAGGGACTGTGTATTCTCTTCTTAGGTATACAATACCGATTAAATTTTAACACAAATATTTACATAAAGAGAACATGAAGAAATGCAAGATACTTTGAAGATTAAACATTTTAATATTCTCATATTAACGACTAAAATATGTAAAGTTATGTTAGAAGTTTAAAGTTTGTGAGGTAAAAACTGTCAGTTAACAAGTTGATCGTCAAAGAAAAGATTCCATTATAGGAAAACAGGAAGAGTTGGGTTAGATTAAAAAATTTACCGCGTAAAAATAAACAAAAAAATATATATAGAAAAAATCTCATCGGAAAATGTAGAGATAAGGAGGAATCAAGAGAGTACGAGGAAATAACAGAATGAAGACAGGTAAGGGAGTGGAGGGAATTTGAGAAAGGGACAGGGCGCATAAGAGAAGGCTGGAGGAAGAAAACGGGCTAGAGGAAGTGGTCGGAGGAGTGACAATATTCGCATACCACTCAAACTAAAAAATGCGACTAAGAATCTCCGCTGACACGAACTGTCAGGAAATCATGGAGGCAAGTCAGTTCTTCCTCCCGCGACTATTTTGCCTCCACGTCTCTGTTACAACCCTCGGAGCGCATCCGGCTTCGAGGCGAAATTCCAACAGTCGTCGCCTTCTTATATGGCGTGCCTTATGAAATCATCTCGCTCCTCTGTATACATCTCTCTCCTCTGTATACATCTCTCTCCCACCCCCTCTGTTTCACCCCTCTTTTCAATCTCTCCCATCATCTCTCTCCCATTCGCCCTCCCTCCCTCTCTCCCATTCGCCCTCCCTCCCTCTCTCCCATTCGCCCACCCTCCCTCTCTCCCGTTATCCTTCTCACTCTCCCATTCTCCCTCTCCTATTCGTCCTCTCCCACTCCCATTCTCCCGCTCCTATTAAATGTAAGGGACTTCACAGTCTCAATTTCACCCTAAATTAAGTCGTGTGTTTGCCTGTCTGTCTCTCTCCCATTTCCATTCTCTCTCTTTCTCCCACTCTCTCTCCCACTCTCTCTCTCTCTCTCTCATTATTTCGCCCCTCCCCCTCATTCTTTCGCTCCCCCTAAATTTCACTTTATTCTTTCGCCCTCTCTTCCGCCCTCTCATTCTCGCTCTCCATTTTTCCATCTCTCTTCCTCCCTCTTTCTCCCTTTCCTTCTCTTTCTTTCATTCTCTAACCCTTTCTCCTTCCCTCTCGGCTTTTTCGCTTCTTCCATCTCTTCCGTTCTCCTCTTCCCTCTTCCTTTCCCTCACCGTGTAGTATATCTCTCGCCCTAAGGCTCTTCCTCCCAACAATCCCCTTCACCCCCCCCTGCACGTGCACTTCCGCTGCAAATCCTTTGCATCGCCCCCGTATTCCCTTTGGGCCCCTTCCATCCCTCTCGCCTTCTCCCACGCCTTACCCTCCGGGCATGACGTTCCTCGTGGATTTACCTTGCGTATTACATTGTCTGCTTTTCCCCGCGCTCAGCGGAAGGGGCAAAAACGTTGCATGCGTCTTTTTTTTAATACGACGTATAGTTACGCCTTCAGATGTTTTTTCCTCTCTTCAATCGATACATCTGCATTGCTATCCCGGTGGAATGGGGCGGTTTACTTTTGCAAATTAAATCTCTAGATGAGAGAGAGTTTTTAGTTGAAACGAGTTGTTTTTACGCTCGGATGAAAAACGTCAAGATGCGGAGTGTTGGCTCTAGATGTTTGACTTTTTCTATCGTTAGGCTTGTTTAAAACGTCATTGTAATATATCACATTTAATTGATGTACGCGAATTCAGAAATTTAACGTAAAGCAACTCGATGGCGACCTTTTAAAATTTATCAGTATTTGCTTAAGAAAAAGTTATCTGAATGATTTTTCGTCAATTTATTCGCGGAATTGTTTTCATTGGATTGCTGGGATATGTTCACTCGATGAAACCAAGAAGTTGGATCTGATCTAATAATGCAGCAAAGTAGAACGTGGATCCATTTCGTGCGGTTCCGCCGAACGCGTTTGTTATATTTCGCGTTTTGGGATTAACTTCTCAAATTGCCTGGCGTTCGCATTTACATGCTCCTCAATCTTGGCGAAAATTCCGTTGCTATATATTTTAAACACCGCTCGCTACGGAACCTGGTAGAGTTTCAAATCTGATAGAACCAGTCGCGGGAGGGAATGTCGGAGAATAGAGAGAGAGAGAGAGAGAAAACTCGACGATAAGGAGGAAAAGAGTGAAGAGGAAGGTGATTATATCGGCGCGAATACAATTCAGTTTCCGTTAACACCGATATTTGCTTCGAGATCTTAATTAAAGCGGCTTCCTCCTTTCGTAAACATTGTCAACAGAGATGGGATATTGGAGGAAAGTTTACCCGCTCCCTTTTGCTTCTCTCCTATCCCACACCAGTATCTCCCTCGCACTCTCACTCTCTCTCTTTTCTCTCTCTCTCTATCCTCTCGAACCCGTTCATCTTTCCTCCCACTCGGTTCGCCGTTTCCCGTCCCCGATCGTCCAAACGACCTCCCTTCATTATAGCCACTTTCCATTGTCTCTTCCATTTTCGCTGTCGCATCCCCACTCTATTCTCTCCCCCTCCATCCCCCACTCAATCAAGTTTCCCTCCCACTTAATCAAGTTCCCACTCGAAACCATGCCTGTCAATAGCATTCCCAATCTCATTCAACTCCTAATCTTTTCTGTTACCGCTTCAACTTACTCCTTTTTTTCGTGCGCCTCAAATTGGTACTTTCCCTGTCCCCTCTAGTTATTCATTGATCCTATTTCTTCACGTATTCGCTTAGACAAAGTAGCAGCATACGCTGGAATATTTCTGTGAAAGTGCCCTACCAATCTCATATATTTATCCGACCCGTTTCATTTCCTCTTCGGTTACAAAACAGACTCTTCAATCGGCTGCTACCCGGCCGTTTCAATTCCCCTCCCTAACGGTTCCACGTATTCTTAGGCTTTTACGTAAACGAAATGGCATCAAACGTAGGAAACTTTATCGAGACAGGGCCGTGTGATTAAATACGCGGTTGGAGAGAAATTTGGCGACGAAAGGGGAAGCAGCAAGGGAAGAATTCATAATCGAATGTAAGGGGAAAGTTATCAAGGCATATTCAAGAGGACAAAAATGAGAATTCAATTTAAAACATGTAATCACGGTTATTCATACGTAGTACTAACGATGATTATTATAATGAACACAAAATTTACGTTTTCTTCGTCCAATTCCAGCTCGCCGTCCACTCGCGCCGATTCCTACCGAGCTTCTCCTTACAGGAGAAGTAGGATATGTCAACATCACGTCGCCGTCGTAAACGCATTCAATTCTTCCGTCTTATGTTATCCAGAACACGGCATCCCCATTTTTCCTTGTCCGCGTTATGTCTCTCGCTTTCCACATCTTGATAACTACCAAACTCGGCGTACACCCCTCCCCCTCTTCCCTCCCCTCCTCTCACTCTCTCTCTCTTCAAATAACCGCCCGTCTTCCCTTTGCGTGCCCCGCCATTTCCCCTCTTTCTCCACTCGGTCCTTCCATCCCCTTTAACTCACCCATCCTTCTCACGGTCGTCTACCCCATTTAGATCTCCCACCACCTTGCTCTCTCGACTCCTTTGTCGTATTTTTCCTCTTTTCCCCCACTCCCTTCTTGTTCTCCTCCAACTCTTCCCTTGGCACCCTGCACCTCCCTTGGGTGTCCCCTCACTCGATCTACATCCCTCCACTTTGTGAGATCCACCAACTCTAGAGAGAGAGGAAGGGGGGGGGGAGGGGGAGGAAATGGATGGGGGAGAGGGACGAACACCCACCCTCTTGAGCGCCTGCAACAACGCCATCCGGTATTTAATATCGAAAATGACGTCCTTAGCCGGAGAGATGTTTTCGCCATCTGGTATTTTTTTCTCCTCATCCTTCTTTTTCTTCTTTTAGGAGCGGAGATAATGGACAGATATTTCGTCCTTACTTTAGGTAAAAAAAAAAAAGAGGCTCCAGGGCGAAGTTTTCGTATTATATAACTTCCCTCGTTCGAGATTTGGTAGTATTAGATTTTTTACTTTCGCATTTTCCCTTCGGGGTATGGTGAAATGGGGAAGGTAGGAGACGGAAAAGAGGGGTTTAAATGAGGTGGGTGTTGGATTTCATTAACCGCTCCGTCGTGAGAGGAGGGAGTCTATTCGCGTGAAAGAAAAAAGTATGGGGTCCTGTTTTGTCGTTTTCTTTTTTCGCGTGTTTTCAGCAAAAATTTTACAGAAATAAAAGAGGTAATGTACGCTGAACGGCGTATTTAAAAACGGCTGTGAACGTACACTTTCTCAATCGAAATTGAAAATGGTGAAACTTACATGTTGAAAAGTGAAGAATGAATAAGGGAAAAAGTTTTCCGGTAAAAATGGCTGTTTATCAGATTAAGTGAAAGAACTGATTAAAAACTGACTTCCTCGCAAACAGTTTGAGGGATTGACTTCCATTAAAAAAATTTTCCGATGTATATTTTTTTAAACCGCTCAATAAGAAAATAAAAATGGAGGGAATAGTAGAAGAGCAATGCTAAGAGTTTATTCATCGTAATTCCACCTTCCGATTCGTTTTAGGCTCCCTTAGCTCAAACTGTTCTATCCAAGACCTTTCTATTCATGTTCTAATACCTAATTCCATCTTTGAATGCACCTAATTTACCGTCCCTCTTCCTACCTCTTTGCATCTTTCCTAACCATAGAGTACTAGGTAAATTCCTTTTCGACACAATAATGACTGAAAAAGTTGACAATTTTCCATCGCACAATGCGAAATTTGAGTGCAATTCGCAGCTCGCGTGAATGAAGTTAATGTAGGGGAAAGTTTCATATTATAGTTCCCAAATTTACTATTCACAGGTCGACTATATTTTTGTACTTCTGTCATTCGTTGCTAACTTCTGTTCTAAATCGTCATAACTACTCAACCGCGATAAATAACTTACATAATTTTAAATTGTAAAATGATATTTGGCCTGGTTTCATGTCTTCAAAAACGATTTTAATATTATGATTCATAAGTTTTGATCGCTACGATTATTATAACGGAAAGAAAAAAATGATCTAAAATGTTCACATATTAGTGTCTTGCACGTTCCAGTTTAAATACTAAATGGCCAAGTAAGAGATCAACCTTTAATTTATTTTAGATAAATCGTTTGACGGCATTACATTTCTTCGAATATTAGTTTAACATGAGCATCGTTGAATTTTATATCTTCAATATACTAGTTAGTTGCCCACCACAGTAGAATGATTTTATAATCGAAGATTACCGTATCGTAGTTGATGTGGCCAAGATGTTTCGGATGAAGAGGGATTAATCATTACGGAATATAATTCATAAGGTATGAAGGCCCAAATTTGAAAAGGATATGCATATGTGGAATGGAAATATATCGGCATACAATTGTAATAATTTAGACTTTTGCACTACCTAATATTTATCTTTCTTATGGAAACATGCGCAACATATACTTAAACCTCGCAAAATAAAAGGAGTTCTAGTATCCAGCATTCAATCATCATCGATTGTTCGCCTTGTTAATACCTCGCGAATAGGATGTTGAAATTTTTTTGTCACTTTAAATTGTATAATATGGTCGTCATTCTTTTTGCCGGTATAATATTTTAAATACACAGTAAAAACAAAATCTGATGGTGAGTAGAGTGTTTCCCCTCCCATAGCCTGGGTCGTTGACACTTGTGTGTAGCCATCTCTCGTTTAAAAAATGCAAGTAAACAAGGGGAACATCATTTGCACCTGTTGTCAACAGACAGTTGAAAAACAATCTGCGAAAATTGCGCGGCTGGTGAAGGGCTAAGTACCAATTTAAAGAGATGAGCTAACAAACCGCCACTTGATGAAAAACGAATAAATAGTGACTTTTTAGTTTATTTATTTCAATGTACAAACGTAATATTATTCACTTCTACAGAAATAGATAAAACGATTGATTAGATAGATTTTATATAGTAGTGTATAAGAGAATCTCTGTTGGTACGAACTTCCATTTTAAAAAAAAAACCTAGTATTACGAGTTAGTATGCATTTGGGTAAAATACATATAAATTCCACCATACTTCCTATAATAGCGGTGTAATATTATTCTAAATGGAAGATATTCAAATAATATGCTTTTTAGTTTTATGAAAAGCATATATTAATAATGTAAAATTACTTCCGATAGTAGAATTCATCGATAAAAAGTAACACATTAAAATGCGCGTAGTTAAAAGAAATACTTTTATACTTTTAAATAATTGATAAGGGCATTCGATAAAAAAGGTTGGAGCAAGAAATGACCGATAAAAATGTATAACTCTACGTCCATTAAAAAAATGTTCGGTCGACTGCAATCAAAATAAACATGGACCTTATTAAAACCTTATTAATTTTCGATACTATGCGTAAAAATATAAGAGCGAGAAAACAAGGATCGGATATCGGGGAATATGGAAAGAGAACGTCAAAGACAAATATTTCCGTTTATTTTGCCCAAGTGGCGCGTCAATACGTGACCATTCATGGGAGTGAGATTTTTGTTTGAGGAGAGGACTTGAAGCCCTTCTATCCCTGAGGAGGAAAGGGAGGAAAATGAACGAGCAGAAGGTTAAAAGAGAGGGGGTGGGGAAGGAGGAGGGGTGGGGCGGAAGAGATAAAGGGAGATAAATGAAGAGAGGGAGGGAAAGCGAGAGATGAAAATTGCGAGAGGGGTGCGAGAGTGGGGAGTAAGAGGTGAAGGGAGATGAGAGTGATAAGGGGGGGAGTCATGCGAGGGTGGAAATGGAGTAAGGGGGCGAGAGAGGGGGGAGGAAGGGGGGAGAGGAAGGGGAAAGGGAGAGAGCGAGCTTGAGAAAGGAGAGGGGAGCCGAATAAGGCGGGGAGGAGGAGAGATGGATAAATCACTAGAATGAGAGAGAAAAGCATGGCGGTTGTGGAGCGATGGAGGGTGAGGAAAACCGTGGAAAAGGAGTGGATAAAAGGAGTGGTAGAATTAGATTTGGTGGGAGGATAAAATAGACAGGAAGAGTGTGATGGTGAATAGGTAGAATGACCAAGAAGACGCGATGGAGGAGAAGTGGAATCTGGCGATGCAAGAAAGATGTCGATGGAAAAGATAAACTGGCAAAATGAAGTCTGGGATTGGATCGATGTTTATTCACTTTCTTCCACCTATTTCCCTGCGATGAAATAAAATTCCCTCAATGGATCCCTTTAAGTCGTGGTGAAGTAAGGAAAGGGGAAGGGCATTTTCAAACGGTCTCGCGACACACGAGGAGAGAGAGGCTCGGCGCAATTTTTTTTTGGTATACATTGGAATTTATGCTGAAGGTTTTCATTGAAAATGCGCCATTCTACCTTAATGAATATTTATGAAATTTTAAATTCATTTCTGGCACGCGTTATTTGTATTCCAAAGAGGATAATGTAAAACATTTTTGCAATGAATACTTTAAATACCTTTAATTCCTTCAAAAATTACTCTAACGATACTTTTTACAGTAAATATTTATTACTAAACTAACGTAAATGCCCGTCAAATATGACGGGTACGCGTGAATTAAATATTACGTTAAAATAAAATAAAAATTACTTTCACCAACTTTTATGTGCACTAAAACGTAAAAAATAAATATAAAATCCACATAATTGAATGTTTCAGGAAGTAATAATAGTCATGGGTATATAAAATTGTTTGGCAAGAGGAATGAAGATTTATTCGTCAAAAAAACTAATTCTATAAGAATTATATAAATAACCTAATCTACAATTATCTCTATTCAGATTGTAATGAAATTCCATGTGCTAGTTTTCTTGCATCTATACAATACATCTGTTGCTTATCACTAGAGTTAATTTTGCTTCTGGTGGCCCATTAGTTCTATGCCTCGCTTGTCGTTTGTTCTGGACTTTCACTCTTTTCAGTCTATCCTGTTCCATTTCTCTTCTCCTAGCTTCAGTAGTATTTCCATTTGACGAGATATCCAGCGAGTTAAGTATTCTTTTAATTTCATCCCTAGTTTAATTACTTTTCATGATTTTGAACTGTATTCATTGAAGGAAAACGGAAAAATACGTTATTTATGGCTATTGTTGTTCATAATTGGTTTTATATAATAGAATATCAGTGATTATTCATGCTTAGCGTTGTAAAATATGTTAAGCCCATATATTGGCAGCACTGATGTAAGTATGCTTTTGGAATTGTACATTTCTCTAGTAATTGTTAATTTCTGTAAGTATTTCCTTTCGACTCTAGGGAATAGTTTATTTTCCCATTAGATAACCCGTATAAATCGACTTTTTCACGTGCAGTGATTATTTCGTTAACATATTAAAATATCTATAATACGATTTTGACAAGAAACTTAAGCAGTCATGCAGAGAAAATTATAAAGATTAATTTCTATATCGTAGAAATTCAAATATCATCCGAAGATCTCCAAAAATTAATACAATTTTTTCACATTTATACATTTCTGACGCATTAGGTTAGATAATACAATAAACATTAACAATTTCAGTTGCCATGGCGATGAATTGAATTAATCCGTAAAATCACGAAAAAAGTCATAAAACGTAATTTTTGGCCTTGTTCGAATGAGATTTGAATTTATACTGTTTGAAATTTAATTTCCTTAGTTTTATCGCCATAACTGTGGAAATCCAGCGTCGATTTCTCATTTTTAAGATATTTTATCATGATCAGATAGGAAATGAAGGTTAACAGTATGATATTGAAATGGGATGAAAAGGGTGAGATTCACACTCTCATTGCACCTGGAATGAGAAAAATCATAATGCGCAAGTACGCTCTATTGCAGTGTTTCCCAACCTTTATAGGGTCGCAGCACCCGTAAGTGGCTTTTCAGAATTTGGCGGCACCCCTCCCTATGCACCGTCATTAATAATCTTAATAATATCCCCCTTTTCCGTATCTCCTTTCATTTCGAAGTGCCTTTGCGACGAAATGAAGTTCGTCTTAACTCTGGTTTGGATTTTTGAAAGCTGACGCATCCCATTTTGCATCGTCGCGACGATGCAAAATGGGCAAACAGAATAATTTTTGCGGCACCCCTCAGAACATTTCACGGCACCCAGGTTGGGAAACACTATCGCATTAGAGTCTGATGCGATAAAAGATGAGGAGACTTATATGTACTTATATGTACATTTAGTTGCGTGCGGAAGAGGGTGGGTGTCCTTTGAAGGAGCGCTTGGTGGAGAGGTCGGACGTGTGAGAATTTTAAATGGAAGGGGTATTTGAACCTTCGGGAGTGGAAGTTTTCTTGTGCTAATTCTTGAGACAGATACGATGTAAAGAAGACATTGGAAGTAAACTCGGAGTGACAACACATCGCGTGATTTCTTGCACATAAATCACTCTTTAATTTGATCGCACGTATAAATGATCGGCTAAAAGATTGTCTGACACTATCTAAATTCCATCTAACTATAAATGACATTCTGATTCCTCAGAATCCTCTTTGGTTAGACCCCACACCCTTCGATTGAGGAGGGCGTACTAGTTGCGAAACTATCCGACGTTAATGAAAACCCATTTATTTACCTAAGACCTTTATTTACCTATGACCACCGTATTCCCTGATTTTCGCGGACATGTCCTCAATGTTTTCATTCAAAACACCAATGATTGAACATATTTCTAAGAAGATTAACTCGTCTGAAATTTCGAATCAAGGATTTGTTTCTCTTTGATTCGAATTCAACTAAATGGAATTGTGTTGCCTTAATTTGTGTCTTAAACCCAGCAATGTTGGTGTTGTTGTTTAATTATGCTTCGTATGCCAGTTATAATTTCAATGCTGCATTTAAGTAACACAACAAGTTCGAGTGATTTCTTGTACTTCTTTATTTCCTCATTTTAATTTGAGCGAATAATTTTATTTGTCCATGAATAGAATAAAAAAAAATTAATGTAACTAGGTTGTGACACTTGCCCAAAGGAAAAATTCTTGCGACCCCAATTGCAGCAATAAATGGTCGGATCTTGCATAATTTGCAAATGCAAACCTATGATAATAGTTAAGTAGTCAGAATTCTTATATAAATAAAATAAAGATATATGGATTTAATTAGCGTCTTATATGATAGATATTATGCCTCGGGGCTTAGAGGCGCTCGTCGTATGCTCTTTTCCCGAAACTTATTATTTTGATTTGGATCATGTGGGCGCAATCGGGTCTTGTCGTGTTTCATATTCTCATTTAATGGCGTTCGGTCACTTTATACAAGTTATCGCAAGATCTTTCTTCAAATTAATACTCGCGATCGTCGCAATTTCTTAGACTATGATTAACTTATAATTACGGTGTTTGAATTAGCTGAAATTAGCTCTCCTAGAATTAATGGCGTTCGCACTCCCACTCAACTCCTTACTGTTTTCCAAGAGGTACCGTCGAACCCACAAACAATAAAAGCATTTATCATTGTAACATTAAGGTATTATTTCATAGTTTTATGCATCGCAGTATTGATGTGATATTATAGCCTTCTGGTATAACCGATACATACACCCGTACACCAAGCAGCGCAAGTGTGAATTTTAGAACCTTAACGAAAACGGTAGTTTAATTGCAATCCTTCAGATCTTATACCAGGGATGGGCAAAATTTTCAACTGCGGGGGGGGGGCGCATACGCATTCAAGAAAGGAAGCGCGGGCCGCATAAAAATTTCCAGATTCTCCAAGAGTATAAGTAGATAATTTATCAATTGAAGCATATATTTATAATACAATTTAATAGATAAGTAATATATCCATAAATTACAATAATAACTAATAACATAAAGAATGACACCAAACAGTTAATGATAAATAATAAACGATTATAAAAATGTTACATCAAAAGCAAATTCATTATATATTATACAAAAACCATACATAATAATACGACGGAGAACATGGAGCTTACATTCCGTCCAAAATGACCAGCACTTTTCCTCGTTTCTTCGTTTTTTCATCGAAATCCCCATCCATTTATCCTTCATTTCCACGAAGAATCACATTATTGCGGAACAAATTAATTTTTATTTGACCGATGACGGAACTGTAAATTTGACATGCATTATACCCGATTAAATATCAGACGAGTATCATAAAAGAAAAATGATTTTACCTTTCATAAAATTTTTACGCATAGTATAAATTTAGATTTCACAAAAGCCTCGTGGAGCGCATAAAATGCTCTCGCGGACCGCATTTGGCCCGCGGGCCGTGGTTTGCCCACCCCTGTCTTATACAGTATATATTTTAAGATAACTTGCACCAGAAAGCGTCAACTTGCTTTTTAAAAATCCGTAATCAATTCTCCGTAGATATCTTAAACGGTATTTCTCACTTACTCGCGTCCTTTCCAAATCAATCGCCTCCCATTTAAACCTTCAATGGAAATTATCGAAGCGAATCCAAACAGCGCGCAATTTAACTCGACGCAACCGACTTAACGCCCAGACTCCCATCTCGTCCAACGCAGCTCGCTCTTCATCTCCTTCCATTCCGCTCCGTCTCCGGCTACTTTCTTACCCGCATCCACACCACGCTACAACACGCCTCGTTATCAGACCCCCTTCCCCGTTGCAGCCTCTTCCTGTTCCCTCCCTCTTTCGCCCATCCCGCTCCTTCGTCCTCCGCGAACATCATTCATCCTCGCGCAACGCGAAATTGCTCCTCCGCCCGCCGTCCCCACACTCCCGACCTCAAAAACCCTCCCCAAAAGGTTTCTCCCCCCCTCACATTCCCGCCCACAGTCGTCTTCTCTCATCCTCTTCAAAATTTTCCCACCCGTTCACCACAAACCTGCCTACTTTTCCTTGTATTCTACCGCTCCCGTGCAACTCACAGTAGTGGGGGAAATAGTTTAATGTTACGACGCCACGTGTTCACAGATGACGCAACCGTCTCACCAAGCGCGCGCGTTGAAAATGTCAGGTTTTTTATTCCTCGTAAAATGCTTAATATAAATGATCGCAAAATTTTAAATATGAATGGGAAATTGAAAAAAAAACAACAAAATTATTCTAGGGTATTCATATATTGCTTTATTTAAGCTTCATTAGATGTGCACGCAACAAGTAAATGCCGTATTTTTAAGTGAAAAACAAATCTAACCGTAGCATTTCAGCAGAGATTGCAAACAGGTTTTTGCAAACATTACAAATTATTTGCCGAAATTCACTCAGAAAGAAGGCACAGTTACATTACAAAGTAGTGTCAGGTAAAAACAAACAGTTGCCAAACTCAACTCAAACATTAGCAATTCAACAGAGATCACACATGGAAAAGTAGAAAAATATGTGGAAATGAGTCATCAACTGGTATTGCACAAACAGAAAAAACCGTGATAGACTAAGTATAAAACAAGCTTAACATATACGAAGTAGTATGGACAATACTGTAAACCATGAAAATATGTAATTCAACATAGACAAAATGTGTGTGTATGAACATAATGAACAATAAATTAACGAAGAAGATGTATGGAGGTACGTATGCATGTGCATACTAAAACATAATAGGTTGCACATTATCTGAATTGTGTTCGTTCATGCCAGAAAAGGCATATAAAATCATACTTCCTCTCAAAGCTAATGAGAGCATTGATATTATATAGACAATTTGAAATCACAAGAAGTGTAAAAGTATGTACATACTGCAACATCTCAAATGTGTTGGTTCATACAAGCGGATAAACAGTGACAGCCTTCACATGACATACATACAAGTACATAATATCATATCAAGGTAACAAAATACATTAAGTATAAAAAATGAACATATATGCACAAAGCAGTACATACAACACATCGGAACCATCCAAATATATACTCTAAGAGGCATGATGTAATACTTGTTCTCAAAGCTAATGAGGGCATTGATATTAGACAGATAATTTTAAATCACAAGAAGTGAAAATGTGTGTACATACCCAACATAAAAGGTTGGACAATATCTGAATTAATTTAGTTTACCCAACAAAAAGCATATAAAAATTAAAAGATTGAATAATGAAAATGTACACATATACATAATTACAAAATTTAAAACCTATACCCTACAATAATACATTTACAAAGAAATTTAAAATATACCCTACAATAAAACATATTTACAAAGAAATGTAAAACCTATACCCTACAATAAAACATATTTACAAAGAAATGTAAAACCTATACCCTAAAATATGATTTAGCTTGCCGCGTTAGTGCAATAATTTTATTTTTCTTAGTGCACCATCCCCGTATACCTATGTTTACAAGGAGAGAGAGGATCTGTTTCCGTGTCTCCTTGGAATGCACTGCTTGCGCGCCCCCACGCTCATATATGTCACGGATCCGCCAGTTTTGGCAGAAAGAAAGCCATTCCAAGCACCTGCACATAAAGACATTCATCGGTATGAATAATAATATATTACCAGAAAAATAAAAAAACCCTGAAAGGTTCATAACATTTCTTAAAGAATTGGAAAACCGTCTCATTTAAGAAGCATTGGAAATTGTACCATCGAACAAATAGTGCCATTATACTCCCACATTAAGTTAGTTATTTTTAACGTAATTGCAAAGGTGCACTTGGTGTTATTTATAAGGTAATCACGAACATTTTCTGTTATTAATTTCTTTATAAAAGGTCGAGGAATAAAAATTAAAAAAATATTTCACAGTGGAAATTATAAATGCAAATTAAACACATTACTACAATTAGTAGGAATAAATGCATTAATATTGGAACTGCGGTCTTATTTGGAGGTAAATTAATGCAATGAAGCATATCACATTTGTTTGTACATGAAATTTTCAGTTTCTTTTTATCTCATAATAATGATGTTGCAAATGTCAATATACATATTAGCTGTCCTTTGTATTCTATCATATGCTGTGAAAGTTTGTATTAAATTAAAGATAGTTTCTCACAGTTCGAGGGGTTAATAGTAAGTGCAAAAAGACTAGAAGAATCGCCATAGTTATTTAAAAATAAATACGAAAAGAATGATTTCATTCCTCCGTCCTAAAGAGTAACTAAGGAACGAATCTCCATGAGCATACAATAGTTCACTTCGAAGCTGAAACCATGAAATTTATAATTTACAGAACGTAATAATTTATGCAGTAACTTTTCCACTCGATTTGATTGACAAAACTTATGTATATTTCGAACAAACCACCGATACATATTCAACAAATGGAGAGACCAATGACGCATATATGTTCGCCGTACAAATCCCTTTATTTAGTTAAACATAATTCCTCAAAGCGGTGTGAATAAATAATTCTATATGTCGCTTATAAATGAAATATTCGCACTGAAAACAACCGTTGTAGCTACTTATAAACTACACTTATAACTTGCAGAAACGCTTCATCATTCACAGCAAAAATATTCATTAATATAAATTTACTTACACTTTTTCAGTCCTCGGGAAATTAAAAAAATTTAGTGCTGAATCATCACTGGATATTTCACGAGCATGCACGGTACACAATTTCCTTCTGATTCTCACCATTTCAACAGGATGGCCACGATCAGACAGGATATGTTATACCTCGATCGTTTTAACACGTGGATACGGGGGCTACAAACTTAAAATCAGAGGATGAGAGAGAACCATCCCCCCTCCACTTTCATTTCGAAGCGCTTCCAGTGACATCTAGCAATGAGGAACCAGCAAAACTTAAAACTAAAATGTATGTGGAATTGCAGGGGCCTGACCGCTCCCGTTATCAGTGCCAAAGCTATTACGTTTGCCATCTCTGTTTTCTTCTCTCTCCCATCTCTCTCTCCCCCATTCCCTCTTTTCCTCTCTCTCTATCTATCTCTCCATCTTTATAACGATTCGCCTCGTTCGCCGCATTTTTATTTGGAATTCATTTATGCGGAAAAATGGCGTTTGTGCTCGCTCATTTGCGAATCGCGTTTCCCTCACTCCCCAAGCTCTGCGGACGCCTGGAGTGAATCGGACAACTCCGTAAAGCTTTTTTTTCGCGCATTTTTTTTTTCATTTCACTTTCCCCGCAAATTCAGCCGACTTGGGCAATTTTCGGCTCCGTTTTCATCTGTCTAATTGCGTCTATTTCCCTTCCTTTTTTTTTTTTACTTTTTCGTGTTTTTGTTAAAGCTTATCGAATCAACCGGACGAAAGATCAAAAGTTTATTCGCGAAAAGAGAGAAAATTCGATGTTTTTCTGTGACGGCTACTGATTAGCTCCTTTACCCGAGGCGTTTTTATCGAAATCGGCTTTGCCTTTCTCTCTCTCTATTTTTTTCTTTACCGCTAAAGATAAAAGCCATGCAAATCCCTCAAATCATTAATATGAGGTAAAAACTAGCGACTGCGCATTATATTGCGGGCCTAGATATTGAGGTTCGATTCCCGTTACACCGGCTGCGATTTTGATCATCCTGTGGGAATGATCGTGCGTAATTTTCCTGATATTGTTAATGCGCGAATTTTCAAAGACTGTGCACGTACCAACTGCGAACTTATTGAAATAATTAAAAAGAGAAAGGAAGGATCACGGAACAACATCACGTAACAATTATCAAAGATTCGGTGGAAAGTAGCTGACCCGAAAAATACATCGTGGTAACTGAAAGGAGAGAAAATTATCTCACAGGATCCTCCGGCAGATTTACTCCTCGATTGAGATTTATCCACTGGGAAAAAGAAACCCAAAAAATAAAGCAATCTTCCGGGGAAAATACAGTAAGGACGTAACCCATCCTTCAGGCAAAATAAAACACAATCCTTGAAGTCTCAGCAAAAAAAAACACCAATCCTATACGAGTATATATTCATTCATCATCATCAGCCTTTTTCAATCCACTGACGGATTAAGGCCTCCCCCAGACTCTTCCAGTTTTCCCTGTCAACTGCCTCCCTCCTCCAAGTTTGCCCCAAGAACTTAACAAGTTCTCTGTCCCACCTGTCTTTCGGTCTTCTTTTCGGTCTCTCGATGTTTCTTGGGATCCATTCGATGACACTGGACGTCCAACGCTGGTCATTTCTTCTAGCTATATGGCCCGGCCACTGCCATTTTAGCGCCTTCACTCTTCTAATCACGTCACAGACTCCCGTCTTCTTTCTTACCCAGTCGTTCCTCTTGCGGTCTCTTCGGGTGATACTCTGTGTTGTTTGCAGGCGATGTATCATTCTGGTGTTCATGGTCCATGTTTCACAACCATACGACAAAACAAGCAGAACACATTGGTGATACATTCTCCTTTTTAGGAAGGCTGGAATATTTGATTTAAAGATATTTGCATTCTTGCCAAAAGCACTCCATGCCATCTTCACTCTCCGGTTGATTTCTCTAAGAAGCGAACCATCAGTAGTGATGAGTTGACCAAAGTAAACATAGCTTGTTACTTTCCGATTTCTGCTCCGTTGATATGTATCTTCTCAGAATTTGTGAAGGAGTTGTACATAACCTTTGTTTTATTAAGATTCATCTTAAGTCCAGCTTCTCGGCTTGCTTGCTCAAGCTTTTCAGTTCTTCTACGGAGCTCATCTGGGCTCCCTGCGAAGCGCAGGTGACTCAGATGTTCTCCATTTACCTTTATAACTTTTTCCTCCCAGTCTAGCGTTTTGAATACTTCCTCTAGAGCTGCTGTAAATAATTTCGGGGACATAGTATCTCCTTGTTTCACTCCTTTTTCGGTTTTAAAGGCACTCGTTTCTTCATGCAGCTGGACAGATGTCGCATTTTCGTAGTTATTTTTGATCGAGGTTATGTACGTTTCTTTTACTCCTTGTTTCTTTAGAGCACGTAACACCGACGAAGTTCCGGCAGAGTCGAATTCTTTCTCGTAGTCGATGAAGCACATACATAGACGTAGTTCGTACTCGTTAGTCCGACTGATTACCTCTCTCACGACTTGGATATGGTCCACCGTGTTATACCCACTGCGAAATCTAGCTTTCGGTCTGGGTTGGGCAGAATCAAGATGATTTTGAAGGCGCATAGCGAGTATTTTGGTGAATATTTTGTAGACTGTTGGGAGTAGGCTGATCGGTCTGTAGTTATTCAAGTCTTCTTTGGAACCTTTCTTGTGCAGAAGGTTAATGCATGCGTGGTTCCATGTTTCTGGTGTATTTTTCTTCCTCAGATACGAAGTAAAAATCTTAGCGAGAATCTTTTCCATGAGTGTCCGTTGTTTTGAATATTTCCGCTGTGATACCATCCATTCCAGATGCTTTTCCATTCTTCATACTTCTGATTGCGTGTCTCACCTCTTCCGGAAGGATATCTAGGACCTCTTCGGTGGGCATATTTCTATCATCATTTACTTCCTCATTTGCTAGAGGATCCTCATACAACTTGGTGTAAAATTCTTGTACCCGTTTCAGGATTAGTTTCCTACTATGGGTTACGGAGCCGTCTTCCAACATCAAGATCACCAGCTGTCTTTCCGATCGAGAGATGTTGCTTCATTTTCTTGTACCTCTATTGTTTTCTATCATTTTCTCTATTAGCTCGTAATTATATTTTTTCACGTCTTCCTTGATGCACTTCCTTATAGTTTTGTTAATTCTGCAAATTGGGTCATTTCTTTAGGATCAGTAGTAATTTTCATTTTCCTTCTTTTTTCTATCAGCAGTCTTGTTTTTTCGGTTAACTTTTTCTCTGACTTTGTTTTAACTGTTCCGCATATTTCTTGAGCGGTTTCCTTGAGTATCTCTATAAATTGTGATTCAACTTCTTGGTCTTCCAGCGCACTGAATCGATTTTTCAGTTGGAGCTGAAATTCTTCTTTTCGTTCTTTTAGCACCTGCATGTTGATAATAGACGTAGGCTTCTTTATAAGCTTCTGTCTCTCTAACTTTGAGTTGAACTTTATCCTGCATCTTACCAAGCGATGGTCGCTTCCAGTTTTAAACTGCTTGAGGACGGAACAGTCTTCAGCCAATTGCTTCTTATTGACTAGTATGTAGTCAATTTCGTTTTTGGTACCATTGGGTCCTTTCCAGGTCCATTTTCTATTGGGACTGTTTTTGAAGAAAGTGTTCATTATATATAGACTAGAACATTCAGCAAAGTCTACAAGTCGGTCCCCTCCTTCGTTTCTGTCTCCATAGCCCCATTTTCCAACTGCGCTGTCGTCTTCCTTTTGTTCTCCTACCTTGACATTGAAATCACCCATGACAACTTTTAGATGGTAGCTTCCTTTGTCTTGCAGTTCTCCAACTTCTTGGGAGAAGTCTTCCACTTCCTCATCCGAGTATGATGACGTTGGCGCATAAACTTGGACTATTTGAAGTTGATGTCTTTTATTTATTTGAAGCACTAGTCTAGCTGCCCGCTCTGATGAACTTTCCATTTCCACGATATTATTCTTCAATTTTTTGTTGACAATGAATTCAGCTCCTCCTCTTCTTCCTGTGTCAGTTTCCCTGTAATAAAAAAGATGTCCACTCTTCAACTCCAATAGGTCTTCACCTTTTCTTATCACCTCACTAAACCCTAAAATGTCCCATTTGATCTTCTTCAGTTGTTCTTGGAGCTCTTGAAGTCTGTCTTCGCTGGTCAAAGTCCGACAGTTCAAGGTAGTTAGGTTGAGGTTAAAGGAATTGGGTAAGGATGAGAAAGAGTGGCAGTGGGCGTTTAACCTCCGGGGATTCTTAGCACCCTCTACCTTCATGCCTTGTTCCTGACCACTGCCACGGTCAGAGTCAGTCCAGCCTCCGGAGAATGAGGGCCGTTTTTTATGGGTGTACATGTCATGTTGCGGGCCTTAAAACACCACGCTGGCCCAGAGAGCGGGTTGGTGAGTACCTCTTTCACTTTGGCCGGAAATATTGCAGAAAGACTTCACAGCATGGTTGAACCTACCGGTGTCCGAGGACACCACTGTGCATCGCCCTTTGGCCTCCGTTTACACCCTTCTGCCGACTTTGAGGCAGTGAACTGAGGCAGTATACACACACACATAAACGTATAAACAGGGGCGGCCCGAGGAATGTTGGCGCCCCGGGCGAGATAGCATTCCGGCGCACTCTCCGTAAATGCTTGTTGAGATCTTTTCGAAGTACATGTTAATTTATTCATCGCTATGTAAAATTTATTGATGATTAAAAAAATATAATGGTTAATACAAATATTATAGCCTATTCCGCGATATAAATTGTTATCCAGTATTTATCTACTTGCAAGTAAAGCATAGATATATGATCCGTATAGCGCCCCCAAGACTTTGGCGCCCCGGGCAGCCCTGCTTACCTTTACATCGGGCCGGTCCTGCGTATAAAGCGTTATAGATGCCTTCGTACGCCCACCTGGTATCGATTTCATCCCGCGTATGGCAAAGAATAAATAAACACCTCTATCTTCATCTCTTTCTCTCCGCTTGTTCCTTTTTTCCCTCCCCTCTCGCATTTTCCCTGACAAAAAAACACTCCTACTGCAAAAATAAAATGAGAGAAGGAAAGCGTGTCTCCGTGCAAACGCCGGAGGCCAGCCGTCTCGACTTCATCTTTGTGTATAAGCCCCCAAAAACAGATATATGCGAAAAGTCCCTTGTTCTCCAGCCACCCCTCCACGTTCCTTTCTTCCTTTCCACTACCTCAGGGGTTCCCAACCTGGTGTTCGAGATCACTGCGGTGCTCTTCTAGGATGTTTAAAATCGCGCTAGTAAGGACCAAGAATTTCATGCGTCGAGTCGTTTTCTTTCTATACCTATCAAAGGAAATAAGGTATTACCAGCTTATACCAATGGAGAATTGTTGGCCTCTCCTAATGGCTGAAATTAAACGATAAAATCTCTCCAACAACATTAGGAAAACCAAATGGGAATACAAAGTAGCGGTGATTCACTATTAATAGATTCTTTGGCGTAGCATTGATGACGGCTGCTTACATTCCTATGGCAATATAAGAAGCATTTTATGTCAATAACTTAGTGATTTGTTTTTTATTATTCCTACATTTTCGAACAATATAGTGGTGATTCTCTTGATATTATAGGAAATGACTTGGTGCTAGTCGATCTGAAGAGTCTGCTAACCCCCGCATCACCTCTACTATACGTTTCCCAGCAGACGCCAGCCTCTCATTTGCAAAAAAATGCGAATATCTCGTGTTTATCAGCAGTCACCGTGCACTGCTTTACTCTAAGGCGGCGTGCGAGAGATAATTATAATGCGAGGTTTAAAGGTGGGGAAGAGGGAGGGGGGAGGGGTGGGGCATGGTCCCCATGGATTTCACTCCAGTCGTCTGGGAGACTGATCCTCCCTCTCCCTTGAGGAAGCTCTGTTATTGGGAAAGCGAGAAGCAAGGGAAGAAGGGAGGGTAGTTTAAAACGGTCGGACCTCGTAAGGATTGGGGTGAGGTAGGTGAGAGTGTAAGGAGGGAGGAGGAGGGGCGAAAAAGCCTTGGAACACCTCTCTCACGGAGCGTAAGTACTCGCGGGTCGAAAAGCAGGTTATATGAGGAGAATAATCCGGTTGGTTGGATAATTGCTTCGAACGACAAAGTTGTTCCGCGAAAATCTCAGGAGCTATGACGGGAAAGCGGCTCCATTCTTGTTGATAAAGTGCAGGTTTTGGTATTCAAAGGTTCCGCGTGTGTGAGAGAGAGATAAGGTTTTGCTTATTCCTTCTCTCGTTTCACAAACCTTCCGCAGTACTGGTCGCCCGAGAGAGAGAGAGAGAGGTAGCGGGAGAGAGAAAGGGGAAAGAGAGAAGGGACGCGGAACGTTTGAAAAACATCTCACGCCGTACGGTTGGACCGAACTAATTGGACCGTATACGATTTTGCCGTAATAAACTCTATTCACGGCGAGATGAAATTTTCGTCCGGATGAACGCGTCGTTAATTTTCGTAAACTCGTGGAAGATGGCCAACTGATTTTTTAAATGCTATACGGTTATCGAAACTTGGCCATTTCATGCAGTACACTACTGTAGACAGATCTTCGTTTTACACGGATGATTACTTTTCGTATTTTGTATAGCATGTAAATATAAGAGGTTTAAAACGTTCCAAGTTATTTGAGAAAAAATTTATGAATTTAAACAAATGCAATCCTTGGATTTTTCAGTTAAGTGGTGTTATTTAGCATTAATATTTTTTTGAAATCATGTTAAAGTATATTTAGGAAGTAAAAGAAAATGAGGTGATTTGGATATTTTTGTTGACTTTAAATACATTCTTCTCAAATTGATTCGTCTTTAGGATCAAAACTCTTCAATATGCGTCTCATGGGATAAATAAATTGGTTAAAAACAATAGCTCTTTACTTTTGTTATAACACAGTTAATCTGTTTAATTAATATAACTAACGTATGCAATAAACTAGAAGTTATTCATTCGATAACATTCGAATTGGTCGTTGAAATTAAACGTGCTCTAATGAAAAATTAACGTTTCGCTTAAACTCGTAAACTTGGAGCAATTTCGGAATTTGCTGTGCAAAATAAAGTAAACATTTATTGCCATACTCATTTGCAAACAGGTCACAGCCTTTAAGAAAGTCGCAAGTCAAAGAATATCGTTGGGTGTCGTATGGACGCATTGCGTAATTGAGGGTTTTTATTGAAATAAAATACTTTACCTATATTGAAATATGTAATGAAATACTCGAGTAGTTTTGCTGTATTTCTGGAGAAGAAATTTTAAATGCCAATATCTTAATCTTATGGTAGAAATTAATGTACAATGGCTCAATCATCCATCGTATTGCACGGTTTCACTTAAAAATGTTTGCGGTTAGCATGGTTTTCTTATAGAGAACTTCAACTTTATGTGAAAAGAGAAGGGACTGAGTACCTTTAAATGAAACTTTTTCATGCTGAACTCCGTACGGCGCTCAAATGTTATGTATTTTTTACTATAGGAAATATTAATTCACTTTGCACGATTTAGCTTTACGCGGTCCTTTAGAGGAACGCATGTACCGTGAGGGATGGGTGCATAAAAAATGGCTGCTTTGTAGCCGGAACACGGACATGACTTCCGCAAACATTTTATGTCTATTTGAGCTACTTACATTATCATCTTAACTCTTGCCAGAAGGCGGGATCGATGATTCTTTTTTATATTTGAGACAATATAAAGATTCTAGCTGATGGCATGCAATACATACGTGATATATTTGAAAATAAATAATTTACAAATCCAGACTTAACAATGCAAGAAGAAAGGTCGAGCACAAACTTGAGAAAATCTGGAAATGGAGATTTTTTACCCACGAATAAAAAAATGAGACGAGAACTTCTGGTGTCTGCCATTTTATTTTCTCAATAGTCGGCTCTTGATAGAGATTTTTTTAAAAAATAAACCAGATTGTGCCGAGATAGGGGTGAACGTAATCTGCTAAAGTTCGCTTATATTTTCTTTTCTTTTCAAAATAAGGCAGACCATGACGCTAATGGCATTTATTCATCCCATTACGAGTGCAACCTCGTTTCCCATCCGCCACTTCAATGGCCCGCCTTGGGCGCGAAATAGGATGAGAACCTCTTCCTTTTCTTCTACTTCCTCCTCTTGCGGTCCTTTCTCACTCTCTCTCACACACACACAACACATCCTCCCCTTTCGCTTACGTGACCCGCACATCTTCTACGAGGCGAGAGATGCGAATTCTGGTCCATTGCCGCCTATAGGCGATTCCGCTAACGACTTAGCCATTATTTTCAATAAACACGGAGCAATTTCGGTCGTTTAAAAGAAATGCACGAGGTTCGGATCGCGCAACGCAAAGCATCCTGGTAAATATGAGCCTGCGGTCCCAAAGTTCTCTCCCCTCTTCGTTTTTGTACTCGTGTAAAATTACCTCTGATTCGGGAAGAGAGATAGCCAATGTTTTTTTTGTAAGAAAGACAACCATTAAGCGCGACCGACTCACAAAGCTTAAATGAGCAAAGTCTTTTGTTTGTTTGATTCACAGGAAAGTCAAACTGTATTTTTCTCCTGCGCTCGCATTAATACTAAGTTCCTCTTTATGTTGTTATTATATCTTTTCTTGCGGGTGTATATTTGTCGCAATACCTTCCACAGTTTTAAACTTTTAGTTCATTAATGGACAATATATACATATATGTGGAATTATTTTCCCAGTTGTAGCGGTACGTTTTGATTCCTGCAAAATATCCATATGGAAATGAAAATATGCTTTCGTGAATTTAAATTATGGTTATTTTATTAAAATACTAATTTACAATATGAAAAATTACAGTTACACTTACTCGTGGTTTAATATGATACATTTCAGTAGATATAACGATGCCCAACTTTGCTCATTTCGTGTTTTCTTCCTTCCATAACACTAATCCATGTAAAATACTATTCACATTATTTACCTATTCAAAATTCATGGTTTAATTTGAAAAATAACTCAAAGATATTCTACATGCGGATTAGCGTATTTTAAAAAGAGATTAATTAATACAAATATTGTATTAGGTTCACATTGTACACTGTAATAGGATAACATTAATGAAATATAAATCACAATTTTAATGGTTTCGCCAGTTTTTTGCATTCAGAACAAAATTGTCCATTCAAATATATCAGTATGCAATTAATTCATAGTATATTCTTCACAATTAGAAGATTGATTTTGTGAATTTGTTTTGATAACTAGGGTATATTATTGTAGGTGTTTAATTTAGATTAACGCTTAGCAGGACTGGCCATTCAACCAAAATCTTACATATCTAATGTATCAAATAGAAAAAACGCTCATTGTTTATTATTCAGACAATGTAACAAGCACGTGCTATGATCATTCAAGTTGCGCAGTCTTACATTTTTGGTCCTTGGAAATTAAATTAAAAAACATGGCTGCCTCAATCATTCCGTTTTTTGAGGGCGCTGATCGATTTATTCCTTATTCTCGCCGTTTCTCCGATATGGAGGTCAGACCGACTCCCAGATGATGGCGGTGATAATGGAAAGCGCGAAACAACTACAAATACTTGTCTTTGGCTTTTAATTCGGCTCAGGCATCAACTATTTTTTTATTTTCTATATTTCTTAAAATATCAAATTGCGGGAACCTATGCAGTTTTTTGATTGCATGGGATTAATATTTCGACTACTTGCCACTCAATTTGCCATTTCAGTGTTTTACCTTAATAACAACACCCTTAAGCTTTTCGAATAGAAAAAGTCGTTAAGTCATTGTTTTAATTTAATCCAGAAAAGTTAATGTATTTTGTAAAAAAGGTTGTTATTTGATGTAGGCGCACGCCTAACAAATTTGTTTTTCTAAATTTGCTTTGATGTGCTGAAATTATGGTTTTGTGGATTGGCTTATTGGCTTATCTTATTTGTCTTGCATTTAATCTCAAAAAGCTACTCAAGTGTTTCTTGGCATTTTTTAAATGAAAACTTGATGTGGTATAAATGAACGAGTAATTTAATCGTCTCGTTAAACTATAGTTCTGATATTACACCAGGAATAGAAAAAAGGCCTCGTTTACTTAGATCGTGAAATAGAAAAATGTTTATATCTGATAAAAGTTATACGTTGTTCGGTTTGCCAGAAAAACTATTCTTTTAAGAGGAAAGATGTGCATAAAATCATAAGTAAAAATTACTCTTTAAACATTTTTACTGAATAATCGAAGTTAATAATATGCTGCATGTACAGTATATGAGTTTAAAAACTGCTTTATGGATTTTTTTCCTTTTTTCCCACATTAACGGATTTATGGATTTTTTTCTCCATAAACCGCCGGCTCCCGAGACAATTGATGGCTTTTCAAACAAAAAAAGACGAATTTCGAAAATGGATTCTCTCGTCGAACATTTCGAAATAATGACCATAAGAGTCCATTTCCAAGTACTTTTCAACTAGTTCTCTCGGGAAATGTTATTTCATATAGTAGTTCGAAGATGTGTGCTCGAAAGTCCGAGATTGAGCGAAGTAATTAGGAGATAGGGAAGTGAGGGAAAGGAGAGGATGGGAGGATGGGGTGGAAGGGGAAGAAGAGTCTCTCCCGCGTAACATAATTACAACTTCGACCTCGGAGCCTTGATGGATCACTTACACACACCGTCTGGAGAGCACATTCTCTCTGGGAGGTGTTCTCTCAGAAGCACTTCATCAACCGAATATAACTCGGGAGTGAGTGAGGGGGCCGGAAGAGGGTAAGGGCAAACTCGCCGTGTCCGAAGCATCTTCTTTCTGCCGGTGGGGATAGGAGGAGGGGGCAGCGGGAGGAGGGGGGGAGGGGGGAGTGAAGAGGACCGGAAGACCTCGGCAGCGTCCGTATTGAGGCCCAAAGGAGAGATGAGAGGAATAGGACCCAGACCAGAGCGTCACTCATATAAGACGATCACTTGTTTTTAAAGGCTAGCGTCCACATGGGGAGCCACGTACACAGTTTAAACGGGAGCAGAACTCGGACGACGTTGAGACTTTGGGTGTTCCCCGGCTGGTGTGCTCTGAGTGTTGGTCAGCAACACGGATAGTGATAGCTTTCATGCGTCCGCCTAAGTTTACCAATTGCTGTAATTCCTCGTTACTTTACAGCGCGACATTAAATTTCACGCGCCTCCCTTCGAATTAATGCATCATATATAAGGTTTTAAAAAATTAAGGATCGAGGTATAATCAGGGTCGCCTCGACATAGGTGCGGGGCTCAGGGCAAATCGACCTATGCGGGGCCCCGTTATCATTAACCGCCAAATTAAATGTAGACTTTCCTTGCTGTAATATAGAAGCACGGGGCCTCTGAAATCGCGGGGCCCGGGGCGGTCGCCCCGATACGCCGTTCTCTAGGGACGGCCCTGGATATAATAATGTCTATTATCGACGCAGACGCTGTCGGTCATTCATAAAGCCTTTTTAACTGCCATGGATTTTTAGATTCTACCTGGATTGATACATTTAGAAACTCAAATAAGAGAAAATTTATTTAAAAAATTAATTTTCGAAGAATAATACTTTACTTTTAGTAGACACTAAAATTAATACAATGCTACAGACTTTCAGATTAATTTCAGTTTCCACAGATTGTGAAAAATTAAATTAGGGAATAATATCAAAACCCTCTTGATATCATATTACATAAAACATCCGTCATTTGTATTTTCAAACGAGAAGATAAAGCGAATCGACATCACAAACGGAATGAGTCGACTTTGGGAGAAATAGTTGGATTCGATTTAAGTATAAAATGCCGTTCCTCCTAATTAACACATATTAAAACCAGGATCTTCTTCAAACACTTGCTTTTGTTACAACAAAGAAATTTTGATGAGAGACCGATATTAAGGTGTATACTATTGCGATTCATCCTCTCGAGCGCCTCATTTTCTCTCCTCCACCGTGATTTCCATCTTCTTTCCTCTGAGCTCTGGTCTTGTGTATACTGATCTTGTATATGCCCTGATCCTAGTTATGGACGCCGCCTTCAGGGTAAAGAAATTGGGCAATCCCTTTCTCTTTTACTTCCATTGCTTTCTCTGGTCAGCCCTTTCTCTTTTACTCCCCCTTCTACCTCAGCCATTCCCTCACATCCATCTTCCTCTCTTCGTCTCTCTTCTTCTGTCCCTCCTCTTCTCTTCCCTCTTCATTTTACGGTATCTTATCGTACTTTACCTACCACTTGACATAAAAAAAAATGGAATGTAAAAAGGCAAGGGAAGTGGTATAAAGACCTTTATTAGGAAAAATATGTGGAACTCTTTCCTCTTGTAAAGCTCTTTCCCTCTTTATTTCTCTTTAGAATCCGTCTCGTCACCTCCTCCTATTTTATTTCCACCTTGTTAAAAACACTGCAATTTAGGAGGATATTTCCTCGTCGTTTCTCGTAAAAAAAAGTTCTATATCGATAAACAATTCACGTAAAGAAAGAGAGATAATGAAAGAATTCGCCGAAAAGGGCCTGAATGGTCGCTTGGGAACAATCGGAAAAGAGACCCTCGAACTGTTGTGTAGGCACCGCCTCGATTGGGGGGGCGATCACTGCAGGCAATAGGGTCCGCTGGAGATTATCATTGGAACGGATGTGGGATTGCCTCTTCCTCCTTCCCATTCCTCCTTCCCTACCTCTCTCTTTCGTTTCGTGAAGTATTGGTTTCCACCGATTGAAAGTGTGCGCGAGAGGTTCTGTAGAGGATGTTGGAGCGGGGGGGTGGAGGAGGGCGGAGGAAAAGGATGGGAGTCAAAAGAGGGTATTCGACTGATTGCTAATCGATTGCCGATTATCGCAAAGCAATTTGGTGTGGTCATTGTTGAGTGGAGGTGGGGGGAAGGGGGCAGGTCTCGATGAAAGGGGAAGGGCAATTATTGTCCGGACTAACTTCTTTTGTGCCGAGAGATGTACATTGGAGGATTTTGATTTTGATTTCGGCTGGATATCGTGATACAAAACATAGATGGCGTCGACGGAATTTCTGGCGGGCGCCGTCATTGATCCGTGCTGTTTACATTTCAGTCGACAGCAGTGATGTTTCTTTTCTTAATCAATGCCCATTTAAATGCATCGCGGGCTTATAAAGAATCAGGGAATTAATAAAATAAGTAGTTATAAGAGTTGATAATTTAAATAAGAATATTTACTTAACGAAAGTTGCATCCAATTTCTTTATTGATCATAAGGTACCGAATATTTTCTCGTAAAAATTATAGTTAAGATGAAAATATATCTAACCATTTTTCTAAAATTAGAACAATGCAAATATAATATTGAGCATTAATACAGAAATGGTTCATTTATTAAAATTTACTAGTATTTAGAAAATTCTGTCACACCGGAGAAATGATAATGTTATTTTGTTCAACATAACAATTTATGCGGAGGGGCATTGAATAATAGAAATGAAACTCCGAAGAATCCTCATCCGAAAGGAAATGACCGATCCCGGAAGATCTAAACCGTTGGAGAACCGCTTGACGAATCCGATTCCCGACCGATTCGGTCGCTGCTTGAAGCATCGCGCCCATATCCAAGCGGAATACGTTATCTCTTCCCCCTCCCTTCCCTCCTCCTTTCTCCAACCCCTCCCCCCCCTTTCCCATCCTCTCTACCAGCCTACTTTCTCCCTTCCCTCTCTCTCTCTTTCTCTCCCTCCCACTTCACCCTCCATCACTCTCTTTATCGGATCCGCGATTCTTCGACACCGGCCATTTTTTTCATTCGAGGCCAACGACTCTTCCCATCTCTTGGAGCGCTTGTCAATATCCTTTGCACTGAGGACGTGATGGAGCGTAAGAAGGGGGCGGAGCTTAGCAGACGGCGTAGAAGACAGGAGAGGATAGATGATTTGGGGCGAGAGTGAGAGAGAGAGAGAGACAAGAGGGAGAAAATGAAATGGGCGGAAAGAAAGAACACACAAGAAGCACGGCGATGAGAAAGTACGAGTGAGAAAGAAGAAAGAAAGGGACGGCAATGACTGTGCTCTCCACGGAAAGTGGGAATGAACTGGCGTATGAAATCAACGCTCCGGAATTCCGACGTATCGAACGGTCGTCGGCGGCGGTGGAGTGTGTGTTAACTGATTACCATCTCAAGCAGACGAGCGCCGGTGATCGCGAAACCAATAGTTGGAGGGGGGGAAAAAAACGCCTGGACCCCAAGTTGCGTCATACCGAAAGGGAGGACGATGATGACCGTGCGCGCGCTTCGTGATTAAAATGATGTATACCTAAAGTGACCAGATTTTCTAGATGTCAAATCAGTACATTTTTTATTTTTTATATATATTCATGAAAGAAAACTACCAGATTTTCTAGATGTAAAATCGGTACATTTTTTAATATTTCTTATATTCACGAAAGAAAACTACATTTCAATATAATACTTCATATATATTGAAATTTTATGCAGTATACATAGGTATATAACATTATTGTTATATATATTGGATACTCTTGACGAAGTCGGTCAGAAAATTTGTTTTTTCTTCTATTTATGGCAGGGTCTTTAAATATAATTAAATAGTAATATTATTAATCTATTCTGAGAATGATGTTACTTTACTAAACAGCATTAAAATATTATACTACTCGCATGACATAAACAACTATAACTACTATTGTCTGGACGGGGAGGTAATGTTTGCTAGGGGGAACTACACAGCGTTGCCGCAAGTCCTCTTTACACATCCTGGCAACATCGCACCCGAGCCACCTCAACCGTCAATCCCACAGTAAATGAACTAAATAATTATAGATTTTTTCTTCTTTTACAATCAGTACAACTTTATAATTCAGTACATATATGAAATCAGTACACAATCTCTAAAATCAGTACTGTACTGATTAAATCAGTACGTCCGGTCACTTTATGTATACCCCTCTCTCCGTTTACTTTTCTTTCTGCCCATTTCTTCTTTTATTTTATTCTCCCTTTTGCGAGACCTTGAGATTTTTTCTTCCTTTCCACCAATCCTTTTCCCTACTCTTACTTTCGATCCTTTTCTTATCCACTCCCAATCGCTCGATTAATTTGTTTTATTTTCAATCGTTAATTCCAGGGGTAACTAGGCCTTTTCTCTCGTCTCTCTGTTAATTCTTAGTATTATTGATTTACCGTGTTCATATTTTCTTTTTTTCTTTCTTACAGCTTTCTTACATGACTATGTCAACCTATCCTGTCTTTTCATCCTACGTAACTCCGTTTCTGCTCTTTGTACCCCAACACTAGGCCCGCGGGCCACGTGAAACACGCAAGACCATTTATTGCGGCCTGTAAAGCTGTTATGTTAGCAAACCAAATAATACGGATAATTACATACCCGTTATTTAAAATAATGGCCGGAAAATCTTTTGTATTTAAACAACTATGCTAAGCGGTTATTTATTATGGATTTCCATTGATATCTCCCAGCGTCTCTAGTAACATCCGATGTGGACTCTACCGCGGACCGCCGAATCGCTCGTTACTTATAATGGGACTCGCTTTGTAAAACATTTCCCCCAGCACAGCTCTACTCTCTAACCAGGGGCGGATTTATAGATATTGCGCAGTGCGCGCAGGAATAATGGCCCCGTGCTGCTGAGGGCCCCCAGAATTCCAAAAATTATCAAAAAAAATAGGGCCTCATAAAAGGCTGCTCGCAGGGCCCCACTATCCATAAATTTGCCCGTCTAACCATTCTATCTTCTCTCTGTACTTATCCTTCTGCATTTTTTTTAGGCATTTATCTTTTCATGCTTCCTCTCCAACTCATCTCCCCTCTCGCAGCTAAAATCTGTATCTCCTCCTCCTCCATTTCCTCTCCCGTTTTTTATCCAACTCGTCCCTCTCTTTTCATTCATCGTAATTCCTCCTCTCTAAACCCCCTCGCTTCTCTCTCTTTCCATATCTACCCACCTCTTTATCCCTATCTCTTTCAGCCTCTCCTCCCCCGCCTCCCCCTCTCTTTCTCAAGGGTATTTATTGCGATCGACGATCCGCTGCCCCAGCTTTAAATTTGACTTACGCCAATACATGTATATGAATGTGTGAGTGTTAGGCGGCTATGCAAACAGAGCGGAGAAAGAGAAAGAATGAACTCGACTTAGTTATTAACATCCAATAATGCGGGAGCGAGGAATTGTTTGGAACACATTTCCCAAAACTCTGACCTTCGCTTTGACGAGCGGGCGATTCGAATAATAAACTAAGGATTTTTTTTCTTTTTTTCGACGAATGAAATTTGTGCAGGTGATATTCCCTTTTCGTTTTCTCCTCCGTGATTGCGCGCAATCTGTAACAAGGAGAGGACAAAGTGCCGAGAGTGTCATTGTGATTGATTGAACGTTGAAATTTTAAGCGTTGCAATTTCGTGCGTGCAGGAATAATGTCTTTAACCGGCGACGTGAAATTGATGAAATCTCGCGGTTACCTCGCGCGTTACTTTTAACATTCTACACGCATACGCGCAGTCTCTTTTCACTGTGCTGGCTGGCAACGTGGGAATTATAAAATGAAAATTTCTCAATGGTTTTACAAGCGTGAAAAAGCATAATTCACCACAACGGATGAAATTCAATAGGTTCGGGTTTTAGTGCTTATCCCTAAAACTCGCACTTCAGAGTATGAAAAAAAGAAAGCTCTCGTGGAAGTTCACTCCGGACGATGCTCTCATCTCTCTTAACTTCCTTTCTTCCACGCCATTCTCCCCGAAACCGCCGACTCTCGCCCGCCTAAAGTGCGTTGCCAGAAACAGCTCCAATTAGGGAGTGGTAGGGGGACGATGTGGGCTCTTCCACTCCCCTGCCACGGAGAGAGAGAGAGAGAGCTTACTCCGGGGAGGTGAGAGATGGAAAAAATGGACGAAAATGAAAATGAGAGGGAAAGTGCGAGGGCGAGGGATTCGAGGGGACACCCTCGCTAACCAGACGCTAGCCGCCGTCGTGGTCTCTCTCTCCTTCTCTCCCCTTCCACATCTCTTATCCCTTAACCTCTTGGCCCCCTTTCCTTCTCTCGGCCATCCCCCGGTCATGGCTTAATTTTATTATTCCAAGAAACTTGAATCACCGTGCCATTCGAATTAAGTTCTTCTTTCCATCCAGGTTTTGGACTCGTCCCTTTCCTGACCTCTTGTATCCTTAGACACTTCCAACCCTCTACTCCGCTTCAGTTAGAGAGTTTCACTTCCAAATACACCCACCCCTTGGCTATATCTCCGAGCTCCGAGCATATACGACGATCAGAGACCCTCGCGTAGTAACACCCGGGACCCTCATCCTTCTATCCCCCGATCTTAACACGCACGCACAAGGAGCGCACTCAACGTTCGACAACGTTAATTTTCTTTGCTCGAAGCTTGCCCTTAACTACTCCACTCAGACACTCTCGGTTATGTCACAATGGTGAGGATGTGAGAGTTTCCGTGGTGTGCGTGGATGAAAGGGATGGCGGGAAGAGTTTTGGCGAGAAGGGGTAAGAAGACGGGGTTCAAGAGGATGTTTACGAAATTCGTGGGAAAGAGAGGGAGCGAGGGACGAAGGTGGCGCCAAATGAAGGGAGGCGGCGGATGTGCAAAACAGAACGCTGGAGATAACGCCCACTACAGGATGGGTTCCCGCATTCTGTGCGTGTGTGTGTGTGTATGAAAGAGAAAGAGAGAGTGGGGGTGGAAAGTGTTTGGGGGGGGGAGGAAGGTAAATAAAGACGGAGATAGGGAGGGTTAGAGAAGAAATGGTGGCGACGGTGCCAGGAGTGGGTGGTGTTGCGCGGTTATAGGATAACGTCCTCTTCTCCTCTCCTCTTCCCTCCTCCCTCGCACCCCTCCACAATCCCTCTTTTTCTTCCCATTCGCCACCCCCCCTCCTTCGTTTCCTCCCTTCTTAATGGAGATTTTGGTTGCACGAGTCGTTAAGGAAGAAGTCTTACGATCGCGCCCATAATGGGAGCGTTGAAAGCAGATGCCGCTGGGGAAAGTGTTTTATATATATATATATTTGTGTGTACAGTGGGATTCAAAAGTCTTCGGAAAGATTGAGCGGCGCCACTTTCGCGAAGAGTGGTAGTCTTCATTCCTATCTGACGTCTGGGCATTTCCTTGAACAGCGGCTATTTTAAAATCGCGATATTATGGACACGAGTCATACGACGAAGCTTTGGTTCGACAAATGAAATAATTACACTATTTTTTCGTGAAATTCGCTTGGAATAAATTTCTTGTATTGTGATTGCTATTGTATCTGTTTCTTGGAACGTAAATAATATCGATAGCACAATTTTGACCTTAAAGTTAACTAATACACATCAGTGAACGAGAATATTAGGGGGAATTACAAGATTTTATCTCGACATTGGTAGCAAAGTTTTTCATGAGAGAGTATGTAGCAAATTGTGCTTCGATTCCCCCGTGTTTGTTGAAAAATAGATCGGCAACTAGAGTAGTTCCCCGGTTTGCAGGAAATTGCGCCGTGATCGTATATCGAAACCATATAAATAGAACATAGATTTTCGTAACTAAATTAGTTCAAGTATAACAATAAGGCGATGAGTTCTAAGTAAGTATTTTTCGACATTATCCGATATAAATATGAAGCCTTTCTTTGAATGAGCTAATAGGACGTGATGAAGATAACAGTTATTTGGCTTGAATTCGCTAATATATTTCGTTATTTTCCGCATTATATATTTTATTTCAGTCACACACACACGTATTCCTCGTCTCCTTTCACTTTTTTCGCAGTTCTTCTCCTTCGCCTCTCGCCTTTCTCAGTCTCAGGCCTTCTTCCTTCCCAAACGCTGGGGAGGAGTCTGCCGAGGGAGAAGGTCTAATGCCCCACGACTAAGTGCGGATACCTCCTTTCAGCAAGCGTTTCGTGGTCATTTTCAGTAAGGAATTTCTCAATACTCACCCGAACTTTCATCGTTCCATCGTTAACATTGGTCATTTTTCGGAAGGGAAGGGTCTACTTTCTAAAAAGGGGGGACAAGGATAGTTGCTGTGTGCCATTCTCTTCTTACTTAAATTGCAATAAATGTTGATATCACTTAAATTATTCGATATATGCAAAAAGTATTCCTACGAGGACCTAAAACGAAAAACAATTAAAGATTGAAATTAATTTGATTTTGGTATCTCCAAAAGCCATAAAAGGTTAATTAACCTTTTATGGCTTAAGAGCGAGAGCGATCTCAGCACGCGTCCCGCGACAGGTTAGTCAACGACACGAAGCGAAGATTCGATAGCGTGTTGCTGCCGCTACCTACTGTTTTACATAGAGTAGGATCTCAATGGGGCACCATACAACACAGTCGTGAATTTCGGACACTTAAAAATTTTTTGCATAGCATTTCCCAAGACTTTCTTCTACGCACCCGTGCGCTCTGTTGAACGAGGAAAAGGACAACTCATGCTGTTTTGTCTACAAAATAACGTCCGCGACTAACATTTCCAGAAAGCATATTTGCGGTATAAATTCCAGTTTTAAGAGTTCGGTTTTCCTTTTTTACTTCCTTCCTCTGTTAACGATGGAACGATGAAAGTTCGGGTGAGTATTGAGAAATTCCTTACTGAAAATGACCACGTAACGCTTGCTGAAAGGAGGTATCCGCACTTAGTCGTGGGGCATTAGACCTTCTCCCTCGGCAGACTCCTCCCCAGCGTTTGGGAAGGAAGAAGGCCTGAGACTGAGAAAGGCGAGAGGCGAAGGAGAAGAACTGCGAAAAAAGTGAAAGGAGACGAGGAATACGTGTGTGTGTGACTGAAATAAAAATATGTAATGCGGAAAATAACGAAATATATTAGCGAATTCAAGCCAAATAACTGTTATCTTCATCACGTCCTATTAGCTCATTCAAAGAAAGGCTTCATATTTATATCGGATAATGTCGAAAAATACTTACTTAGAACTCACCGCCTTATTGTTATACTTGAACTAATTTAGTCACGAAAATCTATGTTCTATTTATATGGTTTCGATATACGATCACGGCGCAATTTCATGCAAATCGGGGAACTACTCTAGTTGCCGATCTATTTTTCAACAAACACGGGGGAATCGAAGCACAATTTGCTACATACTCTCTCATGAAAAACTTTGCTACCAATGTCGAGATAAAATCTTGTAATTCCCCCTAATATTCTCGTTCACTGATGTGTATTAGTTAACTTTAAGGTCAAAATTGTGCTATCGATATTATTTACGTTCCAAGAAACAGATACAATAGCAATCACAATACAAGAAATTTATTCCAAGCGAATTTCACGAAAAAATAGTGTAATTATTTCATTTGTCGAACCAAAGCTTCGTCGTATGACTCGTGTCCATAATATCGCGATTTTAAAATAGCCGCTGTTCAAGGAAATGCCCAGACGTCAGATAGGAATGAAGACTACCACTCTTCGCGAAAGTGGCGCCGCTCAATCTTTCCGAAGACTTTTGAATCCCACTGTACATATGTATACTTATGAAAGTGCTGAATGTGATGAGTTAAAAATGCTTAAATCTTAAGAGTAACCGCTGTAAAAAAAGAGGGCGCGTTGGGAGCCGATCGTTGTTTGGAAAACGCATAAAAATATTTGGCGATTTCAACTATGATGTACATATGTTCCCCCCAACCCAGGGTTGGGAATTACAATTCGATAAAACGCTGTTACCCAAAGTCAGGTCTAGCATGCGTGTGAGAAGCGCAAATAAATCAAGTGAACGTATGTTTGTTATTAATTTTTGGGAAAGTCTATGGTAGAATTCTTTCTTTTCAACAATTTCGTGATATTTGTTTACATTTTAACTTGCAGAGAGTTTTGAGTGGGATTATATTTGTATGTTGGCAGCTAATAAAAACGATGTAGTTCATAAATTCTTTTTCGAAAAAATTAAAATATAAATACACGAAACACCCATTAAATTTTAAATAAGAATATCTAATCAAAAGAGGTTGGTATATCCATGTAAAACGCTCACATCATGTGGGATGGGTTTATGTGTAGACATCCAGAAACAGGAGTTTCTCAAGTATGGAAAACTATTTCCTCCTCCGACGATAACGATTCAAAGAATATTGTTTTAGAAATAAAAGAAGTTGAGAACAGCAGTTGATTAAAAAGTTCAGTTCCTGTTCTTAGTCGAGAGAACATTTTTATTTACCCACCACGGATGCGAAGAAAAGATTTTACTATCAACCGCCGTGTAAGATTTTAAGTGCCAAACAAAAGAAGAGAGCCCTGTTACTTTTATTTTTACGAGAAGAACTGCTACGGAGATAAGGAAGGGGAAAGATACAAAGTTGTTGCTTTCCTGCGAAAGTATAAACATATGAACACCTTTTATTCTTGCACGAGTTCAATTATGAGCGCCAATAAGAGCGGAAGAGGAAAATGAGAGAAACTTAATGTTTGCAGTCAAAACGAAATGGCGTCGTCGAGGAATAAAGGAGAGATAATGCTCTGATATCAGTGAAATAAATTGGCTGAGTTCTGAATATAGCATAGATATCCTTCCAGTAAAACGAAGCAGAGAAGAGAGCATTTAATTTTCAATATGAACCTATGAGCATAAGCAATTCCTTAATCTTAACAGAGAGTAAAGTGCAATTCCTCCGTACCAAAAGCATACTTTTTGTTGTACATTTGGACCATAACGCTTTAGAAGTAAACTAATTAGTCATTCTGAACAAGAATTTGTATGCCTCGCAAGGTGCATAATAGGCAATGAATCATTACAAGATATCCGTCTGCATTGATTGACCGTATTAAAGCTTAACGAAATCATGTGAGAGCTTGCCTAAACTAAATTTTATTCCCTCTGCACTGTATTAATCAGCAGACAAATTCCATCCGATGAATTTCCACCTGCGATAAGCGCGTTTTGTTGTCGAAGAAAAAGGGTGCGCCCTTTAATAATGTCATATGTCCGAAAGAATTTCCGTGTCTAAATAAAACAAGGAACATTCCTCTCCTCCGTAAAATGGGAGAGCTAAAGGGACCGCTAGTAGAGGGGTTGTAAGTAGGAGGAAGAACTAATCCCGGATAAAATTCGGAATAATACGTTTTGAGCGGTTGGCATGGATGCAGAAATTTCTAGGGAGGAGAAGAGGACGGTCCGACTCTTACGGGGGAGGTCGAGGTGGGAGCCGAAAAAGCAGAAGGAGAGACGAGAAAAAACGTGTGCGAAAGGAAGAGGCGGGAGAGTGGATGAAAGGATGAGGTGGCTGCGTGTTAGAAGAGAATCGAGGAGTGGCGGAGGGATAGAGAACGAAAAAGGGAGAGGGGAAAAGAGAGAAAAAAAGATAAAGATATAAGCCCCATTCCGAGCCGCCAGATGGACCTGGATCCACGAAAGAGTTCCAGATCTCCAATTCCTCCACTCCGACTCATCCATCCCCAGTCGGGGGATGCCCACCTCCCCTCCTATTTCGCCCACCCCACTCCGCCTACCCCCACCCACCTTCTCCCAAAACATCCCCGGTAGCAGTCACGCCCCTTCCTTCTCTTCACTCTCCCCCTCAAACTTCCACCAAACTCCTCCCAGTCAGAAGTGAGAAAGAGAGAGATAGAGAAGAAACACCTTCCATTAAATAAACCCTTTCCACACACCTAACGGTTTCCTCTTCCTTACTCCACCTCCTTCAGTCTTCCCGCCCTCTCTCCTCTTCTCCGAACCTATCTCCTCCCCGGCACTTCGGACACTGTGGACCAGACCGAAGATTCCAACTCCGATATATATATATGTGTGTGTGTGTATACATATATATATATATGTGTGTCTGTGTGTGTATGTATATATATATATATGTGTGTATCTGTGTGTGTGTGTGTATATATATATATATATATATTTAGTTAGATATTTAATCGGTGTTGTCGTCCCTCATACCTACTCCTCCCCGCCAAAAAAACGCGGTATTTATCCCCATACTACGCTTTTTGTATATTTAATGCTCTCGAGTTTTTCTTTCTTTTTTTTTAATTCAGTGGGGGCGACGGAGAAGAACGGGGGAGGGAGAAAAGAATTCCACACTTCTCTCGCTTTAAATTTTTCTTTCCTCGGGGTATGGTGTGCGAGAAAAGGGATACCACCACACTCTCTGCCACACCACTCCTCTCTTATTTTATCCCGGTAAACTCGCCCTTGTTATTTTTTCCACCGGTTTAAGAGAAGGAGTGGAGAGATGAGGCTCCTTTCTTTTCCCATTTTCAAACCTCCAAAAAAAAAAAAAAACTTCATTTTTCACCCCCTCCCTTCGCCTTTGGGAACTCTATATCTATCTCTCACTCCTCCGGTTTCTCCTTCCCCTTTCCCATCCCCTTTACCGGTCTCTCGTCTCCTTCCTAGCCTCCAACCAGAAAAAAGGGTTCCGCAGTAATGAAATCGCCTATTCCAATTTCACTCTCTTTTCTCCTCCCGCCTCCTCGACTTCTCCCTCCTCCTCTACAGGAATACTACTAATTACTGATTACGCCGCATCCAACACATGGTTGTTTCAGGGGAGGTTAAGGAAAAGCGGGCGAGTGGTGGTGGTGGGGGAGGGGTCCTGCGTTGAAATAAGACGGGGAAGTTTCCGTGACGATTCGTTTCAATTTAGTCTTACCGGAAATTTTTTGGCTTTTTCACGTATTAAAACTTCTTCTTTCCCTTCGGCACACTCTCTCGCTCCCTGTTTTCTCTCTTTCCCCTCCCCCCCTTCTTTTCTCTCCGCCCTCTTCCTCTTCCGCGCTTCTTTCCTCCCCGCACTTCTAATTAGCGCAACTTTGGAGTTCCTCTTTTAAAATTTATCTCGTTTTTTTTTAGCCGGGGATTTTTGATTTACAAAATCCTCATTTTGTTTTATTTTTGTCAGATTTGAAAATTAATGTGGCATTCAGATTACGAGATTATTACTTAAACATGCGTATATTACCGAAATATATATTTTTTGCGCTTCAATGCGCTGTTTTTAATTTACCTGCAGGAAGTTCTGATACAATATTTAAATCGCGTGCTAATCATTATGTAATGCGGCAGGTAAAACTCCGTAATCTTTCGGTGTAAAATAATAGAGGATGTCTGGGAGATAAATTTTATAATTATTTTTCTTCGATATTCATGTCGTAAATTAATGAAAGCATAAAACTGGAAAACTTTTATAATCCTAATCCTAATGAAAATTTTTTTGGGAAGCGTAAAAATCTCACTGAAACGGAAATGACTCTTCCAATGCTCTTGTTTCTAAATATTATTGTCCATTCGAAATATTTATATTCGCTTGTTATTCTGTAAGTTAAACTACAAACGGATGCTGGCATTTGAAATTGTTTCATGTAATTAATCGGCCTTTTAAGATTTCCATCGTTTCCATTTGAAAATTATTAAAGGCATTATTAAACATTAAATAATGTATTAGCTATCTACTCTTCCAATCTTTCACAGTTTTCCCAAGTTTGAAAGAGCTCTCGCACTTTAAGTGAACGAAAGAGAAATTACGATGCGGTCTCAACCGAACTCATCCCCGGTTTCTGTTATTTTAATTCAAAAGGAATTTCGCATATCTATACATCTATACATATCTATAAAGTAAGGTGTTTGTATGTATGTATGTATGTATGTATGTATGTATGTATGTATGTATGTATGTATGTATGTATGTTCTGCTAAGGCTCAGAAACTACAACACGCAGAAAATAGAGGAAGGTGTCATATTAACCGTTATCATGTGTACGGTGGTGTAGTAAGGTTTTTAAACCGATTCGGTGTACTATTTAATTATAATAAAATATTTTCGTTTATATGGGATTTCCATTTAAAAAATTTTCGTAAATTTCTCGAATTTTTAACTCCTTACATATATATCGCAGACACATGCTCTCGCAGACTTTTTTGTGGTAAATTATCTCCTCTTTTGGAATAATTTTTTAAAAGAGGGGCTTACAGATCAAATAAGACGAATTGACGGGAAAATCTTATTTTTCATTATTGCTCAGCATTTGGATATACTTAGCAACCGATGTAAACAAATTACGTTTGAACTATAAACATATCGTAAACGTAGAAATAGTTGATGAACTACTCATTTAATATCTTCTGATTTGATTGTATGTTTTTCTGTCATTATCTATGGTCTTCTATACACAGGTTAATTCTGCGAATAAACATTAGTGAACTGTTTCTTTTTCTGTAATCGTGTCATTCGCATTATAGGTATGTTTGGATATAAGTTAAATTGTTTTTATATGCCTTTTGTCTTATTTTATTTCATATTTTGTTTAAGTGAAAATTACTGAAGATATATGATTAAATTACTACGTTAAAGTTTTTGTGTTTTGTTTTATCAGTTTATCAATAAAAACTTAATTGAGCATTTCATGCTAACATGCAAGTTTTTTCCTATGCTCATCCATTTTGCGTTTCAATAATAATTAATACTTTTTTGTAATATATAATATCGTTTTGAATTAAAAGAGAGTTTTATCAATTGGAAATAAGGTTCACTCTTGAGTAATTGTTATTTTATTATGAGAACTAAATTAGATTAATATTTTGAACACGTAACGCAGTGAATTTCGAAAGATTTTATTTGAATAATACTTTTGTTGAACTTTATTATGTCTTCTGAACTAACAATAAGATTAAGAATTCGTGTCTGCGGTTCCATGGGTAAAATGTAAACACTACCGATACACTCACGTAATTAATTACGTTAGAAAAGTAAAACATTTTACTGCATTATTTAAAATCGATTCGTTGGAATATCTCAATCTATTATTCAATTAATTACGATGGAAAACACAATTAAGATCAATAATTTTATATCTATTTAGAGTAATAATAGGTATTCTTATTTAGTTTCTCCTGTTATTATGTTGACATACAAACTCATATTCCGCGTAATCAATATTTACTCATCACTACGATATGCTATTTTGTGATTGTTGGATGTTTATTTAGCAACTGAATAGAAAGCGTCAGTCGCCATCATCAGATACATTGAGCTTTAGGAGATTATTCGTTGGTTGGTTTTGGTTAGTTTGTTGTTTTCATTTTCTTTCGTTTCGTGTCCATTTTTTGTGTTCTTTGTTTGTTTTCGTTCTTAGTTGTTCATTTTGTAGTCTATGTTTATATTCTTTGGTTGTGCTCTTGATTTTTGTTCCTTGATTACCTATTTGTCGGTTTACACCTTTTATGCCGGCTATTGGTTAATTCATTTATTTTTTCTTGGTGGTTTTTACATTGAACTTATATTCTTTGGTTGTACTCTTAATTTATGTTCCACGATTATTTATTTGTCGATTTACATCCTTTTCTACCGGGTATTGGTTAGCGTTTAATTCATTTCTTTTTTCATGGTGGTTTTTGTAGTTTTCGTATTGGTTCGTTTCGTGTTCTTTCCACTTTATTTCAAGACTCCTAATGTAGTTTACAGAAAGGAGAGGAGAAGTTTTAGTATGCATCATTTCTCAAGCTGTCTTCTAAGCGGGAAAAAGTATAACTATTTGCAGTCCGAAATGCACCCGGGCGAAGCCGGGTACGAAAAGCTAGTCATATATATTGGTTGGGTATAATTGAAATCAAACCTGATAATTATGATATGATTTATTTTTATAATATTCCTTTATCCACCGCCTAAAGCCTAGGCCTGAGAGAATGGAAAGTTTTCCCTCAGGTTAGCCAATTATCCGAGTGAAATAATGTGTACTAAAACTCCGGAATTTCTCTCTCTCTCTCTCCCCGTTTCAGCAGTGCTATTATTTGGCCATGACATTGCCACTCCTACCCAATAGGACGCATGATATAGTGAATTCACCGCAGCTCTTTGGAATACGGCCACGCGCGTACAAACGGAGAGCATAGCTCGAGCTAGCTATCTAGAGAGAGAGAGAGAGAGAGGAAGCCTTTTCACCTCTTTGAGGTGGATGGGTAGTCGCGAGGTAAAAACAAACCGACAAAAACCGAGTGCCGCACAGAGAGAGAGGGTGAGAGTGTGCGAGATGGCCAGGTATAATGGACGAGAGGGACAAAGGGACAGAGAGAAAGAGTCAAGGCGGGAATTATTCATCGCAAAGTGGAGTAAACCCTTAATCCTTCCCTTTTTTATTCTCCCTCTCTTAACACTCTATTTCCTCTTACCACTCCATCCAATTTCTCTACATCTCTATTTCTATTTCTCTCTCTTTCTCCATCCCTTTTTATTCTTCCATGTATCATCCTTCTCTCCCTAATTTCCCATATCTCTCCTCTTCTCCTCCCTATCTACCCCTCTTCTCCCTCTCCATTTCTCCCCTTATCCTCCTCTCTCTCCCCCTTATCCTCTCTCCCCCCTTATCATCCTCTCTCCTCCTTATTTGTTTTCCCTCCCCCCCCCCTCTCTCTCCCCCCTCCACTCTATATCTAGAATGACTAGAAAATTTTTCATGACGTGAGTCCAAAGTGTTCTCTTTCTTCGATGGCCAAATCGCAAACTCCTTCGCCCCTCATTTCCCAGCGGAACGACTAAAGGCTTCAGAATGAGATTGAGAGCGTGTGTGTGTGTGAGAGAGGTGGGGGAGGGGAGGGGAGGTGTGGGGGGAGGAGGAGAGGAGCATAGAAGAGCAAAGGCGATTTCCCAGAATTGAACTGAATGGGAGTTGAAGAAATGCGAAGATACGGGCGGATCGAAAATAATTCACTAGTGTGCAGTTTTCGCCTATCGAATTTCCTCATTTAAAGCATTTTCTCTCGAATGTCTTTTATTTGGCGTTATTTTTTTCGGTTACGCGATTAAGATTTTTCTTATTTTGATGCTGTGGCAACAAACACACAAAGACCATGACGTAGAAAAACTTTTGATGCAATAAATATTGTATTTGAATTTTCAGTGCTCTTTATTTGTTTGCAAGTTGTCGTTAATGCGTAGTTATTTCACAGTGAAGTGTAACTTTGATTACGGCATCAATGATACACAAATTAAATTAATCATACGAATTTTTATATATTAACCGAATTTAGAACTGATATGTTAAGTTAAACTTATATATGTTGATTAAACGAACCATTCAAAGAATTATCAATCTCGTCTTTTGGCTAATATTTAACTGATAAATCTTAATTCTGATAAACATTTTGGAGAGTTCTTAATTATCAATTTAAAATATTTCGCATTATTTTTTAAAATAAAGCTGATACGCGGCAGCTTTTTTTACGCAATCGTGTGCATTTTAAGCGTCAGTGTATCAAAAAGTAGAAATTACTTTTATCGTTTTTTCTCGTTAGGAAACAATTTTTTCAGCTCTTACGATTCGAGTTACTATTTCACATTTTTTGATAATGAGACCAGGAAATTGTAATTTATCGTCGCATGTAAATTGCGGTTATAACTATGCAGTGTTAACTAAAATTTTTTCGAAAACCTATTTGAGTAGTTTTATTACTACTGCTTAAATTTTCAGTCCGTGACATTTGTACAAATGCTGCCATGTTCCTCCATAATTAAAAGCCAGAAGCGCACCCCAATTTGCCGCACAATATAATTTTTCTATTCGAGCAGGTGTTTGTCACGTGTGGTTTCCTTAATTACCAATTTTAATGCGGCCGGATTCATCAAAAAATAGGTTTAATTTACCAATTAGCAGTGTAATACAGGTTTGGGATTTCGGAGTGGTTTTTAGGGGATATGAGGGTGACTAATGAAGTCACCTAAATCCGAAATATATCACAGGCTGTTATCAGTAATAAGTTGCAACAGGCGGGGGAGTTATTGCACTTAATTATGCATGCATTGTAAAAGTTTTGAATATCGCCTTTTTTTTAATAGGTACCCGTCATTAATGATAAAAACATAACTCTTCAACCAGTCGCTCATTATGAATTCGCCGCGTTATGAGCACGAGTTCGATAAAAACTGCGCTTGTGTGTGTATTAATATAGAAAAATGTGTACATAAAATATCTATTGGAACATTGATTTGATGTCCTCACTTAAAAATGAACGTGAATTTAGACTTATGATTAAAAGCTATCATTTATGCCAATTTCAATTGAAAAATAAACTCATTCCATCAACCACGACATTACATCTATTATTAAATTATGTTTAATTTTTTTTGTTCTTCACCATTATTCCTGGGTATTCAACGGGATATAAATTATTGAATTAATTAATCGAAAAATATGTTCTAATATCAATAACCCTTTGGCTAATAGGAAAACCAGATTATGCTTGCGGATGTATGGCTGGTGTGCCATTATTGCAATAATCGTGAAACCACAGTTGTTACCATGTTTGACCAAAGCAGCGATTTATCTTTTACCGATTTAGATTGAAACATACATTGGTAAATGGAAGGGCACACCGTAGAAAAATCGTTGAATATTTATATTTGACCAGAAATCTCCTTTCAAGGCTCCATCTTGGGTTATTCGCATGCAACGTTGCCGAAATGTGGTGAATTTTAACGTCCGAATAATTCCTTCGAAATTAATATGAGTAGAAACAGATTTTTACCCGCTCTTTGATGACCGACGGCAGTTATGCGCGCGTAACAAACGAACGCACGGCTTAAACGCCGCCCAATGTGTTTTACCGGCAAATTAGGAGATTATAGTTACAAATCATCGCAACATATCTCGGTCGTTTTGAATTCTGGAATTAATGTACGGCTTACCTCGCAATTAACCGCGCGTACTGATTACGCGGCATTACCCGCAGGAATGGTTAACAAATCCGTGCGTTCGCCGAGCTGACACGTGTGTCACGACTCGTCTTTTTTTTTTAAATCCCAAATGAGGGCAGCACGGTTAAAACGCTCGGGACTTTGCCGTCACGATGATCCACAAGTTGGCGCATGCGCTCCGAAGCGTGCACTCACCGCAGGATGTCGTGTGTGCCGTGGGCTCTTGGCGGAGTGCAACAGAGACCGAAGGAAAAAAGAAAAATAATGGGCAAAAAAGGGGCACTTAGCTTCCCTTTTCCACGCGAGCTCGGTTTGCCTCGCTTCATTTTGAGCGTAATCAGCGACGCAGGGCTCGGGAATTATGAGACCCGCGTTTTTTCCCTCCCTTTTTTTTAGACTCGCCCGTATTTTTTCTCCCGCCAGCATCCACGTCAATGGCGATGTATCAGGATTTTTTCCTCACCCGCGTCTCACTTATTCTGGCTCTTCCGGTTTTTTCTCCTCCGGCTTGATTTTATTCTCAACTCTTCTCTAAATCTCCCTCTCTTTTTCTCCATCCTCACTACCTCCCTCTGACGACCATAACAGCCGACGGGTCTTAATTTCTCAACCGACGGGTACCGAACTGGCCGTTTGACAGAACCTAAAAAAAAAACTCTTAGGGTTTGGTGGGTGTGGAGAGGAGGTGAGTAAATGGTTATGGAGGTGGGAGAGGGATATTTTTTTTTTTTGAATGAGGGAAGGATTTTACAAGGGTTGGGGATGGGACCTTCACGATGGGAAGAGGAAGGGATGGAAGAGGAGAAACAGGAGTTTAGAGAAATGGATGCGCGGTGGAGGAATATGGAAGGAGGATGAACAGGAGTGTAGGAGGAGGATGCCATCCTGGGGTGGAGGTTAGAGGAATATAAAATAAAACGAGAAGGATATGATGGAGGAAGAAGGCGGTGGAAATAAAGAGTTGGAGGAGGAATAGTGGAAGCGGGGGGAGAGAATTAATGGAGAGGAAGAAGATAGTAAAGGTTTGAGTGTGAACGGATGGATGGAGGTGGAGCGGAATGGAATAATACGTTCATTGAAGTACGCGTCTTCGTGCGTTTGTTTGCGAATGCCAATGGCGTTGATACAGTTATTTTCTCTCGCTTTTTTTCGTGTGTTATCCGTGTCAAAATTTTCGGGCGAAAATTAGTAGGAGAAGAATGGTCTTGTAGCAGAAACTGCTAAAAAAAATAAGCATTACGTGGCGCATTAAAGAAAATAATGCGGCAGATACGTGTGGCGCACTTAGAAACGTCCTTATGTGAAATCATCGCATAATACGCTTTCGCGTCTTGTTTCCTCTCTGTAACGTTTTCAATAATGGCGAATTGCTTCATCGCGAATATCCATATTTTAACCATTAAAGTTTATAACTACTACAGAGATAATGAGGGATGTTTTTGTTGTATTCCAACCTGGGCTGCTCTATCAAAAATGGTTGTTCCCTATCTGGAAAAACAAAGCGATATGTATACGCATTCACGCCGTCTGCTTAAACGGTGTTATTCATACATTTATTATAAATTTCCGCGAAATCGAAAATTGAAGAGCCTTCGCCGAATATATTCTAAGATTCTTTATCCATTTGCGTTTATTTATATTCATTGATATACTATTTAAAGAACCTCGGACCTGTAAGTTATATTTCGCTGTAGAGAATTTCATCATGGTATTTCTGAGGTGGTACATCAATCGTTTCTGTGGGGTTAGAAACACGCTCAATACTTAGGGCTGCGAAAATCTCTTTTTTAGCATTTGATATATCATTCAAAAACTCAACGGCGAAGTAATTTCGCCTCTCCGTTTCTTCCTTGCAATTTTAACCGCCAAATTACCTCCCGAGCGTAAATCTCGCGAAACTTCTCTACGGACGAGGAGCAGGAAAAATTTTCACTTTCCCTTTAAATCCTAGCGTAATCGCCCTAGGAGGTCGTTCTTCATTCTAGGGTTGGCTCTTTCCCAATTTTTCCCGCGAGACCGCAACACTTAGTGCGCGTGCACACAATCCCCACGCATAGCTTAATCCCAATAATACCCGTAACGATATCTCCATGCCAACCGCCTCATCTCTCCTTACTTTTAAGAGGCTTTCTTCCGGGTTTGAGAATGGGGAAGGAAGGGTTGGGAAATAACGCAAAAATGCCGGGCTGGAAAAGTCCATATTTATAGCGCGTTATGGAAAGAGCTTTGCGAACTCATTACTTAGATTTAAAGGTATTAATATAAAAAATGGAGGGGAGATAATTTTTTTCGAAAGGCTTTTCCCGAGGCTATAACATTACCGACCGGGCACTTTTCTTTCCTCCTATAATATTTTTTTTCGAAACCTCAGACTTTTATTAAAAATAATTTTAATTCCATTGCCGATTTACTTTAAATCTGTAAATTGTTTAGTTTATTTTTTAAGAGAAGTGGTGGAATAAAAAAGTAGTTTTTTCTCGATGATCGGTTTCCACAGGGTGCTCTTTTTTATCCATATTTTTGGTCTCGCCATTGGTAATAATTTTGTGATATTTCCGTCACACATTTTTTCGATGTAGCGTAGCAAAAAAATTGGATAGATTTTCTTGCACAAATAGCCAGTGATATTTGATCAGTGTTTGTGTGTATGCGTCTGACAATGAGTGCACAAACACACCCACACTCTGTATATCATCGGTATTATTCTCACAAGTCAATGTGCATTCGTAAAAAGACCTATAATGCACAAAAATGTCGAAACACATTTCACGCATAAGTTTATATTAACAGTACGTAGATAATTTTATTGGAGAATCTAGTTTTCTTATGCAGGATTTATTGTAGAATTTTATGTAGCTATCATATCATACAATGGACACAGTCATGACATCAATATTCGATTTAGAAAATAATGGTTCCTGAAATGTCTCGGCAATTCTGTTGCAGCTCGATTTTTCCATTTAAGAAGACGGATTTTAATTCGATTAAATCTTTTAAATTACTTTCAAGGTAATGAATTCATTAATTTAAAATTCAGCATCATGCTAATTCTTCCGAGTAGTTCGAATAATGTATTGAGCTATTTAAAGGATTTTTATACTTTTTGAGCACTTCAGTCTTGAGAGAGGCATACTTGTGAACTGATTCTTAATTCTTAGGTACTCCTCTACCGGTGAAGCACTACTAATTACGCATGCACCCGAAAGAGCATATGGTTTTCATATCCTTTTTTTTTACGCCCCTAAGCCTTCACGAAAGAATCATTGGTTTCTACTGAACTCGTCGTTCATATTTTTAGCTGGAAAGCGAAAATACTTCGTGAGATTTATGGCTGTTTGTATTACCGAAGTGATACTGGAGCAAAAATAACAGTCATTAAGAGTAAGACTTTAACATCGTTTCGCGCTATTACTGAGAAGGGAGAAAAAGCAGATAATTCGGCGAAAGTGGCGCTTTTTATTTCACTTACTTTTACGATTTCGTCCCGTTCGGATACGCAAATTTTCTTTAAAAAATTAAGTTTAACCCGGCACTTTTTTGTAGCACGAGTAAACGATAGGGTTTGGATATCCGGGGCACCTCCGCCTCTCTCTCTCTCCCCCCCTCTCCCTCCCTCTCTCTAACTCCCTCCACTTACACTCTCCATGTCTCGCATCCGTGACGCTTTTCCTTTCCCATCCTTCACCCTTCTCCAGCCCTCGTCCCCCTCGAAAACTCTCTACCTAAAAACGCTCTTTCCTACTTCCATTGTTTTTCTCCAGCACACACACACACAAACCCCTTTTATTTCTTTCCGCTTCCCTTTCCTTCGCCTATATTTTTCCTAATCCCCACCTTCAAGCCGATAAAAAATTCAGCCTGTTTATCTTTCCCTTCGTATTGTTTCCCACGCTTTGTCGTTTCCTCTCACTCTCGCCCATCCTACTACTATCTCTCTCTCTCTCACACACACACTCATACCCACAACACGCTACACATCCCCTTAAAATTCTCTCCCGTATATGTGTATGTGAAAGTGATATATACATACATACTCGTACACATCCTTTATCGGCTTGTTGTTTTCAGCTACGCACAAGGAGTGGCCGACTTTCACCAATGAAACAAAAAACGAAATAAAACAACCCTCTTGTTTTCTTTTCCATTCTTATTTTTGATTCATTTTATCCCTTTGTTCTCCGCCTCTTCTATCTCCTCTCTGACGCTTTCCCTATTCTTCGTCTCCCTTCTCCCCCCCTCTCTCTCTTTATCGCACTTTTCTGGCCAAAATATCCTTTCTCATCCTGCCACCGACTCGCGAGCCAGCTTTAAATTTTTGCGTTTATTTGTCTGATCATAACTCTTACTGTGCATATGTAGGTATGTGATCGCCTGTAGTTTAAAAATTTTCACTCCGTACACTTGAATCTTCTGCGCCGAATTTTTCCGAAGCAATTCAATGTGAATTACTTTTAAAAGCGTGTTTGTTATAAATGATTTTTTCGATATCCGTCTTGCGATCGTTCCCTTAACGGAAGGTGTGAGTCCGATCCGATGGCGTACAATTTTTGCCCGCACGTTTACACGCGTGTCGTTGAGCGGTTTCCATCACCGACTTCATCTATTTTCCCCTCTGTATCTTCTCGTCGCATTTGGTCTTTCCGCGCTTCAACAGTCGTCTTCCCTCCCCGCCATTCGTCTCTCCGGAAACGTCCGTTCCTTTTTCCGCTCTTGGCAGAGTTTTCATCGTTTCATCCATCTCTATCTCTCTCTTTCTCTTTCGCCCTTATCATAGCGGTTCGTTCGCTCGTTTTTTTCTTCTCCCCTCCATTTCTTCTCTTCCCGCATCAATCACGCCGACTCCGCCACTAATCGTCAAAACGTCTTCGCTTCTTGCTGTTCCTTTCCTTTCTTGTTCTCGTACCCGAATTGCTTCTCGTTCTATTTCCTTCTGTTTCTCCGACTGTCTTTAAAATCGTTGGTCGTCCGCGGCCTCTCTTTTTTTTCTTTGTCTCTGCGAGTATCTCTTAATCGTACACTATCATGTATATCTTATCATAAAATCCATACTATAGTCTCGTTATTATCGCTATGCTGCAAAAGGGTCTTAGAGTTTCAGAATTTTTCTTTTGTTGGAACTGTGTGGTTTCAGTGAAGCATAGCAACCCCTGAACGTTAAGGGAGTCATCCGCTAAAAATTCAATTACAAGTATTCGGGCGAGGCAGTTATTTTAGTGATAATTGTGGAAGGAAGGAGGTTTTTATATGTTGCTGACCGCAACTTTTTCAAAATAAGTGGCGGAGGATATTACGTGCGTCTTAATTTAGCAATGGATAAAAATCACCTAATTACACACAAATGAGATTATATGCTAATTATTAAGAAACATTTTTTACTAGAATTAATTTATAGCATTAATTTAAATGCTGCACCATCTTATTGATAGCAACCTCTTTATACATGCATTTTCAGATGTGTAAATATATACATATATCTGTATTTTGTGCTATCATAAGAGAGCAGTAGAAAGCAGCTTTAATCAAAATACTTTGTGCTAATAAAAACGTTAAGGGAGTCATCCGCTAAAAATTCAATTACAAGTATTCGGACGAGGCAGTCATTTTAGTGATAATTGTGGAAGGAAGGAGGTTTTTATACGTTACTGGCCGCAACTTTTTCAAAATAAGTGGCGGAGAATATTATGTGCGTCTTAATTTAGCATTGGATAAAAATCACCTAATTACACACAAATGAGATTATATGCTAATTATTAAGAAACATTTTTTCTAGAATTAATTTATAGCGTTAATTTCAATGCTGCACCATCTTATTTCGGGGCAAGATGTAAATCGCTCGTATTTGTCCCGATTATGGAAACAACTCGCCGTGCCTAAAAAAAAATTACTTCGCATTCTTTTGTTTTTCTGCATAGAACTCTCGCTTTAATTTCTTCCGCCAGTCCTTTCTCGTCCCTTTATCCTCCTCAAATTTATCTTTTTCTCTCAATCTCTTGCTTATAATGCTTTCTCTCTCACATCTCTATCGAAATCTTTCTTTCTTTCCGCCATCTCACAATTCTGTCTCGCGCCTTTTTCTGCGGCCGCATCTTTCAGAAGGGCAGTAAAAATTCGAATGAGGATTTCTAGTCGGAGAAAGTGCGAGAGAGAGAGAGAGAGAGATGTAGTGTGGGAGGAAGAAAAAGGAGGTGCTGCTATTGTCCCGAAGAAGGATTGCCTCCTTAAGAGTGTGCATATGAACGTGTGTTTGTGCGTGTGTGCACGAGAGAGAGAGGGGGATGGAAAGGGGTTCGCATTTGGCTTCTCACGGTATGTGGCGTGGAATATGCTTGGGAGAGAAAGAGAGAGAGGGAAAGAGAGATAGAGGGAGGGAGAAAGGGAGGCGACCTTGGGACACAAAGAGGATGGTCGGAGCGAGATGGTAGCAAGGGCATAAGGGAAGAGGGGAGGGAGTGGTGGAGGGGGAGTGGTGGAGGGAGACTGGTGGAGGGAAAGAGTCAGGGGAGGGCGAAGGCGTGGAGAGAGAGAGATGGAGGTGGTAGATGGGAGTTAAGGTCTCACAAATGGTTTCAACGGTGCTCCGAGTACATGTGGGATGTCTGTGGGCTAAAAAAAAACGGAGAGAGCCAACTTCTTCTGCCTCTGCCTACTCCTCTTCTCTTCCTTTCTCTCTCTCTCTCTGTGGGATAAAATGAGCGAAATTTTTTAAGGTGGAAAGGTCGGGAGTTTTTTTTCTGCAGGTTTTGGTAGGTCGCGAAATATAAAAATGTAGCGCATTAGATAAAGGAAAGAGCGAGTGAAGGAGTTAGAGCGAAGAAGAGATTTTTTTATTTTTTGGAATGTGCGTGCGAGAAGGAAAATTGCACGCGAGAGATTCACGAGGATGGCATTAAACGACGTGAAAAGCGCTCTTATTTTTAAGGCATCTTTTAAAGGTGCTATGCTACCATAATTGGACCGCGAAGGAGTCTCTGGAGATGCGCGTCACTTTCGCGTTATTGTTTAAAGAGCTTGCCAGATTTAGTAATTTTTTTACTAATTGTTTGGTAAGGAAGCTAAAAATTTCTTGTTTTTCTACTGTAAATCATTTACTATTACCAGAGGAAATTGGGATTGCAATCTTTCGATGTACATATTTCTAAAAAAAAGGAATTGTAGTTAAATATATGTTCTTACTCTTTAAAGCAATAGTTCGTATAGATTTTTTCCTGATGAATTTGAATTAAATTATTACACGTAGAAGATCGCTTGGTAGAGGATACGGATAAAATCATACCACCATATTCGAGAGTCCCATGTCAGCCTATAAAACTTTAACGTATTTCTCTGAGGATACTGCTCAGCATAAACCACGGACGAGAACACTCCACGATTCAAATGTTAAATTTAAGTGTATATAGCCACGGTCTTCCTGAAAATATCGAAACCGAGCATTCCAGTCTTAATGGAATGAAGTCCGAGTTTAATTATTCCCACGATAGTATTGCCATTTGAGAGATTATTTTCGATAAAACTAACAGATTCTATACCTAAAAACTGTAAACCGAACCGTCAATCTAGATTGAATAAACAAAGGAAATGCTGTTAAAAGAAGGACAGGCGCTGGGAAGGGGAAAAAAGTCCATAGTTTCCATGTGTTTGGACTGAGGGGAAGGAATTGCAATAAAAACCCTTATGATAAAAAGAGAGCGGAATGGAATCAACGAGGAAAATAAAAATTGCGCTCTCTCTCCTTTCTCCATCGGTGATGAATAGTGAATGTACTGTAAAACTTTTAGTGGGAATTCCGAATGGGTTATGGCGCTGAATCTAAAAGTATATGGGCGAATTTCTGGATAGGAAGCGAGAATTGAGAACGGCCTTGGGAGCGGCAAGAGAATGGCAGCGAGGGCATAGTGAGGCGTTAAGGGAAGTACAAGGGCAGTTAAAATGGGGAGGGGCGAAAGGGTCGTATTCAGGGGAATGGAAGGCTGCTGTAAGAAAGGAGCGCGAGAAAGAGGGAACGTGGAGTGAGAGGGGGCGGCCCTAGGGGGAGAGGCCTGGTCCGAGAGGGTAAAAGAGAATAAGAGGCCGAAGAAATGTGGGAGGGGTGGATGAGGTAAAAGGGTGGGGTGGAGGAGAGGCGAGTTGAATTGCGAATAGAAGGAATGGCGGTAAGCGAGGAGGGGTGAAGAAGAGGGACTTTTCGTAGTGGTGTGGGTCAGGAGGAGTGACTAAGTGGGTTGTCAGAAGGGCAGAATGAGAGAACCTGATGAAGCGGCTTGAAGTGTGGGCTGCGTGATATAAAATGTTTCGCTGGGAGAGACGGGGAGAGGGTTTTGCGGGGAGCTGGGGCGGAGGATGAAAAAAATAGAACCCACGAGGACAAAAGAGAATCGAAGGGAGTGTGGGGGGAGAAAAAAGTTGGAAAGAAATGGAAGCGGAGGAGGAGGAGTAGGCGGCGGGCGGAGTGGTCTGCTGGAGTGGAATGGGCCGTAGTCAGATGGTCGGCTGCAGGTGCGCCACCGGGAGAGAGCGGCAAGAAAATAAAACTGTTCGAGACGGATTTCAGCCGGGTCAGGGTATGAGAATAACCTTTTACAAGGGAAGAGAAGGGATGCGATGAGAGATTTGAGAGAATGTGTCGAGTGCAAAAGCATTTTTTGCGGTGTGTCGTGTTACGGGATTGTTTGACCAAAAGATGAAAATGCTACGGGGAATGAAATAAAATTGTTCATGTTAAAAAACAATTGGCTGTTCCTTGCAGAGTCGCATACTTAGTTTTACAGATACCTCGGTAATATTATCATTTATCCTCGAAAATTACTTTGGATCGATAACTTATAGTTTTACTGTTTGTTTATTGTATGTATGTTGGATGTTCGATGCCCTGAAACAAAAAAATGTAACATTTCTTTCGAGTACCCTAAGCTTCATTATATTAACATACTGTAACTTCTCTTTAATTCGTCGTTCTTAATTATTATTATTTAAGTATGAGTTATGGTTATCGCATTTTAAACTTTAAGGACCGAAGACTGATGCATCAAATTATCGTCCAATTTCCTTGCTTCCCATTTTATCCTCTGTTTGCGAGAAAATCATTCTTAATCGTTTATATTATTTCAATTCCCCTCATCTTTCCTCCAACCAGCATGGTTTCCTTCCTAGTCGTTCTTGCATGACAAACCTAGCAGTCTTTCAGCATCATGCTGTCAACGTTGGATTCCATATTTTTAGATTTCTCCAAAGCTTTTGATTCCTTGAACCATAACCTCCTTCTCCACAAACTCAGTCACCGTTTTAGTATTCATGGTAATTTTCTCAACCTACTGTCCAGTTTTCTAAGTGATAGAATCCAGCGAGTTGTCTTATCGGGTTTCTCTTCTGATTGGTTTTCTATTACCTCAGGGGTCCCCCAGGGTAGCGTTCTAGGACCATATCTTTTTAATCTGTACGTTGATGATTTAGCTTCATTAATCCACTCTTCCCAAGCCCACACATTGCTCTTTACAGATGACTGTAAACTCTTTAAACAAATTGATTCCCCTACTGACTGCCTTGTTTTCCAGGATGCATTAAATCAGATTGCTACGTGGTGTGACGTGTGGAAGCTCAAATTAAATTCGACGAAGTGCAGCACGATGTCGATTTCATTAAGGAAAACTACTGCATTAACTCCACCCCTTTGAGCAAGATTTTCTCACTAAAGGACCTTGGGGTAATAACTGATCAAAAATTAAATTACTCAGAGCATATTAAAGCTGTCAGAAGCAAAGCTATGTCTCTGTTAGGTCTCCTCTACCGTTTCACTGATACCCTCTTGCCCTTAGAACATATTTCTCCCCTATTGTCCTCCCTGTCATTTCGTATTGCTCTCCTATCTGGTCCATGTCAGCTGTATCCAATCTCTCCATCCTTAATTGTGTCACTAATTTCTTTACAAGGATAGTTAAATACAGAGTGCCTTCTCTCCGTAACGCCTCAACAGATCTCGTTCTATCCGCCCTTTCCCTCAGTAATCTCTCTAATCATAGGCTTAAATCCGACTTGTCCTTTATTTATAACATCCTAAACTCTATTACAGACTGCCCAGATCTGGTTTCCTACGTTAATTTCAGAGTTCCTTCTAGACCCACCCGCACGCATTCATTACTTCATATGCCCATTCCTTGAGCATCCCTTGTCCAACGTTCACTCTTCTTCCGTCTTTTCTCCATGATAAACTCTCGCCCTTACCATATTGACCCCTTCTTGTTGTCACGTAACTCTTTTGTCCAAGCTGGTTTGACGCATCTCTCAACTATACAATAGTGTCTACCTTGTTGAGTGTATTTAATCTGTTTCTTTTTTTATTCTATTGTTTAAATTTTATTTATTGACCTGTTGTAAAGCCCACTGTAAATTGGCATTCTTTGCTGTATGTGGACTAATCTTTAATTAATAAATAAATAAATAAATAAAAATGGAGTTATTATATTTCTCACAGGCATTAAAGAAATATTCTTATGAGTCCTTACGGACATGTCACTCATTGCATATCAATAACTAGAAAATCCAACGAAAAAACTAGAAAATGTATTTTCTAAATTAAAGGTGATATAACAAGTAATTGCGGTAGAATCCGCATCCTCGAAGAAATTAAGAAAGGCTTCAAGCGTCCAAAAATTGAATTGGAGATTTGATCACTCACTAAGTGGAGGAGATGAGACAATCTGTTTTCGATTTCGAAGAACGGTAAACTCCTAAGAAATCTGTAAACTCCGGCGGCGACGAATGAAACGGGGGAACCGGGAGACAGAAGCGGTTGTTCCTCATACTTCGGCCTAGAAAGAAAAACTTTGATCGAGGCAGGATGTCATGTACGAGAGGAAAACCCCGAGGAAAAAAATCCCAACCAGGAAGGGGAGAGTGCGCTGGAAGTAAGGAGTCATGGCAACGGAGAGATGATAGGAGGCGAGAGAGGGAGAGAGGAGACGAAGAGAAGAAACAGATGGGTGGGGCAAGAGGAGGGTAAGAGCAGTACGTTAAATCGAGAGAGAGAGAGGAAGAGGGAAAGTTTAGGGGGAGGAGTTAATGAGGGAGTCTTGAGGGAGAAAGAGAGAGAGAGAGAAGAAAAACAAGAAAAGAGAGAGAAAGAGACAAGTTGGAGCCCAATTAAGGCGGAGGACGACGGACAGGGGTAGGAGGATGATGGAAGAAAGGTAGTGCTGCGATGGCTTCCTCCGAGAAAAAGGGAACGGAGAGAGGGAGAGGAGGAAGAAGGAGGGAGGGGAGGAAGAAGGAGGATGATGGCGGAAGGAAGGAGGCGAATAAGAGAGTGCGAGGCGAAAAGAGGGTGAAGATGGGGGTTTTTACAGGGTGTGTGTGTGTGTGGAATGCAGTGGGTAAATTAAGGCGCGGAGGGCGGCGGGGGTGCTAAAGGTGTTGCATTGGGGGTCAGGGTGACGATTTTTAAGGGACGGGATTGTTTGGGAGGGAGAGAGAGAGTCCTAATGCAGAGAATGGGGAAGGAGAGAGATGTGAAAACGTCGTATTCTGTGGTCGTCAAGTTCGTGTAAATCGCTGTCGGCATTGCGCATGCAAATACCCTCCGAATTAACGGTCGGACGGAGAAAAGAGTAAAGTCGGGTAGGGAATTGGGTCGGGGGGTGGGGGGGGGGGGTGGTGACTCGAAACTGCTTACTTGGAAAGAAATCGGAGAGGTGGCGAAAAATATGCGTGAGTTTTTCATTGCCTAGTCGTGTTGGGAAGACTCGCGTAAGTACCGCGATGAAATTTATGGCGAGTGAAGACAAAGAAGCCGCCGCCTTACCCATATATAGCTACGGCAGTATCTTTACAAGTAACGAGAAGGCATGAAGCGTCAGTTAAGAGATACGGTTTGATATCCTCATCGTTAGTAGTCTGTCCTCGGGTGGAGTCGTTATTATTCGTTAAACAGGATTCTGCAAACTCAATTCTTTCACCAAACTCTATTCTCCACGTATACCAAATCGATCTTTCTGCTTCCTGTTTTTATTTTCCAATCTTCATCGATTCGAGAATAAGTAGAGATAGAGAGTGCTCTCTAATTCCGTATCTGTACGCCTTTTCCACTTCGAACTTTCACGCAAAACTAACATCACCTCGCGTTAAAAAACGCATCATGCCTCCCGCCTTTTCCTAATCATCTTTGCTCCTTTAAAAAGACTACCCCAGAAACGCATTAGGACGAGACAGCGTTTTGCATCCTAATCCACGCACGCTTAAATGTGTCTGTTTTTCTCTCTCTCTCTATTTCAGCCGCTCGTTCTTCACGCCATGTTAATTTAAGCGGAGATTCTCTTTCGCGTCGTTTAACTCTCCGCCGTGTGAGATAGAGGGTATCCTACCTTTTTATCAGCCTCATTTCTCTCCAGCCATTGGAGATCGGGCGTAATATGGCGTAGGTGATTCTTCCGGAGGTTGGCGAACCCTTTGGGATAAAAAAAAAAGGGACGACGATCTTCGGATTTTCTTTGGAGCGTTATGGACGTTTAAAATCTCCCACGTTCGAAAATCTACGACCTCGACCCAGGAATAAAGGCGCCATCCCTGAATATTAACGCCCGCAAACGATAGAAGGCGTGAATCATTTTTATCTCGGTTCTCCTTGGCGTAACAGCGTTACTTTAAAATTTACGAGGATATCTGGCTATTTTTAAGGGCGTGCGTTTTACTTTGGAAGGGATTTTTTGATAATGATTTGATAAACACGGCATCAAATCTAATAATTGTGCTTTCATTCTTTCCAGGTAAATTTCACCTTGACCAGGAGCAGCGCAGTGGTTGTTTGATGTCCCATCAACTTCGTATCGCTAAGTATAATGATTGTTTAACTAAATATTTAATTGATAGCAAAGTTAATCAAGCCCATTTGTCAGTGATTAATATCAATAATTTATGGTAAAAAATCAATATATAAAATGGTGTATTACTCGAAGTGTACTAATTTAGACACATTAATTTATTACTATTTAATAAACACGGGCATTTTGCTTACTTTCACTCGAAATTCTTGAAAATAGTTTTCTTTTCCGCAAAAAACCGCGCCTCTGAATAGATTACTATATCTAATAAATTCCATTACTTCAGAAAGGCGAGTCGTCGTGCAAATATTAAGATCCCGTTCGATAAAAATATCCTTGAAGTCGGGGAAATCCCTCTGGACGCGAGAGGTTAATTCGATTTGCGAAATTTTCATTATAGCCGCGAGGAGATCGTTCATTGCGCTGAGAAAGGAAAATGCTTTAGTCTTCTTCTGCAAGAAGGTTGTTTTTTAAATTTCTCTCCTCTTTAAGTAGAGAATAAGAGCTCGTTGGCGGTTCCGTCTGCTTGAGTTGGTGAGGGGGAGGAAAAGAGTGTACGCTAGGGATTGTGTTCCTATTTAGCGGTAGCAGAGGAGGGCATCGCCCAGCTACGAAATACGCGCGGCATGCCCGGGGATAGAGTTATATGCGTTTTTCGTTTTCGGAGTATGCATTATTAAAGGTGTAATTATGTGCGTTGTGGTCGGTGGCGAGAAAAGTCGCGGAACTCAGCATATCGAGTGATGATTATGACAAACGAACGCACAGATTTAACCCTTGTCATTTTTTTTGTTATATAATGCGAACAAAATATTATCACAGTATTGTTTACCTTATAGAAGTTCGTTTTGGCAAATAATTGGGGGATTTTTTATTTTTATAAAATATGAGAGACATGTTTCTGCAGGACAAAGAATTTAGGGTTCACTTAGCGCCTCCGTCACTTTTGAAGGATACGTTAATTATTATTTTAGCGTATTTATATTTCTGTGCAATATACTATTATTCAGTTAGTGAAATATTGCGAGACGGCTATATTATATGTTTAAAATTAATTGTTATATAACAAAAGGATGTGGAAAATTAATTATAGATTGTTTTAATCTACTATAATATATTTTGAAGTGTGTTTGTGTATTTGTGTGTTTGTGTATGGAACTCCTCCTAAACGGTAAACGCTAGAATAACCAAATTTGGTACGATTCTTCCTTACATCTTAACTTAGTGAATGGTCAAGGTTTGGTCAACCAGGATTAATCAGTGCTGCCAATATAGGAGATTAACATTTTTCCATAAGATAACACGTATGAATCCATTTCTTGACTTGCAAGGTATTCTTCCCTCAAGCATAAAAATATGTAAATATGGACCGATGTTTTTCGTTTTTACTTTATTCGACGAATAAAACTCCATACTATCTTATTCCTGCGAAGTTTACATGTTACACGGTCGAAGTTTTCAGAAATACGATATTTGTTTCGAAATTTTGTGGATTTTTCGTACTCTTTCCGGGCGTTGCCAAGGCGGCCGTCGTTGTTACCTCCGATTCAGTTAGCTTCAGTGAAGCTTACAAATAGACGAAAGTTTAGTATTGTTAGATTCGCACTTTTGTTTAAGCAACGAAACGATCGATGTTTATGGATAGCAACGTAAATAGACACTGATTATTATTAAGGAAGCGTTTATTGATGAAAGTAATTGAACCTTCTTTCGTCTATTGAATATTGGAATCTTACATTTTTTGTAAGTAAAATCATTATATTTTACATTATAATGCTTATTAACGCAAATAAGCTCACGTATCTGGTGTACATTTATCGGAGTCAGTGTTCAATCATGGGCAACTGTACGTTACTTTTTCACGGGTTTCTTGCTTACAAGACATAAAAGTAAATATTTCAGCGAGGCATAATTACACAAGAAATGAAGCTGGATTTGGCGAAAGTAATATGATAGGAAATACAATTATCATTATATTTGAATGCTATACGTTCGAAAACGGATTGTTACAAGCAAATATGATTAATTGTTAAGAAAATCTAATTGTAATTTAAAAAGTATATACTATATAGGTATTTTAAAGAGTTTTTATGTTGTGCTGAAGTAGATTCACTAAATCCGTTGAAATTCAACGGGAAATTCTGCTAGTATTAAATAAAAAGTTATTGTAGCGAGGGTAATATGGAAAATCATACGTAGTAATAAAATGTTAATAGTGCACTACTTCAGAATATTCGCGTGTTTAAAATTGATTTTCCGCGATTTAAATCGGCGGAGATGATCGAGAACAATTAATTCGTTTTGTCAAAAAATATTTTATCTAATATCCCCTCCCTTCCAAAAGCGTTGCAATTGTCTGTAACACATGGAAATAGAATAAAGGAAATTTCATTGAAACATTTAAAAAATGAATTATCTAGCGTAGTTTATGCCTTAAATGCATTTGATACCTTCCAAAAGCCCTGAAACCTTTGGGAGAACCTGATATGAATTTCAACTTCGTAGTCATTTGTATAGCTCTTCGAATTATCTTTATTACCAACTGAAAAATCCAATCGGAAAAATTTTCCATTTGTAACATTATAAGATTTCCGAAGCACAATAATTGTGTGTCGCCCAGTGCAGCTGTTTCCTTAGAGAATCGAAGTTTTCGCGAAGTTAACTCGAGAGAACACTCAGTTTCCCTTTAAACGAAAACGAAAGGCGGTTTGAAGAGTGTTTGGCATGTAACAAGCAGGAGGAACCTTCCCAAGGGTCAGGGTGTGTATTTGGGAGGGGGTTGGCGATGCGAGAGACGAAGTGCGGCTAAGGACAGAGGCCTGACCGAGCCTCGGGGCCCACTTTCTCATTAGACTCGGAAAGTGAGGGGAGAGTACGTTTTCTGTTCAATTTGCCAGCTGAGACTGCTGAACATCCAACCTTACTTCCGCTACATCCTCATACTGGGATTTCCGTCCGTTTAATCTCAGGCGTAGATTAGCTCTCGTTTGTGCCAAGATTTGGTTTTCACTCTGCCAAGATTCTCTTGGCTCCCCGTAGACTTCTATAAACCCGGTTTTTCTTCGTCCTTATTTGAGTAATATTGAATAATGTTGTCAGCTGGGAGTGTATTGTGAGAATTCTCTGCAAATAAGTTGTGCGATGAGATTCCGCGGATCAGTGTTGTGTTGCATGAAGAAGCGTTGATGTGAAATTGAAAGGGATCCTGTGTTATATGATAAGCAAAAGAAAATTTTTATTTATGTAAACATCGCAAAAAAGAATAATTGGTTATATTAATATGTCGCTACTATATGATTGCAAATAGAAAAATATTCCCGTTTATGAAATATTTTTTTATATTTAGAAGAAAATCATTCCCTGACTACAGTTGAATGATTTTGATACTCCTATTATATTTTAAATTCGTGCATTTTTTGTATGAGCATGCAATTTAGTATGAGATTACACAAAAACATTTATAAATGTAGGCTGGTACAAATATACACCCGAATTTTAGTATTTCCATAAATCCTATGTTGATACAAATAATATCTCTGAATGATTAATGTCGTTATCGCGATGATATTATCATAAGCCCATATATTGTAGGAGTTTATTTGACCTATTTAAATAAAATTTGGCTAGAGTCCAGCTTATGACCTACATGCAGAAATTACTTTTCTAATTATTAATCAGAAAATGGATAAATAAAATACAAAATCAACTATATATTCTCTGAATAAAAAGTAAACGTTGCTTTTTCTCGCAAAATTGTTGAAATACAGCCTAATTTAATTAATAGGAATTATTCAGACTTGAAATTACTTGATCAATCCCATAACTGAACCAAGCCTAAAAAATCGGTACAACATACATTGTACAAATTTACTCATATATGGGTTCTAATGCGTCGTTTATTATCTTTAGAAAATGAAAATCGTATGAGCCTGTTTTTAGAAAATTCAATTTTTGTTAAAGTTGCCCAAGAATAAACTAACCTTATATTCATTCAGTGAGAAAAATGAAATACGTAGTATTATTGTAGATGTATACTCAATTAACTGTACGAAATTTGATCAAAAACGTTACAGCCGTTTTTGAGAAAATCGGTGTTGTTAAAGTTGCCTTATATTCATTTTTTGAGAAATATGAACTATACAGTATTATTGAAGACATAAACTCAAGTGACTGTGCGAAATTTGATCAAAATCGTTAGAGCCGTTTTCGAGAAAATGGGATTGTTGTTAAAAATGCGTAGAATAAACTACTCTTAATTATTGATCAATGTCAACCATTTCTATGTATACTCTGCTCAGTATGATAAAATGCCTAAGTATGAGATTTCATTCATTTTCGTTCTACCGTCTAGGCTCCAGCGCCAGTAACAGACAGACAGACGGCATTGCGAAAACCACTTTTTCGGATTCAGCGACACCTAAAACGTGTATTTCCGTAAAAATCTCGAGGTCGAATTTTTTCGCGATAACAATACTTTCTCGATACTTCGTATGAGAAAGTAACAAGATATATGAATTTATCAGAAGTCATGGAAGATTTATTAAAGCATTATCTTTTAAATAATGAAAGATTACAAATGGATGTTGGTTGGAATTTTAAGATACTAGAATAAAGTAAATCGTTTTGAATCACCTGCACCTCGCCCCACCTCCGCCTTGCCTTCACCTCCACATCTCTTTCTTCAGCCAAGGTAGGAAGACTGCGGTTACGATGAGATTCCTCGATTTCCGGTTTCTTTTCAGCGTCACTTGTCCGATGCGTAATTCGTTGCAGTCATGGTAAAAAATAATAATGATAGTAACAAACGAATCGGGAAGTTAAATTTGGTCCGAACACCATTTCTTCAACCATACAGCTATAGAACTGCTCATGTCCCGAGTTTGTCTCAGTTTCCATAATTTAAATTTGCAATTTTATCATAGCCCTGCACTGCTTTCCATTCTTTTCTTAGAGATGAAGTAATAGGGTTGAAAATATCGCTAAAAATGATAATTCTTGGATTTTCGGAACTTTACATCTGGTTGTACCCACTGGCTTATCGTCAAGCCAAATTTCTTATCTAAAAGTGCCTTATATGTGTTATTTCCTCCTATATCCTTCAACTCTAAGCAACTATTTATAATAAAAGATAAATATGTGATTTTTATCACTAAACACATGCAATCGTTAAAACTGAAACAAAAAAATGACCTAGTAATAAAAAAAATCGCTCAACGAAATTGAGTGTATTTCTATTAATGGGCTAGATCGAATGATAACAGTCATACACATATCTCCACGAAGAACAGTCGTCGACATTCAATTCGTGTACCTGTAGGTCAATATTGCTACTAAATAAACGACCGTTATAATGAATTCCCCGTAGATATGAATTTTAAATCAGGGCTCCGTTATTCCTGCATGTGGCAAACGTAAAAAAATGGTAGAGGAAAAGCAGGAGAGCGGGATAATTGAGGTTCGCGGGTGATTGAAGGAGACCGTGTGAATGGAGCGCAACGTAGACGGGGAAGCGGCGTATGGTTTCTTAAAATATTTATAATGCCTTAGGTCCCCGAATAGAAGCGATACGAGAGGCGCTGGCGCTAGAGGATGGATGAAAGAGGGGCGCGTGGGAGTTAGGCGGCATTTGCTCCCGCTAAATTCCCTGAAATGACTAATTCATCTCCGGACGCGCATATGAATTAATTGGGAGATTGGTGAAGTGCATGCCGTAAGTGAGTGTGTGTGTGTGCCTGCGTGAGTGGCCAATGTTTATTTCACAGGGAGAACGCGGAGCGACGATTCTTTCCTCGCGCAGATAAGAGAGAAAGGGAATCTAAATGAAAAAATCGGTACAACATACATTGTACAAACTTTCTCATATATAGGTACTAAGGCGTCGTTTATTTATCTTTAGAATATGAAAATCGTATGAGCCTGTTTTTAGAAAATCCAATTTTTGTTAAAGTTGCCCAAGAATAAATTAGCCTTATATTTATTCACTGAGAAAATGAAATATGCAGTATTATTGCAGACGTATACTTAAGTAACTGTACGAAATTTGATCAAAATCGTTAGAGCCGTTTTTGAGAAAATGAAATTATTGTTAAAGTTGCCTAGAATAAACTAGCCTTATATTAATTTTTTGAAAAATATGAGCTATACAGTATTATTGAAGACGTAAACCCAAGTAACTGTACGAAATTTGATCAAAATTGTTAGAGCCGTTTTCGAGAAAATCGGATTGTTGTTAAAAATGCGTAGAATAAACTACTGTTAATTATTGATCAATTTCTATGTATACTCTGCTCAGTGTGATAAAATGCCTAAGTACGAGATTTCATTCATTTTCGTTCTACCGTCTAGGCTCCAGAGCCGGTAACAGACAGACAGACGGCATTGCGAAAATCACTTTTTCGGATTCAGCGACACCTAAAACGTGTATTTCCGTAAAAATGTCGAGGTCGGATTTTTTCGCGAAAACAATACTTTCTTGGTACCTACTTCGTATGAGAAAGTAAAAATCAAAAGAGAGAAGCGGACGTTTCTGGAAATTTGAGTGCATGGATGGACTTCGCCAGCAGAAATACGTTGTAGATGCGAGGATGGAAGTTTTTAACCATTTCGACAGTTAATATAACAAAAAATTATTCGCTGTAGAAAATACACGCATCGAGATTCAGGCTTTAAAAAAATCGTCGAAGCTAGCATAGCATATATGGCAGGGAAAATTTCCTTTTTCTCGTTATTAAATCATTTTGTAAATCTTTCATGCCATACTCGATTATTTCTTAGCTCGATAAATAAGTACATCGTCGACTATATTTAAAGGAGGGTAGATGTTGTTCTCGAGTTTCCGAGAGTATTTTTTAAGTGTTAAAGCAAAATATAAAATACTTTTAAAAATAAAACGGATATGTGATTGCTTCCGAATCAAAAGATGTAATATAATATGTAATATAACTAATAGCTTTATAAACTGTCATAGGGAGAGTTTTTCCAACTTTGTGTTTAAACGAAACCTAATTGAACCATTGAGAGTGCCTCTCAAGGCCAGAGGTTGGTTGGTTTTAAAAATATTCTAAAATCAGAATTTTGCCACATGTCGTTTAATTAGTAAAATATGTAAACAACTATTCATTTTAACTCGCGTTATTACATTTTCATCGACTTATGATCACGTCTATATAATAAGAAGGGCGGATTATTTATAACGTTCAAGGCTGAGAACCACTGTTTTAGGTTGAATACATTCGAAGACGGTTCAATTTTTGGAGAATCGTCGTGAATTATAGGGTGCAATATCCAAAACTCATGTTTTGATGGCTAAGGTCGAGGATGGGAAACCCGTTAATAGTGTCCAAAAAAGGAGGGGCGGGGCAATTTGATATACTCGCTTTTTACCGCAAGGTTCCTGCTTCATTTTCCCCTTTTCAAGACCGGCTACTTCTCATTTGACGAGTGCATCTAACTCGCGACTCACCTTCGAACCGACGACGCGGTCTCGCTTCTCCACGCTGGTGCTGTGAGTTCACCATTCCTAAACCCCCCTCCTCCTCCAGTAATGAGTCATGTTCGTAACGGGTCGATGTTTTTTCAGTGAACCTTTTCACTTGGGGGCCTAAATAACTTCTATGTCCTATTGCACCGCACTCAAGCAAAGTTCCTCCACTCTCCTTCCATATTTCTGTATCTTTCTTTGCCCTCCCCCCCACTACCTTCGATTGTAGCGACCTCTGCAAGTGGACGGAATATTCCATTACTAACAATAAGTAGTTCTAGTTAAGACTTGGTGGAGAGCGGTAACGTTGGGGAAGCACGCCGTATTACAAAGTGAATATTGCAGGTATCTACACGTATTCATTATTACAGTAGTAAATTGAAATATTTGTTAACTTTACAGTTGAATTATTTGCGAAATAAATTTTCGTAATATAGGATGTCTAATCTAATCCTTCGAATCTCTCGTATTTAACTTCAATTTGTTCGTCGTAGTGAAGTGATAGTAGAATTCTGCGATGGACAGGTGCAAGTTTGAGTGATTGAATGGAACGTCTGCGAGGGAGTGGTTTTCGTCACTGGAGGTTTTTCTTCTTCTTCGACCAAGGTAAGGAGACTACGGTTACGATGAGATTCTTCGATTTCCGGTTTCTTTTCCGCGTCACTTGTGCGATGCGTAATACGTTGCAGTCGTTCTAAAAGATAGTAGTGATAACACTAATGAATCGGGTAGTTAAATTTTGTCCGAAATAGTTTTCGTTCATAGACGCTACGGCTGACGTAGGTTGCTTGATCGCTCAACGTTGCGTCATATAACACGATGTTCAGGTTCCGATTTTGTTCTGCGTCTTCAGTAGTGAATTCTCTTCAATCGTTTTGAAATAATTTATCAGATAGATTCGTGAGTGGATAAACATCATTGACTAATTTCTTTTTTCCAAAATCTAAAATGATGGAAGAAGCTCGGCAAGAAACTCTGTGATTCGAATTGGGTAAGGCGACGTGTGCTCATTAGGCCGCGAGAGAACCTACATCGTCGAAATTACATATTACCTCCCCCCCCGCCTCCACCATGCCTTCTCCACCTTGCCTCCTTCACCATGCCTACTCCACCATGCCTCTTCCGTCATGCCTCCTCCGACATGCTTCCTCCGACATGCCTCCTCCTATCCCACCTTGAGCGCCAGTCCTCCCCACCTTGCGCCTCAGCCCAACCCCTTTGGCTCCCCGCCTTCTCCACGTGCATCCCAGTGTTATCCACGTTGCATGCCAGCCTCATCCACTTTGCCTTCCCGCCTAATCCGCGTTCTTCCCGCACAGCCTCCTCGCCTCCTCCACCACTTTGCCTCACCGCACTCGCCTTTCTTCTCCTCTACCTACGTCCACCTTTCCTCCACCGTTCTACTCGCCTGTATACCCACTCCTATTGAGATTGACTGTCTAGCAGCACGTTTGCTATTAGATATGCCGCGGATAAATATTTTTCGCAAGAAAATCAGTACGAATTATTATAACTAGTGATGTTATTGCACGGATTGGAAGCTCTGTCATTAAGTATTCCAATTAATCGTATTTCTGTAGTAAAGTTGTGGTTTTTACGATTTTCAAAATTTGCATTTGATTTACTGAAAGTTCGATTACTGCGATCTCTCAGAGAAATTTTCCACATTTTACCGCGTAGGATGAATTACCTCGGTTAAAAATGCCGAGGTGCAGTTGTGATAACTACAATGAATGGTTGTTTCCGATATTTTTTGTATAGTCTGACGCTATGTTTTCTTGTATCTCTTTTGAAAAATTAAATAATGTACTAATGTTTTCCGACCATGCTGCAATTTTCGCACATTTTATCCTTCTCCATGTGTGGTCATTTTCCCACTATATTTGTCCTAATTTCGCAGATTTACTCATAAATGCTGATGCAATTTTTGAGTAGCAGTCAATTTAATTCTTCATAGATTTTTATTTAGTTTCATGTGAGGTTAAATGCTAGTATCAGTTTATTTTAGCCACCTAAGGAGCCAAATCAGAATCATAAATTTAATTAATGCTGTTGGGAAATTGAAGATATCTGCCTTGTTAGGAGTTTTTCGCAGCATTAAAGGGTTTTTTCATTTGGATTGCAAGGTTGCTCAAAATAATCCATTGCAAGCGCTCAGATAAATGCTTTTGATTTTGTCCGAGTCTCATTAAAAATTGTTCTTCTTTCTCGATTTTTTCCGCACACACTAAACATTGTGATAATGCTTTTAGTAAGTTCATCTATTACTTTATTTTAAAAAATCTGTAACATATTAGGTGTTTTACGTTCCTGTAAAACGATTTCATGTTTTTATTTTAATCACTCTCGTTACTGGGTCCTCGAGATGCACCTTTCTCTTTATTTAATTAAAAATAATTTCAGACGCTGTACCGGTAGACGCTTCCCAAAAAGAGGTGAGAGGATATTTTCCTCGACAGCATGGTTGATGGAGGGGGATATGGGAGTGTGGTTGGATCGGAATTAAACCCGTAAAAGGTTACGCGGTATTCTGTTAATGAGTCGAGCGCGGTCAGCTTTGGAAAACTTTATACCCGTTTAAAAATGAAAAACGCTTCCCTAGTAGGTTTAATTAATTGTTGGACTGTATATAATTACGCAAATATTTATCATATTCAGCGACTTTACCGAGAATTGCGAGCCAGCGTCCTACCTGGAGCGAATAGAGAGAGAGGGGTTGGCGTCCGTGGAGCGTGTGAAACTCGTCGCGAAGCGATGCACGTGGATGGGCTGTCGGACGTGGACCCCCTAGTTTTCTTTAAAAAGTGTATAAATTCCGTTTCATTAAAATTGTTCGTTTGTCCCTATAAATTCATCATAACATTGGACCACTCTACAGAGGGATAGCAAGACGAATTTTTATGACATTCTTGGTATTAGACCAATCGTCTTCCGCTATTTTCATCACGTTCTATAAAGCGAGAAGCCGACAAATTTGATTTCATACCATAAAAAACAGTTAATTAATACAGATGCTCCTTAACATGGAGTGAAAAGTTGAAAAATTAATCAGCTGAAAGGCTAAGGAGAAACACTTTCAGATATTGCATTGAATTTTCTCAAGTAATCATTTCCGATCGATTAATATTATTCGTAAATTGAAATTATTCTATAATTTCCGAAGATCTTTTCGAGGTAAATCAGATCTCTTCCAATTTTTCTGTTATTTTCTTTCTTAAGGTACAGGTTCGATTCCAGGGGAGTCCATACTTGAGAACAGAAAACCGGATTGTTGCTTCTTGATCAATGCGAAAAATCTCTTATTTCTGAATAATTGAATTTTATCTCTTGAAAGGGAATTCTAGTTTTAAATATAATTCGAACGAAATATTTTTATTTTTGTAACAGTATTAAAGAATTTTATATCTGGCAAAAGCGGGATCATTGAGTAAGATGTGTATTTCGGAAAAGTTGTTGATCGTGCGTTCGATATAAGTAAAGTTCATAGATGTTTTTCTATGAGTGATTTTCCACATTAAAAATCGCGTTTTAAAATCACAGCTCTCCAACAATATTTTTTCAAAGTTAAGGATATTTAGCGGTCTCGTAGTTTCTTTTTTGCGCATTTTTCTCGATTTTTCCATTCATGTAGCACATAGGAGCATATAATAAGTACTTTCCTTTTAAAAATATTATGGTTTTTGGAGGTTTCTCCATTCATCATCGCATAGTATTCATAAATGTTTTTAATCGTTGAACAAAGACGTTATATTTTTTAATGCGGTATATAATTTTTTATATTAAAATTTTGATAGAAGAAATGAAACGGCAGTTTTCCCGGATACGTCATTAATAATAATTACCGAAATAAAAAATTAATACTTTGTAACGAGACCAAATTAATACCTAGGATGGGTTCATAATTCAAAGTGTATTTAAGCTATAGAGTCAATAGCCGAATCAGCACACACACAACGTCCGAATGAAAATTTTTAAGACATTCAAAGCGAGGTGTTACCCCTTTTTTTTTTAAAAAAAAAATGCTCTACTCGGCGAAAAACCACTCGGGAATCCAAGGCAGTGTACAGATTTGTGCGTCAGCGTTTCTTTCACGGAACAAACTTCTAAACGGGCAGTTCTCATCACGTACGCCTCTGCTTAATAGCCCCGTTTGGTTTGCAACTGGGGACGCCGCAATGTAGACGGGGAGAAAAATAAAATATTTTTATATCCCGCATACGCCATAGAATGGGCAGCGAAAGCGATTTACTGAATCCGTTGAAATTCATCGGGACTTGCACTAGTATTATTCAGAAAGTTATATATCCATGCATTGTCATGGTGGTAGGTGACACTTGTTTATTGCTAACTAATTTAAATTTTTTTCCTGTAAAAAATCTTCCTGAACTATGAAATTCATTTTTGCGGTAATATGTATCTATGACATTCTGATAAATATATAGAAAAATTTTCTTCTTTTAATAATTATTGCGATAAAGAGGTTTCCATGCACAGAAACAATAAAAAAATGCAGTATATCTTCATTATTTTCCTTATAATTTCTATTTCCTTGAGTAACTCCAGTTGCATTCATACGGCTGAATGACCTCAATTCAAATTAGCCATTCTCTGGAGAAATTCGCTGACTTGCGAATTACAACTCGATGCCGATGTAATTTACATCGGCATTGGAAAACTTATATCACGTATTTTACATGAAGATTGCTGAACTATCTAGTTACGATACCCATAAAATGTCGGGAAAACCACATTCGGATTTTAATCTATTTAATTACAGCCGTAATGCGAGCTTGAGCATTCTGTAGTTAATTGTTTTATATGCGGTCACATCTATAAAAAAAATGTGTTAGTAATTCGAGGGAAAATACATGTCTATATGGAAATGTTTTTCAACTTTAACTAAAATAATTCATACTCTGGATTATGAAACACACTAATTTTTGGGAAAAGTGTCCCAAGTATTTAATATTAATGCGTTACAGAAATTGAGAACTTTTTAACTAATAAAATCGATAAAACGCGATACAGTTGCACACAAGGTGGATGTTGGATCACTTGGGCAACAAAATACAGCAATGTGGTCATCGTTTCGAATCTGATATGGAGAAAACATTTACTAGTTTGTAATGCTTTGTGCAATACCGTATCGAAAATTGCATACTTTCGATAAATACAGTTTGAGAGGTTATCTGAACTATTAACCATGCACTTGCTACTACATGTGCTCTAAGATGTGCGTTATCTGAGGTTGGACTGTGTTTGAAGCGAGACAATCTCAGCTGGATGTAATAATATTTCCGGATCTTTTTTGTCACGGCTGGGTTACGATTGAATAATTTGTTTTCCGTCTCCATTGTTGTCTGTTTCCCACTTTCCGATATGTACCGTCTCCTGTAACACTTTTCTGAGGGAGAGAGATGATCTCCAAATCTCCTTCCGCTCCTTTTCTCCCTTTCTTCTCATCTCATCCTTTTTATCCTCTTCCGACCATAATATCCTTCCCATCTTCGGTCGTAAAATTTTACGGTTTATCTCGGTTTTTATTAATTGGCCTCACTTAATTGATGTCGCAATGACTTTTTTTATTTTTTTGAAGCAGTAATAGCCCAGAAAACATTAAAAGAGAGAGAGAGAGAGAGAAGAAGAGAGAGAGATAGAGAAAAAGGGTAATGGGAAGATTTGATGAATGACTGATTACCCTTGAAGGTATGATGTTATATTCGTCGTCATATTCTAAAAGTTAAAGCGAGTCATCAATTAATATTGTCCCGCCCTTTGGTTCTCCTTTTTTTTTAACGAGCCTCCTTTTTTTTTGTTCGCGTAAAAATGGGCGAGCATCAATTTCCTTCGTAATGACTCTCGGTTTCAACTTGTGACGCGAGAAATATCGATGCATCCCGCGAAAGTGACAGTTTAGGAAGTGTTCATAGTTAAGGAACGTAACCTTCAGGTTTGGTATTTTTTTATTAAACCTTGACAAATATCCACGAGTTGACAACTTGATATTTTATTGGAGATTTATTCTTAATGTTCTATTAGGGTGATAAATGCATTCTCTGATCTCCTTGATTGAAAACAAAGGAAATGTTATAGGATATATAAATACAGTAAAATCTCACCAATTCGGGCCAACTCTAATTCGGACTGCCTTCTGTAGATGAAGCGGGAAGGGAAGAAGAAAGTAAAGAAGAAAAAGTTAAATTACACGAATCCAGAAGCTGTCTCGATACTCCTATTAAATTTGCTAATTCTGATCAGGAATTCGAAAAAAGGTTTTTACGCTCTAAGAGAAATGAAGTACGTCGTTATGAAACGGCAATATGATAGGACTTTTATTGAACAGAATTTCCGATTTCTTCAAAAAAAAGGCAGTACGATTCGGGAGGGACAGTCTACACCTGATTAAATTTGTAGTTATTAAAGTTTAACACATTAAAGTTTATTGTTTAAAAAATCTTATGCTTTGTGTTCTATATGATTCGAATTCTTTGTATTCAGTTTTGTTCCTGCTTTAAGGTAACGCATTTTCTATTATAAACAGTAAGGTAATGTAACAGTTTGTCGTGATAATAAATCAAATATGATATATGAATAACCTTCGTATGAAAAAATGTGTTTATTAACATAAGGTTCTGGGTTGCGAATAAATTTGTTTGATTTTGTGAATTACGACTTTAAAATAAATAATTATGTTCTATAATTCGGACTTTCCACTAATTCGGGCTACCGCTACCCCCTATTAGTTCGAATTAGTGAGGTTTTACTGTATATAGAATAAAAGATACTTACGTATTATCCCCATACCATAAAAATATTAACAAAACATAGGGAAGATTTGGGGATCAGCGAAATGACGAAACAAAAAATATCGAGGAACTTCTCGACACCATTTAGAATCATATTTAGCCGAATTCCTCTGGCGTAAAACGCTAAAAGATAAAGATGCATTCTACGCCATTTTGAATGTAATAAGAGATCATTGGCCGCCCAAAGTCAATGTTTAATTATTAATTAATTAATATGAAATTTTGTCATATATTATTTATAATAATAATAAATACATACGAAACTGATAATAAAATATCGTAAATCCAACAATACGTTGTTATTCTGTTAATATTTTTATCTCGTTTGACTGTTGTGCCGCGAATTATATCTCGTTTGACTGTTGTGCCGTAAATGGTGAGGATATTGGCCAGCCTTCTGCTCGCTTTGTTTTAATGGGTAGTCGTCTCCGGGCGCTACCGCGCCCTTCGCCTCGCCCGGAACTAGGGTTGCCAAATTTTTAAAATCACAAGTCGTGACATTTGCATGAAATCGAACATTTTTGAAATTATAAGTCGGGACAAGTCGGGACAATTATATGTAAATAATTCAAGACATAATTATATCAAAAACTATATGTTTAATGTATAATATTAAATATTTTACAAACATTAACGTTCAAACAAACATTACATACTAAAAAATTAATTTTGAAATTGAATTTATTAGTCATATTTTAGGCTTGATTTTGCCTCTTCTAGAATTTTCTTACCAGCTTCAGTATCTACATAGATACGTGCGGAGTTCCGCACAATTCATTTGAAAGTTTTGCTTAATCATAAGTTCAGCTTCTAAATTGGATAGTAGCTGTTGGTAACATCCACGTTTTGTCACCTCTACTACTGACAAATTGGGCTACGTGAGCGCAGTACGCACCGCAGGTTCCTCTCCGGCAGTTTTTTACACATCTATGCGGCGAACGTCTCCCGCGCAACATATTGTAGATACAAGCAACAATATGAACTCAAGCTATAATATAAATACCGTCCTTACACTCGACGGCCGCGACATGTCCCCACCCTTTAACCTTGATTGTAAGGTGGTGATTCACTCTGTTCTCTCTTCACGGCCGAACGAATTTTCAAGGTATTAAAGTTACATTGTCACCATTATTTGAAAAATAATCTGAGAGGCATCTCATTACTAAATAACCAAACGGTAACTCTAACGTGAATCATCTACTAATAAGAAAACTGGAAAAGATCACTCTGAAGGCAGAAAATGTACACTTGAAGCATGGGAGACTCCGTGTTGCCATATGGCGATGGTCGGCCGTTTAAGGTTTAAAAAGCGGGACATTCGAAGGATAAGTCGGGACGCGGGAAGCACGTCGTCAAGTCGGGACAATCCCGCCAAAATCGGGACGTCTGGCAAACCTACCCGGAACCAAAGTATCCCTCCCCGTTGTTCGGTGATTGGTTTTGTAAATGTCGAGACAGGCCAATCAGTTTCTGTTAATGTTGTACGTAAGTATGGCATGGGGATAATAGGTAAGTTCCGAATAAAATATTTGCTCTATTACCGTACGATCGTTGTCATCACAGAATCAAAATTTTTATTAATTTAAAACGTAATTACAACACCCTGTTTCCTTTAAAGGGTTTTAATTGCTGCGTTTATGAATGTTCTAACCAGAGAAGTCGAGCCTAGCTTTATTGATACCATTGAAATCTGGTCGTGTAAATTTAGTCGATTGATTATACCAAGCGTAGGGAACCATTTCCTCATGGCGGGCCGCATAAGCGGTGGTGAATACTTCGGGGACCGTATTGGAAGTTGCCAATGCTTTGGCGCGTCTGATTAGTTTAAATTGAAGTTACTGAGAGATTATAAGGTATCATATAAGTGGAAGTCAGTTCTAAATTAGAGTATTTAGGATTAACATTTCAGTATTAAATGCTTCATTATAATTGTTTGGATTAAAAAAATATGAGTTTGTGTTAAATTTTACGGCTCTTTTTTTCATCACTGCTTCGCGGGCAACACAAAACGCTCTCGGGGTCCGCATGCGGCTCGCGAGTCGGAGGTTCCCCACCCATGGATTATACCATTGGTTCTATTATCTCAAAGCACTTAATCCGAGTTAGATCCTACCCCAATTTTCAGGATCATCATAATTCTTCTGTATATGTTGCCCACGCATACTAAATGAGAAGTACTTTAGTCACTCGAAATTTGGAAATCGTATTTGTGCTTGATGGAAGCATCATCCTGAGCCGCATATTTTTTTGCTCGAATATTTTTTTGCTCGAATATTGTTTTGCTCGTTCTCGTTGAACATCGCGTCATAAAGTTATAAATAAATGATCTCTCGGGTCAGTAACACATTCAGATCGACAGCAACGCCTTTAATAAATCGAAACCGAAGTCATTTCCTTCCAGTCGCTGATCGATATAAACTCGGCGCATTATATTACGTTCGCTATCTTTCTGAAAAGACCAGTCGTTCGACGATAGAAAAAGTGACAACCATCCTCCTTTCTCATCTCCTTCATTAATCCCGCTTATCTCTCTTCCAGAAAATGGGCCACTCTTTCCCCCGCTATATAAAGACCCGTGCTTTTCCACAAAGACACACACACACACATTTCCCTGCATCCTAGGCCTCGCTCCTCTCGTCACATACTACTCTGGATCTCCCCCTCTCTCTCACTGACGACAGTACGTACATAATAGGTAGCGCAGGTAAGGTGCTTTTGCCGGGTGCGAGAAGCGGGAGGGAGGGGGGGGGGGGGGAGGGGGAGGATGGGGGATGAAGCTTGAGAGAAAGGGTCATTACCTTCGGCGTCTATCGGAATCCCAGGCTTAGCGGAGCGGTTCCCTTCTGAGAATGCTCATTATGGTGCACCGGCGTGTTGCGGGCATCGCGGGGCCTGGGAGAAGGGGAGAGATGCGATGGTCATGGTGATGAGGCTCGGCGTAATTTAAGCGGGGAAGCAGCACGCGACGCGGGTTATGAAACCAGTCTTCTCTCTCTCTAACCCCTTCCGCCGCGGTTCGTCCGTTGGATCGGGATTGTAGAACACGCGCTCCTAAATGCGGAGAGAATGTTAGTTCGGGTATTTCAATCAACCTCGTGGCTTGAATGTGCGCGAGTTTTACACGGGCGACGCACCGTCGGACGTGCCCTGCTCGATTGAGTCATTATGGCCGTCGTTGTTTTTTTTCTCGCTGCGAGAATGGGAGGAGGAAATTAATTCCGCATCGGTGATTAGTAATTACGGTGATATTCGGTTCAGAGGTTTTAATTAGGAGTAATTTAGATAAATAGGAGGGTAATGAGAATTAGTTTGAGTAAGAATGTTCATTTATAAGATGATGGAAGATAACAGCATTTAAATTTGGACGGTTATAAATTGGTTGTTAACGCCAATATCTAATCGAAATCCTCAATACGGAAAGGGGCGGGTATATAATTTACATAAAAATATATCTGTGGTAAATCTAATATTTCACATGTGCAAGTTAGTAAAAATGTTTCCAGTGTGTTTATATTTTTTGTTTATAAATACCTGCTCCTTTAAAAATTATATAAAGTGTATTATATATATAATTAAACCTTCTCTACTTCGTTATTATTCAATTATCCACCTATACAGATTGAGAGAAAGTCACCTTTCTTCCTAAACTTTTGTAACTGACCAGCTATTCATTACACTACCTCTTTGATACCCATTGTGCGTAGGCAAGAGGGAATTAGCAGGTCGTTATGAAAAACCCCTTATAAGTTCTAAGGCATTCAGGAATAATGAACTTTAAGAAGTAATGAAATCAAAACTCAAGATACGTTGCATGAAATAAGAAAGAGACGGAATTTGGCGACCGTTTATTTTTTGAAATTGCAGCTCCAACAGCTCGTAATTCATAACAAGAACGGTTCTACGAGCTCTTATAAGTTAAAAATATTTCTTGCCATATTTTTATGGTCGATTGATTCCCGCTAGCAATATAATTTTTTTCTGCTCAACGATTACCACGTAGAAAAGGGAAATATCAATCGATGTGATAATAATATTGTCATGAAAATTATTGGAGTGTTACTACTTTCGGTGCAGTATGTTTTATTTCTTTTATTTGTCTTACTTTGAAAACAGAACAAATATAAAGCATTACTTATAAACAAATATTAAAACATTTCTCTATCCGATATTTTACATTATTTTTCCTCAGTCTGTGATAAGAGTGATAGTTTATGCGAACATTTTATTACGCAGTAGAATCAAATCCAAATTGATAGACGGATTTCGGCGAAATATTCGGAAAAGGCTTTGCTCGAAGATAGTAATCATACTTCAAGGCGTCCACACGTCAAAACCTTTGAGCTGTCCGAGCTCTACAAACTCCTTTACCGCGGAAGCAATAACGCTCAGCGGCCAACTGTTGCGTTTCGGGGATATCGAATGAAATCATCATAAGAGAAAATGGAAGAAACGGAAATGCAACTTTTTTACCCATTGGCAAAAAATGCTCGTCTTCGCGTTTTAATTTTTTTTCTCGCGATCACATCCCCATTAGCGTATCCGATGGCTAAAAATCAGACGTTGAGGTCGACGCTTCAATTTGTCAAAGTCGGGGAGAGTGATATTGGACGCCCTTGAACGCCGCGGTAAAAACATACGGAGCTCTCTTTACGTGTAAAATTTACGACTCGAAAATTTAAAAAGTATTTTACAATCAACGTTTCGTCCAAAATACGATACATTATTTTGAATTTAGAGCGACTTATATTAATTGAACGTCAATATAATTAAATTTCCAATAACACATACAACAGCAATTCGTACTTTACGAGTTTTTACGTAATAATTTAAACGTGAGCCATTTGGAGGTTTATTTCTCATTCTCAAGAATAATTTGTACGAAAATGATTTTTTGCGTTACGGATTAGTAAATCAAATCTATGCTCATTCATTAAATTTAAGCGTATTTTTTATGCTTTAAAATTTATTTTACTTTGGAATGTATGACAATTTTCACTTTTATATTGTAAAACATATAATATTTATATCCAGAAAGCTTATAAGGGATATCTTTAAATCAAATTTGAATGTTAAATGGGAAGCACCTATGCACATACAAACACAACTATTTCAAATTACGTAGGCAAATATTGTAGTAGTCAAACAACCGATGATTTAAAGGGGACAGGTGCAGTCCATTTAATACATCAGGTCCAACTGGTACAATAATTTAGATTATTAAACAGATTAAAGCCTTTGAATCATCTTCTTTACGAAATAAATGGGCATCTACACTTTAAAAGTAATAGATTAGAATATGATGCAACTTTATCCTTATTTGCCCATTATTTTCTATTACGTGTGAAATTGACTTGTCGGAAGGGTTGTTACTATAATACAGTTTTTATCATTTTAATAACTGTTCTTGGTATATTTTTAATATTTCCAATAATAATATTATTGTTTGGTTTTTTATTAGTTTAAACATATAGGAAAATGAAACAGAAAACACCATTATGTAGCTTACTATCTCAGCGTGACATTTTTTAGTGAGACCTTATATTTATAAAGCCTTTTAGTCGTATAAAATTATGCATTCATGTATATTTTAATAAAAAAGACACAACTATTTCTTTGTTAACATTCGAGAATGTCAATTTTATAGTGACTGCTGTTATATTTTTAAATGTACTACTTACGGATCCTTAAAGCAGATTTGTCAGACATATGGATCGTGTCATAGAGATAAATTTAAACAGTCAAGTATTGGATATTTTAATGTCGTTATATGCAATTAGAAAAATAATTTTATTCTTTATTTTGAAACAACACTCTCCTTGAGGAAATGTAAATACTCAAGTTATCAAAATGTTTTGCCTGAATGAGGCCACGAAGTTTAGGGAAGTATTCCGTGGCAGAGTACGAAGCGAGTGTTCCCTTTCTGACGCAGAGAAATTCAGATTAACAGGCCGCAAATATGTCAATCATTAATTCTCCGTGAATCGATTGAAACTTTAATCACATATGGTAAAGGTCAGCGTCCGGCAGCTCATAACAACGGAGCTAACAAAGGTGGCGTATTCCTGTTCGTTACGAAATAAAAACAAAAGGGGGGCAACGAGGAGACAATGGGTTGGAGGCTTTCAATCAGCAGATTTGGCGAGGACGTAATAATGAAGCATGATGCGTATCATGTTTCAGCACACCCCAAAACCCTCCATAACTCCATTCTCTTGACCAGCCTACACGCATACGATCAGCAGCACACCGTGGAGGTTTAATGCATCCACCTCATAGTATTGAAAACAAATACAAGGTTCGTTATTTTTATTAATCCACGTGGGAGCGATTGAAACGTGTTGGAAATAGAATAAAAACATGTTTAAAGTCGACTGTTGAAAGCTATGAGCGAATAAAAGTTTCTGTCGTAATTTTGGGTCTTTTTTGAAAAGAATTAAAATTGGTCTGGTACGGTTTAAAATTTTAACAATAGTTATACGGAAAAAAGCGAGGAAAAACTACTCTTGAAATTGCTGGAAACGTATAATCAAAAAGTATTTGATTTACTTAGAAAACAATACATATTATTTATTACCAAACCCAAAGTCCATTAAATTTTCTTATGAACTAAAAGCAGATGAAGAGGTCAGTTTGCCTATCTCATTGGCTCTGAATTTACAATACCTCGTTTTCTTCGAAAGTTATCAACTTATCTAATATATTTGCGGAATATTATTTCATGAAAACCTTATAACGGCAATTTAAACGAATTTATACTTAATTTTTTATTAAAATCAGTCGTGTTTTTACTATTTGATGATAAAGTCTGATCATCTTATGTTCTTAGTTGCCAAAGTAAAGTTTTAGTAACACATTTAGGACATATATATGTGCGCGTTAAGTGCACGTTGCCATTAGCATTTTCTGATTGTGGCTGTCGTCATTTAAAAGAATCTATTATTTTTTAAATTTAAAAATCGGTTTCTCAAAGTAATTTGATCATAGGGGATAAAATAGAGCAACGAATGACATCGATAAATCACGCCGAACTATTTGTTATTCGTTTCCAAAGAAACATTCGCCGCGCTATTAATTTCATGAAAACATTTACTTACAAACACCGCGTCGACTGAAGCATATGGGTTTATGCGAGGGGGCAATTATCACGAGGATGGAAAATTATCCTGTCCACAGATTTATTTCCTTCGCAATATCCCTCGCCTCGAAGAAATCCTAAAGTCCAACGGACCATTAATGCAAGGAGAGATGCCATGGCCATAAATTATTTCTTTTTAAGCGACCAACTATCACGTGCTAATCGCTGGCTCAAATCTCCTGGGGGGTAGAATAAAAAAGAAGAGTTCAACCGGTTTGACCGCCAGGGATCTCTCTCTCCTCTCTCCGTTTCTCCTCTCCCTGTCTCTTTCTTCCTCTCCCTTCCCACTCCTTTCTATTCTTCTCCTTTTCCCCCTCTCCTCCCACATCCGGAAACATAGAATCCGTGGCCAAAAAGACCATCCTCTTCTCCGGCGACCGCACAAAACCCAACCGACACACAAAACACAAATTACTTTTTTCCCCGGTCGAAGGAATAAAAAAGAGAGAGAGAGAGGGACCGCTTTCATGCCGGGAAAACGGGTGTGTCCATGGGATCTTCTGTGGCGGTTTTTAGGCGAAGGGTTTTTCTGGAGGGGAAGAAGGTCGACGTGAACGGAGAAATAGGGGGGGGGGGAGGGGAGGGGGAAGGAGACAAAAGTACAGGGGTGGAAAGGGGGGGGGGGCTATAAGGTTGTGGAAGGAAGGGAAGAAGAGTGGGCTAGCGTCTCGGTCCAGCGAGGGGTCACCGGAAGGCTACGTTGGTCAGAACCCCATTTCCTCATCCCACAAACTCCCCACAGGGTACCGCCTAACTCCACGCGACCCCCTCCCTCCTCCTCCCTCCTCCCGCATCCCTCTCCCTCCCATCTCTCCTTCCCCTTCACTCACACCCATGCCAAGGGAAGATCCGATATTTTATTCAACCCACGGCAAGAACAGTCGGTTATTACAGCTTCCAGGTCCATGGAGTATGAGAAGGTGGTAGGGTTATTGGTGGGGGTAGGGAGAGAGAGAGAGATGGAAGGAGTCCAGAGCGGCTTTTTTTTCTTCCCCAGAGCGATAGGGAGGGGGAGGGGGGGAAGAGAGGTGGGAGTGAGGTTCGGGTGGTGGAGGGTTACGGGAGATTTACTGCCGTAGCGACCGAGTTCCACCATTCAACCCACTTCTTCAAACCTCCCTCCCCTCCCCCTTCTTCCTGGCCTCCTCCATCCACCGAAACTCCTCCTACTTCTCCCTCTCTCTTCTCATTCTCTTCTTTCCTCAATAGTACCCTCCAGTACATCCTCTCTCTCTCTCCCAACTCTCCCTCCTATAATCTCCCCTCTCTCTCTTTTTTCTTCTCTCTTTCACTCTCCTACGCCTCCCACACTATCTGGATTATTTTGTCGGTTGTGCCCGCAAGAATAGTCCAAACCTCTCCTTTATATTACCCATCCCTCTGCCAAATTGTCACAGTTAAGCGCGGTGTGATGGTGAACAGACGGTTTTAGAGACGTTTCGGGTTTGCTCTCGCCGTTTTCGGAAAAGATAAATGGTTCGGTGCATGGAATTGCCCCGAAGAAAATTTATGGTGCTCAAAACATTGTTTGATCGGGTCAATTGTTGTGACATACCCACAATTTCAAAAGCCCGGTTGTAAAATCTTTATGGAAGTACATTAAGATTGAAAAAAATCGAATGACTAATGTAGGAAACGTTTTATGAATGGATGGAAGAAAAAAACATTGCTTTTTCATTATGTACCGGCGAATATGAAACCACGCTCTTTAAAAAGTAAAATTTTAAACTGACTTGCTTTATAAATTATAAATACGGTCGCCGTACAGGATATTTCAACCGTACTTTGTGTGGTTCCCTAGATTTGCGAGTGTAATTATTAAAATACTAGCATATTACCCGTCAAATTTGACGGGTACATAACTAACTAAGGAAGTTTTTAAAATTCAAATTATATTTTGATACATTTAAATTTTCAATCACATTGCACATCAAATATGTCGTTTCATATCACATTCATAAATATAGCATGACTTCTGAAGTACATACATCCTTGATTCGCTTCTACAGTCAATGAACTTTCTATTGCTTGTAAGCGTTTTTATTTTTCTCTCATTTAACTCCGTATAGCGTGACAGAATAAGTTTGCTTATTATATATATATATTATGATTTTTGTTACCATATTTATTTTCAAGTTAATTTTTTTAATATCTTCACGTCACAATCAACGTCTTGATATTTATCAATGGATTTGGCATATCTGAATCGCATTGTTCGCTTCCGAAATCTCGTTAAGATGACATTATTGCAATGTAACGTCATGTTTAACGGCAGCCCAACGTAATAGAAGAGAATAAACTCATCTGCACGACACTTAATATAAATCAGTGAAATGCATCGTCGGTAGAAGGCGAGAAAATGGAAGAGAGCATTGAGTGTTCCGCTAGTATTGCCGAGGTAAAAATTCGGGGAAGTGAAGCGAAAGGTTAGCAGACAGAGAATGAGGCAGCAGGAGGAGTGCTCGGCGAGAAAGGTGAAAGTTAAAAAGAACTAAGGAGAAGGGAAGGAAGCTAACGACGGAAGAAATAATGAAGGCGTGGGTATGCGATGGTACGAAGGGAAAGAAAGCTAAAAGGGAGTGGCTTGTTGAGGTCGATGGGCAGAGGTAAGGGAGTGGGGAGAGTAGGGAGAGCGTAAGCGTGAGGGATTAATGTTCAGAATGGTGAGAGAGAGACAGAGATAAAGAGAGGAAGCAGTATTCTGTATGGCCATCTGAGGAAATAGTCGATGTTCGAGAAACGGAGAGAAATAGGGGTGTGGGAGATGTCCCAAACTATCGCAGCATATAGAATTTAAATGTAATTTATTAACCCGGCCATTGGTACATCTTCACCCTGAAGAATCGAGGAACAAAAATAAATTGGACCTGTAGCGATACCATCACGCGTGCAACCGTATAATTTACCCTTCCCTAATCAAGGGCAGTCCTTGATATTTTCCCAGAGGGCGGTGTTTCCTCAGTGTTATGTTTGAGGAACGTTCCGTACAATTCCACGAAAAGAAGTCCTCTCATCAACGTCGAGGGGCTTTTTACAGAAGAAACAAAAATCTATTTGATCCGACGAATTTCGGTCTGTGTTCGTGTTTGTGTATGTTTTCCCTTTCGCGTGGACCGCAAAAAAAAGCTTTTTTTTGAGCCCGAAATCCTGGATGCGAATTAAGGAGAGAGTTTGGTGTTTTATAATTAGAGAAGTTACAAGGGTATAAATCTGTGGAAAAAGGGGACGAAAAGAGGGGAGCGGAAGAATGGAGGTAGAAGGGGGTGAGGAACGGTTGGTACGTGCGGAGGCGCTGGGGAAAAAGAGAGAAAGTATTCAGAAAAAGAGGAGGCGATGATTATAATGGGAATGGAAGTGGACAACGGGAATTGATCCCAAAGGGCGAAAACATGGCCGGACGGAAACGGAAATATTCGTAAGAAGATTAAGGGAGAGAAAAGATGGCCGGGGGGACGTAGTCATTTTTTCTAAAGAAATGAGAAGATGAGGGGGAAGAAACCGAAATGATAGAACGGATTAGAATCTTTTGGAAAGGGATTACAATTACGGGCAGTTTAAGCGAATATGGGGAGATTAAAGGTGGGATTTTATTAGCTGAGAGCTCCGGAACAGTATATGTAGATTAAAAGGATAAGGAAAATGTGAAAGAGACTAGAACGAAAATGTTCCCTTGTAATGTAAAATGAGGGTCACTTTGACGCAGAGGTGATTAGCGGGAGAAATCGTTTTTTTTGCGATTATAAAACTTTTAAATGCTTATTCAGACTCGGTAATATATAAGGAATCGCGACTGAATTCTTTGAGGATTTCAAACATCTACACAAAAAAATTGAGATATTACTAATTCATCGATTCAGAAAAAAAGGCGGAAAAGTGAATAACCACGACATTCATATGGCGTTGCCTAATGAACCCGTGTTCAAGTTTACTTTTAACATTGAAAATCGTATAAACCAACGCATCGGGTTGAGCATACCGAATTTGTGAGCGAAGTGAGGGAAAAACCGTAACGTGTATCATTTGAAAGTGAGATTTGAGCCACAGAGACCCTAAGGGCTGGTATAGAAAGGGAAGGCGTGGAGAGAAACAGAAAATAGTATTTAATCCACATACAGTCGAGCATCTATAAGTCGAACCTCTATAACTCTAATTTTCCATGACTCGAATTACAATACTACAACTTTTTCGTGTTACTTTTCTTCTATAACTCGAATGTTCTATAAGTAAAATACGTATTTTTTTGTTTCGTTCGAAATTCGACTGTATTTTACTGTATTTCGGAAAGTAATTAGAATGAGTGGAAAGAGAGAGAGATATAAGCTGAATATGAATAAAACAGACCGGATAAGGTAACTTTGAGGCGTATTCCATGGAAATTTGGGGTTGCCTAAATTACCTTTCTTTATATGATATAACCCTATCTACTCTTACTAAAATAACAGGCTTCTCAGCCATAAATAAATATACCTTAACATCCTCGATATTCCTTTTAGTGTGAATTTCAAACGTGTAATCTGTCTTCCATTCTTGAAATGGTTTTTCGGCATATTATGGAATAGCTTGGTAGTAGTATTAGTAATACTGATGGATAATAGATGCTGTGTAGAAGCAATAAATGTGATTTTGGTTGATGAGTATAAAAAACACGAAAAAATTAAGCCGGATAGAACTACGTGAAGTAAAGAGTAAAGACGGTGGAAGATTGATAAGGGAAAGATCTTTAAAGGAGGGAGCGAAAGAGAGAGATACGAAAAGAATGAGGGCATCTAGCACTCAGGAGTCGCATTGTAAGTAGTTTAGGTGGTCAAGGCTTGGGAAGGAGAGCAAGCGAGAAAGAGAGAGAGAGATGTAGTTTTCGGAGTGGTTTAGAGAGAGACTTGATGAGAGGAGAGGATTAAACAGTGGGATATGGCAGAAAATACCCTCGGGCTGAACGTGAAAAGGGTTCGGCGAAGGTTGGAGGGAGAGAGAGAGAAAGAGAGTGGAGAGAGAAAGCGAGGCCCGCTAGGTGTATATACAAATATCTATATATGCGGAAAGTGATGAAGAGAAGGGGAGAACGGGAGGAAAATAGTGTGGGGAAGGGTAAATGTGTGGTCATGTGTCCGCATGTGCGCCTGGGGTTTCGACGTTGTTTTCAACGGAGGTGGAAATTTCGGGTCTACTGAGGCGTGAAGTGGAAATAGGGACGGATGACTTGTCTCCCTGTTTTCGTTTTATTTTGTCACGTCGTCGCGCAAATACTGGCTTAGGGCGGAGTTAAAGAGCAGGCTAATGGAACTAAGTAATAACTGAGGTAGGATATACGAATATGTTTTTTCTGACAGAAAGGATTGTGTAAAAAGTCTGGCTAAAAAGTCTCGGGGCGTAGAAAACGAAGAAAAAAACATGAAACGACGCTTTATTTACGTTGGATCACTCTTTTTCAAAAAAGTAATTGACGCTGACACTGAAAACAGTTAAAGGGAAGACAAATTGCGATGTATGTTCATAATTTTGCGGTTTGTGCTGCATTTCTGATTTAAGTAACTCGTATCATTAATTTTTACGTGCTTAAAATTCCGGTAAGAGTTATATACATGTAATAATCCTATCAATGCAGTTCTCTCGGTCTGAGTAATGCAGAAATATTGATCACACAAAGTTTTACGGGCGTTACTGTCTCGCGCTATTAGGGTCGCATAACATCGAGGGTGCCAGATGACATGAGCTGCATAAGTTTAAGGATGCTATGTCGAAACGAATTATTACTGCTTCCATATTGCTCCCGTGTACGCAGGATAACGTTCTAGACATGGGTTTTTCATGATAAATTCACTTAGTTTACATTTAAATTAGTTGAATAATCTTCTGAGCGAATATGAAATTATTCGTACGTGAATCTGACACGAATTATGTGTTGCTAGGCGTAACGAGTAACAGCGCTCCGTACTTCGGTCCAGACGTTAAGGATTATGCATTTCGCAAGAGTAGGCTAATTTCGCTGCTGCGCTTTCCCTCGTCTCCCTTCTATACGTACATGCAAATGTGTGAACGAAAGCTGTTCGGAGCGTAGTGCTGACCACATCGCCTCCTTATGGGGTCAACAATGTTCATAACCACCATGTGGCGCCGCGTAACGGGCCACAGAGCATAATTACCTAAAGAAGATGTCTCTAGTTACGCTAAAAGACAGTTTATTGCGAATAAGGAATCCCTCTAACCGTAATTTGAAACAATACGTACTCATTGGAGAATTTCCTTGCCCATATTATCGGTGACTGCTGAGTATTTCAGCAATAACGAATTAATAGTTTATTGGATGAAAATCCGACCTCACCAGAAAATGGTTAGAAAAACAAAGCTCATATCATACCACTATAATATCTTGTATGCAAAATATTGCTAATAATTGCTACGATGACCTACTTATACGTAAGTATATGATCTTCTCGATAAGTGCAAATGTCTTTATGTAATGAATTACATATTAATCGTTTGAGATATATGTATATAAAACTTAAATCATATTAGTACAAGCAGATTATCCCACCTAAAATATGACTACAGTAAATAACGAACGAAAAAATTGAAATTTTATAATAGATCGAATTACAAGTTAGTGGCTCCCCGATTCGTTCTGCCATAGGGTCGACCTTGTTAATTCTCATGCGTCACACCCGGGATTGATGACGACAGATTTTATGAAAAAGTTACGATAAACTGTTTTAGGAATAAAACAAATTGCGCAACATCAAATCAATTTGAAGAATAACTTTTTTATGGTAACTAAAATGTTATATTTAAAAATTTTTCATAGAGATGACAATTAAAACGTTTACGCAAATAAATGTATTTTCTTCATCTCCGCAAGGTATGCGACCCAAAATAGAATTAGTATATGGTATATACCGCACTCAAGCCTGTCCATGTTCGGCACCTATTTATTTCATTCCTAGCAAAAAATACCACCGATCGATTAATTACGAGGACGCAAAGTGCAACACGCTCTCCTGGAACTGCAAATTTAAATCATTTTCTTCTAGATATTTAGCGATCGAAAGCTGAAGGCCCAAATAATTTCGATGAATATACGCTAGACCAAGGATCTAGGATTTATCAACTTATTCGTAATACCACTCACAAAAATCATTATTGTTTGTATGATTTTCAGTGTTATGATTCCACACTTTGAATGTCCCAGCACCCAAATTATAGTATTTTTCAAGTAAAATTTACGAAAAGGTTCTAAGGCTTTTAGTGTTTTGACCGAGAATGCGGTCTTTTGCGGTAAGATGACGCACTCTCCTGTCATTTTCCCCTCACACGCGTGTCGCAGGATACACGGAAAAACTTTCCCCTCTCTTTCTCCGTTTTTACGAGTGCAACGCTAAGGACGGATCATCTTCTCGCTTTCCCTCTTTCAGTTTCCTCTTTAACTGTCTTATTTTCCGTTCTCCCGTGGAAAGCGAATTCGGCGTCTCCTCGTCGCGGGATTTTCAAAATACCTTGGGGTGAAAATCTTGAGTTGTGAATGAATTACTGTTTTAAGAAAGCAGTCAAGTTTTGGAATAGATGTGGTATTGTGTTTGTATCTGTGATAAAAAATAAAGGTAATGAAAGTTGTCGAAAGACAAGAGGAAGTGAACTGATCCAGCTGTTTTCTATGGAATGAAACGGGAATCTTGAATGAGTAGAATCGAGAAACATTTGTCAGGCAAATGAAATCTGATTTTTTTATTTCAAGTGTTGAATGCGATGCTTTCCTGAAACTTGGGATGGCAGAAGGATCGCAACACCGTGAAGAAACATTGTAGCGGGTTTAGTCTTTCAGGGTTCTTTCTTTCCATACGGTGCGGAATGGACTTGGCCACGAAATCGCTCTGACAATTCTTTAGAATTCGCCGCGGGTCAGATCAGTGACTCTTGAGTAAAAAAATATAAGCGTGAGTGTTTTTCATGCACTAATTACTTTGAAGATAATGGAAGGAAAAGGGGATTTCGTTATCTTTCAAAGGTCTGCATTGAATAATGTTCGGATGTGTTCGAAAAAACGCTTTTCTTGCCTCTACATAGTACAGATATGAAATTTAAAATTGTGCTCTCAATTTTTCTTTATTTCTGAAAATGAATTTGTTCTTATTGGTCTAATTGAGTTAAACTGTTAAAACGACCCGGCCAATTCTTTTGTTGAACAAATATACCGAAGGAATATATACAAAAGTTATTCAATATAATTATTGAAAATTTGCTCAGCTTATATAGATAAGGAAGGTTATGATATTTTAAGAATTTTATGGTAATTACTGTTGAGAAAATTGTTTTCAGAAATGGTAAAGAAGACATATTGTACATAAAGTAATACGATAATTACTCATACATTTGGTTGATTTTGAATATCATCCATTTTTTGTTATTTTGCGCAGTTTTCTATCAAATAATTCCATATTAGCGAAATCAAAAAATAAAAATTTTATCAATGAAAATAATGACTCATAAAAATAATACAATTTGAAATGAAATTGTAACATGTATTTGATTTGTTAACTAGGTAAATGTTTTTCAACAAACAGATAAATAGTAATTTAGTGTTTTATAAAAAATGTGGAACTTTAGACAGTTAAATAATTTTTTTATTTAATTGTTGCTTGAAATTTCTGTAAAAACGCGTTATGTAAAACGCGTTATGTAAAACGCGTTATGAAAATGCATTCATAAATACGTTTAATGATGATATCTATAGCCTCCTCCAAATTTTTAAAATCTTGAATTCACAAAAAGATTTTCGTCACCGTCCTCTAGCTTCCTAGTTTGGACAAATTACTAACTTTCCATTAATGCTTTTAAAACTTAAATGTTTAAATAGCAATCTTACCTTATAATTTGCTTGAGTCACTCTGTCAGTAACGCTTTTTGAAGCTTAATATCTCGCAAATGACTGAACCGAATTTGATGAAATCTTCAGGATTGCATTATGATATAATAAAAAAACGTTTTAATGTATCCAACTTGAGATCAAAGACCCAGGGGATAATTTCCATTTACAATAAGATAACGTAATTTCACGTAAAAATGAACTTTTCGACGCGCAGGCTTTCATTCTTTTTTAGATTAAAATTAGAAAGAATTCACCTACGAACTTCGGATGTGAGCCACTTTGAAGAAAACATTATAAATATTCTTATTCTGTTCGTCTTTTTCCGCCAACAGTTCGAAATCGCTCAGTTTAAACGTTTAATTCACACAGTTTGAGGAAATCTAGCTATTTTAAGAGGATGTTGCGTTGCCTACCAGTTCCATCGTTAGGGGCATCGATATCATATTGTTATTTCAATCCTTATGGGTGTAAACGTGCTTTGATTGCTTTTAATACGAGAGGGAGGAAGGGGACAAAGGGAGGGAGGGTGAGAGAGGGAAGGAGAGGGAACGGAGAGAGGGGAAGAGAGTGGGAGAGGGGGAATGAAGGAGAGGGAAATGACTTTCAATACAAGTTATGTTTCTGATGCCAATTTGATCTCGATAATCAGCTTGAACGATCGAATCTTTACTCCCGTCATTTTTGACGGGCTATACACTAGTACCGCATATACATACTGCAAATATTCTAAAAATATATGACACGAAAGATCCATTTGGGGAAAATCCCTTATTCAATCTAATTAAACGGTTGAGTCATAATGAATAATTTTATATATAGGTACTTACGCGTTATTAAAATGTTTGTTCCCAGGAAGATCGCAATATCAGTTTTTTCATAGAATGGTAAAAATATTTTAAAACTAGTTTCTTTATAATATGTTAAAATTGTTTTAGAGTTAAAACTCGCATTTTTGGCTTTTAAGTTTTTCGGCGTTCTTTTTGCTATGCCTCGATATGAACTGTCAAAGATCGTATGGCGTGTCGCATTTTTAGCCAAAATTCAACATTATAACTAAATCCTAGAAATTTTCACACGATATAACGTGCAAATAAGCCCAACATGTGGAAATAAAAACATTTTCAATCAAGTAATAGTCAATAATCAGTCGAAAAACAATCTCCCCTTTCTCTGATCTATTACCCGTCCTTCAAAGCGACGGAAACAATGAACAAAAGCCTGTCTCCTCTCTAGAGATTGGTGTTCCGGTTCAAACCTCAATGGGGCGCCGACGTAGGTTTCTCTGCGATCTCCATGCCATGTGATATGTTGCAGGAGCCCCCATCTACAGGTCTTATTGACCTTCATATCTAAGAAAGAAAAACTTCCCTTCCTACTCCACCTAGTTTGCTCCCACCTACCTCTCTTTCTCCCCCCCCATCCCCTCCCTTATCTCTCTCTCTTCGCAAATGCAATCCATTTGGCAATAAAAATGTTTTCGTAACGCCGTAGATGGGGGATATGGAGAGGAAAAAAATAGAAGAAAAGAGAATATCATTCCATGAGAAAATATTTAAAAAATATAAAGCGGGGTATACCATACCGTTTCTTGCGTCCCTAACATTTTCCATAAAGGTGTGAATCATTTAGAACCGAGCGAGAGAGGGAAGGAGGGGAGGGCATAAGGAGAGAGAGAGCACGCAAAGGTTGAATAAATGTGTCCCTGGTGTGCGCGATGGAGGAGGTGAAGCGAGGATAAAAATGCGAGGGTCGACAGAGGCTATAGATATACCTCTCTCCCCTAATATGATACCTCTCCCTTCTTCCCTTTCCAGTCTTGGGCGATGGGGTGGTCGGGAGGAGAGGCGGTGAAGGCAAAGGAAGAAGTTAAGGGGGATAAAGCAAGAGGAGAGAGAGAGAGAGATAATGCGATGATTTCAAAAGTACCGGTTCGCTTTATTGCACACCGGAGGATAAATCTGTCCACTTAGTTTGACGGTTTATGGGATCCCCGCTCACCATGCTCGCTTTGCTAAACCCGAGCGCCGCGCAAGTATGCTTCGGCGGAAATCGACGCGAAATATTTGTGCGTGGATGAAGGATATGTTGGAAAATGTTTGGTTTAAATATCATCCTCCGTGACTGTTATGGAATAATTCGAATCGGATGGGTTCAGGGTGAATGTTTTTAGAACTACTTTTTACAACACACGTTTCCAAGATCAGTTGTAGTGATACAAAAAAGATTTATAAACTCGTTAAAATTCGTTGCGAGAAACCGATGCGAGAAATATTCCATTAACTATTGTTGCATTTATTGTGATGCTGTAGCTGTATAGCCGAATTATTGCCAATAACAGAAAATATATCTTCAGAATTTATAGCGATTTTAAACTTCCTATTTCTTCATAACATCCGTTCATTTCTTTAATATTAGCTATCCTTAACGGTAATATTTGTTAATTTTCAATTTATAATGCTTAAACGAGGAAAATAACACTACAGTCAAAGTTATGATATCTCTAAACGCGGGTAAAAACTGAGTAGCATTCTGAGAACACTACCGAGATAAAAAACACAGTTCACGTTGTCTGTAAACTTGAAAACTCTTCGAAGCTTGTGCAAAAAATTTAATAAACGAGGTCGTAAAGTCGTCTCTCTGTTCATAACGTGGAAAGATTCGTGTGTTTACCGAAAAGACGCCAGTCACTGCCATCCAGTGGAAAAATTCGCTTGCCGTTCTCCTATTTGTCAGACATTTCAAAGTACTTCTTTTCAGAGCGTATGTTTATATAGTAGTATGGAGAGGATTTATTGCGTTTTTTTTTTAAGAAGCGACCTTTCTAATATCACTTGCTTAGATGTCAGGGATGCCAGTGGTATTTGATTCCCACAGAGATACATTGAGAGATTTACAATGAAATTATGCGAATAGTTAAGATATGACTAATGGCATTGGGTTGTGTTGATTTAATAGCAATCGAGCTGTTAAACTGAATAATTTTTTGAAAACGTTCTCTGGAACGACTTGAAAGTTTTGTTACTAGTCATTACAGTAGCCATTATTTATATTTGTTGTTATAATAATATAAACAGGTAACATTTAACGTGAAAAATAGATATTTTCAATTATGAGTAGCTCACTGATTTACAGTCGAGATTTAAAAAAAAATAATTACGCAGTAATTGAAATTCAAAAAGCAGATGAGACGAGAAGTAATAACAACTCTACATTTCTAACAGATACGTGGTTCGTTTTGAATATATAAATTATTAAAGAGGAAAATACTGGCACGTTTGGATGAATCAATTTCATTGTCATGTAATTCAAGGAAGCGTTCAATGTATAAAGGAAATCCGCAGTAGAAAAATGGAATAGTGATTTTTTTATATAAAAATAATGTATATATATTTCCTATATTTAGTTCGCTCAATGTGTGTTCTTATTCATGACTGTAATATTTTATCGGAAATATATCAGTTTAACAAAAGTATTGCTGAATAACTGGGTGTTCTATTACTGAGAAACATTCCTCTGTACTCTTCGAATTGTACATGGTAAGTAAACAATTTTACTCGTTACCATACACACAAACATACATATAAATACGCGCGCATACACACGCACATAGTAAAGGGCTGAATAAAATAGATAAACCATTCGCCATTGGCATTGGTGATTAAGAATTTTACAGTGGCGACTCTTTCTGCAATGTTTTACCGACTTGGTAGAGATAAGATGATGGAAATTTATTTTTTAACGTCATATATATGGTGTTTATATAACGTGTATAGGTTTAAATAACGCTGATTAAAAATCGCATCACATTGAAACCCAAGATAGTGTGGGTAAAGAATGTCAGTGAAAGATTAAGATGCATTGGCTCACCTGTGCAGACGTGCTCATTATTTCTCCGGGGTCGTTTCACCCTTCTCAACATCTTAAGTTTCAATCGATCCGGCGGAGGAGAGGAGAAAGAACCGCGCAGTGGACCGTGACTGCAAAGGGTTAGAATATCCTTCTTTCTGGGAGAAAGGGTATCTGGCAAAAAGATGAGGGAATATAAGGTACAGGATGGAATTAATAATGGGAGCAAGGATATGCGGAGTAGATATAAATGAAAATTTACTTGCGATATTTACAAATTGCCACAAGAACGAAGTAAAAATGAAGAATGGAATTAAAAGTAATTTCCAGAAATATTTAGCCAGAATCATCATTCGATTTAATAAATTGAAAAATTTTGCTTAGCCTAGAGCTAAACATAGATATAATGCTTACGCATAAATTTCATTGTGATTTCCAATCTCTAGTAATATAAGCATTTTAGCACTCGAGTAATTTCCAGAAATATTTAGCCAGAATCATCATTCGATTTAATAAATTGAAAAATTTTGCTTAGCCTAGAGCTAAACATAGATATAATGCTTACGCGTAAATTTCATTGTGATTTCCAATCTCTAGTAATATAAGCATTTTAGCACTCGAGTAACTTCCAGAAATATTTAGCCAGAATCATTATTCGATTTAATAAATTGAAAAATTTTGCTTAGCCTAGAGCTAAACATAGATATAATGCTTACGCGTAAATTTTATTGTGATTTCCAATCTCTAGTAATATAAGCATTTTAGCACTCTATATATATACCGAAATTACAATCACTACTTATTATGATGTGGGCCGGAGGAAATATATAACAGAAATAAATTTAGCACCATCGCAATTAAGAGGGTATATAGTAGAATCAACTGAAACGGTAAAGGCAGAAATGAGCAGACACACGTCCGAAATTTTCAAGCGCGCGAGCCACACGGGGAAAGGATTAAAAGGGAGAATGAGAAGATGGGCGAAAGAATTCGCAATTTAAGCGCTGGAGGTTAAAGAGGTGAACGTGGAAGATGAATCGAACGAGGCGATTATCGAAAAGGGATTATGCCAGTGTAATTAAGGCGGAAATTAATAGTGGCCGGAGGAGGAAGAGAAAGTGGTCGAATGTGTTATTTTGTGTGTGTGCGCGCGCACGCTTGTGAGTAGGCAAGGTCGGAAGAAATGGGAAAGTGTGAGTGTGTGAGTATTAATAGAGTTTGTAAGTGTGAAATGCGGGTTGGAAGTTAAGACCAGAGAGAGAGAGAGGAAGAAGGCGAAAAGGAGTTTCGGAAGGAGCGAAAGGAATGTAAGAATGAAGGAAGAGGTTGAATGGGAGAATGAGAGGAGTGGGATTCGGATAAAATATTTCAGGTGTGACCCGATATGAAAGTAACGTCTCTGAGAGGTGGAAAGTTCGAGCAAAGGTTCGTCTGTCGAAATGAGCGAGAAATAACGCCCTAAAAAAAAGGTGCGACGGGAGAAAGGGTAGAAAGAGAGAGAGAGCGGAGTTGAAGGTGGCAAAAGTAAAAAGTGAGATTGGATTGGAAAAGGAGAGAGAGAGAGATTGGGGAAAGAATAGGAGTAAATGAGAGTAAGAGCGAGGTTGAGGGTTAAAAAAAGGGGGAAGAGATTATGCGGAGGCAAGGTTAAAACTTCTCAGATGAGAATGGAAGTAGAGTGGTTGTAATACAGAGAGAGAGAGAGAAATTTGGGGGGAGTTTTTTTTAGAGGAAACGGAGTGATAGAAAAGGGTGTTTTGGTGGAGGCCGAGCGAGAAGCAGATTTGGAGTTATTTCACGAAAAGGTAGATAAAAAAAAGGTGTTAAAAGAGTGAGCGGCTGGGATGAACTAATGGGGTTAGATAGGAAATGGGTTGGATACTGTGGAAATTCGCGAACAAGGGCAAAAAAAAAGGAGAGCGGACTGTGGAGGCAGTGTGAAAATAAAAGGTACAAGTTAAGGAAAAATAAGCAAGGAGTTTTAGAGCTGGGAAGATATTAAGAAGAAAAAGCTCGACAAATAAAGAAATGGAATATATAGCTCACTGTCTTTTCCACCGCTTGGAAGTTTATATGAACTCTTCGATAAAAATAAATGTGCAGAGAAAGTGAGAAACTTGACGATAAAATGATCGAAATGATCTAATATTTAACCCTTTTAGAACGATGAACCGGAAGATTTGAAGGGTATTTGTAGGGAAGGGATGTAAAAGATATAATTAGAGAGAGAGAGAGAGTCTGAGGAAGAAGGATAGAAATGAAGAAGGCGACGGATGGCTGTAAAGAAGACATACACAGTTTGAAACTTTTTCCAGCAAAAATACGTGAGAAGAAAGGGAGATTGAGGAAAGGGGTGCTGAGGAAAACAAGAGGGAGCTCGGAGAGGAAAAAAGGTTGAAAGGAGGAAGGAAAGCGTATGGGAGTGGAGAAGGGGGCAAATGATGAAGTGGATGAGGGAGAGGTGGAGAGAGAGATGGATGGGGGAGAATGAGAGATATGGGTGCAGAGTGAAAGAGAGAGAGATGGGGAGAGGGGAAGAGTGATGGAGAGAAAGCGAAAGAGATAGAGCGCGACATGGGAGAGAGGGAGAGAGAGAGAGGGATGGGGGAGTGAGAAAAAGAGAAGGCGGTGAGGTGTAGAGGGAGCAGGGGGGGGCGGAAAGTTGTCGGGCGAGGTATAATTAATGTCATCGGGACGTGCGATTGGCTGAGGCAATGAATGGATTGCGGACTCTTTAACGACTTTGGTTTGTCGAGGGCAAAGGTGGAAAGGGGATCTTTCAGGAGGGGTTTATAGGGGAAGGATGGGATGTTTGCCGGGTGAAAAGTGAAGGAAAAGGGGATTATTTTGGGGATGGGGAGGAATGGAGTGGGGAGAAGAGAGATAGGGTGAGAGAGAGAGAGCAGGAGGGAGGGAGAAAGGAAGGGAAGCTCGGGAGTTGGAAGGTGGGAAATAATAGCAGTTTAAAATGAATGGGCGTGGATGGGTGAAAAAATGAGGAGAGAGAGAGAGAGGAGGGAGATAGGGAGAATACCTAGAAGTCGAATCGAGCGGGAAGCTTTTTGAAGGAGTGTGTGAGAGCGAAGGGAGGAGGGAGGGAGGGGAATAGAGATGGAAAGGAAGCGAAAACCCGTTTCCCTTTATATAATATTACCGCTCGCCTGCCTCCTTTCCTCCCCCTCCCCCCATTTCCCATCGAGCCCTCTCCTCATACACCCCTCCCTCCGCAATCGCCCCCTCCCCTCACACGCCCCCTGAGACTACGAATCTCCCTTCCGTGTCGTCTTTTATTTTTTTATTCTTACTTTCAAAAAGACACCTTCGACTCTTTTCTTCTCAGAACTCCTCGGTTAGAACGTAATAAGTACTCCTTGGGAAGTTTGGAAATATCCGGTTTCTCCCGAGCGTCTCTTTCTCCCTCTCTCTCTCTCTCCTTTTTTGGGGCCTCTCTCCGCCATATACGCGAAGTGGAATGAATTGGATCCTTTACACAGAACTACCATTCACGACATCTTCTTCCCTCTTTTATCCCTACGCGACGAAGGAGAATAGTGCGCATGTAGTTTCGACTTTAGCTCGACTGGATGGCTCGATAAAGTCTACACTCGGGCGAACAAAGAATCATTTTTAATATTTTTTTCTCCTTAACTAGGAGGGAAGGGATATTAGGTTTTCTTTATTGTGTTGTCCGCGTGTGAGTAATGGAATTTGTCGGAATAGAACAAATTGGCACCATGTTATTTTTTTTACTTTGATCTAGTGCTTTCGAAGCTTGTGGACAAATAACGATGCAAAATATTCAAGAATGGGCAACACCTAAAGGATTAATTTTGTCCTCCAGGGTTTTTTTAGCAATCTTTCTTAGTACCTACTTGTCCTGAAACTCGTATTTTTGGTCCTAATTTTTGAGTTTCCCTCTTTTTGATGATGAGCTCTTGTTTGTCTCAAAAAATTGACAAAAAACGTGAAGGGTAGACATTTTTTTCCCTCGCCCTGAATGTCCTGGGGATCTTTACGTAGGGATATTATCATCTTTCAGGCTTGAATCAAAGTCGCTTGTTTTTTTTCCTGTTACTAAATTCTTGCTTCGAACATAGCACGATCAATCTTTAACGCCTACGAAAGAGGTGTTTTCTTGTTAGGTGACTGGAATTCTTGCGAAAAATAAAGACACCATCGTTATATTTATCTCTATGCTGTTTTGTGAGCGTTTACTCGCTAAACGTCGAACGTCGTGTGACAATAATGATCTGAATATTTCTACCGAAAAAATAACCTCGGATGAATTGTCTTATTCGTTATAAAATTGCATAATGTCTTTATGTTATGAGTATGTAATCTGTAGCAAAAACTTAATTGATTATTGGTTGTTAGCGTTAAAAATGTGCTTTATAAAGACGTATCGAATCCCACAAACATGTTTGTTAAAGTGTTATTAGCAGTGGGCCATTACCCTTTTTTCTCTCGTCTCTGTAGATAAATCATATTCATACTATCGCGACAAACAGGTTTTATTAATTCTTAATTGTGTAGTTATATATGAGAAAACAAGAGAGATCAGCTCTATACTATTGGAAAATAATTTCCTTCGATTATTTTGAACACGGGGTTCTATTTTGATTATTTCTGTATTTAATCAAAAATTTGTATCTCGTATAAAGTGCTTGTTATGGAAAGAAAATATTCTATTGGATTTTAAACGAATGAATGGTTTAGCTCTTTATTTAGTTCGTCTAAAATTTGAATTTGAAAAACAAACAATGTTTCACATAGAAATATAATAGATAAGATGATAGGAAATAATAATATCTATATGAATAAATAAAATTAAGTTGAATTTTACAATTATAGCTTTATTTTTGAGATTATAAGGGGTAATGAAAATCTTCTCATTTGTAAAACCCACATAAATTATGTTCGTCCTAAAATCGGCGAAGGATTTTTTGCGAATCAGGAACCTACAATTACTGCACGTAAATATGTATTCGTAGGCCACAGACAGTCGTAATTGTCGTAGCACAACTAATGGGCGACAAAAATGTAATTTTTGGCACGCGCACAAGAGAGCCCGTCCATTCTTCCTGTCAAGCCAACACCGAAAAGTCACCTTAGAGAAAAGAAAGGGTCGCGGAGACAAATGACTGACACTTCTGGGTCAGCCGGCCCGACGCGCGCCCCAAAGTGTCGCCTTGAGCGGTTCGTCCTCACGATTCGAAGGCGGCATCTCGCTTTCTTCCGCGTCACACATCCCACGAATTATCCGTTTAGAAAAAATCGAAGTATTGGAAAAAAAAACACCTGCCGTAGAGAACCTTATGGGGGAGGTAGAAAGGGGAGGGGTGAAATTTTATTGTTTAACAACGAAACCAAAGCGTAATTTAGGAGTTAACAAGATTGGGGGGAGACTTATCCCGTTATTCCTCCTGAAAACTCGCCCCCCCCTCCCTCTTCCTTATTCCACACACAATGGTAACCATTCAGCCACTCTTCTTATGACCTTCCTTAAGGATTTAATTAAGGTGTCATCCGTTATCTCGCATTGCAGAGACCTCCTCTCATCTACAGCGGACCCACACACGTACCACACAGAACTGCGTATAGCTTCCATCGCCTACTCCTCCCGCAAGATGGCTCTGGAATCTCTAAAGCAACGACAGCCGACCGATATTTCATCTCAGCGGAACCCTTTTCCTTCCTCCCCATCTTTCCCTCAAACCCTTAACCAACCTCTTCCATCGCCATCTCCCTCTGAAAGTCGCTTTCTATATCTCATCTTCTATTTCTCTCTCTATCTCTCTCTTTCTCCCCTTAACCTCCCACCTTCCTCCGGCACTCATTCCCTCACCTCTCTCCCAAACGTCTCTTACTCGCTCACCTACGCCATCTCTACTGCTTACCCTTTCTCGTTATGTATCACGTGATCCTTTCCTATCTTTATATATGTATGTTTATCCACACACACATACAGGTACATATATATCCAAAACGAAAAAGAGAAGCGACCAATTCTTCTCCTTGTCCCTTCTCCATCTCTCTCCCATCCCGAACTTCTCCGTACCCTACCGCCAAACTACAATAATTTAATATCGGTAGAGCCTTATCTGTCGGTCTCTGCCGAGCCTCATGTTATTAGATATAAAAAAAGCTCCTCGTTATGGATCTGTTTCACCTATTTTTTTCTTTCTTTCAAGAAGAATGGCAAGAAGATGGCGGCGTGATGCTTAAAACGAGACTCTCTGCAGGAATGATAATATTCGGCTAGAAACGAGACCTAAGAGAAATATGATACGTAAAACGAGACCCAGAACGTAATATTTTTTCATTTTGAAAGTTGGAGTTTTCTTTTATAAATTGCCTTATTCCTAACGTTCCTTTACCGTCAAAAGTGCAGTTATTGACTTCTGTTATGCGTGGTGGAGTTTCTAAAGCAGTGCATATGGCGCTCGACAATTATTATGTATACCTGTGTTGTATCCTATACGTACATTAATTCTGTAGTGTACTTGCGTGCGTGCGTTGCACAGGTATTGAAAGAAATAGGCGAGAATCTGAAACTTGGCAGATATGTACGCAAAGGGATCAGGAAAAATTTGAATATCTAGAAATATTAAATCGTTACGAAATAATTAATTTTACGTTAAAAAATTTCGCATAAGAAATACAGTACCTAGAAATTTTTCCGTGTAACATTACTTTATAATTTATCATTTTTGTTTTCATGAAAATAATCGATTTCGAGATTTCAACGGAAATGTGTTTTAAGATACCTTGAATACGTTCACTAATTTCTCGATGATGTATTTACGATAGGAATTTCAAAAACTAATTACCAAATCACCACTAAACTATATTTAAGATTTTTATAATATTCTATGCAATTGTTTGAATTATAATGTAGTGAGTCACTAATAGTGACACGGTTGTCATTATCGAAGCGAAATTTGATGGAAAGCCATTTGTTCTGCAATTCTCTAGTTGAAATGAATGTGTGCGCACAGAGCCGGCGTGATGGGTTATGCATAAGGGCCCCCGAAAGTGGAGGCCCCAGATTTTTCTTGTACTATATATAACTTATCCTGAAAAATATTTTAGCTATATAAATGAATTTTGCACCATTTTTGAGTTATATTTAGATAAGATGTATGCTTAAATTTTATTTATGCTTAGCGGATTCGAAACTCCTTATATCCCTGAAGTTACTTAAAACGTTTTGAGATGCTATACCGGAAAACGCTTCACGAAAAGGGGGAAGAGGGTATTTCAACCTGGGCCGTATGCCTGCTTAAGGGGGGAATAGAGAGATGGGGTTAGCTCGCGCAACCTTAGGGCAGGGGTGTGCAAGTATTCACAGTATTCAAAGAAATTTCCGCCTCACGGAAATAAACATATATATTATACGTAACATAGTGCCGAGTCTATCATAGATAAAAGTACCGCCTGTCGCTGCGGCCTCACTAGCCCAGGTCACGTGACGGCCGTGGATGAAAGAAGAGAGAAGCCCCTAAATCGTGCTTGCATAGGGGCCCCCAAATGTACCATGCCTGCCCTGTGAGTAAATTTCATCTATTCGAGTAGTAGTTCAATCCTTTCGATACTCCTTCTACTGCTTCTGTGATAAATTGCTTCTAAAGCATTATTTCCTTAGCTCACTCCACCATCTTAAGGATAGTCTCCTCCTCCAGTTTCGTAATTTATGTATGCGTACTCCATTGAAGCTTCATTTACTTCTCGTTTCTACAATGAATTTTTCATATATTCAGGTTATTTTTGATTTCTTTATTTCCGAAACTGATGAATGCACACGGAGGATTTACTGGTATTCATCGATTCCGAGTAATATTTCCTATAAAGGATTTTATATTAGCCATTTTATTTAATACGATGCTTCTATTCCATTTGATTGCATTAGAATGGGCACTACTATTATGTGTTCTCAGGAAACATTTTCTCTATTTCCAGGAAGTGACTAATTGGGTGATAAATGTCTGCGACGTTTTTCTTGTCTAGCAAAGATTCGAGAATATATTAATGCGAATTAAAGAGTCTGCCCATAGTAAAACATTTCTCCATTCCCCATGCAGCTATTTCTCCGGATAAAGTGGCCCCTTTCTTCTGTTATAATAGCGAAAGCATTTTCATCAGCCAAAATTGAGTGAATATCGCTAGAAATTTGAGCCGAATTCCTCTTCTATGCAAAATTAACATACTTTAATATGACTAGAAGCATATAGAGATGTATGTATATATGTACTAACATTTTAGATGCCTACGTGCGTATGCTAAGCTTCTTTTCGATCCATGTACTATAAGCTTAACAGACATGTGTATTGATCTGTCTGTTCTTGTAGCCATATGCACACGCGCGCGCACACGCACACATGGAACTTAAAACATTGTTTAGCTTCTCCTTTTCCGTTGAGGGTGGACTCCCAAAAGATTCCATAAGCCTATATCTGTCGCCGATCACACCACTAAGCGCTCTCTTGTTCCCTTCTTTTCTTTTCAACCGCTCGTTGTAATATAATACTTAATAACATTTCTTTGAATATTGCCGCGGATTTGTTCACCCGGTCAAAGGGATACAGACGAGCCATCGAAGCGACAACTCATCCACCGAAGGGTGCCTCTTGGTGAATATTTGATGGCGTTATTTTTGTATTATAAATTGTCTCTCTCACTCGAACTTCCGAACTCTTACCTCTTAAGAAAAATGAGAGCGGTGTTTCTTATTCATGGGATAAGAACAGACAGGTAGATGGGAAAAATCGGCATTATCCGGAAAACTTACGGCCACAAAACCATGCCCACAAACGGGCGCGGAAATAAACCCAAGGGAAATTCCAGTAAATAAGGTAACGATTGCCTTTACGAAGGGAAATCTTTTTATTGATGTAAAATAGGTAAAGCGCGTGTGCAATACCATAAGAACTTTTCACTTAATCACCAAACTTGTTTAAGCATTTTTCCCTGAGTGGCGTTAGTTGGTTTGTCCCTGCTTCATAGAAATTAGTCATAAACTGTGAGAGTAAACGGGGGAGATTACTTGAAACTCTTTAATTCCGAGCCGCACAAGTGAAGACTTTGAAAAAACAAGCAACGCTAAGCGTGAACTTAGATGAAACCTGTAATGCTAGTGTAATTGGTGTTATGAATAGGATAGGAGCAAATGTTCGTATGTGACTAAGCTTTAGTTTTTACCACTTTAAGTTGGTTGTTGCCTTAACAATTGATGCATATATCAGACTAATAAAGGAAGATATAGAAGAGGAAAAGATTGGACGGAAGGATAAAGGAGAGTACCTACGACAGAATAATTGAATGGGTTTATTTATTTTACCGTCCGACCTACGTCAGATTTCTCCGAACAACGCATCTGGAAAAATCACACACGCACATGCGTCAGCGTGCGCGCGCGCAAACTCACACATCCATTTTCTCAGACTCTCAGCAAAAAAGCTACAATTTTTTTTTTAGAGCCTCCGTCTCTAGCTTATTCCATAAAACATCGAACGCGCGTTCATCGTTTCTCTCTGTCTCACTTGAACTCTCCCTCTCTCTTCCCCGCTCACTCCCTATTTCCCGTTCACCCTCTCCTTACAGTCCTTATAACACTCTTTGCTGCTCAACTCCCTTGCAGTTTATTCCGTCCCACTAAATTCCTCCTCGATACTCATCCCGCTCCGTTGTTTTTACAAGCTTTCCGCGGTATTCCCGGACGACGGAACAACTCCCCTTAAGGCTATATTTCCATTTACTTCTCAGTCTCTTCCCGCACTCGATACCTCGCAGGGTCTTTCCCCCGCGGTCTCAGGTTCACTCTCCTGGATGTTTAACACACAACCTCCCTAGTTTCAGGATGAGAATGGTTTTGATCGGCTTAATACTATGCCACGCATGCGTGTCTAATATTTTATGACGTAATATTTCGTTACAACGAAAACATTTCTAAGCTTCCATCGTATTCCCAAAAATAAATATGTATTTCTAAGGCCTTCACGTCTATAAATAACCGCTATGAGTTTATTTTTGTAATGTTATAAATTTATGATTTACGTTTACCTCCAGAAGGGAGGAGGAATTCATGAATATTCTTCAAAATATTGCAAAGCTTTGTTTAAATAATCAATCGGTATTTTTGTATAATAGGGAGATATATATATATATATATATATGCATGTATGTATGTATGAGTGATTCACAATTAAGGGTTACTGAATCTCAAAAACGTTATTGATTAAATACAAACCAAAAATAATAACAAAGTAAGTATTAAATTGTAGTTAATTATTTGATATTATCTTGGTTGAATTATACAAAAAATCCATACAAGTTTCCCAAGTCATCTATGAAATACAGCAATATAAAATGTTTATGCATAATTTTGATTCACTCTGTATATACATACACATTAAAAATTATCTTACGTAGTCTGTTCGAAGATAGGCTTTCTATTATTAAACTTGGTTCTCTCTCACACACACGCGCGCGCGTATGATAATAGAACTCGCACACCTCACGATCAAATACATTCGCGATGGGGAAATAGACTCGTGGAGAGATCGACCTATCGAAAATCCAATCGATGTATACCTTGTCCTGTGTTCCTCTCCCTTTCCCTCCCTCCATCCTCCCTCCCTCTCTCTCTCTCTCTTTACATAACTCTCCCGCTCTCTATACGGGTGAGGATACAGGCGCCGTTGGGGTCCCCTCATCGATTTCAGTTAATATCCAGCCCGGTCGTAAAATACCGTCCTTCACAACCGGTTGTTGGAGAGATGGTTGAGGGAGGGGAAAAAAAAGGGTGGGCATTCATGGGAGAGGCATGGAATGAGGCGGTTGGGAGGTTTGCTGCATGGATGTTGTATGATGCGAGAGAGTCTGTGTGCGTGGGTATGTGCGCCGTCGAAGTGGATGCGAAACGGAGGTTATCTCTCTCTCTCTCTCTCGCACGCGAACACACGCAGGAACACACACATGCGCCCTCACACGCGCTCGCAAAACCAGTGCCTTACGTCTTTTTTCTCCCCTCTCTCTCTCTCTCTCTCTCTTTCTCCCCCACCAGCCGATATCTCATCCTGTCGCCGTGCTCGCCCGTGCTACCGTCAATAAGGAATCCGACTTAAAATATTGCGAATGTGTTTGCTTAGCATTATTTTTCGGCGCTTATTCGTGGCACGTAATTCATTTTGAAAAATGCCCTGGGTCCATTCGCATTTTTACGTCATTTCGAGCACAAACCGCAGGAAAATATTTTAAAGTTACGCGGTAAAACGATAATTTATCAATATTCGTGGCTGAATGGCGTGTTTTCCATAACTTTACTCGAATATATTCGTATGGATCTGTCAGCATAAATATAAGCGTACACAAGTCTTAATATTATTTCGCTTGCTTAAATTTTTTAACATAATCATTAATCGAACCTCGCATTATTTTATAACTATGGAGGAACTGTCATGAGTGTCTTTTCAACTTGTATGGTGTGACGTATTTCGATTTTTATCGAGCTTCGCATTAAAATACCTCGCCTGGAAAACTTAATGCACAAACTGCTGCATTTTTCGTTTATTCTTCTGAAAGAGAGCAGACTATTGGAAAAATCGTGTTTGCTATGAGGAATTTTACTCCTTTTCTCATCCCTAGTACACGCCTTCCGCCTTCCTCTTTTCTTTTTCGGCGCGATCATATCTAGTCCAATTTCAATCCCTGCACGACGACCACGTTCGCCCTCCTTTATGTACTCATCAATCTCGGGCCTTAGTTTCGTTCTTTCTCTCTCTCTCAGGAGCTTCATCCACGCCGGTAGCACCACGCCCTTTTAAGACGGATCTATCCCAGCCGAAACCTCATCCCTCTTCCTTCTATGTCGCCCTATCCCCAACCTCCTCGCTCGTTCGCGGGTACCGAGACTTCAGGCAGTAATGCTCACTCAATGCGTCACACACACTGGGGCTTATTTTGATCCTTCTCCCTCTCTCTCTCTCTCTTTTCCTATAATCTCCACCACGCCATTGCCTTTTCAAAGCCGGGTTCTTGTACGAGCTCTTTGTATCTCTATCTCACTCTCCTCTGGCGCCGGATATTTTCAACGCGGCAAACCATTCTTTTTCCAAGGTTTTTGATGAAGACTTTTAAAGGTGGCGGGATAATTTGGGCGAGTATTTTTGTGTTTTCGATATAACCGTTAGACTCGTGAAAAATATTTGGGGAAGGTGTGGTGTACAAGAGGGAAGCAATAATTTTATAATATAATAGCCCAGGTCTATTGGTTGGTTGGTCACGCTATTCCATTGGCCGTGCCTCTGGTAGCGAATTATGGTATTAACTCGAGAAAGAATCGAGATAGAATCTCGAAATTTGGCAGGAATGCTCGACTAACATACTTTAAGGTAATGATGAAAATAAATCTCGAAAAAAATCCTGGGTTCGACTCCAAGGAAGCCATTTTCATTTTTTGTAAGATAACACAAAAATCGATTTTTTGGCGTGCAGGCTTTTATTGTTTTGGAAATTAATATTAGAAGGAATTAACATACGATCTTCGGATCTAAACTGTTTTGAAGAAAAATTTACGTTTCTTATTCTGTTAATCTTTTTCCGCCTACAGTTCGAAACCGCTCATGTTAAACGTTTATTTTGTGGAAATCTTGCCATTTTAACGGGATGTTGCCTTGGCTACCAATTATATTGTTAAACCTCAAAATCCTATTTTATATCAATATTTATGGGTATAAGCGTGCTTTGAATGCTCTTAATACGAGATAGGGAGGGAGAGAGAGGGATGGTAACGGAGGGGGAGTGAGGTAGGGAGGTGGAGAGGGAGGGAAGGGGGAGAGGGAATGAGGGGGAGGGGTGGAGAGAGGGAGGGAGAGAGAGAGAGGGAGGGAGAGAGAGGGAGGGAGAGAGAGGGAGGGAGAGAGAGGGAGGGAGGGAGAGAGAGGGAGGGAGAGAGAGGGAGGGAGAGAGAGGGAGGGAGACAGACAGACAAACGACTTTATTGAGGGCGAAATTGAGACCTTCTTACATTTAAGAGTGAGAGGGAGGGAGAGGGAGGAGGAGAGAGAGAGGGAGGCAACTATGTTAAGGTTAACTAATGATATCCCGTCATATTGACTGGCAATTATAATATTAATTATATATACTAATTATTGTTAGTAATATAATAATACTGGTGTTCGTTTTTTTTCGTAATTTCTTAACACCGAAGGATTTATTGCGCGTGCAAATAAATATGTCCGTATCCGGTGATAGGTTACCGGAATTGCTAAGATAATTTATTTAGATGTCCGTAAAAAATTAAGGGAAACGTTGTTTTCCTTCGATTTGATGTATCAAATAGCAGTTCGTTGTTAATTTAGAGAAATATCGATACTAATTAGCCACATGTGGGCAGTAATATATATTTCATTTTTTAAAATAATCATTTCTCTTTTGATTTGATTTAGCTCCACTAAAATAAATCTTCCATAAATTAAAATTCATTTTTGTAAATTCGATATGGCACGCTACCCATATAATGCGGAAATTAATTTGAGAGGAAGCTCATTTATGCATAGACGGGCGAATAAAACAACATGGCATATAAATTAATATATTAATATATTTAAATGCAATTCATTTTACCCCTTAATAAGTTAAATTAACTTGTCGTTCATTACCTAATGGTTAGAAATAATTTTTCTGATTTTTAGCAATTGCAATTAATAAATAATGTTAAATATTTTCGGTTCATTTATTTTGCATGATAACGATTAACGATCGGAAATATTGGAATTGAAGCTGATTCTTAAGAATATAAATATATATCATCATGCTAAAGCACAAAAGCTTAAATCATCATCCTTCGTCAACTTGCTGACCGATCCTCCTAATTTCCATCAAAACGTTTTGACACTTTCGGAGCACGCATTCCCGAACTACAACAAGGAGTTTCATGCATAACCTGGCACCATTTCCTAGAGTATTCCCGGATTATTATAGTTTCCTTCGGCTTCCTGACTATGCGATATTTTCTCTGTTGTGCCGAGGAATTCCTCCCGATAGTTTCTGTTTAAGATAGTTATAGGAGGAATAGGCAGTTCTCATGGGTAGCAGAAGAGGGGGGAGGATAATATAGGATGTGCGGTCAACATCAGATTGGTATTTCAGTGTCCGTACCGGTTTTATTGATTAAGCCGTCTTTCCCCCTTCTCCGCTATTTCTCTCTCCTTGGGAGTGGGTAGGTACATTCGCAGTTTCGCGGATGTCTGCAAAAAAAAGACAAAATAAATATGTTGACCCCCGAAACCATATACAACACGAGACTCACCTTCCGCATCCTCCCCTCCAACTCCCATCGCAACCGCACTTCAAGACTTCCACCAGCGAACATTTTTTTCTATTCACAGCTAACCTTCGGGAGAGAGCCTGCCTGCTCTATATTTTTTCGTTTCTTTTTTATCTCTCTCTCTTTCACTATTTCTCTCCTCTCTCTTCCACTATTTCTCTCTTTCTCTCTCTCACTCTTTCTCTCTTTCTCTCTCTCACTCTTTCTCTCTCTACCTCTCTTTCTCTTTCTGTCTCTTTCTCTCTCATTCTTGCACTCAGTGACTCTCTCTCTCATTCTTTCTCTCTCACACTTTCTCTCTCTCTCTCTCTCTCTCTCTCACTCTCTCCACGTTTTGAAACCCTGGGGGTACTAAAAACAAGAAATGGAAGCTTTTGACCTAGTCTAGCTCGAAAACAAGCGAAAAGTTCTTCACAAACCCTCACCGTCTTTGAAAAATACGACGGCGTATGTTAACTTACCGCGGATGCAATGGAGTGACCCAATTTTTATCCTAGTTCCGATCTCGGGAAAAAACGCAATATAAATTTCTAGTAATGGTAAAGGGTTGGGTAAATTGCAAGGAGTCCGTAGTAAGGCGGCTTGGAACTTGGCCTATATAAGGTTATGAAATTATTTCGAGTCATTTTTCGATAAATAATCTGGGATAATAAAATAAATTGCAAACTTTTAGGTTTGCACATAACAGCTATTGCCAAGTTTTCATGCGGAAGCATTGGAATAGGTTTTTTGAAAAAGTAGTCAGTGGTCTTTGGATTATAAAAACTAGCAAAAACAGAAACTAGAGATAATTTAACGTTCTTTCCATTTTATTAGTTCAACGCAGAATTAATTCGGAACAACTTGGAAACCACATTTTCTCTAGAAGAAAATATGAAACCATGCTACGGGACACCATGGTAACGAATACGAAGTCAATTACATCCAGAAATAACACATATACGAACAAACGCTAAATATAGTAAGATATCATCTTTAATAACTTCCACGGAATTTCTACGTGTAATATTTCAAACCCGAGGAAAATGTAAAGATTCGTGGATTAATAGGTTTTGAATAAAATAATTTTTATACAAGTGCACATAAACTGAAATTCCTTCATCCATAAAAATTAACGTTTTGCATTACCTATAGGTAATAAAATGAAATTGTTAAGATCTTAAAATTTGATTTTAACTTACGAAGAGGAATCTATTGCATATTGAAAGAGGAATTTATAACCGCAGTTTAACAAAAAGCATTGGATCCAACCATTCCAAATATTTTTGTTTCTGTTTTTTATTGCGTAACTATAGTCGAAACCATTTTAAGATAATAATATCGCAATGTGACGTTCAATTAGTAAATTTGATAAACTTCGTAGTTTGGATGAACCTATACTTAAGTCGACTTTACATCGAAATTTCAAACAATAAATTGCTTAAAGCAGGGGCACCATACTTTTTACCATCTGAGGTTTCATGGAAGACTCTGCGGACCACATACCACCTTTCAAATGACCGATCGGGCCATGTGAAAATTTCTAAGAGCATGTTTTTTCAACTTTTTTATTCTGTAATATGTCATACGCCTATATTAAAATTAATTTGCATCTAGACCAGTGGTCTTCAAGGTGGGTGATAGCGCCCACCAATGGGCGTTTTTGGATTTTTGGTGGGCGTTAAAGAACTCACCAAATACTATTGTAATTTTTACACTGAAAAATAAAATTCTATAAAAAAGCACATATTCTGTACAACTATTTTATGTACAACTATTACATTTCGTTTGTCATTAACTATAGTATCATATCATACTATACTAGCGACAATGTATCCATGCTGCGGTAAAATCGAAAGGCCCATGAGGGTGGTCGGAGTCTCTCGCAGAAGGAGCGAAGCGTTTAAGTTTAATTTTATCAAATATATAAAATCATAAATTTTTAAACACTGTTATTACCACTGAGACCGTATTCGGTAACGACAATTCCACTAGTATTAGGGTTACCTTACCTCCGTAAATCGTTTTGCTACTGGGGGCGCAAAATTATTCTTTGCCCCGGGCGCCAGAAACTCTCACTACGCCGCTGGGTGGGCGGTGAACTTATTTCAAAGGACAACATATGGTAAAAGTGGGCGGTGACTCAAAAAATGTTGAAGACCACTGATCTAGACACTCGAAAAATATCTTTTGGATATAAAAAATTATGTCTAATGAAAACTCTTAAACGTAAATACACAAAACTTAAAGAAATTGACGGGGTAAGGCGGGCCGGATGAAATCACGGCGCGGGCCGCAGTTTGGGAACCCCTGGCTTAAGGTATGAGGATTTAAAATACCCTGACGGAATTTTAACGTAAATTTCGGTCGAGATAAAAAATGTGCAAGTAATAGAGGATAGGGAAATATGTGCAATTACAGTTGATTGGCAGAGCAGGGAGTTTCTAGACACTCGATTTTTAAGTTTATTACTACGGCCAACATAGGAAACTCGTAAATTCGCCCATTGACTACATAACTACTTTAAGCACCCAGTCATCTCTGGTTGTACCTATTGAACTTATTTATTTATTGATAAACAGCGTCGAAATAATACAACACTCTTACATAATGATTATTTCAAGTAATGACTGTTTTCGAAATAATATTTACAACACTCTTATGTAATGATTATTTCAACTAATTACTCTTTTTCACTATTCTACATGATTTTTATGAAAATAAACATTAGTATTATTTTTATGTAAACTCCGTATACTACAGTTCGTAGATACGTTAATATATGAAAAGATTTAATAAATCTTCGATGCTTTCAATATGTTTTAATTTTAATTCAAATGTAATTTTGCATTGAATATTTTATTTTAAACAATAAATTTGCATAGGTTTTAAATTCCAAAAACTAAAATTTATTTAATAAGCTAATACTGGGAAACAGAATAGATAAAAATTCTCGTTAGAAGAGATAATTAGGGTTAATTTATTATTTACCCGCCTTAACTTGGAGTAAAATTAAAAATTACTTAGGAAAATTTTTAGTTTTACAATATTGCTAAAAAGGGAAAGAAGCAGCAAAACAAGTTTATGCAACAACAGAGAGATTTGTCATTTGATTTGTCACAAGGAAAGTTGATTCAAGTATGAAGTCAAAACATTATATGCATAATGTTTCATTTTCCTGATGAGGTCCCTCTTTGGGAATGTATATTTGGGACTGAATTTTTATCGCTCCAAATTTTTGATTGAATATTACGCCTAAGCTGTCTGTGGTTTCTGAATAAAATCCTGGCTGCGAAATGTACGCAGTTATTCAGTTTCCATATATGCGTTTTCCCACAACGATTACTTACCCCAAACTACGTGCGTAATTTTTTCGCCAGACATTTCCCTCGCAAAGGACGCCATTGTTCTTTCCTAATACGTTAAGGAAGGATCGAAAAGTGTCGAATCCACGTTTAACCCGCCAGGGAAGACAATAGTTTATGAGAAATATTTGAACGAATTATTTTTTTATTCGAAAGAGTTCTCGGCCACAAGTTGGTTTTCCTTCTCTTCCTCACCCTTTACCAAAAGGGGAACTCATTTGAGAAATTTCGTTTTCTCCACGGGAGGGGGGGAGAGGAGGGGGGGGTTGGGTTGGGGGGGTCGGGGGGGAGCGATTCCAATGGGTTTCTCCAATTACACCCTTTTTTCCGTAAAAAAAAAAAGAGGAGGCGGGAAAGGGGAAAATATAACGCCGATGGAATTCCAAGAATCGGAAAACGGAATTTCAAAAGCGTCAAAAAGAGAAAGGCGTCGAAAGTTGGAAATGCTGAGGCACGTAGGTGGCGGTATGGAGGAGGAGGGAGGGGGGTGTGGGTTGGGTTGGGGATCTGGGAAGAGAGATAAAGTAGTGATGGAATCAACATGGATGTTAAAAAGAAAAAAATGGCGATTGAGCAAATGAAATAACGTGGAGAAATACAGCGCGAAGGAAGGAAGGAAGGAAGAATTACCTCGCTGAAAAATTTGAGAGAAAACGAAACGGAAGAAACATTTTAAACACGGTTTTCGGGGCCCTTCTCGAAACACTCAGCACACGCGACGCGAACGTTTACATCTCTACAAGTTTTATTTGTTTCCTTTCTCTTTTCACTTCTATCTACTGAGTATTTTCATTCCGTCGTATTTTTTATTTTAAATAAGTTATCTTGTAAAATCTTAGGCATTAATATGGGACGGAGAAATATGCTGTTAACGCGACGTAGCGTGCTTTTCGCAAATGTAGACTAATAGGCAGTGCTAATTCAGCTGATAGATGACTTGAAAGGGAAGGAAAGCTATCGAGACATGAGGAAGACTGCGGAAAATAGGAGTATATGGAGGACCAAGTTTAACCATGAATAATCACGGACCTTTCTACGGACACACGACCTATGATGAGGATTAACCTCTTTTTGTACAGTGCAGCTGAGAAATATTCTAAATACGTAGTTCGTATGATCGATTCTACCTATATACATATATACATATACATATATATATATATATATATATATATATATATATATATATATATATATATATAAATGAATGTGTGTATCATAATTTTAAAACTCGAAAACTACAGATCTTAGAGGTAAGAGAAAGGTATCATTTTAACCGGAATAACGAGTACGGTGGTAAAGTTTTTGTCTAATTTAAAAATATTTTCTTTTTTTCATTTTCTCCATTTGAATAACACAGGGACGAGTGCAGCTTATTTTTCATTTGAATTTTATAATTACTTAGAAATATGATACGAACTTGAGACTTGAATGGTTCTACGAAGAAAGGAACAAAGTTTATTTTTATAGAAGACAGAATCCGAATCCTGATCGAATTAGCATAAAAATGCATTAAGAATCAATAAAATACGTGATTTTAGTAAGTTTTATTAAAATGCCCATTATAAGCTACCATGACAACTCCCATTGTCGCCGAAATTGAGAGTTCAATGCATTTATAGGGGAAAAATTTTAACGTAATATCGTTTGTCAATTTCTGTGTACGATTTTAATTTGTTTACATGGAAACCAAATATTTGTTGTTTTTAATTGAATTATCTTCTAATCTAAAATATAAAGGAGAATGTAAGTTTGTTCGCTTTGAATGCTTTTAATACGAGATAGGGAGGGAGAGAGATGGATGGTAACGGAGGGGGGAGATGGGGAGAGGGAATTAGAGGGAAGGTGTGGAGAGAGGGAGGAGGAGGGTGGGAGATGGAGGTGGAGGGAGGGACAGGGAGAGAGGGGAGGGAGAGGGAGAAGGGAAGGAGAGGGTGGAAGGGAGGAGGAGGGAGTACTATCTTATTCTTGCGATGCTTACATGTTACATGGTCAAAGTTTTACATTCACTAAATCCGTTGAAATTCAACGGGCATTCCTGCTAGTATGTAATAAAAACGACGAGTGTTTAAATGAATTACAATCGCAGAATCGTACTCATTCTAAATCATGGCAAATACTGAAATTGATTTCTAATCAGATGTTTCTTTGGCCACGTTACATCACTTGATCATTCGGATATAACAACTGTTAATGGAATTTGGCCTACATTTATCAATTTCATTCGGTCTTGTAACGAATTAATCATTGATTTAGGTACATTACTCGCTTGAGGAAGGAAAAGATAAGTTTGGCGTTTATGAAATTATTTTTCTACTTCGATGCAATATATTCTTCTTAGTGTGCTTCTCATTTCTTTTAAGAATTATATAAATGAAGGCTCTTTTTAGTTCTTAATGATGTTTAAATCGTATTTTAATCGTAATGATACTTATTACAATAACTTCAATAACGTTTATAGGCAAACATAAAATGTTGAGCATTAATCAGATTTTTGGAAAAAGAAAAGCACAAAATCAAGTTATACGTATGATAGTGAAATTTTACTACTGTAATATTTTCAAGTAGACTTCAGTTTAATAAATTTAAATACGCTTATTTGATGCATAATATACGTAAATATATACACGTATATTAAAATATTAATTATATATTATATCAAAATATTGCCTAAAATATCTTAACTGTTAAAAAGAGAGATAGGGGTCGCAAAGACGGTAATCAAGATTGAAAACTTGGAGGAGAATTTAAAGTCTTTCTATCACTCACTGTGGTAATAAAGAGGTAAATAGCGACAGACTATCTACTGGCATTATAAGTTTCCTGTTTCTATTAACCGTAGTGCGTGTTTTCCTTTTCCAAGTAACCCGAATGATATTCAGGTAAGAAACAGACAAGCACGTATAAAATTAAATTTGCGCCGTCCGTATATTTTTTGGCGCAAAAACAAACCAATACTTGGTTAAATTCCACAATTGTGGATGTTAACCATGTGTTTTTCGTTAATATGAATATCAATTACCACAGAGTTCAGCCAACTTCCTTGGATTATAAAACCAATACTTAGTAAGAGAAACAGAAAAATAAGTGGAGGAAGAAGTGCAGAGCAAGTTAAGTAAGACTTTATTTCAACGACTACACCCCAGAAGCTAATTATAGATCCATCAGTTTTTTCATGTTTAGCTCATGTGAAGAGAAACCTATCCATTAAATTTGTTTTCTCAAGGTTTCATTATTCTAGAGACATTTCCCACTAAGGCGGACAGGAAAATCGAATACATGAGAGATTTTTTATATAAAAATTCGCTAAAAACATACCCAGACGCATCTCTTAAGACGCCAAGTTGTAAGCGGAAGAAAAAAATAAAATGAAAACCTTTACTCCATAAAGAAAACGCAGACCTCGCGTAACGTGACGTGCCGGTCTTAAGGGGGTCTAAAAAAAAAAAAAAACAAAGTAGTCGCGATCGGGAGAAAATAAATTGGACTGAGGAAGGACGCGAGTCCTTTGCTCGAACAAGAAGTCGCGGAGAGAGAGAAAATGAAAAGGACTTGTTGGTCTTCTCAAGGGAGGGGGAGAGAATGAGCGAGAGAGAGAGAGATGTATGCAAGAGGGAGAGAGTGTGAAAGATAAGAGAGACAGAGAGAGAGAGAGAAGTCGAAGGATGAGGTCAAGCTCATCTCCTCTCGCCGCTTCAAAAAGAAAAAAAAAGAACTTTCACCTCTTCCATCCACCTTCATTTTTTTCGCCCGATCTTTTAAAGAGGCAGTCTTGTTGGTCAGTCAAGACTTGGCGTAACACTCCGAGGAATACTTTTTTCGGAGGGCGGAAAAAAATAAAGGATTCGATACCGGTTTCGGAGAATGGGAAGGTATATAGGAAAAGTCCTACGGCTTGTATTAAAAACTTCGTTCGAACACACGGATAAGAACCTCATATACGAAACGCCGCACTCCATCGTTCTCTTCGCGTTTTTTCAGGCCAAGGCTATTTTTTTGGGTTCTACGTAAGAAACTCTTTTTCTCCCTTATTTCCCATCTCTAATTATAACTCGCCACTCTTTTCCAGCATCCGAAATTACCTCATCAAGTGCGCTGATTATCCGAGTTACTTAAGGATTCCTCCTCACATCTCTCTTGTTCTCTCTCTCTCCCTTTCCAATTCGTCCTCACTTTCATATCCTTCCTCGTGACTACGCACGGTTCCCTTTTTTTTTTTTAGTTAGTATAGGTTTTTTTAAAAAACACGCGAAAGGGTGGTTGGACGATGAAAAAATAAGAACGCGGAGAAAAGTACACAAAATTAAGGATAAAGGAAAAAGTTAAAGGCGTCATTAACCTTTTTCATGTGCTCGTTCTATTAAAGGGACGCGTTATATTTTAACTTTTTTTTCTCCGCTTTCTTTCTCCTTCCCCACTATTTTTCTCTTTCTCTCTCTCTCTCTCTCTCTGGCGCTCGGAGAGATTATTTTTCTCTTATCTTCTCTATTTTTGCCAGTTGGAGTTTTTAAATAAATTAAGTTTTTCGTGTTTTTTTGTGTTTGTCTGCCATTTGTATGCGTGTAGGTGGGTTTAGAACTATGTGAGCCCCAAACATAATATTTGAGATTCCTTTCTTATTATTCCGTCTTCATTAAGAGAGAGAGAGAGAGGGGGGAGGGATTACGGCCGGTCTTCCGTGATCCATTCTAGCGGCTTAATAACTTCCTGTTCATTACTCGCCTATCTCTGTTCTCTCAAGTCCCTTCCCAAGGTAAGTAGGAGCCATTGTGTGCCTTAATTCACTTTTCTCGAACTGGGCAGCGGTAAGAGGCAAAATAAGCTTCCATTGACCCCAAAAGATGAATTATACTTGGAAAGGCTACAATTCTTAAGTTTTTCAAATACCAAGACTCGAATACTCAAATATTAATTTTCCGTAAAGAACATACTATTTGAATTACAATGATCGTGTGCTGTTTGTGTCATCTTCACGTTATTTCATAAAATGAGGAAAGTCTCGTCAAAAATTCATCGCTTCATATACAGTATTTTGTTTTTGCCTTATATCCGCCTTGCAAATGTATCAAATATATTTTCTTTTGCGAGAATGCCTCCTGAGATCATATGCATAGCGAAAAATTTTAATTGCTGCCTTGCAAATCGACGGGTTTAACTTGAAGCAAGATTATATTAAGTGATAAGGTGATTAATAGCCGTCAAGCATTTAAATTTCAGTATTCTTGAATTCGCCCTTATTTTCAGGATTCTATATTAATTTTGTCTTTGGAATGTAAGGTAACTATTCCTTTGAGATGAACAGTTTTCATTTGAAGGATAATTCTCTTGTCTCGTAATATTCTCGAGCAATACACAAGATTCTTCCTTTATGTAGACATAGCTCTAATTCCAGTCGCTTTTATGGGTTTTAAAACTACACTTTTTCTTGATTTACATTCTTGTGGCTTCCTTTTCTATTGCAACTACGATAGATCAGTTATTTTCTCATAATTTTAGTAGATTTTGAAACCAAGTTGTTATAAACGGAAGTAACATTCCTGCGTTTAATGATTAATAGAATTGCGAAAAACGTTTTAATGAGATTAGTATCGGATTAATTAGAAGGATTAATTTTGGTATCTATATCGAATGCAACTCAATTAGTTAAATTTTCTTTTTTGTGCTTTTATAAGGAGCAATAGAAAACATATCAATGAATTTGAATTTAAAATATAATGAATTATTAACAGTGCAAGAAACACATTCACCTCGCTTCGGTCTAACTTTTCAAGTGGAATAGAAACCAAATGTATTTAACTGACAAAACAAAAACAGACGACACCAGAAACCTTTCCTTGAAATTCTTCAGAAAAATTTACTCGGTTTACTCTCCTTAGTTGCAAATTTTTGTTGAGTTTTATTTTCCATAATAGAAGTATTACTTTAATAATTGCTCTCTCCCTTTAAAAAGATAATCTTCCCAGTAGTATTTCTATTATTTTATCAAATAGAAAGACTTTTTATGTAATTGTTACATTGAGAAGAATTTTCGACGTTTAGGTCAATTGTATTGTGCTAAAAATTAATTTAGATGTGAAACAGCGACGTGTGTTTACCAAAATAGCTACCATGTCGCGTAGAATGCTATTTTGTTGCGTTTTGTAGATTAACGTTAAGTCGTAATGAGTGCAGTTGTGTATTTTTTAATGAAGCGTCCACAGTACAATTGTCCGTGTGAGCTATAACGAAATAAATAATTGATGTATTTGCTTCGGAACTTAAAGATATAGTTTCAAGATATTACATTATATAGACTTATTTTTTGACGAAATTATTAAAATAATAATATCATTTTTGTTTTTTCAACCATACGTTGTGATAAACTGTCCAATATTGGCAGCAAGGAAAATTTTTATCACTTTAACCAACGTAAACTATTGTAAAAGTAGTACAATAACGTTATATGTAATTGCATAAAACAGGATTTAGTAAATGTTGACAATAAGCCTTGGTTTTATTTATTTAAGTTGCTATTTTCAGTTAACTCGTAGCTAAAATCTACATCTTGGACGTCTTAAATTTGATACTTTATCATGGCTCATCCCTTATGTGTGACGGACAATTTCATTGGTGTAAGGATGTTCTTGTATGATGAAACTGAATATCATCTACCCACAATGTCCGAAATATGCTGTATTTGTATACCGGCTGTTCTATATGTTAGCTCGAGATACCGTATATCCTTCATTATTAGCTTAAATAATAACACGAAAAATTGCTATAAAATTAAATTTATTACATTAATTTAAATCACTGTTATTGAGGTAGCCATTTATTTAAGACTAACAGTGTAGATATTAAGGTCATCTTACATCACATAACTTTTGCCCAATATACTTATATAACTGGTTGTAGTGGAACAAATCAGAACATTTAACAGTTTCATTTATACTTCTGCGAAACCACAAAACGGCACTGATAAAACTTGCTTTCCAGGAAAAAATTGCTACATTTTTTTTGTTTGCTAAGAGTAACAAAAATATCACATGTGTGGGTTAAAAAAACTCGCAGTACCATTCCATAAAAGGATGAATGCAAAAACCTTGACATTTTTTTACGTTCAAAACACAACCCCTTTCAGTCTCTCTCTCTCTCTCTCTCGCATTCTACACTCTCCCCACTCTTCCACACGTCCTCTCTCCATTTATAGCACGCTTTCTCGCTCTTCGTCCTTTTCTCTTCTCCTACCTCCCTTTCCCGTTCCACTCTGTGGTATTCCCTAAGAACAAACGAACCTCTCTCTCTCTCCCTCCTGAAAGGGGATTCAACATTCATGTTGCCCAACCTATTACTCTCCCAACCATGACGCCCTTAATGTTCCACGCTCAAAAACATCGCTTTACCCTTCAAATAAACCCCTTTTCTCCTTTTCCCACCTTCTACTCCCAAAACCCAACCGAAGCCATTCCCTGCCTTCAAGGCAAAGCGTTCTGGCTTTTGTGGCATTTTCCTTCCCTCCCTCTTCCAGAAAAGAATATCTCGTTCCACTCCTCTCTCTCTCCTGTCGCCATACCGACTACATTCTCCGTCAGCTATTTCTACCCTATCTCTCCTTTCCAACGCACCTCCCCTCTCCCCCATACAAGGTCCTCCTCTTCCAGCCATCTCCTCCATTACACGATTTCACCCGCACCATTTTTTCCCCTTTTTGAAAACGAACCACTCCTCCTAACCGCACCCTCTGTTTTGTCTCCTCCCCCTAAAACAAAAATCGGTACAATATACATCGCACAAACTTTCTCATATACTAATGCGTCCTTTAGTTATCTTTCGAAAAATATGAACTATGTAGAATCGTTATAAACATCAACTTAAATACGAAATTTGATGAAAATCGTATGAGCCGTTTTTATTAGAAATTCCGATTGTTATTGAAGTTACCCAAAAATAAACTAGCCTTATATACATTTATTGAGAGATATGAACATATAATATTATTTCAGACATAAACTCAAGTAACTGTACGAAATTTGATCAAAATCGTTAGAGCCGTTTTTGAGAAAATCAAATTGTTGTTAAAAATGCGTAGAATAAACTTTCCTTAATGATAGAGCAATGTTAACCATTTCTTCATATACTCTGCTCTGTATGATAAAATGCCTAAGAACGAGATTTCATTCATTTTAGCTCTACCGTTTAGGCCAGGGGTGGGCAAACTACGACCCGCGGGTCACATCTGGCCCGCGAGAGCACCTTATGTGGCCCGCGATGCCTTTATAAAAGAGAACTTTGAAATGTGAAACAGTAAATTTCACATTTGATGGTTAAAATTATGGCCGGAAAACCTTATATAGCGAAGCTTTTGTATTAAAAATGTATTAATAATTGAGTTTCACTAATAGGACCCTTCGTATTCTCTCAAATAACTTCCTAGGTGAGACCTAATGTTGCCCACCAAACCACCCACAACTACTAATATGGCCCGCCTCGTAAAAAGTTTGCCCACCCCTGGTTTAGGCTCTAGAGCCGCGAACAGACAGACAGACGGCATTACGAATTCCACTTTTTCGGAATCATCTACACCTAAAACGTATATTTCCGTCAAAATCCTGAGGTCGAATTTTTTCGCGATAACAATACTTTCTCAACATACGTGTACAAACTTTCTCATATACTATCTTTTGAAAAAATATGAACTATGTTAAATCGTTATAAACATCAACTTAAATAACTATACGAAATTTGATGAAAATCGTACCGTTACTTGAGTTTACATCTAAAATAATACTACATATTTCATATTTCTCAAAAAAATGAATATAAGGCTAGTTTATTCTTGGGAAACTTGAACAAAACTTGGTTTTTTTAAAAACCGGCTCATACGATTTTCATTTTCTAAAGATAACTACGCATTAGTACGTATATGAAAAAGTTTGCAAAATGTATGTTGTACCGATTTTTACTTTCTCATGCGAAGCATCGAGAAAGTATTGTTATCGCGAAAAAATTCGACCGAGATTTTTACGGAAATGTACGTTTTAGGTGTCGCTGAATCCGAAAAAGTGGTTTACGCAGTGCCGTCTGTCTGACTGTTACTGGCTCTGGAGCCTAGACGGTAGAGCGAAAATGAATGAAATCTCGTACTTAGGCATATTATCATACTGAGCAGAGTATACATAGAAATGGTTGACATTGAACAATAATTAAGAGTAGTTTATTCTACGCATTTTTAACAACAATCCGATTTTCTCAAAAACCGCTGTAACGATTTTGATCAAATTTCGTACAGTTACTTGAGTTTACGTCTTCAATAATACTGTATAGTTTATATTTCTCAAAAAATGAATATAAGGCTAGTTTATTCTAGGCAACTTTAACAATAATTCGATTTTCTCAAAAACGGCTATAGCTTTTTTGATCAAATTTCCTACAGTTACTTCAGATTACGTCTTCAATAATACTGTATAGTTCATCTTTCTCAAAAATGGATATAAAGCTAGTTTATTCTAGGCAACTTTAACAGCAATTCGATTTTGTTAAAATTTCGTACAATTATTTGAGTATACATCTACAATAATACTACGTATTTCATTTTTCTCAATGAATGAATATAAGGCTAGTTTATTCTTGGGCAACTTTAACAAAAATAGGATTTTCTAAAAACAGGCTCATACGATTTTCATTTTCTAAAGATAACTTAACGACGCATTGGTACCCATACATGAGAAAGTTTGTACGATGTATGTTGTTCCGATTTTTTTCATTGTTATCGGGAGGGGAGGCCACAAAATTTATTTTACTAGTGCTCTAGGACGGTGACGCGAGGCTGATTCGATAATTTCGCACGGTTCTTGGAAGGAAAATGTGAACATCTTCGTCGGATGGCGCTGCGCGTGTGGAAGGAAGGAAGGTCGCCGGTTTAGCATTATGCAAACACGCGAATCGAAATTAGTTAAAAATAGAGCGGTCAGCCATTAGTACTTGTCGAGATTCGCTCGATGCAAATTTCAAAAGTTAGAGATTTTTCGCGATGAATTTCATCCGCTGCGGAAACGCAAATGGCAACTTTTAATTTAATTCCATTTGGTTGGTAACGAGCCGGAGTCTCAAAAGCTTCGTATAAGGGTTAATTTGCCCTCCGCTAATTAAGAGATATCATTTGCAGTTTGTGACCTTATTATAGCTTTAATTAACATCGTTTGATTGAAAACTAGTACAAGACTTGTTCGAACGGCGATCGTTTCCTTTTTCCAGCGTGAAATTAATTATGCGACCGATGACATAAATTGACGAAACGAAATGAAATTGAAGCATTTATTTTCCTCAGGCGAAATCTTGTTACTAACCGCATAGGTAGCCCCTTCAGTTGAAAATGAAATGTAATTAAAATCTTAAGAGTGAATGAAAATTTTACTGCGTAATGGTAATGTAATATTTAGCTGAAAATATGACCATACTTTTACGCATTCTTACTTCTCGTAAGGTATTTTTCTATAGCCTCAGTATAACACAGTATGGTTTATTGTATATGGAGTCAATTATATCGACAAAATTTCAAGACTGAACGAAGGATTACTCCGCCGATAAGCGTAAAATTTCTCAGTAGCAGAAAGGCATTGCAAAGATTCGCGATAACCATCAAGACATCTTTAAAGTGATCGCTAATGCGTGATTTTTTTAAAAGGGTCATGGATGGATAGCTTTACTTCACACCGCGATAGAGATGGAGAAAAGGCTGCAGCAAGTGAATCGGTTAGATGAAAAAAACGAAGATTTGGAGCTGAATGGGAAAAGCGAGCTAATGACCGTTTCAATTCAACCCAAAGATTGCCATTTTTTCATCTCTCTCTCTCTTTCTCTCTCTCCTCTCCCTCTCTCCTTCTCTCCAACCTTATATCTTCCTTTGTCATCCAGGCGCGTTTTCTCTCCCTCCCTCTCTCTCTCTCCCCTCCCTCTCTCTCTCCCCTCCCTCTCTCTCCCCCCTCCCTCTCTCTCCTCCCTCTCTCTCTCTCTCTCTCTCTCTCTCTCTCCCCAGATGATCCCTTTTTCTTGCCCTGCATAAGATTTCCACATGGAAGGAAATATTTTCCTTTATTTCTCCGCCTTCCTAATAAGCCATCAATCATTTCGGGTTTATGGTTCTCCTGACGTTCACGGATCATTTCTTTTCTCTTTGTGTGTGCTTTTCTTACGCTCTTTATCCCTCTCTCTCTCTCTACTACTTTTTGAAAACGACTCGATCGATCAGCAGGGGAGAAAAAAGAACGTAAAGGTGTGTGTGTGTGTCGGTAGCTGCGTTTCCCTTCCTTTGGATCCGTGCCTAATAACGATGTTATTCTGACAAGGCGGTGTGTTTGCATGTATCGGCACATTTGGGGGAGGGAGTTTGACGGGAGGGGAGAGAGATTTGTCTCATCTATCACGTCACTTACCTGACGTAATGTGATGCGTCAACAAATGCCAAGTTCGATTAATCCTTTGCGTATTTTTTGAATTTTGTTTTTAAACGCGTCTTCTTCGCATTGTTCTTTTTACTCATCATTTTGCGATTATCTCAAGAGCGCCCCGAGAAAAATGCCACCTCGAACAAAAAGGGAAGCCACGAAAAAAATATAGCTCAAAAATTCATTAATTTATAAAAAAAAGGAAGGAATTACACTGTACAGTTAGGCATTTACATACCCTTGCTTCTTCGGAAGAATGTCAGGTTGTGGAGTCTTTCCCCATTTAGGTGAGTTTGGGTTATGATTATTTCGTCAGTTTAAGGTTTTTTTTTCACGTAATCGGATACTTTTTATTTGTAATAGTCTTAACTCGTCTAATTTATCTCGGGCAATCCGAGAGTAGTTGCTCCAATTAAGGGGGGTTATGTTTACGAATGATAGACAAAAAATCTGCTTGCATTTTTTACGTTAAACAATAAAAACATAAGGCCAATATGTTCCTAGAAGAGGAGAACGGGCTATGTTTTGCAGTTTTACCAAACGAAGATTTAAGAAGGAAGTTTAAATATATAAACGAAAATATAAGCGTATGCTAGCGCGTCACTCGCCCTTTACTTATTTGTTTTAACCTCTTATGTAGCAATTTATGTGGAAAAATAAGCAATTCCAGTGAAGCCAACCAGGAATTTAAGCTATCTTCCAAAACTTTATTTCCCGTTCCTTCCTCCCACCGCCTCTTAATTTACCGCACGTGGGGAACATCGGCGTTTCTCGGGAGTTGTTTATTAACAAGTCAAGGGTATTAGTTGTCACGGAGAGCGTTCTCCAATTCCGTTACGACGAAGAGGAGAACTTTGAAACGAGTATTATTTTCTTCGAAGAAAATACCTCTGAAAATAGCGAATTTGGATCTCGACGGATAAGTCCGTCGCTTTCTCGGAAAATATTTCGAAAATGTTACTAGGGTAACTCTCAAAAACGACTGCAGCAATAAAGCTTCATTAAATGGGAAGCATTAAAAGAATCCAAGAATCCTTAATATTTGGAAGTTTGTTTTATAGGCGGAGTACTACAGGCAAGATTTTTGAGTCGTTTTTACGTGCGATTCAATTTCATCTAAAAAAAATCGGTACAACATGCATTGTACAAACTTTCTCATATACTAATGCGCCGTTTAGTTATCTTTAGAAAATAAAAATCGTATGAGCCTGTTTTTAGAAAATCCAATTTTTGTTAAAGTTGCTCAACAATAAACTTTTTTGAGAAATATGAACTATGCAGTATTATTGAAGACGTAAACTCAAGTAACTCTACGAAATTTGATCAAAATCGTTGTAGCCGTTTTTGAGAAAATTGGATTGTTTCTAAAAATGCGTAGAATAAACTACCCTTAATTATTGATCAATGTCAACCATTTCTATGTATACTCTGCTCAGTATGACAAAATGCCTAAGTACGAGATTTCATCCAGTTTCGCTCTACCGTCTAGGCTCCAGGGCCAGTAACAGTCAGACAGACGGCACTGCGAAAACCACTTTTTCGGATTCAGCGACACCTAAAACGTATATTTCCGTAAAAATCTCGAGGTCGGATATTTTCGCGATAACAATACTTTCTCGATACTACGTATGAGAAAGTAAAAAGGCTGCATGAATTAGCTTGTTGAGTTCGGATGAGGGATTTCTTTAATTGCATAATGGTGGACGAGGCATTTAACATTTAATTCGAATGTTCCCATGTAAATAAATATAAGATTACAAAAATAATTTCTAGGTCTCCTACGTATAAATCAAGATGTATTGTTTTCCTCATTACACAGTGTGAGTGTAAATTTTGCTAATCTCATTTATTTATCGTATTCATATTGTATGACCGGAATCGGCTTAAAAACATTACTTTAATTATTTAAAATGATAGTGTGGTAGAAGACTTGTGTAACAGTTTACGTTCGTAAAAGCTACACTACTTAAATCGTGTTTTATTCAAAGACACGTCTTCAGGCAACAGAAAATTCGGCCTAGAAATTATTATTTGCGATTGTAATAAAAAAACATCGACTCCCGAAATAAAATATAACACCGGCTCCAAATAGAATAACAATCTCTCCAGTTCCAAAACACGCCGCCTATTTACGGGCGAAGAAATTTCAGCGACGCTATATAGCGCTCTGCGGAAAAAGAAACGAGGAAGGGAAAAATAATTTTAAAATCTCGCTTAAGAACATTACTCAGGGACATTGTTCGGGAAAACTTCATCGTCTTGAGTAAGCGGAGGCTGGCAGTTTTAGATATCACCCGTCCTCCTCGGAAAAGTTTCGCTTCACTTTGGTAAATCCCTTGCAACGGACATATCTGCCCAAGAATTCGTAATGAATACCTGAGCAATTAGCAAGTTGAGAGAGAGGGAGAAGAAGAGAAAAACACGCTTCTCTCGACGAGAGAAGGTATGGGCGCGGGTGAGAGAGAGAGAGAGAGAGACTTGCTAGGCGAGGGTGGGATGCGAATTAAGAGGAGGCCCGTCCGATCCAATCCTCGCCGATGTGGGGATAATAGGGTGATAGAACGAGGTAGAGGGGGCGGAAATGGCGCGCCCCTGCGTCGGAAAGATGGAAAATATGAAGAATATTTTCGCTCGAATCCGGTGGAAAACAAGTAAGTCGGCCATGAGACAGAAGGAGAGGAGGAGGTGAGGTAGAATAAACGGAGAGGAGAGGAAGGCGTGTGCGCGCATGCGCCGTAAGGAATTCGAGGTGAAAATGAAGGAAAAAAGACGGGTAGAGAAGAAAAGAGTGATCGAGAGAGGGGGAAATAATAGGAGTAGAAAAGGTATGTGAAGTGGGAGAGAGAGAGGATAGATATGAGCGATGGAGAAGTAGTGGGTTATGGAAGATGGAGAAAACCGTAGTAAAATACGATAACAAGCTGAGAATGAAAAAAAAGCAGAAGAATAGAGGAGGAAAAAAACGGAAAGGCTGGGGAAGAGAATGAGAGCGGTGTAGCGAGAGAAAGAGAGGGGAGAGACAAAGGTGATAATTGAGGGAAGTACGGAGCTGGAAAATGTTGCATAATTGGGGTATATGAAAAGGACGGTAGATTTTTGAGAGAGAGAGTTAGAAAGAAAGATTTAAATAGAGGCGAAGGAGAAAAGTGGAGGTAGAAATGAGCCAGTCGACAACGCAGTCTCTTCTTCAATTTATAAAATTCCTTGTCTCTCTCTCTCTCTCTCTCTCTCTCTCTCTCTCTCTCCCCACCTTTTCCGTTTCCATTCCCTTTAGCAACATCCAACCGAGCAACGTGCCATGCCAACCGCTATAACCACCGGATTCGCCAATTCTCTCTCTCACTCTTAATTCATCCCTTTCCTCCCTCTTGCCCTCCCTTCCTGTTCCGTCCAACCTTAGCCATTAGCACGGGGGGAAGGACTTGATCTTTAATTAATTCCGCGGTAAACAAAAAGTATAAGGGATTGTTTCCTCGTGCTACGCAGAGGATGAGAACGCGAAACAAATGGAATATGAGAGGGATTGAAGATAATGATGGTTAGGAGATGGAAATAGTGCGAGAAAGAGAAACAGAGGAGGAGAGGGGGGGGGAGGGTAGGAGGGAGCGCGTATAAGTGGAATTGGAGCCGAGAGCAAGGGGTGTATAGAAGTGTGCACGGTGGAGGGAAATACGTAGATGGTGAGATGGTGTGAGGCAAAATATGCCTCCTGGAAGAGGAGAAGGTGAGTGGGAGTTAATGAGTGGATATTCGGAAGGGAGGGAGCTGTTGTTGACGAGAAGGGGAGGAGTGGAGGGGGAGGACAAGAGAGGGGAAAAAGGGGGGGGAGGGCGTGGATGTGCGAGAGTGTATTGTTCTGATTATGGCTCCCACCTCTAGATTCTCGAGAGTGGTTCTCTCTCTCTCTCTCTGTCCCTATTTTATCACCACTTTTCCATTCTTTTATCTCTCCTTCGGGTCGTAGAAGATGGCGTATTCCTTTTGTTTATGTTTATATGCAATATGTTATTATAAACATAACGTTCTATTTCTGTTGGTTCGTCCTTCGGTCAGTCTGTCCGTATGTCCGTCGGAACGCTGTATGGAGTTAAATGGGAGAATAAGGAAAACCGACCATAACTAAGGAGCTTTTCTGTATTTTTAGATCAAACTTTTCAATTTGTAACTGCTCGTCGTGTACATAGTAGTCCTGGGTTTGACTCCAATCCATTTGGTGGATAACATGGGCAGAGCTGAAACGAAGCGGGCATGGCTTTTTTTCTTTAACATTTTAAAATATCTTTAAAGTGAGATATCGACGCAGGATTTTTACTGTTACTCCAACAAAACTATGGAAATGAATTTCCGTATCGCAAAAATTCAAATATAATTCGAAAAGACCAATACTTACGCTTTAGGACTATTTTTTCTTGATTTTTACGCATTTATTCGATTCATCGCCATGGTAACTGTAACTGTTAAATTCTGTTGTTGGCTCAATCCTAATGCGTAAGAAATGGTGAAAGATTCGTATTAAAATATAATTTTTTTGAGATTTTCGGGCGATATTTAATTTCTACGATGTAGTAGTTAATCTTTATAATTTTCTCTGCATGACTGCGCAAGTTTTGCGTCAAAATCATATTTTAAAGATATTTTAAAATGTTAACGAAATAATGATTGCACGTCAAAAATGTCTATTTATGCATGTTATCTTTTGGGAAAAAAGGAACAATCCCCTAGAGTCATAGAAAATACCTATAAAAATTAACAGTCGAGAAATCTACAATACAATTCCAGCAGTGCTGCCAATATATGGGCTTAACAGTTTTAAAGGCTAAGAATGAATAATCACAGATAATCTATTATATAAAACCAATTCTGAAAAACAACAGCAATAAATAACGTATTTTTTACCGTTGTCCGTCAATGAATACAGTTCACGATTATGGAAAGTAATGAAACTCAGGGTGAAAGGAAAAGAAAACAGAGGAGCAGAAATTCACTGGAGGTCTCGCCAAATGAAAATATTGCAGAAGCTAGGAGATGAGAAACGGAAGAGGATAAATAGAAAAGATTGGACGATCAGAACAAACGAAAAGCGAGGCATAGAGCTAATGCGTCACCAGAAGCAACAGTAAATTGATTGGCAAGCAACAGATTTATAAATGCAGGAAAAAAGTACATTACAATCTGAGTAGTGATTATTGTGGATTAGGCTATTTTTATTTATGAAACAAAATTCTTATAGAATTATTTCGTATGTTTAACGAATAAATCTTCATTAACATATAAGTATCTTTGCCAAACAACTTTTATATGCCCATGACTATTATTACTTTCGGGAACATTCGGCTTTGTGGAATTTATATTTATTTTTTGCGTTTAATTGCACATAAAAGTTTGGTGTCATTAATTTTTTCTTTATTTTAACGTAATGCTTGATTCACGCAAACTCGTCGTATCTGACGGGAAATTACGCTAGTATACATATAAACAAACTAATTTACATACGCAAACACAAACGCACACAACCCTTCCGTTTTCCCTCATCCCATCCACCTCCTTCCCATGCCATGTCTCTCGGCATACTAACGATTCGGTGTATATATATATATAAATTCCTTTTTACTCTACTCTCCATTCTCCCTCTTTTCCCTCCATCCTTCAAGACCTCAGGGAGGTGCGCGGACAAAACTCTCGAAATTGGCGCTGCCGTCGCAGGGATGGCGGCCCGCGGGGCATGGCGGGTAATTAAGGAGCGAAAGAGAATAGGAGCGAGGAGATGGGAAGGGGGAAGAGAGGGAGGGGAACTGGGAGAGAAAGAGGCTATTTTTTTCCTTCTGGAAGAAAAATGAAGACGGAGTGGTAAAAGGGGAGGGCGGAGGAACGAATTCTTCCGAGGCTGAGTAAGAGCAGGAACGCCGGGATTATTTCGGTCGGAGGAGAAATTAATTAGTGCTTATTATAATGCGGGTTAGCCCAATTAAATTAGCGCTGATTAGTCAGTGTGCCCCGTCACTGATAGCTCGCGTTTATTAGCGGGATTTAAGTTATTACACTTGCGCCAAGATTTCGGTTGGCGGAAATGTTTTGTTGACGAATTTTAGTAGATTCCCATTGATGAATATGTCGCGTCTCCGTAAATAATGGTTTTCTTTTAGTTTTCGCTTACATTATATAGAACGAGCGAAGATAATCGTAAAATGTATATAGATTGTCCTCGTGTTCTTTTTATTTGATGTCGATATTAATTGAAATGATTTCCACGTATGATCTAAGAATCTACTTGTTAAATGTAATTAGTCTTTTGAATTTTAACTGTGATATACTTTGACCAAAGTTGTGATCATATCTTAAGACTTTCCTTCACTGAACCTGAAGTATTTCAGTAGCATGAAGTAATAAACAGGCAGAAAATGAAGCTAAGCAATACAAAAATAATTATCAAGGTTTTTCCACGAAAGCACATCAGAACTTATTAGCTGATTATATGGAAATTGCAGTACGGGAATGTGTTCATCATCAAGTATTCTGAGTGGTTGAATATATGATATAAATATAATATTTTTGAGGATGAGGTATTTTGTATAGAGTTAGGCTAATGAATAAGGAGATGAAATGAACGTGGCGACAGAAGAAACTGTATTTTGGGATTGGCGAGGCATGATTATGTCGTTAGTCGCGTGATGATCATTTCTTAGGAAGTGGATTCCAGAGAAGGGACATTTATGAAGGCAACTAAAGTATTTGGCCATAGTATCCTTCATATACGAGGAAAATATTATGATATAAAACCGAAAATTGTGTGGATCTTGTAAAGGGAAACATGAAAATTCCTATCATAGCTATCTCTGGATAAGAGCTGTGGGCTGCAGGAGGAAAGTAATTGGCCTAAAAGGTGCTGGATATAAACCGCGTGGTCAGTGGAAATGGGATACTAAAATGTATTCCTATTTTGATGAAAAGTTGAATCGGAAAGGTTTCGCCAATACTTGAAAATTTATATTCCCATATTTGACAGTATATAGTAAAAAGGTATAACATGCTTAGGAATTCCCCGTTACTTTTTGTTGCTGTTTTCTCCATGAATATTAAATAATAAACGGTAGCCAACTATTTATGATATTGTATGGCATCTCAACAACGACTTTAGTATTAAATACAAATCAACTTTATTAAATAAACATCTATTCAGAATTAAATGTTCTAATACCACGCCCAGATTGTAAGAGATTAGTGCTTTTCCATTCTGCTGTTTACTTTCCCCACGAGTAACGCGTCGGTAAATTCTACGTGGGTCTGTTTTACAGCTCAGTCCTCTCGCGAGACAATGCCGCATTGGGTAGAGCCAAAAAAAAAAAATAAAGGGCAGGGACATATTTAATACTGGCGGACACACAAAAACGCACGCACAGTCGCACTTTTCCTCCGTTTCATCCTTCCGCAGGAATAAAAAACCTTCCTCGCCCTCATATTTCCACTGCCTCGAGGAGGAGCGTACAACGCCCCTACCGCTTTTCCCCCTGTTGGAATCCGTGGAACGACTCGCCCTCCTATCTTCCATCTCTTCCTTTTACGACTCCCTAAAGGCATCTGGATTCCGAGGACCGCAATAGCCACTGCGTTGACCACAATAACCGTGAGACCACTGCCCCGAACCCGGGTCAGACCACTTCCATTCCTCCCACTCCATATCTCTCTCTCTCTCTCACCCTCTTTTCTCTGCATCCTCCCCCTCTCCTTTCACTCTCTCACTATTCTGCATATTCCTCCCGCTTCCGCACTGCTGACTAAGAAGCGGTCGCTCGATTCAGCGTGCTTGTGGATGCGGTCCTAAATAGTTAGTTTAAAGACGATTGCTCTGCGGTGACGAAAAGCGTTTGAACGAACGAAGGGATCACTTTGAGGAGCGTCTTTCTTCGTTTTCCTTTTCCCATCATTCTTTGCCTTTCGTCCCTGCGGGCTCAAATGGAATCTCATTAATTGGAGAGGAAGGGATTTTATTTGTTCGCTTTTCGTTCGCGTCGGGATAACACGTTTAGAAGAGACGTTGACGGCGCAATTATACGGAATGTTAATGTCGCTGCGCAGTGTTTGATGAATTTGGTTTTCACGTAATTGACGCGGGAGAGATTAGCCGGTATGTAATTTTAGGAACGAAGATTACTCGTATTCGCATTGGGTATTATGAATATCGGATTCAGCCGTTCACTTGGTGGTGGTTGCGTAGTCGGCGTTTGTGTCATTAACGTCTCAATCGTCCAAGAGCCGACGGTCTATAATAATCATCCGTCAGATGCAGTTTTCGGTATCAACTAATATTTCTCTCTTTTTAATCAAAATCTCCAAAGGCGATGTTAATTTGCGTCCAATTCACACGAAATGCGTTTCTTGTATCTTTATCGCGGCATTATCGACACTAGGAATGTTCATATGCTAAAAATGAGATTTATTTATAGCTGGCTATACAAGTAGATATTTTCAACAAATTAAATCATCTGAGCCTTAGATTTGGAGTGATACCATTGAGGGAATTTTATCTTTATTTTGTTATATTGCTTTCAAATGGATAGGGAGAAGTTCCATCACTCCATTTCAAGAGGCTCTTTTAAGTTCGATACAGTTTGAATAAAAAATGTTTTTTTTTATTTCTCCCGTAAAGCTGTAGGCATGGGGGCAAATCAACTGGGTCTCAACCAATGCCAAATGTCAACATATCAAAAGGACTACCGTCACTAGACACACTCGAACACACCTGGGAAAAGTCCGAAAAGAAACCTCATTAAACGAAAAAAATAGTCCCTCGAACGGCCATCCCTTATTTTTCGTATTACTTTAGGGATTTCGCGGAAAGGTTATATATCTCCTTGATCCTTCCCAATATCCCTCTTCTCTATCCTTTGTGGAACATCCCGAACGCTAGTGATAGAATTTCGTTTCTCTGCGTAAGAAAATCCCCATTCCCTTTTCCTCCTCCTCTTGCCCACCCTTTCCTTCTACCTCCTCCTTCACCTTTATCCTTGGAAATTTTCCATTTTTTATTTCACCCGAAGACCAATCGGATTTTTCGTCTCCCTCGAGTCCCCTTCCGCTGTTCCTTCTCGGGCCTTTTTTATTTTCTTCTTCCCTATATCGCTGCTTCCCTCTAGACGCACGCACACGCGCGCAAAGGCGAACAAACTCGCACAAACGCATATGAGTGTAGGGAATTCCATCAACCTTCCTTTTACTTTTTTATTTTTAAACGCATCAACTCCTGCTTCGGACAGTCTTTTTCCTCTCACTCCTGTCTCCTCCTCGAGCTTCCTTCTCTTCTCCTTCGCCGAGCAATGCAAATCCGGAGGAGTCGGAAATAGGAGGGGAAGTCGAACTTGTGTGTATATGGAAAGGAGACGAAGCGACGCTTGTAGTCTTGTAGTGCGTGTGTGCATACATGCTAGGGGGGAAAAGCCCCCCTGCTCTCTGGCGCTCGCCAACCCATTTGTTCGCTGTTTCTTCGTTCCTACCATGTACCTATTGGATTTAGATTAGTTTAACGGGAATATGTTTCGAATATGAGTTTAATGAATATATTTTATAAGGGATGTATGTCTGGTTTTTAATAACAAATTAAGAAAATTCGTTAAATACTCGATAAAAGATAAACATAGAGGGCTGAAATTCCCGGAGATAAAAAATGGCTGAGGTATAGAGCGTTAAAGAGAGAGAGAGAGACAGTCAGAATTAGGTTTTTAGTAATATAGATAACAAATATAAATAACATGAATACTGCGTTCGATTCATTTGCATTAAATTCATATCTTCGGTCATTTCGAGCAAGTTTTAACCTTATTTTATATATTTACGCCTTTATTTAAGTGCATATGTACGGAAATTACCAAGGACAACAATACCGGTAACCATAAAATCTTATTATTAAAATGTTAAAAAATTTACCAAAACTCGAGTATAAATTCAAAATATGAGAGAATTCGAACATTCGAATGAGGTTGAGTATTCGACGGTAAGAATAAGAAACCTCATTCATTTTTGCGTGTTTTAGCGCAAATTTCCTGTGGATAACTTAATTTTAAGATATTTTAAAGAATAAAAGAATGAAAACCTTCAAACCAAAGAGGTGCTTTTTACGTGTTATCTTATGGGAAAAGACATTCATCCTCGGGAGTCGAACCCGTGACCTTTTTCGAAATTTTTTTAGTTATAACGTAGAGATTCATTAAAACTGAAATCCTGAGAAATTTCAGGCTTCTAAGTTTATTTCTAATCGAGTTATTCACAAAATTAGAGCGTTACGCATCTTGGTGACCATTGCGATTTTATAATATAGAGAGATATATATTAGGGCAACTAGGTGTTGAAGGTCTCTCTTGTGCTGACGAAGAGATCATCCCGAAAGGTTCAACAACGTCTGTCTGTCTGTCCGACACCCCAGTAAGGCTCACTGAGTTTCCTTCAATACTTAGTTGCCCTAAATACCGTTATTTACCTTTCCTCATCTCTCTCTCTCTATATATATATGTATATATATATGTATATATGTATATATGTATGTGTGTGTATATATATATATATATATATATATATATATATATATATATATATATATATATATATATATATATATATGTATATATATATATATATTCCAGCATGTGCGTAAGGACGCGAGGAGGTTTCTATCTCCACATCTTTCTTTTTCCCCGCTCTTCAATTTTGCCAGCGTCCATCTTCCTTTCGGTCTGGCGAGGGCGTTGGGTTCTTTCGCCGACCGTCCCTTATTTCTCCCTCCCCCTTTCCACGTCCTCTTCCTTTTACGGCTTAACCCGATTCCGTTTAAATCTTACGCTTCGGATCCCGGATATCCAATTCCTCGTCCTTGAATGGGAAACTTTACCTTTGCTCAAGGTTATCTGTTCGAGTCGAGATTCTCCGTTAACTTTTTATATATATTTTTTTAATCTCGGGATCTCGATGTTAATTTAATCTTCAGACGAAAACGAATTTCTCTTTGGCTCTTGACCGGCATGTTAACATGACGTTCATTTCTCCACCCTCTCATGCTTTTGGCGAAGCTTCTCGGCTCGGAATCGGATGGGGGAATTCGCAAATATAGGCGTTGGGGTTATCACTACAACGATACCCGAGAAACATCAGCCCGATTTATCTAAAATGTTAATTATTTCGGTAATTTTAGTTCACATAAGAGGATGACATTAGCGGGTGAGATAATTGGTCACATAATTTTTCGGAGACATTTGAGAGAGAATACTAGCGAAAAGTTAAATAAAATAAAACACTTTAGATCCGGTTTGATTTCTTGTCAATATCAGAATTTTTCTGCTTTTCCGTGTTCACATTCGTGATTAGTCTTATGCACTCCCGTATAAAACTGTCGACGCAAAACGTCATTGCCAGGAGCCGGAGCGTGACTAAACATGAAAGCATGATGAGAAGGATAGGAGGAAAGAATGTGATTGCGGCCCATTGTGCTTAGAACAAACCAAGCGAAATAAGTCAGGGCCAACGGCTCAAATTTTCTGATTACCACTACGACTTCGCCTCCATCCCTCTTCATACTGGACATAAAACCTTCAAATTAGGTATAAAGAGCTGGAAAAGCGTACAGCATTACAGTCATCCCTTAGTTAATGACCATCTCTTCCAAACTTACTCCATCCATCCAAATAATCGCCATCTCCATGCAACGGCGTTTAGATTTGGGATCTTAAATACTCCTCATCACTGTAAATCAGTGCAACTGCTGGTTTTCGCGCCCCCGTCCGTTTCCTTTGCGTATTGTCGCGACGATATGGCCGCCCAACGTCCCTTAATCCTCCTTTCTCTCTCTTCTAACCCACCGCGGTTTTCCTAAAAGGCAACTCCTCTTCTTCCAACAATAATCCGTCTCTTTATGCTTACATATTCATCCAGTGACCGACTATGACATTCCGCGTCGAAACAGGATGGCGATTTTGTCGCATAAAACTCTTTGGTTCAATAAAAGGCAAATTGATTGTTTCCATAGCAACTTGAACGTGGATTGCCACAAAGCTACGTCTCATTCGGCTTACTAAAAAGTTTCACTTCGAAATTTTGCGGAGTTTTCCTTGTTCTTTATGGCTCGAAAAAAGAGAGCTATATCAGCCAAAACAGTAACTAAACATATTCTCGCTGCTCGATAAAGACCACATTTCCCTCCTTCGTTCAACAGCGGAGCGGAGCCTTTTATTAACATTTAATACATTCCCAGCCTCGTTGACCGTATTTCCTTCACATATTCGAGGGGAATCCCATGACAACACGATCATCCAATAAGGCCGCATGGAATAAACCGCTCTCTCGCTTCCTCCCTCGCTTCCTTTACCAAACCTCCCCGTTCCGCCTCTCCCCAGCCCCTCAACCTCTATCCAGCCTCTCTCCAACCTCCTCTTCACTCCGCGCCATATCCATCCGTACGTCACTTCGTTGGTAAACCTATTTTTCAAATTGAAAAATAAAAAGAATAATCCTTTGAAACGCATACCCCCCCCCCCCCCCCTGTATATTTTTTATATCCGCTTTATTTGAATTCCTCCTTCAAAAAAAAGACGGTTATGAATAAGATATGATGGACATAAGTTGAATCACGAGGGTACGTTTCTTTTGTTTCCTCTCTCTCTCTCTCCAGCTTTCTTTTTTCCGCTAGGGTAATAATTTTTATCGGCCAAAAAAATTGTCTCATAGATGAAGTGAAAGTGTTTTTATGCCGAAAGGTAACGCTATGGTAAGGAAATACGGTTGGGATGGAAAGGGTGGAATTTAGTGGAGTGGTTTATTCTCTACTCGCTGTCATCCTAGGGGAACTTAGTTTCCATCCCAAGGCGCTCGGAGGAAGAAATCGTAAGCCTATCAGAGAAATTCTATTCCACTTTTTCTTTACGTTACGAAGCTCAAGATAGGGACGTTTTTTGGCGGCAGACGTAACCACGTGAGGAGTTTCGTTGTTTAATACTTTCACGTGAGTGATCTTTAACATGTTGACGCTATGAGGATGTTAAGAAATAAGATAGGTAGATGATTATAAATCCGTTTTAGAAGGAAACTGAGTTACCTACTCAAAGAATGGGGATTCATTATATATATTTTTTGAATTTCCGGTTTCAAATCCATAAAATGATTATGATGTATGGGAGATGTAACGTGACCGTTGAAAATGAAGCCTTCAAGAGTGTCATATTTAAAAATATATTTGAGATAAATGCCGCCTTCATTATTTATTGTTATCTGCCGCGTATTGTATGAAAATGGAAATTTCAAAATTCCTCTCCAGTGTAGACATAAGCGTCACGCTTCAGACAAACTTATCGTTCGACACACACATAAATAGTGATCTTGGGAGAGTCTTGAAGCTCTCGCGGTCCATTAAACGAAACAGTGGATTATGTTCGATGTGTACTGTTGGGGCTTGTTTCGTTTCTCTAGTGAGACCCCTGTTAGTGTGTGCCTCCTTCATTTGGTTTCCTCGTCACAAGCGTAAGTCGGATAAGGCTTAAAACACCTCAAATGCGTCTCATAAAGTGGATCAGCTTTAAGCAGAGCCAGATCTACCACCATGATTTATGCCAGGATATGTGTTGCCCTGCAACGGCGGCGCATGATGTTTGACTGCTTGCAGTACTACAAAATTCTCCATGGGGAAATGGACGCGTCTAATCTTCTCGTGAGCGTCAATTTCGTCATCTCTACCAGGAGATCTAGCCGCCCTTCCCTGTTTGTTCCCTCATTTGATCGAATAGATTCTTTTACATTATCCCTATTTAAGAGCACTTGGGACCTTTGGAAAAGTGGCATCGGCTTCCGTTGTATGTTCTGTGTCATTTTCTTCGATTTTTTTTAACCAGTTGCAGGTGTTCATCTTCAGGGATAAGATGAAGCGAATTCAATACCTTTAATCATATTTGTGAGTTGGACCATAGGATTTAAATTTTTAATGAAATTCAAAACTAAGGCTATTTTACCTCTAACTTTTTTATTTGTTTCCTTTATTAACTCTTTTCTACTGTTTATTAATTCCTTTTATTTGTTTATAAAATTTTCTGTAATTGGGGGTTCCTGTATATGATGAATCAATTCCAAAAATGTTAAACGCATCCAAGGAGCGGTGACTCAATCTGTGTTATCGATTTGAAACTTATAGCACCGGAAATAAAACATTATAATGAGTAGGGAGCCTACACATTTTCAAAAATCAAACCAAGAGAGAGGGCTGATTCCACTCTCCATCACATTCCTAGGAAGAACACGAGGTAACGATTTCTCAGAAAAATCCTCGAGGATAAACCAATCCATTTCCCCCCCACCTGCGATAAACCTTAGGTTTAGGTTGTTTTAAAATACTTTCTCTTTTAAAATTAGCATACTCGCTATTAACCACGCAGAATCTCTCTCTACAACAAATGTATTAAAATAAAAACTGCCGACACACATGTTATTCTTAGAAACAACTTTAGTGATGTTTTTACTGAATAAGACGGAATTATAACCGAAATTCGCATCTGGTTTTTCATAACCTGATTGTGGCTATACATACCTTAGATAAATACTCATTAAAAAAATTTTTAAATGTGCTTATTCTTGAACGTTGTGAGGTGAAAAATGTAATGTCGGAGGTGCACGATAATGAAAGCTCCCTCCGGATTAATTTTTAGTAAAACAGAAATTAAAACTTAAATGGAACATGATTATTAAACTTTATACTTCCATTGTGGAGTAGTGACACCGATATTCTGCCTCACCCACGCATTTTCATCAATTCATTCTGTACAATATACGAGAAGGGAAAGAGTGGAATTTGAAAACTGACTCCACTCAATGCATTTTCCGCATTTGCGAACCGATTTCGACACAGGTGGTTGGTTAATTATCCGGTTGGGGACGAGCAAAGGCTTTTTTTTTAGCCCAGCAATTCGGAACAAATTTCAAAAAAACGATGAATGATGCGAGTTAACCCAACTACCTGCGCGTACTTGATATCCTCTCACTACACTCCCATCTCTCGTTCCCTCTGTTACCATTTTCCCGTATCTTTTCTCCCGCATTTTCCCCATTTATTTCTATCTCCCTTGAAATATTTCCGTCTCGTTTCTCTCTTTTATATCCCTCTCTATTCTTCCCACTATCTATGTCTCTTATTCCTATGCCTTTGATTCCCTCTTTCACTATTTCTTCCACTCTATATTTCTCTCGTTCAGCTGTCTTTCCCACTTCCCTTCTCTGCCTTCTTTGCGTCTATCCTCTTTCTCTCTTGCTCCCTTCCCTCTACCCTCCCTCCTCTATCCCCCTCTAGCCCCTAACTCTATCCCCTACCCCTATCCCCTACCTCTATCCCCTACCCCTATCCCCTACCTCTATCCCCTACCTCTATCCCCTACCTCTATCCCCTACCTCTATCCCCTACCTCTACCCCCTACCTCTACCCTCTACCTCTACCCCCTACCTCTACCCTCTACCTCTACCCCCTACCTCTACCCCCTACCTCTACCCCCTCCCTCTACCCCCTACCTCTACCCTCTCCCTCTACCCCCTCCCTCTACCCCCTCCCTCTACCCCCTCCCTCTACCCCCTACCTCTACCCCCTACCTCTACCCCCTACCTCTACCCCCTACCTCTACCCCCTACCTCTACCCCCTACCTCTACCCCCTACCTCTACCCCCTACCTCTACCCCCTACCTCTACCCCCCCCTACCCCCTCCTTCTACCCCTCCCTCTACCCCTTCCTCTACCCCTCCCTCTACCCCTCCCTCTACCTCCTCCCTCTACCCTCTCCCTCTACCCCCTCCCTCTACCCCCTCCCTCTACCCCCTCCCTCTACCCCCTCCCTCTACCCTCCCTCTACCCCCTCCCTCTACCCCTCCCTCTACTATCTCTCTCTACTCCCTCTCTCTACTCCCTCTCTCTATTCCCTCCCTCTACTCTCTCCCTCTACTCCCTCCCTCTACCCATCTCCTCCCGCTTCCTCTCTCTCGCCATCACTCCAACTATATTTCCTATCTAACACCCTCTCCTATCCTTCTCACTCTCTCTCTTTTGCCTTTTTCTGCCTCCCTATCTCTCTCCATCTCTTTACATCACCCTCCACTTCATTCCTATCTTTCCACTTCTTTCCTCTCTCTCTCTACGCCTATTTAACCCAACATCTCTTTCTCGTTCAATCTTACGCTATCCATCCATCTTTTTCTTTTTCCTTTCATTTCCTTCCAATTCTTTTCTTTATCACTTACTCATTTCATCCCCCTTCTTTGCCCCTACTTGACTATTCCTCTCCAACTTATCGTTTGTCTCTCCTCTTCTCTGCCACACACACACACACCATCTCCCCGTTTCCATCCACGAGAGACGGAAAAATAGGTGGGAAACGGACGGCTTGGATAAGGTTTTATCTCCAAATTATTTCACAATGGCTCTTTGTCGACCATCCATCATACCTCGCTCCCCCCCCCCCTCCTCCCCCTCCACTCAAACGCTCCGGGAAATCTCATATCCGCTATCAATTACTTTAATTTAGGGGCACGGTTTTGACGGAATGGATTGGCGAGAGATGGGTGATCGAGTTGGTTGTGAGGTTGTTAACATTTTTTTATCTCCCTCCGACTCGGATGCGTACCGTGCGAAAGTCGTAAACAAGTGATATTACGACGAAACCAATTATTAATTATGGGGCGGGAAATTTTTTTTATTAGTTGCCAGAGAGTGAGTTTGAGTGAGCGTGGGCTCGCGCGTGCGCGTTTCATGAAAGCGAGTGCATGAGTGCGAGGGAAATGCGCAAGATAGCGGAAAATCGGGAGGAGGACCTTTGATCGTTAGGGAGAGAGAGAGAGGATACCGGAAAAGGGGAATTACGTTATTACGATACTATCTATTACGCGTTTTGATTGTTTCGCCATTTCTCTCGATGGTAGTCATTTCGGTTGCATCGCCTCTTTTTCCGCTTTATCAAAACGATTCGACATATTCGTTCTGTAATTGACTTTTGTTAGGAAACTAATTAGGACTTCGATGCGTGCGTGGTTTTTCCAGGAAATGTTTCATAGCTATCGTCGATGTGATCTTTTTTTGCATTCAGGGTTGTTTCATAATTTGAATCAAAGTTAATTTTGATTTTCCTCTGTTAATGGCTGCGAATTTATATGCGCGTTTGAGTGTATTTTTTTATACAAGCGTCGAATGTTTGTACTCTTTTAAGATATTGTGTAATAACGGCAACATTTCTCTAACCATTGTAATACGGAGCCAAAATCAGTTTGATAGTTAACTAATAACTATTCTAGGTAGCTTTCGTGTTTTATTTTTCTTAAAAATAGGACTAACACCGATGTTTATTTTTCCTAAAAGTCGACGACGAATATCCACGTCTACATTGGTACATTTTATTAAACTTGGTAGTTTTCGACGTTTATATAAATTGAAAAGAAGCCACTAAAATCGACTTTTATTTTAATAAATTTTATTGATTTTTATCTGGAAATTTTCATTAATCGAATTCCTGAATTTTACTAAAGTATTTTTATATATAAAGAACACTTATTGCATGTCGGATTGTTTGGTTTTCTCTAAATTTGGTGAATACGAGTTTTTGTTAGACTTGATCCGGCAACCCGGAACAGCTGATTTCACGGAATGAATCAGGAAGTACATTCTATTCGTAAAATCGTGCCCCTTATTCACGAAGTCATGACAATTCAATATCAAAATTAATATGACGTGGACAAATGTGCATGCGAATATTCTGTGGGAAATAATATTTTTTGAGTTACAAACGATGATGAATACAGGGAAAAGGCCCTGACTATGAAACCTGAATGATTCTCCTTTGACAGCAGTACAAGAGTAACTAATAATAGGTCATCCTTACTTGTAGGATAAATTGTGGGCATGACTCCCACAAATATTATTTTATGGCAGTGCTATAGAGATATCAGGCGATCGGTACTTATTTTTCATTTTGGAAAAACCTTTCTTTTCGCATCGTAGAGAAGGTTGATCTTGTCGGACAGAAGGCACAAAGGACTTACCCCGCAGATCATATCGTTAAAACGACGTAGAATCTAACCCTTGCCTTTGCATTCCGCGGGAGCACAATTTGCATCCTTAAGACAATGACATAAGGAATCATGGAAAGCGAAGTGTAGATAATTCTGAATTAATTCTGGACTTCTGATATGGCAAAATACCAATGTTCTCTTCCGTTTAGGACCGTTTTCTGCTAATATTTTTTTGTTATAGTGTGACCAACCAGAATTAAACATCATGACGCACAATTTCGTAGAAAGCATATTGGCGAAAAATCGAAAATTGACAATTTATTTTCGTTGAATTTGAAAGCTTTGCGAGTTCGATTATGGATACTTAACCATTTTAATAAATTCGTGCCAAGGCTACTAATAAGTCGCTCTTTCTCGTATTTGAATAGAAAAGTCTACCTCTAATTTTGTAAAGGAAACACGTAAGAGGTAATAAGACGCAATATTCCACATTTTACTTTAAATTTTGAGATTAAATTCTCATAACAACATTAAAGTTAATAAAAAATAGTTATTTCAATTAAAATATAATTTTTAGCCGCCTCTAAATAAATAACAAAGCTTTTCAGCAGGAAAACTCTCATTGCATTTTTTGCAAAAACGACAAAATTCCAATCATGAATCAAGCGTATGCATAATCTTTAGCTGGAAAAAACGCAGGTAATCTCGAAAGGAGCAATTTAAAACAGCTTCGTTCCGACCTACTCTCCTTTTATTCGGTCACAATCCTTCATTTTTATCCCTTTTTTCGAAATGCAATTTTCCCAAAAGTCATTATCGTAAGAAACTTTCCTCCCGCTTAATCCCGAGTAGATTGACACTCGGACACTGCTCGGTAAATTCAATCGGGGGAGGGGAGGAGGACGATGTGGATGGTGGATGGACAGGGTGAGAGATGTGGGAGGGTGGAGGCATAGTTGTGGATGGGGCGAAAAAGAAATTAGATTTGACTCCAGTGGACGGATGCAATTAGCCGAATTCCGGTCACACGGGGAAGAAGGGTGGGGGATGTAAGGGAAGGAAAGGCGAGGGGAGAGAGGGGCGGACTCCGTAGTGGGTAGGGAGGGGTGTGGCATGAGTGAGGAGGAGCATTCTGCGGCGACCGCTTTTGGAAAGAGATTGCCGCCCAAGCAGAATGCCATGGGACTCGATCGCTAACGAGGGAGTTGATGGGAGAATGCCACTCTCTGCCCCCAACGGAGTGGCGAGCGGAATGGAATTGGGTTGAGGGGAGGAGGGGTGGCGCAAAGAAAGGTCGAAAGGGGTCTCACAGGGAGGGAGGATTATAAGCGGTGTGGAAGAAGGGGGAAAAAGTATTGCGACGAAACGGGCGCCAAGGTAACAGAAGGTGGGGGAGAGGATAGCCCTACCCCGTCCCGTTCAATCCTTCATAAAGTCCCCGTATTACCCATCACGAAGAAAAAATCCCTTTCTCCCCCAATCTCTCTCCCAAAGGGGGACCCCCCCCCCCCCCCCCCCCCAACTCATCCCAAAGCTCCATAGACTCGGGTCGCGACGGCCCAGCGTCAGCAAGAGCGAGTTACGACTCCGGGTGCCGGAGTAATGGGGCGGCCTTTGGGTCGTAAAGACGCAGACAGTGAGTCGGAGCGAAGTCGATCACTGGGAACCTCTTCTTCCCGCATTTTTTTTATTTCCATCCTCCTCTCTCTCTTCCCTCAACCTCCCAACGACCTCTCCCCGTCCTCCTAATGCCACTCTTTTTCTATCTCTTCTTTCTTTCATTAGGATCTCCACATGCTTTTTTATGGGTTCTTCTCTCTCTCTCTCTCTAGCCGCCTCTATCCCTCTCCTAGATTCACCACTAGCAATCTCCCGCGTTCGCCTGACCGCTCTTCCCTTTCCCGTATTCGAGAAGCGCTTTTTAAACTCTCTATCTCTCGCTCTTTCTCAACCCTTTCCAAATACCTGGGTGATTTATCGGGAACTCAACTTTATAATTTGATGTATGGCCGCCCTCTGGGAACGGTGGAAAGGAAACTCGAGAAGGTAATTTTTTTCGCGTCGTTTCGGGTCCAAAAGCTTGATTTCCTCACAATGGTGCCGTAGATGGAGAGTTTTTCACGCGCGATTTGTGACAATCTGTATATGTCCCATTCGGCCGCGTTCTGTTCTGAGAAAATATTATTATTCTGGCTAAGTATAGACTACATTGAGAGGACGATTAACTTAAAATTAAATCTCGAAAGGCTTTGAAAGAATAGGAAAAAGTTTATAAGTACATAAATCGAATGTGATCATAGCCTAAGGATTTTAACTTAAAATTAAGAAATTTTTATGCGTAGAAATACGAGCAATTTATTTAAAGTACGATGTGTTTTTCCGAAACATTTTTGTTTGCGACGCATATCACTTTGAAAAAACAATGCGACTTATTTAAGGTCAAGTGCTCTTCGAATAAATTTTAACAGTCGAATAAAGGAATTCAATTTTTTTCCATGCTGTTATTTCCGGTTTAAGGATTTACGTTTCGGAGCACCGAAACTTAAAAAAAAAGAGCGCAATAATTCTATCCAATTAAAACCGAAATACGCGAACCACACTTTTTAAGGACTTTGTTCTTCGCCCATTACTCCGCCCCAGTAAAACGCAGGATACCATCCGCCCGGCTAAACACCTCTCCGGCGTATCGCGAAATGTACCGCGCGCCATTGCTCCCAAGTATTTATAGGCTTCTTTGTCGACCACTTCACATCACTTATCTCCTTCCACCGGACCGCAGAACGCCCGACTGGGCCTCTTGTTTACAGAGGGCCACCCCATTCACCTCTTTACCATTTCCATTAGTTCGCAATTTCCATCCTCCCCTTTCAACCATTCCAACAACTCCCACTCTCATCTTCCCCAACGAAATCTCTTAACGCTCCCAATCTTTCCTTCTGATGGCGTGACTGAACACGTGACGCTCGCGAAATCCCTTTCTCGCCCCTCCCGCGTTCGGAATGATTGAGGCGTATGAATTAATCATCAACCTTTTCGTTTATTGCCTTCGCCGCATCGCGTTAATTAGAGGCAAATCCGCCGCAAAAGCCTTAACGAAACGGGCAAGCAATCGTCTTACTCACGACCCACTGACTCACTCTCCGCCTTCTCCATCCCGTTTCCGTAGTTCTTTCCCGCTCCCCAATCCCCGCCGCTTCCGCCGTTTTGACCCAGTGCAATCCGGCGAGAGGTGCTCGTCCGTTGCCTATCCCAACATTGTCGAGGCGAGCCTTAACGGCCTTTGTTGGAGTAGGGCATTAGGGAAATAATTCTCTAGAGAATTATCTAGTGCGTCTCTTACGGCTGGAATTATAAATTCTAGGATGATTGCTTCTATGTAATACATTTTTTTAAAAACTAAGTAGGTATCTCAGTAATTGGAAATATCTAAGACAAGTCTAGATAGTTTAATTTTATACACTACCTACAGTGCCTACAAGGGAAGTAGTTGCAATTGCACAGACCATTGGATTTTCACTCGATACACACACACAGAAGGGAGGAGGAAATCCTGGTGCTCCTGCAATAGCCTTTCTTTGCGAGAAGCACCAATAAGCACCTTACTGCTTAAACGTCCCTTCATGCAGACGGAGCGCTGGCTTGCGTATCCTACCGACAACGCAGAAGTAAGGCACGGAGATTAACTGGGTTGAAATGCAAGCTATCTCCAGGATTCGAACCCGGTATCTATCGGCTTAGTGGCATAAAAAATACGCAAAACATTTACATGGCATTTTGGGGTCTGAGTGTATGTTTTACTCGCAGAGCTCACTTTCAAAATTTCAGAGGAGGAGGTAAAAACGAAGGAAATGCATTGTGCGTAAAAATTATCGAGGACAAAAATCGATGACCATTTAAGTCGTTCAATGTAAATTTGCATTAAAATTGGAAGGCGTTATTCCATAAACACGACATAAATTATAGTTATCCCCTTTTTCGTCCGTCACGAAACTGTTGGTTTGAATATATATATATATATATATATACACACACATACATATACCCATATACATATATATATATATATATAGGTGTGCATATATATAGGTGTGTATGTATATATATATATAGGTGTGTGTGTGTATGTATATATATATATATATATATATATATATATATATATATATATACACACATTCATACACACACACATACTACGGAAGAGGAAAGGTAAATTAAGATATTTAGGGCAACTAGGTGTTGAAGGAAACCCAGTGAGCACTTACCGGAAGGAGAGCCGCTGGGGTGTTGGAGAGACACATTTGTAGAAGTTATTGGAGCTTTCGGGATGATCCCTTCGTCAGCACAAGAGAGAGACAACTATATATATATATATATATATATATATATATATATATATATATATTCCATAAATACGAAATAAATTATCGTTATATATATATATAAAGGGGATAACGATAATTTGTCGTGTTTCTGGAATAACGCCTTCCAATTTTAATGCAAATTTACATTCAATGACTTAAATGGTCGTCGATTTACGTAAGTGTCCACTATGCTTCCTCCAACACTTTGTTGCCACCTTTATTATTATTGTTCCTTTTCTTTAAGCATATATATATATATATATATATATATATATATATATATATATATATATATATATATATATATATATATATATATATATATATATATATATAGTCGTGACTAATAAGCAAAAGGATATTAAAAAAGGCGACGCATCATTTATGGTATTAATACCGCGAAAGAAATAAGCGAAAAATTAGTCTAGTTGACAGCTGACGTTTTTTGATTAAAGTAATTGAAGCGCCCGCGCCATTTCGGAATAAAGCATTTTTAATGATCCAAAAAAATTCTCCTCGCCGCCATTGGTTCTACCGCAGTAAGATTGTTTTTTTAAATACGGATCGAAATTATTTGCTTTTTTTCCTCGTGGCAGCTCGTCTAACTGTAATTTATTTACGGCCTTGAAGAGATCATTAGGCCGAACGGATTTTCGAATTGAAAGAGAGGGAATACAAATTTGCCTAGACTTTCACCAAAATCAAATAAGTCGCCTTATCTCAAAATCTAATTTGAGTGAAGCATAATGCGTCGGAGTCTTAAGGGAAAGGCACTTGATTTTGAATTTCAAATATTGACACAGCAATTGTTAAGGAAAAGCACACGAATAAATTGGAATCCTTTGAAAAATATTCTCCCAGAGTGAAATGACGTTTTGTCGCTTTGATTGCATACCAAATGCTACAGATTAGGATTTGAATGACAATACCTTACTCATTTCATAATTTTTCAATTTTTAAAACCGTAGACTTTTAAATGGCTCATTAAACAATGCGATACTGTTTTTAAAAACTTTTTAAAATATCGCTATATACTTGTATATATAGAAAGTTATAATTATTTTCTGAGAAGCGGTTGAACTTAGGATTGATAAAATTTAACTTTATCGGTAGGTGATATTGTAAGCAGTCATTAATGAATCAATACCATAACAAAAGGCTATATATTCCAACATTCGCTGTTTTTCCGAAGATATTAATGGCAAAGTGAGCTGAAATTAGGCTGGCAGCCAATCATAAAAGCGTATTTTATGGCATGGACTGTTTTAATATGGCATATACCAGTTCCAATAATGTTTCTTCCACATTTTATCTTTAATCGTCCCAATTCCACGCCATAATGAACATAGACAAAGGTTAAATAAGAGGAATGACTGCAGGAATGAGTCGGCTATCGCACTCACAAACCCGGGTCTGACAAGCGCGGTGTCATTAAGTAAAGATTTAGACCAAATCTGAGACGTTTCATGAATTGTGCGAGGAAAGTTTTTCTCCTCTTAGTTTCCTACTGCCCTCCTGATATTCAGGAAGGTGCGGATGAAGGTCCTCTCTCTCACAAATCATGTCGGGTACGATTTGTTATGTTTCTTCATCCGGGCAGTAAGACATTCAGGAAAGGAGAGAGGAAAGAGGAATAGAGAGAGAGAGGGCGAGAGAGAAAGGACGAGAGAGAGATGGCGAGAGGGCGAGAGAGAGAGGGGGGTCGAGAGAGAGTCTTTAACATTCGTAGATTTCGTTGCGATGGGTGTGGCCATGCAGCATCTCCATTTTATGCAGCTGGTCTGTGCTCCGCATGCTTACGCTTTCATTTCACGATCACCCCATCTCTTTCTCTTTTGTTTATATATATATATATATATAAAGTACTGAAAGATAAAAATTCAATATCAAGAAAAGCCTTATAGGACTCACATGCGTCATACTAAGCGTGTAGGCGAGCAATTTATTTATTTTTTTGCTCTGCGACTAGAGTCGAGGAAAACAAACCTTTTGAGTGTAGCGCCATTTATATCTTCAGTGTACGATTGGATGGCTAAAAACGACATCGATTCAGCTGAAGAGATTGACTTGATTGATTACTGAGTATCATGCTTTTCATCGTCGTCGTTTAATTTGTATTATATGCGGTTTTTTCTGATTTTTACTTCATAAAAATAAATTTTAATTTATGTTTTTCATATATTTGCAAAAATATGACATTCGTTACAAATTTGGATATCAATCTTCGTGGAAATTAAATTTAATTTCGTTAGCATTTTCCATATGTTTTCCCACTTACGAGGAAGTATTATAGATTGGGAATGAATAATACGTAGATATTGTGAGATACGCCGGATTAATTTCGATTTACAAATTGTTAGTCTCAGACCTTTAGATTATAAGCTTTGTGTTACCTCTAACAGCATTAGCGATTTATCCAATGGAATAGTTCCTTTGCATTGTAATATCGGAGATTATATGAAGTTGACCTCCCATTTGTAATTCCGTTTTTCTGAAATAATTCAGTAGTTTGCTTTCGCCAAACACTTTGCTTTTTGTTTAATTTAATAAGAAGAAACTGCTAATACTATTTCTCTCAACAAATTAATGAAATAATCCTCTTTCATGTACTTATGTAAATGTACGTACACATATATAAATACACTTGTATAGTTATTGAATTTAATGTTAAATATGTATTGAAATTTGAGAATGCCGAGATAAAATCATCGCGTCGCAAGTACGCTCTCTAACAAATTACTCGTTCATAAGTGCAGAAATCGTTTCGAGCATCCATATTACAGAAAATGTGGAAAGTTTTAAGCCGCAAGCCGCACACAAGGGCGTTAAGAACTGCGAAATTAATGCTTGCATTTGTCTTTTGATATGACCGCGGCACATAGAATTGCCACCACCACTGCATCCTCGCTTCTGCTCCAATGGAAAATTTCTCTTGCTTCACAAATGCGCCGCATTTCCGTTTTAGCATCAATTACTGCGACGGACGCACATGGAATAATGCCTCCATTGCCATTACGCCCCGTTCTCTCGCTCGTTCGCTCCCTCTTTCTCTCGGAACGGAATGGCGCAAAGTACCCATCCTTCGCGAAGCACAAGCTTGCGAATCCTGTCGTTATCGGTGATACGTAATAAAATGTCATACTAGATTTATTTAACATTTACGTAAAAGCTGGTTGGACCTCGGTGATTCGACCTAATGGCCTTTACAAATTGTTACATTTAGAGAGGCGACATATCACGAATTTTGGTGTTGTCATTTGGTGTACATTTTAGAAGTTTGGTAAAAATTCATTAAAAAAATTTTTCTTATCTCTTCCCATGCTAGCTGTGTGGAAAAAGCACCAATTGTGGTCGCGGAAAAAAATTAGACTTGAGAATTTTGAAGAACATGCACGTTTTAGGCACACCTGAGTCCGAAAAAGTGGGTTATTGCAATTCTTTCTACTTGTTATGTCGCTCGTAGTCTGTACGCAGCTTTATGGAGTGAATGGTAAAACATACTCTGATGAAATCTCGTATTTATATAGGATGTCTTCCGAAATAGAAGCAGCGTTCAAATGAAACATATTGCAATAAGATGGAGGGTAGTCAATTATTTCTCACAAACTGTAGATTTACTCAAAAACGGCTTCAGTGATTTCGATTTTGGACGAGATACAACCACGCTCTCCCAACTTGCAGCAGCATTTTGTTATTACGGAATTTAAATACGTATTAGTGTGGCATTATTAAATGGAATATAGGCGTACTGACTTGAGAAAGTTAGTTCAATACGTGCTACGACTCCTTTCATTCATGCTCCTCATAAGCAAAACAAGGGAATCGGTGCAGAGCATCTTAGGACGTCATTTTAAAATCAGTTGAAATTTTTATGCGAATTCGGGATATGAACTGATGTAACGCTGGAAGTATGAAGATCAATATGAGGTTTCGCGAACATTTAATCGCCTTCAAAGCATGTCGGGAGGTCTGTGTCTTATCCGAAAAACGAAAGTTTTTAACGGTTGTGAATTTCGACAATGTTATTATTTTACATATTTTATCATATTACCATGAATGAGCTAAAATGAAGTGTTTAAATGAATGAAAAATCACTCAATGGTAAACTTTCAACCCGAATTGTGAATATGAAAGTGTGATTTTAATAGCAAATAGGTTTTGATTGAGTTATATATTTTTTAAATGAGCTTTATTAGGTTCCTATTTATTTTTGCATAATATTAAGATGTCTCAATTAGCAATGATATATTTTTAAGAGGAGTTTTTAATGAACAGCACTCGTGCCGTTGAATTGCGCTATTAATGTCTAGATGAATACTTTAAAATTAAATGTATTTATGAGTACAGTAAAAGTAATTATTTTATTTTAAAATCAGAAATGTCAGATTAAAAATAAGTTACAGTCATCCTACCTCATACGAAAATGCTTTACACGTAATTTTATCATTTCACGATTAATACATTAGGATAAAATCTTAAATACAACAATTCTTTGCGCCCATTTCATACCGAGCACCACTGTGAAGCTTTGTGGATCTCATAATGTTATTCTAACATTGAAATCTAGTCTATATGAAAATTATTGCTGTTTAAGTAATAAATGCCTAGAAAGTTATTATTAATTTTGAGCTTCTAGACAAGTTTCGTACTGTTCCTTTTCCTGTGAATAATTTTATTTGGTTAAATATAAAATACACTCGATGAGAGAGATCGGTGCATTAATGAGCATATTATTATTAGGTTTGGGTGGATTAATTTCCCTGTGGGAACGCTTTTACAGTTGATATATATAACTTTGTTATTCTCAGACTTACCCAGCAATGTATCTGTTGATTATATAGAAGAAAATCTGTATTAATTTTAACGTGAATATCAATTTAGATGAATACTTAGGAAAATATATTATTTGTACTTAGCTCAAAGGCAGAATTATCACAACGAGAGGAGCATACTGTTTGTATATGTTTGTATATTAATTTTGTACTCCATATATAGAATACCGGTGAATTCTATGAGCTTTTTCGTGTGATCTTGTTTGAAACAAGAGTGTTTATCTATATTGAGGTGAAATAAGATTAAATTAATAATTTCCTGTAGAACAGACGTGTACTATGATAATAAAGGTAAACCTCTATGATTAATAATAATATCTGATATTGACATTTTCATGAAAAAGGAATTGATCCATTCTCATATGACACAATTTCTCTGAGTAGAATAAATTTCATGAAATTACTCTTTCATGATGCTAATACGAAACAATTTTACCAAGCGTTAAAGAGGTCGTAACATTAAACACCAGAGACAATTAATAGAAACAATTCTCATATAAAACTTCTATCCTCGAGTGAATACAGAAATAATACAAAAATAATTCAAAGTTAAAATTAATAGAATGATTCATTCCCCTAAGTCATTTTACTGAAAACTTATAGTTGGTTGTTTATATGAAGATCGCGCACTCTATCGGAATGGTGGAAGCTTTTCAAATTTACTAAAATAACAGTCTGTATATCCCGCAGTTTCGCAGGGCTGAAAAATATGTCAGTAAATTACGGCAGAATCAATTCAATTAAAAGATTATATCCAGTGCCATCCATCCATCCTCGTAGCAAATGAAGAACGGAAACATCAGGGATGGAATGGAGAGGGTGAGGGCGGTTGCAGAACGATTACCGAACCAATTAAAAAGTCCCTAATCCGTCAAACTCTCCTTCAAAACGTCACGTAGGGAGGAAAAAAAGCGACGAGTTCGTCCAGTGACGATTCTTTCTCTCCTAAAAATCTTTCTCTCTCGCCCTTTTTCTTTTTTACAATCGGAGAGAAGTTCGAATTCGCACAAAACACTCGCTCGCGTACCTACAAACATACAAACGCGGACACTCGCACGAGGTAGAAGGTTGGAGAGGAAGTGGAAAGGGTGGCCGGATGGGCAGCGGGTGGAGGGGGGGAGGGGGAGGAGGTGGTCGGGGACCGACGATCGCATCGGGGGTAACAACGCCGCTCTACCCGAGAGAGGAGTCTAATGACGCCACTGAGCTTCCACTCTGGGCGCAAATCACCAAGCTTCCTGAAAAGAGGGGGAGTAGAGGGTATGAAGAGGAATAGGAGGAGTGAAGGGGGCGGGGGGGAAGGTCGGTTTCGCCCGCTAGACTTCCCTCCGCCCCGAATCCTGGGGAAAACGTTTCCTCTCTCTTCCCTCCTTCTCCTCCTCTAAATCCTCTGCGCAATTAATCAAGCTGATGGGGCAGTCCGACCAATCCACTCCCCTCTCGAATTCCCTTCCTCCCCTACACTCCTTTCCTCTCCGTCCTTCCGTCCTCCAACCTCCACCTCTGTCCTCGTATCCTCTCTTTCTCCCCCGTTCCTTTCTCTCTCTCTCTTCCTCTTCTCGCACACCGCAGATCCTGCAGTCCTTTGCAGTCGGCGGACTGCAACACGCAAACGATTCGTCCGTCTAAAGCGTGTCTGTGTGTCTGTTGGTGCAATCCGAACGTGGGGGTCCCTCGATATTTTATCATCGTCTTCCCATACAAAAATGTCCCCGTGTGATTCCTCACCCTTCGTCCCAGTACGAGACAGCCAACCCTTGGCGCTTCCGTAATTCATTAATTAGTCGGTCCGAAAGGGATGTTGCAGCTATCGGTTCCGCCGTGAGCGGTTCGGGCGATGTAATCTGCACGCGACGATGGATTGATGACAGGGCTTGTGTCGCGGAAAGGAGGACCACGATATGAGGCCATCGGAAAAGAAATCGTCCCAAACCGACTGATGGCCTGCTGGCGGACGCGCGTCCGCTTGTGTTTCCGTCATTCGAAAACTGTCGACACGTGATTAATTTTTTTCGAAACGCTCGTATTCGAGTTTTCCCTTTCCCCAAGATAAATTCGATGCAATCGGACAAATGGGTCGTAGGATGAGCTCGACGGAGTTCAAGGAGGAGGAAGATCGGTTGCTATTGATACATGACGACGCCGCCGCCAAACAAGGATCCTCACTTGTCTATTAGACTTGCTTCTCGCGGTCAGTTAATTCTCATTTCCTCTCCTGAGCGCCGGAAAAAAGATTCCACCTCATTCGCCAATTTTCAGGAGAATGGATCGCTTTCTGAATATGAATTTCTACGAATGACGAACGATGCACCCGAATTCGTCCAACAAAGAAACTAAATTATACAAAAAAATAATAATTAATAATTATTTTTGAAACGATTATTGGCTACGTTTGGCTAAAAATACGGTGTCGTAAATGTTACATCGGAAGGAGGCTGAAGAAAGTTTTTTTTAGTTAAAGCCTGCACGATCATCGTTCGTGTGTAGCCAGTGACATTATCGGAGAAAATTTTCATGAAATATCTTTCTTCATTTTTTAAGAAAGGGTTTTTTTTTATTACTAACTATTTAGGTTGATATTCTTATGACGAAAGTAATTTGAGAGAATGCCATATACATATACACTCACAGTAGATTCTCACGCAACGAAATAGTTCCGCTCCTGAAACCTTCGCGTCGAAAAAGGCGCTGTTGAATCATTTATGGTAAAAAAAAAAGATTAGGTTCTCAAAGTTTAGGAAGATATATAAGGTGAACTAGGTTTAATCGGATGAAAAAGTGAAACATTTGAAGTTATTTTATATTTAATATTTCGCTGATGTCTTGTGGATACTGGATTATCGAGCAATATTTCAATACAATGGAAATTGTTGTAATTGCTACTTGCCGTCCGGTAGGAAACGTGACTGAAGTGTGGTTTTTGTTTTATTGTTGTTGTGCTATCATTTTGTAACCGAGTGGCTCTGAAAATGGACCACGTTGAGAGAAAATAGATAAAAATCCACGCAATGCTAAAAAGGGGCCTTGCGTGAAGTTTTACTGTGTGCGCGCGCGTCATTACGTCATACGCAAAATAATAGTGCAAATCAGTGGTGCCCAAACATTTCGGCTCGAGGACCTTATAACCCATTGCTACACCCATCATGTACCATGTGGCCCATTTCCGTAAATTTAGTCGAAGAATAATTTAAAGAATCCAAAGGAATTTGGTGTGAGTCAAATACTATATGACGTTTTATCATATTTACCTGTTGTGGTAATAGATTTATAAAGACAAAATGTATGGTTTTAATAATTTTGCATTTTCATTTTATTTTACAATGTCTCATTAAATTGTCTCACTCATGGCGGGCCAGATGAAGACTCTCGGCCGGTCGGATGTGGTCCTCGGGCCGCAGTTTGGGCACCACTGATGTAGATTAATAGTCATCACCATAGGTGTTCTCTCTGCAGACAGGTCCGTGATTATTCATGGTTAAAACTGGTTCTCCACACACTCGTATTTTTCGCAGTTTTTTCCATGTCTTGATGGCTCTCTTTCCCTTTCAAGTCGTCTATCAGGTGAAAATCTTTCCTTCGTCTCTCTCATTTTCATTATATTTTTCCCTCTTAACACGTCTTTAATCATGCTCCCTCTCTTATGGTAACTTCCAATCCAGTTCGCCTTCATCTTATAGTCTCTATAATCATTCGCTTCTCTTATATTCTTCGTAGTACTTACTCGTTTTTAATCCAGTCTGTCCATTTTATCTTCGGCTCTCTTTTCCATGCCTAGTAACAATGTAATTATATACGTAAATTCCACCGAGCACTAGTGTTAAGAACATTAAATGACATGTTAAATTAAGCACTCTATCACAAGCGATGATCAACAGAACTGACTTGTGTGTGTCGTTATAAAACCGATTCGAAGCGAGCGCCTTTGCACTGAAAAAATCGCAGATTGTATGTAAATTCTACGCAAAATTCTTCAAAAGGCGTAATGCTCACATAAGCTCGTGTCGCAAAGCAATGTAGGGAAAAAGGGATCAGACTCGGTTCTCCAAGCGGAGCAGGGAAGGAGTCTAATTCCGGCTAAATTTTCTCTCAACATGGAGAGAATTAGCGAAGTTTAATACTTGTGCACTCAAAAAGAAGGGAGTTTAAGAGGCCCTCGGTAAAATCATACCGCAACACACTTGAGGCGAGGGAAGAGTTTTCCACGGCGGCATAGCGGAAAATCGGTTTAATTGAATTTACTCGGTAATAGATCTATCGCTTCATTGCTATCTATATTATTGCAACTATTTCGACTGAATAGATATTTTAAAATTGGAAATGATATATAAAGGAGAATGATAAAATTGTTTCCATAAATTTCAAATAGAAGAACCAAAAGAAAAAGACGAAAATTCTTACTATTATTTTATACCCAATTTTATTATGGCTTCGTTATTACTTATTTCCACCACTTCTGGACCTTCGCTATTGAGGTGAATCGCGTTGACATCGCGACTCATATTTCTCTAGACTTTTTGAGTCATGGGTGTATGGGAAAATAATAGTTATTTTCCCTGATGTCTTATGAAGCCTCTTCTTTGAGTCTATGGTCCTTACTGCTCCAACCAAAATAGCTCTCGTGTTATACAGCCATTTCACCTTGTCGAAGTTTTACCTAAAGAAGGGTTCTTTTATGATTGTCAAATAACCGATTTCATTATCACTACAATTCCTCACGAGTGTACTTTCAAACTTTGTAATATAACTTTTCGTTAATTTGTATTTTAACTTTATTCTTTTTATGAAACAAAATTACTCTAAACTAAAGTTGAACTCACTTTGTTGCTACACCTCATGTCTTCATTTCTTAGTGACGTAGAGTTAATGAATCTGATTTTATGATCTCTTATTTGCCACAAATATTCATACATTGTCCACAGTGGCAGCGATAATAATTACTGCAATCGTAAAATTTATGGCCCTGCCATTAAGCCGCTAGGAAATCAAGAGCATGCTCGGAATGTTGAATAAGACCTAGAAGTGAAATGGTAAAAAGAGAGAGAAAGAGACAGAGGGAGAAGAGTATAGAACGCCGGCGTATTTAAATTGTAGGTTGAAATGCACTTAATACACGGAATTCGCGGAGCTTAATGGTCGCCCACACACGAACGCACCCTCACCTTCGCTGTGTTAAGGGTACGCTTGGATAAAGAACAAGGGAACTGCTGAGAAGGTAGGCAGAAAGTGAGGTCCAAAGGGAGAGGCGGAAGGAGGTCAAATCTGTACGATTGAGAACGGCAAATGAGATCTTGAAATAGGGAGATGGAAGGAAAAAGAGAAAACACCGCGTGATTGGCCTGAAGAGGTTGGCAGAGAGCGGTCTGAGAGGCGATGAGGAAAAAGGAAGCGAAAACAAAGCGGCGAAGGATGTATACAGCAGTGAATGGCGCGTAATAGAAAAGAAGCGAGGAATAAAAAAGGTAATGGGGGCGGAAAGTCGGAGAGGATACTCCAAAACAAGGCGAGGGGCGCTTGAATGTAAAAGAATCGGATAATAAAGTATTCGAAAACTGGCATTTTTTTTTGAGTGAGTCTTTGAAAATAGTACGCCATTTTGTAATGGAAAGAAGCAAGTGGGAAAAGTAACTAAAACGTTAAACGAGCGTGATATATAACAAATGCAAGATAGGAAGAAGAATATCATGGGAGGCAGGTTGAGTAACTTTGAATCGATGTTGTGGAAAAAATATGTGCTTACATACTCTCTCAAATTTTGAACTTTGAGCTAAGAGACTCGATTCGATATTTTATACATAAAAAATATTCCTGTTTTGAAAAGAACGTCCTCTCGGGTCTCCGAACTTAAATGCTGAACTGCAATTCCATCACGTTCCTACGAGCAGGGTGATGAATCACTTTAATAAGAGCTATAGAAATTGACTTAGGTTGTCAACGAATATTTTAAGATATGAGACGTAATTAAACGCGCCCAAGTGGAAGGAAGGAACAGGATGGCAGCTACGTTAAGACAGAAATACAGTCAGGGGAAATAACTTCACTGGTTTTATGTTGCCTAGTTAACAAATCGTCGAACAGTATTGAGACAGATTAACAGAGATAATCAAGTGAGATTCAGGAAGGAACTGGTTACGAGGAAAAGGAGGGGAAATTAAAATGAATAACACATCGCGGTTAAAAAAGACATTCTACAAGTAGATTTCCAAAATTAAACGAGGAGAATGACAAGATGGGCGATAAAGACAGTACGTAAGAAGGAGCGACGAAGACGGAGGGAGAGAAAAACAAAGAGACTAGGGAGAGAAAATGTGGTGGAGGTGGATAATAAATGGAAAATTGTGCGGCTCGATTACGTCTTTGGACTCTGCTGCTGACGTGATTTGGAGGAGAGGGCGAAAATCTTGGAGTAAGGAAAGCGCTTTACCCTCCTTCTTCTAGGTCTCTTCCCTCCTCCTCCAACCTCCCTGCCCTTCCTCTCTCTCTCTCTGTAGAAAATCCCCTTTTCCTGTCTCTCTTCTCTCATCTCTCTCTCTCTCTCAGCCTCTCTCAATCCTTCCTTTTGTCTTTCGTTCCCTCTGTGCCTTACCCTCTCCCTCCCTCTCTCCTCTCCCTCCCTCTCTCCCTCCATCCATCTCCCACTCCCTCTCTTAATCCCTGCTAATCCCCAGTGTGCCCGCCCACCTTATTTCCAAAGGATTTTTCCTAATACCGCCGCGACGCTTCAGTCAAGGAGTTCCCCCGCGCTGTTTTTTAGGACAAAAGTAGGAAGAATTAAATTCCCGCCTCTTTTTAGGGCCCCGGAGGAGAGGAAAAAAAGTTTTGTTGGTCTTTAAGGTGCTTTTTATTCGTCGTGCATTTTTTAAGAGTTTCAATTAAATGGGGGAGTTTTTACTTGACGAATTTAATTTTTTTAAAAGCTAGGTTTTTGAAAAGATAGGAAATATCCTGCAGGACTCCTGGAATTATAGGCTGTAACGTAAACCGACCGTGGAAGAGAGATCTCGCAGAAATTTGATTTTTTTCCTTGATGGCCTCGTACAAGAAAATTGAGGTTTATTCTCGTCGCCCGACAATGACATAATGAAGGAGCAAGACCTATTCATAAAGTAGGTAACTTCGATCAGTTTCGCGAAATAAAACGCCTAGGACTTTTGAACGTGCGGATTGATTTCAGCATCAAGTTACAGCCAAAAAAAAGAAGCGGTCAGTTTTTTACTGAACGGAAAATAGCTGTATTTTTAAATTGAATTACGCCGTTTACGATGTAGAATGAGGATTTTTATTCCAATACTAGATTCATTTGCTACATGTCATCGCAATCATATTACAAATAGTGTAAAATTTAGTAGAAAAGTAGAGAGTACTTTAGGAAATATCATTCGGGAAATATTTTTATCCTAAACCTTCTATATATTTTTCACCAAGCTTACCAATTTCCAAAATGGCTTTATTCATGCGTTAAACCCTTGAAAATATATTTCTGAAAAATGCGCGAGGTTTTATTTTCCTGTAAATTCTTCAAAAAAGCTCGAATAAAATCTGCAACGCGATCCTCCTCGGTAAATGCGAACAATCTCTAAACGCTCAATTTCAATTCGCTCAAAATAAATTTCGCTATCCATCCAACACGTCTCCCATCCTTTTCATTTCTTCTTGAAAGGATCCGCTGGGTGTAATATTTTAAAACCTTCTCTTCTTTCTCTTTTTCTCTCGGCATCATCCCGTTCTTATCCGGGTTGGACCATCTTCTGGCTTCCAAAAAAAAAAGCATTTTTCCCCGCGCCAAATCTCTCTCAAACTCACCTTATATCCGTTTCTCCTTTCTCCCGCTCTCTTCTCCTATCTCCTTACTCCAAATCCGCACGTGCATTGGCACACTCTCTATCGTGCCAGCATCTCTAAAAAGCCCGTCTCTTACATATCGCCTTAACTTGCCTCCTTCCCCCATAAAATCTTCCCTTGTCCGTTCCTCCGAACCAAAAAAATAAGCATCCCAACCTCCATTCCCATCTCTTTCTTCTCCTCCTCTCCTTTCGGAAGATTTTGCGCTTAGCGCCGCGTTTCCTCGGCGGTATTTTGCACGCGCCCCGAAGCTTCTATTTTTTTTTAAAGCGACATGCCCTCCGAAACATCTGATTGCGAAAATAAACGCCATTCACAAATGGATTGAAATGGAGAAGGGTTAGCGGCGCCTCTGCAGGAGTTAAACGCAGTGTTTTCCATACAATTTTCCAATCTCACTACACCCGTCAACTCTCTCACACACTGAATTCCAATGCACGGGCTCGCTGGTACACTGTATTGTCCGACATGGCGTAGGAAGCGCAAGTATTATGGTGTGGGAGCTTGTTTGAATTTAATTACACGGCGGGAAACGCTTTTTTTAACGCGAGCAAGTTTAATTATCGCCGACGGTCTGAAGGTCTGTTTTATATTCTAGTCACTCTTTTTTCCCTCTCTCTCTCTCTCACGCCCCCTGTTGGGTTGGATCCGAGAAAGGACAGTCGCTATTGTCACAATTAAGGACTCGGAATTTTAATGCGGACGGGATGGTTACTGCGTGATCACCCGAAACATTATCATCCGATATTACCTTATCGGGTTAAGGGTGATGGAATCCTTTCTGACGACCTATCTGGCCGGAAATTTAGCGAACTTGCGCTCCAATGTGTATCATATCTCAATTTTGATGAGTTAATGGCTTAGTAACTACTCTCATGTTGAATAATTAATGGATTACACTCGATGAAAAAATGTTAAATTGAATTTTCGGAACGTTTTCGCTCACTCATTCGAGGGCGTAAACGAACTGAGTGTTGTTTCATTTAAATTTAAATCGATTTTATTTATGTGGTACCGTGTACAGGTGTCGCTACATAGCATATTTTTGACCTCAAGTTTTAGGAATCTTGCGGCTGTCCTCGGACTTGACCTCTTATCACTTTGAGGTGTGTGACTCTATGCCATTTTTCCAAGAATCACTTTTCATATATGAGTTAATGTTAACGTAATTGCTCTCTGTATAAACAAATACCACACTTTCTGTAATTAAATACTGTCATTTTACGTGCGAAGGTGTTCTCTTGGAGGGAAAGTGAGAAACTCATATAAAAACTTAAATTTAAATCACTGATAATTTTCAGTTTTTCACATTTTTAGGAGTATTTTTTTATAAGCGAAGATTATTTTTTATTTTTAGTGAAACGCTTAAATTATTATCAACACTTTCATTAGTTATGCAACTTATATTGAATGTTTGTTTAAAGACCTTAAGCTATTCGCCATAGCTTTTATCTTATAATTCAAAACTCGCGAGTCAACGTCGCATGCATAATAGCACAGGAAAATTATGGCTAAGAATTTTGTGTGTGAAAATTACCTTATAACCCCTTAAAACTCCCAAATTCCACGTCTGCGTATATTATCGATTTACTTAGTTTCAATTTTATTGTTCTTTCCATAGTCCTTTGATAAATAGAATAGCATGCACTATAAATAGCAAGCAATTGCATTATTTTTATTGGTAACCGTTTAAAATGATGAACAATTATATTCAAACGAAAAGCATATAATAGCTCTATTTTCCAAATTTAATTTTCGCGGAAATACCATAAGATCACATGAGCAGAATGGCAATTGACAAATTTCCGTATGCGATCCTTCGAACTTTTAAAATATGGGTACAAATGCAATAGGCGTTGTAAAAATTATCAAATGCAATTGTTGATAAAAATTGAAGTCTGCACGGCATAGAAAAAATCTAGACAACTTTTTACACCTGTTATGCAAATTTCATTTTAGGTTTCATTAAAAAAGAAGAAAATTTGAATAATAAGCCATGTGGATAAACGCTTACCTGGGATTAACAGATTGTTTCCTTGTTTTTATTTCGTAAACCATTCAGTTTTCCCCCTTCACATTTAATAATAATAATAATTATTTATTGAACGCAAACATGCGTTAAAATACAATAAACAAATTAAAAATTAATAAAAATTAATGTCTGCAAAAGTCAAGAAAATGAAAATAGTAATAATAACCGTTATAATAAATTGTTTACAATACCAGAGGTTTCAGCTTTGAGAATTTTTCTTCTAAAACATAGTAAAGTCTCACCAAATGTATCAATGTTTCCAAGCCTTAACAAAAGATCATTAGCACATTTTGTCAGTCGAATCATGGGCAAATTTTGGCAAGCGTCAACTTTACAAAACGACTTCCGGAAACGTGGAGTATGGTTTTACCGTCGGATCGGCATATTAAGACTAATTTTGCTCAACTATTTAGAATTAAAAGCTCCTGTTACATTGTTACGTTACACTTGCAACTAGGTCTGTAAATAGGTGTGATAGTTGCTTCTTCCACACTCGAAGGGAAGGGGTGAGAATACAAAATCTCAATATACAGATAAAAAAAAGGGTTGCTGGTCAGCTTTGAGGAAAACCGTAGGTATGCCATCACTTCCAGGGGATGCATTGCTTTTTAAGTTTTTAAGAATTGAGGATATCTCCTTTCTATTGTGAACTGTACGGAGGATAAGACATCAGCGATGCTACTTTTCTCAACCTTTCTCTATTGCTTCGTTCCTTTTCCGTTCTCTTCTGTTTTCTTCTCACCCAGTGAAATTTGTACCATTTCCTCAAATTTGTGGAAACAGTACACAGTTCATGAAATCTTATGCGATATATTTTGTTTCATATTACATACATTCCCCTATTGTGGAGTTCCACCAGTGAATCATCTTCTGACCCACTTCCCTGTCAACCTCTTTCCACCACCACTCATATTCCCTCTCCATCTCTCTTTCTTCCTAAAAATGCCAATTTCTCTTGGCATCGCTTAAGAGAAAAGCGAACGCGGATCATGGCGATCATCCCCCATAAGCTCAAGCCATCTCACCTGGAAATCAATCAAGTGTATGTCACACGCCTTGCTTGCGTGATAGAGCCCCGAGATTACAGAAAAGACACCTCTCGCCGTCCCCTGCTCGTACTACCTTTTCATCCGCTTCTCTGGTTACACATCCCAACTCACATCCGTTTCCGCGTGCGCAGCGTTAACCATTTTTTCTTCTATCTCTTTCGTAAAAAAAAGATAGCTGACGTTTCTGGGAAAAAATCCTTCGGCTTCGAGAAAAAATACCCTGCGGCTCGCAAAGTGATTGCCACTTTGATTTTCCTTAGCGATTTTCAATCGTGCGTCATTTACGGGGTGAGTTTGAGTTATCCGATAGAGTCAGGAAACAAATCAGTTCGATGTCTACGGCTTCTATAATGGAAACTTAAAATCGTTTTACTTTTTTTTATCGATTATGTTAGCGATTGAAATTGACATTTTTCGTTCGTTTTTAAGAACGGGAAATCGTGATCGTACTTTAGCGCTATCGCATTACCGGAAATAATAACGTATTAGAACTATGATTTGATACCTACATGCGTATTTATAGGCATGTGCGTTCGTGTATGACTGCATGCATAGATGGGAGAAGAAGAATATATCGTAAGATGCCGGAGAAGTCGGAAACAAGCTCATCCCTGTTTATTTATTCAATTTTTCCGTTAGCTTTAGGCGAACCATTCTCCATCCCGCGTAATGTGATTCCCTTGTCTCTTTTCCTGCGACGGCCAACTTTCCACCCTCCCTCTATCTCATCCTTTTTTTTTCCTCCTCCCATAAGCAATTTCATCCTACTCTATCTCCGACACGCCCATCTTTTGTCTCCTCCTCCCCTCCCCCGCAAAGTGAACGGGAGTGTGAGAGAGAGAAAGAGAGGAAAAAATAAAATAAAACTTCCAATAGATTGATCGGATATCGAATGGGGGTATTTTGCAAAGAAGCTAAAAGCCTCGGATTTAGTTTCGGACAAAGAAGGCGGGGGATAAAGGTAGAGGTTTTAGTGTGAGGATAAGAGAGCGATAAAGACGGGGTGGGGTGGTTTGGGAGAAGGATTCGTGGAGACTGCGCTGGGTCCGATATCCTTTGGAAGGAAAGGGAGAAATGGGAGTGGATGTGGGAGAGAAGCTGAGGGAGAGGTGAAGGAGTAGGGGTGAAGGGATTTTTGGAGGAAGATGTAGATGGAAAGAGGGAGGGTTGGGAGAGGGAGGGAAGGATTTGGGAAAAAAGCGTGTGCGAGTGGTTAGTGAAGGAAAGAAGGGACACGGAGGAGGAGGGGAAAACCCTGACATAGTTGGGGAGGGAGCGGAAAAATACAAAAAACTAAATCCTTTCGGTCAATCCGGAAAATGCGGGATAAGTGAGGGAGGGGGGAATTGGAGAAGCGTGTGATAGCGGAACTGTAGGCGGGAGATGTGACGAGAAAATCGATGAGGTTGTTTTTCTAATCGGCGTCTTAATTGTTAAATCGACCGTATTAAATTCACCCAATGTTTTGAGGTGATTTTATTCAAAGAAACTGAGATTTTTTATTGTATGAAAACATGCGCGAATGGGATGTACAGGGTGTGTCACACTAATGTATCCTATTTCAAAGTGAAATTACAATTGAGCAATAAAGTGTGTTAATCAGGAAAAGTCAAACTATTTCTACTAAAGCACCCTTTTTTTGTTGCAATAAGCAATTGTACTGTCCGTATGTAAGCTCAGATTGATGGAAGACATTTTGAAAAACTATTGACGGATATAAATTTGAAAGATCTATATATTATTTGGTTTTTCTTTCACTCTTCATATCACAGTTCATTCATTTTGTTGCGGTTTTAAAAAAATATCCGTTTATACTTTCGTTTGTCCGTCTGTTCACCTGACTCGCTAAATTATACTAAACGAAAGCAATCGATTTACAGTTCCGTCTCGTTGGACACGTTTCCTCGGTTTGTTCATCTGTCCCTTTGTCTATCTGATTTTTAAACGCCATTTACTGTTCGCCTCAGCAGATCCTTCCTTAGTTGTTTAATTTTTAAATCGTGTACATTTTTTTACCAAATCTGTATAAACGTACCTGCACCCAAATGTTATTCCTTATGTCATTAGTCCATAAAAATATTAATTCAATCCAACTAGAAATCATAAATACGGAGATAGTCCCGTATTCATATCTTAATTTATAATATTATAGAATTATACAGGGTTCTCCAATCAATTTAAAGTATTATTTATTTTAAAAAACGTTTCGGGGCTATTTTACATATGTGTGTCAGCTTTGGATGTTTGTCTGCGTATAAAACGATGGACAACAAGTATATGCAGTGTATTAAGTAAATTAGGCTTGCAAAAATTTTTTTTCAATTAGCAATATTTTCAGAATATAGGTAACAGTTTATTGGAGAACCCTGCATAATGTTATAGACAGCAACGCACAAGCATTTTCAAGGAAAAGAGATAATTCAACATTTTGTCATTGCATGGTACTATAAATAAAAATGTTGAAGCCAATTTAATTCTTCCGTTTGAAGTGCTAAATATGAATAGGATTTTTGGGATAGATTTTTATCATAGTCTCATAAGCTTTCAGCATCGTCGGGACTCATATCGACGGGTTTTTCCCGCAGGCTTTGGCCTGAGCTTGGATTTGAAACTTTAATATCTATGGGCAGAAAACTTGTTAAGCTTTGACTTGATCGAAGTAATATGGGCAGTAGAATTCGTATGCGTTTGATCCGGCTTTGGTAGTTATTCTGTTTGGAGTTTATTCGCGTGCTATTAGGTTACATAATGCCACTTCGTTCAAAAGTTTAACGGCTCTCGTTAACCCATTAAATCATACGCGCGAAATGGGGATTAGTGTTCCGACTTGTCGCTTGTTTGCTGCTAAGTAGACGAGGAGAATGCTCAAATCAGGCACGGTCGGATTCAAATAACGTGTATATCATTATAAATATATAATGTGATTAAAATATCCACCCTAAAGCTGCACATAAACATGTTTGTTAAATACATATTTTCTAGATTAGAAACAATTTATTTCACTATTCACTTTATTATTTTATAATTCCACCCTATATTCACAAAACTTGGCGGAACAAAAGTAAAGTTATACACTTTTTATGTTTTTAATTATACAGTAGAACCCCATAAATCCGGCACCCTCGGGACCTAGCACGAGCCGGATTTTAGAAAATTCCGGTTTTTTGAAAATGTTGCACATTGCCTAAGTATCCAGGGGCAATTCGGCCTATTGCTGGATAAAACAAAAGAAAGCTTTTTGTAATCTATTTAATGTATTTCAAAATTTAATCAGAAATCACGCCAGAATATTTTAAAATATGAAATACGTACACAAAATGTATGTAAATAAACATGCAAAATATTAAATAAATCATAATAGACGCCTTGCCCTCTTGCCACCCTTGGCTACGCCATTGCACCTTCATACCATATCACGGCCTATACGTAAAAATAAATAAAATACATAACATTAAAATCCAAAATTTACGCCAAAACTTATAAAAGAAAGAATCTTTAACAAGTGACGAATTTGGAATAAGGTCATAGCAAATTTAATGCACATTTACCAATTTACACGTCTCGTTTCTACTCTCGATGGCTAGACGATAAGGTCGAGACAGCGTCTTTAGTTGCGGGAATGCAAGTTTCATTTCATTTCAGTGTTGGAAGCTTTTTGAAGGTTTTTCTGCGAAATTGTCTTGAACATATCACACAGCTTGCTTCATACATTGTGATCTTTCCTTAATAAGTTCATCTTTAATTAGGTACAAATCCATTATATCCTGTGATTAGATGCATGACCGCTGCTCTAAAGCCGATATTGTATCAGTGACTAATTCTATGCAACGGTCTATTGAAGCTTGTTTGCAGCTGCATTGTCATTATCGTCACTTTCACTTTTTTCATGATTCTCACGTTCGGGTTCCAAAACAATTTTAACTATTTCTCCGTCAGTTAGCTGATTCACTACAGGCACTTCATTGTCGATTTCCATCCAGTTTTCAACGTCGTTTTCTTCCAGGCCCTTCGTGAAAGCGTTATTCGTCGATCCCTCAGCAAATTCCATAATTTCAGACACCAGTCTCTTTTTGTCACTAACATTGAAACCTAGAAAATCTGGTGGTGATTCATCATATCCTTCAAACATGCTTGCAGGCCACAAATTGTGCCAGGCATTTTTCAGTGTTGCGGCCGTTACATCAGTCCACGCTTTAGCTAGAGTCCAAATCGCGTCCTGTTAAATTCCTTTTTACATCCGTCAACACCTTGGCCTCTATTGCAAACAACAAGCAATTTCTGCATAAATTGCTGTCTGTAATAGCATTTTAGTGAGCGTAATATTCCCTGATCCATAGGTTGAATAATAGATGTACAATTTGGAGATAAATAAACCACATACACGATATGCATCAGGATGGGCAGGACAATTATCTAATGTCAGAATTATTTTACAATCATCACCTAGTCCCTTAGATTTACAATGAGCACGTGCCTCCGGTGCAAAATAATTCACAAAACAATCCAACATTAATTGAGTAGTTATCCATGCACGTTTATTAGCACGGTAATTGACAGAAAAGTTCTTTACACCCTTTAAAGCACGACGGTGTGCAATTTTACCAATTACAGTTAGCTTTAGTTTGTGCGTACCTGCTGCATTTGCGCACGCAAGAATCGTCAACCTCTCCTTTGACTCCTTCACTCCAAATGCCATATTCTCATTGGCGGCTGCAAGAGTGCTCCGAGGAAGAGATCGCCAAAATAATCCTGTCTCGTCCGCGTTATATATTTGCTCTGCAGTAAGATTTTCATACGAAATTAACTTCGTCAACTCCTCTACAAATGTTTCGGCAGCATCCGAATCGGCACTAAGTTTTTCGCCAGACACTGCTAATTTTCGTATTCCATGGCGAAGCTTGAAGCGATGAGGCTAAGCTTGCGAATAATCACAAGCTTTATTGATTTTCAAATCATCGTGGAATTTCTTTGCTTGCTGTATTAGCAATAGGCATGATATAGGTACACCTTCACTTCTTTATCGAAACCATTCAAACAATACTCTATCGACATCGTTGACCCTGGAAGTGTGTAATGTTTTTCGGCTACTCATAGCCTTAGGAGTGTCACTGTCTGCATAAAATGTCAGTAACTCACTTTTTCGTTTCTTCAAGTCATACACAGTAGAACTGCCTACGCTATATTCTTCGCAAAGTCTCTTAACTGAAGCACCTTTTTCAAGTTTTCTTAATAAATCTACTTTTTGTTCAATAGAAAGAGATTTACGTTTACGCTTCATAATACTACTGGAGGGGTTTTCAGCTTTTTTTTAAGACATTCCAATATGAACTTGAGCAATATCACGCTAATGAAAGACACATGCGATCGCTACGAATATGAACACGCGACTATATACAAGTTATACAATGTGACTGTGGAAACTATTCCCTAACATGTACCAACATGTATTGGTCAGCTGACAATTGGACTCACTCACACATACAATGTAACTGCTGCCGTCTAATTGGTTCTAGAATTCGCGAATTTTGATGCGAAGCGGTGCGTTTATCGTTTCATAGCGGATTAGGCTACCCGCGGCAAAAATTTTAAAAAGTGCACTTTTCAAAAAGTGCCGGATTTTTGATAATTCCGGATTTTCGAATGCCGGATTTATGAGGTTCTACTGTATTATCATATGACAGCATCTTTAAATTTCGAATGAGAAATTCACTTCTAAAGGATTCAGTCTGAAAGTTTTGTTATTAAAAAATTAAGCCTATAGATCCTTCGACAAACCTAATGCTAACACTCATTGTTTGTCACAATAAAAGTCTGTAATTTTGAGCATAGATCACAACTGAAGTGTTCTTGGTAAAAAGTAAGAACCAAGCACATCATTGCAACGTTACTACAGAATATTTCCAGACGTTTGTTCTTTTATAAAACTGCACTTCCTTCCTAATCTTTCCTCTTGAAATGGTGAATTACGACTCTTGCAGATAATATTTCTATAAAGGGGCGATAAACCGCAGTCAAATTCCGAACCGTAAATTAGTAGAATTGATTTGTAAGGGTAATCGAAGATCATATTTTATTTCTTCCTAAGCTGTTTGCTAGACGGAAATCTTTGTGATTATAATTTTTAGGTATAGTATGCGAAATAAATCATTGTAAATGCTAAAAATTAAGCAACTTAAGTATCCATTCATTTTTGCAATAGAGATGGAAACAGTTTCCAGTAAACTATGATATTTTCCATTGTGGAATGACTGGGAGCATTTGGTTTAAACGGGTGCGGTTCGCTTGTTTGACAAATACTTGGAAAACATCAAATTAATTTTCAATTAAATTCAAGCGTTTCAGTCAGCAGCTTTCAAAACGTAACGGCAGTTACTGAAGTTATCGATCTTATCTCGAATAAAAATACTAAAATGCAACATCACTCATCATAAACGTCACTAATAATGATACAAAATAACAACTACATGCAAATGTGGCAAAAAACGTTAGGTCAGCGATATCTTCCGATTGTTGTTGCTTTGCGGTGAATTTTACTCGTATTCTGTGGAAGCTGGTATTTCTTCCACGGAAAATAAGCTGAAAAATAAAAGATACTGTTTTAAATTTCCCTTAGCATTTAAAAAAGTATTTCTTGAGATATTATCTATCGATAATTTAAAGTTTTAAAGAGACAAATGGATTCTGAATCCACGAAAAAACGAAAAAAAAACTGTCGGTGGGTGAACGTTTGTTACTTTAAATTGCGCGACTCCATGTAGTATTATTCTGTTTCAATTTAATGAAGTGCTCGATTATATGTAGATCTATGCGCACGCAATTTATATCCTCAATCTCTTAAATTGCGATTGGCGAATGGAGACGCGGATACCAGCGGGATCTAAGGAAATACTGCTAGTGCGAGAAAAAGAATTCTTTAGAAATACTCCACAAAAGGGCGCTGGAGGGCTTAGAGAAGCAGTTAAAAATGAAAGAAAATGTGGATTCGGGGGGGTAGACACTCTCTTTTCCCATCTTCTGCTTCCATTTCTCCCTTTTCCTTTGCGCAGAATGCACGGTTTTCTCCGAACTACCCATACAGAGTCAGAGAAACCAAAGTGAGGTATACTGTACCTCCTCTCCATGAAAACAACGTTCCTTTTTTCTTTTCCGGAAAGGACGAAAAGAGAGAGGGCGTATGGGAGGGCAGTGCATGAGATAGAGGAGGGGTAAATATCCATGTAGAGAGAGAGAGAGATGAAGATCGGGAAGGAAGTTTGCGTAGGCGGCGGAAGAGGAGCAGTAAACGCATGCCGTAGTTCAGGCATACCCGTGGAACACATTCTCCAGCGTCAGCGAAATCTTTAACACGGAAACGACTCGGAGTGAGTTGGTTAAACCCTCTTCGCCTCTTTTTCTCCGATCTCTTCCCACAATCTTCTTGCCTTTGTTAAAATTGTTCCACGTTTCTCCCATATTCTCTTTTCCATTTTACGTCTTTCCCATCCTTCCTCGTTTCAGACCGTTTACCGCTCACAGCATATTTATATTTTCTGTTATTAGATTATCTTATCTAAATTCTATACCATACTTTATGGGCGGCTGCTTCTTTTTTACTTTCTCCATACGTAGTAATGGGTAAGTATTGTATTCATGAAAAAAATCGACTTCGAGATTTCAACGGAAATACATGTTTTGAGGTCCCTAGAACACGTTTAAACTATTTTCGGAATGATGTCTGTGTGTGTGTGTATGTTATTGTGGGCGCTGTAACTCAAAAAGTACGTGCCATATCGTTACCAAACTTCATATCTAACACTCTTACATGAGCACAAAGAACTGATTAGTTTTTGGACAATAACGGATAACCGGAAGTCGAGGTTTATCCGAAACCCGATTCGGTTTTTGCGATATTTCTTGGTTAAAATATCATTATTGTATTTACAATTCTAAGTTATAGAGAATGTAATTTCCTACAACTTTCATTTGAAACAATTTTCTATTGTAGTTATCGTTTAGGAGTTATTTATAAATAACCGGTTTTTCGGTTTCCGTTAAATATCTCCTTAAAAACATCGTTATTGGTAATCTTCGTAAGGACCAAAGTTGTAGAGAATAATATTTCTTCCAAGTTTTGTTTGAAACTAATTTTCGTAGAACCATCCATTTCGGATATATTTCGCTTTTTCTTAATACCAGCATACAGCGCCAACACCATGTAGCGGTGAATTCTGTAAACATTCAAAATATACCTAATTTACGGCAACAAGGACGTGTATTCTTTTACGATACGAAATAATAATTTTGCGTCGTAATATTATTCATAATAATTTAAATATCTATACCCCAAATATGGAGAAAGTCATGTGTTGGCCACATCAGATTTTTTTCTTAAACTATATCATTTTCTGTCTTTCGTTCAATTGTTTTATTTTTCTGTAATATATTTTGGTGTGTCACTTTACTGTTTTATTCCGCTTAAAAACCTTTCCATTGTTCCAATAAAAATGCCTCTCGGATATCTTTTTTCAAAAACCTTTTCAGTAAACTTGTCATGAGATGACATCCTATGTCTTATATATGTAATTTTTTAAGGGAAACTCCTATAAATTTAATATTTCTACTGTGGCCTAATTGACGGTCGTATAATAATAATAATAATACCTATTGTCAATTTTGTTCAACCATAGTAATATTCACCAAAGTTATTTCTTTATGTCATTCTTTTATATTTGTCTTTAAAACTGTCCCGTTTCTCATTCCATCTTATTTCATCCATTCTAATTACCCAACGATTCCCATATTTTGTTCTGAAATGTGTGTGGCGCGCATAATATACGAAAGTTTCGTTTCTTTCAGTACTTGCGCGGCTTACTCCTCCACATTTTCATCTTGTTTCTGTTCTACTTAAAACTTAAAGAACTTAAAAGAACTCGGAATTAAATCCTGGCGATTTCCGCAAAAGCTGCAGAGAATTATCTTCTTACACACTCGCAAAATCTAAGCTTTACTTTTCGTTCTTTTTAAAATTCATCCTTCAAATACGCACCAACTTTCCTTTCATTTATTTTAGCATTCCCATTTTGTTTAATATTGAATGTAGCAAGGATATCGGATGAAAAAGCGAAGGTAAAACAAGCAAGGATTGTTGTTGGACGTTAAGCACTACGCAGGGCAAGATCATGGAGGTGTGATTGAAAAAAGTTCTCCGTTAAATACAAACGAACGTGGGTAGATGGCGAATTTTCAAGCATTAAAATGAAAATCAATTCAGAAGTTGAAACAGAAGTGGTTAAGATGATTTTCAAGTACGTATAGTAATTATTACAGATACGCGTAACATGAACGATATTTTCTTTTCTTGTAATTCAATATCAGTTTGTTTTATCTTTCAATTTATCTTATTTTTCGATAAGTGGCGACCAATCCCTTTATCTGTCGATAAAAGAATTCACACCGTCGTCAAAAATGATCGCTCTTGATATTTCTTTCTCGATAGAAGTTGGCGAAGACTACTTTTTTTTTAGCGAGAGGCGTGGATAGAATTTAAACTTTTTACAGAAAAAAAATACAAGAAAGATTTTCCTGGAAGCGGAAGTAATTCACCCGAATTTCGATTGCCTTCTTCGCCGATACTTTTCGGTTTCTTCACGCCTGACGTCTCCCTCCATTCTGCTCTCCCTCTCTCCCGCCATATCTTCCACGCAGGAATTCTTCCCATCATCCCTCGCGACCTTGTATGGTTCGGTGCAGCTTATCAGAGTCACTTTCGATCTTCCGAAATCCTTTATACGATCTTTCCTTTTCCCTTCTTCTCCCTCGTTCCCTCCCGACTCGGACTATCCCCGTTCATCACCCTTGTCTGATCCGAAAGGGAAGAGAAAAAACGAGGGAAGGAAGGAGAGGAAGTATGGGAGATGGGAATTGGGAAATGGATGAGAAAAAAAGGAAGACATAGTGAATCAGGTATAGAAAGTGAAGGATTTGAGGGAAGAGAGATAAATATGCCTTAAATTGACAAATAATTGTACCTTCGAAAAGAAATGGCCTCAATAAGATATGCCAATGTAGGTACTAGAAATATTTAAGGATTCAGTAATTTAGATGGCAATTTTTTAAAAAAGATGGACGAAATACTTGTCTTGGTGACGAAAATTGTGTAGTTGAAAAACTCTGTAAAAAGGTATTATATCAGTTTTAACGACATTTATTTTTATTTAAAAACAATTTGTATATGTTTATTCATATAGTAATAAACAGTTTATTTTATATCTTTTCAGGTTCGTAATACAAAGCCGGGGTTCTGTGCTGAATTTCTGTGCCTTTAGAAATGAGTAAATCACTCCGGTAAGTGTTTATTTCATTTTCCTAACAAATACTCCATAATATAAGTGTAATTTACCCTCGCAAGTGTTCGTTAGCATGAGGTGTCATTACACAATATATATGCTAGTTAAATCCTCTAAAATCAGCGGTTTTCAACCGGTGGTACTCGTACCCTTTTTTGCTCCACGGCACACCTTCATGCTTGCTTAGAAACATCGCGGCACACCAAACAACCCCTAATTAATTTCACTGCGTAAATACACATTTAAAAAAACTAGCATAAAACAAATAAAAATCGCAATTATATTACATTGTTATGATTGGTAATTTAATATTCAAATATTTGTAAAATTTTATTGTAAATTAAGTTCACACACAATATTCAACGTGTAAAAATGTTATGCTCTTCGACAGAGAATTTGGGCTTGCCTTTTTGGTACAAAGACGCTTTATATTTGGCTCACTAATAGAAAGAGCTAGAAGAACTTCATCTAAGTACTTTAAGCACGTCCTTTTAATATTTTTAATATGGTTTTAAGAACAACTAAATTCGCATAAATACGTTCTTGAATTTGAAATGTCATATCGGTGGGATATTCAGATATCCACCTTTAGCTTTTAGCCAAAATACATTAAAAGGTAGCATAATAATTTTAAGTCGTATGATCATTACTAAGGTCTACCAGTTCCTCTCATAGTTTCAGAATAAAAATTTATTCGAATTTGTTTGCTCCAAACGCTTTTGTGAAAATTAAATATCCTCAGACTGTGCGGCACACTAGTGCCTTCCTCGCGGCACACCGGTTGGAGAGCACTGCCCTAAGGGGTACGCGAAAGTGTTAAATATTATAATTTTTCTTTTTATTTTGTCTTTGGTGCGTGACTTCGGAATCAAAATTTGCAATGCGATGACTAATAATGAAATTATGAATCAGAAAAATACACCAAAACTTTTAATTTTAACGTTATAAGCACGAGTTACCTATATCAATACAAATTTCGTTATCACTTTATATGTGCTTCGGGTACACGAACATATAAAACAGTTCTAAGAGGTACGTGACCGTTAAATATAAATATAAATTGTACGCGAGTAAAAAAAACGTTGAAACCCCTGCTCTAGAGGTCTGTCTTACTGCATTTGGGCAAAATTCTCTGTAGAGTCTTGAATCTGGAGACTATTTCTACGTATGTTCTGGTACACTCTGGTCTACCACTTAGCTCATTAGTAACTATGAGCACAGCTATAGGACACACATACTCAATGAATTTGAGGCTATTAAATATTTGTTCAATTTTAGAGATATATTGCTGTTTTTTCGTGAAACCACTCCACCTCGTGTCACAAGTTTGTTCGCTGCACTAGTTGGGAATCGTGTTCGTGTTCGTGTTCGTGTTCTAAAACAGTTTGAAATCATTTATTTCTCTAAATAAAACGTTGCATTGTATTTTCCTTGCTTGAGTTATGTCTCATAAACTTGATTCAAACTTATTTTACTGTTACAATTCCTTTATATGTATGTATACATAAATACACGTATACAGACACGAGTGTACATAAAAACTATTCTGTAAAATATCAAATTCTAGAACAGGGTTCTGCAACGTTTTTCTGTTGGGTGCTACTCTTTATCAATATTCGAAATCCGTGACCTTCCGCGCGTGCCACCCTTAAATTCGTTTTGCCTGTAACGCTTACAAAAAGCGGTTATTATATTAAAATGAATCCCGAATATAATGCTGTATCATCAAAATACAAAATAAAATCGAAATAAAAGTGAAATTCTTTTAAAAATACATACTTTTGGTAATTATTCTCTGAAATATCGTGCCAATTAAAATCTCTTCGCGTGCCACCTTAGGGCACGCCTGCCATAGGATGCCGATCCCTGTTCTAGAAGAATCACAAGTCCATACAGCTGCGTGGAACACGCCATTTCATCCAGCTATCTCTTACGTCACATACGTATGATCGTCGATCCGTGGTCTCAGCTCGAGGCAATACTTCCACATTCGCAATCCCACGCACGGCGGTTCGCATGGGAATGAGAACTGTAACAAGCGCATTTCTCCTGAGGTTATTTCATGAAAATATCCACAACTCGGGAGGGAAAGGAACGAGCATCTGTTTATTTCCCACAAAAAGTAATCTCGCCTTATATACCGTCACCAACTATCCTCGGAAAATACGTCTATGAATGCGGACGTTTTTGTAGTGGAAAATGAAGAATAGTCGAAAATAAGACAGGTAAATAAATACAGAAACGGATAGATGATTAGGTAAATAATTCATGCGAACGCTTTTGTCCTTTCATCGCTGTCAGTTGTACCGTTGATAGAGATAGCGAGAGGAAAATAAAGGACGCTATTGGAAATGGCAAACGCAAATAAGTGGGAATACAGATATATAATTAGGAAACACAATTTTAAATTAGTAAATGGGAACATAAGAACACAAACGTGAAACAGGCCAACTTTTTTCAACGTTATTTGTTTTTTTAAAAGTTTTTTTATTACTTTTATCCCTGTTTTTTATACGTGGTAGAAATTTTTGAGGTAGGTGTGGGTTGTTCGCATTTCCTAGCTCTCTCTCTCCTTCGCAACCCGCCTCTTGCCTCTTTCTCTGGCGATGCTTCACGCTTCTCAAAGGGACCTCCGAAAGCAATCTTAAGGCAAGAGAGCGCTGCTGCTTCGGAGGCGGAAGAATTCCATTCGGGGCTCTTTCATGGCTCCACGTGTGCTGCGAAGGTTCCCTTTTCGCTTTTTGAAGCTTAGGAGGCAATGGAGAGCAGTCACGAACGAGAGAGAAAGTCTAGAGAGAGATGGCTTGCGCATTTGTATATACGAAAAAAAGCTTTTCCTTCTCTCTGTAGGAGCGAATACGTTTTCTAAAAATAGGAGACGGCATGAGACGAGATAGAACGAAGAGAGTGAGATGGGAAAGAAGGGTGAGAGAGAAATGCAATGGAATGAGAGGAAACTGTTGTCGAAAATGCTTCCACGAAAAAAAAAATACTTTTAGCGAGATGCCACGTTAACTGCTCTGCGTTTACTTTATCTTAAATCTGTACCGGTTATTGGGTGATTTACGACAGCAGTTATGAAGATTTTCTCTTACTGTATATTCTTAAGAATGAAGTGATCGAATTTTGATACAGTCATTATCCGTGAGATTCAACTGCGCACAAATATACATGGAATGCCTAAATGGAGTTAATTTAAATTTCATGGGGATATTGTTGCTAAGGTATACGCACGGCCAACTTACAGATGCAGAAGCGTTTTAGTAAGAAATTTGGAAGTATCTAGAGGGGAAGCCTTCATTCAGCATCGTATTTCGAGGAACTGTGGATGACGATATTCACACTAGAAAACCACCCATGAATAATTTTCGCTACAAGGAGTGATTTGGTTATTCGCTTCGCTGTTTACATTTTTACTTTCTCCATACGTAGTAATGGGAAAGTATTGTATTCATGAAAAAAATCGACTTCGAGATTTCAACGGAAATACATGTTTTGAGGTCCCTAGAACACGTTTAGACTATTTTCGGAATGATGTCTGTGTGTGTACGTGTGTGTGTATGTTAGTGTGGGCGCTCTAACTCAAAAAGTACGTGCCATATCGTTACCAAACTTCATATCTAACACTCTTACATGAGCACAAAGAACTGATTAGTTTTTGGACAATAACGGATAACCGGAAGTCGAGGTTTATCCGAAACCCGATTCGGTTTTTGCGATATTTCTTGGTTAAAATATCATTATTGTATTTAGAATTCTAAACAAAAGTTATAGAGAATGTAATTTCCTACAACTTTCATTTGAAACAATTTTCTATTGTAGTTATCGTTTAGGAGTTATTTATAAATAACCGGTTTTTCGGTTTCCGTTAAATATCTCCTTAAAAACATCGTTATTGGTAATCTTCGTAAGGACCAAAGGTGTAGAGAATAATATTTCTTCCAAGTTTTGTTTGAAACTAATTTTCGTAGAACCATTCATTTTGGATATATTTCGATTTATCTTAATACCTGTATACAGCGCCAACACCATGTAGCGGTGAATTCTGTAAACATTCAAAATATACGTAATTTACGGCAACAAGGACGTGTATTCTTTTACGATACGAAATAATAATTTTGCCTCGTAATATTATTCATAATAATTTAAATATCTATACCCCAAATATGGAGAAAGGCATGTGTTGGCCACATCAGATTTTTTTGGAAATTAGACGTATTATTTTTGTTTTTTTTTGGGAAATTATCACTATAAAATAATGAAAATTATTAAAATGTTTTCGATACATACGATAGAGTAATTTCGTTTCAGTTATGGTTTTCTATAAAACCAAAAATTTCCGACAGTTTTCATTCCCCCATATAGGTGTGTCATACCTCGAGCATATTTTTGTTATAATTGCTTGAATGTTATAAATGTTTTCCTTTGTGATGATATTAGTTCTTCTACCGCCTTGGGTAATCAGGAGAGGAGATTATTCCTTTAAAAAAATTATTTTTTCTTGTCTCTTCGGCTAACCATATGTTAACACATATCTTATAATACATAAATTAAATAAAAGGGTGTTACCCTTACGCTTGGTATCATATTGCATTTAAATTCCAAAACATTGTTAAATTAGTTATGATATTATTATTTAAGTAAAATAGGGTAAAACTATGGCCATTTACACGGAGTAATCTGATATTATTGTCATGTCTTCATTGACAAGATCGTCTCTCACCCAAAGACTCCGATCTATGATCATAACCTTTCACTTGCCGATAAAAGTCAACGACAATATTTGTCACTTATGTAGTATTTTTCCTTCTATCTATGATGGAATTAAAAAAAATATTTTGATACTTTTAATTCAATTTTGGAATTTTTTTCAGGCAATCGATATTTTCATTTGAGAGGTACGAGCACACAATAGAGATATGACATAAATTCGGTTGGTTGTACTGAATAAAGTTTCTGATGGAATATATAATTATCCAAGCAAAGATCCAATTTTTCCGAAAGTGGTCAAACAATCAATAGAGATCGAACGATAACTTGGGTCTTAAACTTAATTTTACTAAGTAGTTATTTAAGTGGTGTTAACTTGATGGTAATTGTATTTAGCAATTTCTATGACTTTATATTTTGAACTAGGTCGGGTCGTTTCGGAGAAAATCTCAGTTAAAAAATGAAATAGTAACCTTAGTTCGTCGAAGTATTTCTTTTTGCAGTCTTTGAGCTGTTTCCCTCGTCAGTACTTACGCTGCCATCCATCAAACCTCCAAACAATGGTAGTCAAGAATCATCACCGTAGATGCAATTGGTTCATATTTTTTTCATGATTTCTCTTCCTCAAGCTCTCATAAAGAAAGATTCTTCCTTATTTTTCCCTTAAAAAAAGAGGAACGTAGGAAGGGAGCAGACCGTCTTTAGCATTGGTATAGAATGACTTGAGAGCTCAGAAGAGTTTGCTGTTTGGTTGAAATCTCTTCCCTCCTTTGAGAGGCTTCTCAGAAATCCATTGTGGGTCCGTCTTTTTAAGGAGGCAGGAGCACCTGATACAAGACTCAATATATTGAGGACAGCGAGGTCAACTGCTTCACTTAGATACGTTGGCCTATATTCGGCCACCACGGAATTATTTGGATTCTTTTTATCTTGTGCCCCAGTGAGAAAGGAATTTCTCATTCTCATAGGAGTCACTGCTTTTTGACCGACAAACACGAAAAGAAACCAGTGTTCCTAATTTTATTTCGAAAAAACGTCCGTGATAGTGCGATAAAATTCCATCCGTAAAGGCATAAATTAATGTGCTTACATTACCAAAAAGATAAACGCAATTTATGGTAGTTATATATAAAATTAATTTACTCTTCAGAGGTTGAAATATAAAATAAAGATATAAATAATAAACCCAACGAAGGATTTAACAGAATTAATTATTTTTTGTTCAGAATGCAGCGGAAAATATAGAATGTGCTCTTGTGGAAATGGAAATATTAAATTTTCTGTTTCATATATATTTGTATACTTAACGGGTGAAGAAATCACATTAGCGTCTTTTAAAATTCAACGAGGAATTTTATGGTCGAATTTATTGATTTAAATTTGACATATTGGGTGGTATTTATTTTACTATTACTGAGAGTATGGTGAATTATGCAAGCAAAGCGTTGGAGTGATAAACTAAATTGGCTTTTATAAATCTTTCCGGCCAATTTATTCACTTCGTTAAATAAACTGAATTTCCAATTTGGGAAAAAAATGAGCGCAAAACTTTCCAATCAACTGGAAGTCTTCATAATTGGATATCCCTATCGATTATTTGATATCAAAGAAACACAACGTTCGAAAATAAGAAAGCATCGGAAACGCTGACCTTTAAAACTCCGCGGGAGAAATTTTGAAAATAAAAAGATAACGTTTCTCACGGGCGCCGTTTTTTCTTTACATATATTTTTCATATAAATATACCTGCGTTTTAAAATGAAACGAATCCGAAAGATCGTTAAAAATATATTTTTGAAAACTAATACTTCACGAGAAAGTGAAAAAAATTTGGAAGCGATGAAGCTTGAGCAGAGATAAATAAATTATCTCATACTCCATTTCTCCCACTTCCTCAGATATCTCTCTCTTTCTCTCTCTCTCTCTCTCTCTCTCTTTTTCCTACGAAAAACTAACCTCCCTATCAATTATCTCTCCAAAAATCCCCCACTCCGCATCCTCTTTACTCTTTCGCGTCCCCTTAATTGCAATGTATCTTTCTCTTTTTCGTCTCTTTCCTCTCTTCTACCTCGAAATTACGTTCCACTGCGGTCGTCATATTCGCTTCTCCTTCTCTCCCTATCTTATAACATCTCTCTCGCCCTCTTTTCTAGTCCCCCGAAAGAAAATTTTGTCACAACCCCTCCTTTCAACCATAACCCCTCTTTCATTATTTTTTATCCGACCTCTCAAATCCTTGCTCAACTTCGAATCCCATTCTTGCATAAACCCTGGAGATGAAAAATAAAAGGCGTCCAAAATTCTTTTCCTCATAGGAACCAATACTTCTCCCTTATACTCTCTTTTTAAAACATCCGCCGTTTTTATAGCATCCCCTTAGGCCTTTTGACCAGTCTCGTACTCTCAGATATTATTTCAGGGAAAAAGTATAAGCATCACATAGTTTTCCTTGATTATATGCATCCCGGACGCTTTTGTCGTATCCAGTTCTCTTAACATTTTCACAGGTCGGTCTTTTTTCTAACTCTTTTCCCTTTAGCCTTTTCATCGGAGATATAGAAGAGAAGTTTTTTTTTTGTGGAAAAAATATATCCCTGGGGGATTTTATCAGAGCACGTCGCAGTATGACGGTTCGGGGTATTTTTCCAGTATCTTTTAGCTATGCCTTTTCGTGTCCTCCCCTTCCTCGCTCTTTCCCTTCTGTTCTAAGTTTTCTTCTTCCTGTTTTTTTACGCCTTCTAATTAACTCAGAGCGTCTCTCCTTCTCTTAATTCGTTCCTGACCGAGCTTCGCTCATGTCCAAACGCCCCTGCTTCTCTATTTGTCTTAATAAATCTTCCCCGTGTTTCTTGCCTTTTCGTAAATTCCCAGCAATACGCTCTACTCTATATCAGTACAACAAGGACCAACGTTGTTTTTTTATCGACTCTCTTCCCCCTGCCGCTCTGTATCTCTCATCTTTTCTTTATCCATTATTCTGAGGCCGCTTCTGTCATATAATTACTCACCTTTTTGTGTTATATCTGCGCGTCCAATATGTTCCGAAATTCGGCTCCTCTACTCAATAATTTCAGTCTTTCGTTGAGTTTCGAAATTTTTTACCCTTATCATCCTCGGAGGCTTTACTGGAAACCTCCCATTTCTCTCTCTCTCTCTTTATATTTTTCTGAAATTTTTTATCCTTGTCTAACATCTAGGCACAGCTGTGTATATTCAACGGAGAATTATTAAGCTTGCTGTATGACTAAAATCATATCGACACGAGTAACAACAAAAAAAGGTTAGGAAAACCAGATGTATATTTTGGCTACAGAATTCCCTTCATCTATTGTTTAATCGATGGATTTTAACAATCTACCATCGGTGAATCACCAGTGACTGATTGATGATACAAACTTTGTAATAGAAATGCGCCCTTTTCATGGCTAGTAGAGATATATTATTATACTGCTGATGTATTCATCTTTCAGCACCTATTATTTTCTTTCAATTTCTCTCTATAAATGTCTGCGTACTCTATCTCCACTTAAATCTTTCCAAATTTACACGTATATTTTGCTCTTTCCCAATGTTTTCCATTCACGCCTCAACTGTCACATATATGTACCTCTCACTTTACCTTTATTCACGCGATTTTCTCTCAGCTCCTATGGCTGTTAGTTTTTCATATCTCTCTCGTGCTCGTTCTTACGACTCTCTCTCTCTCTCTTTCCACTTATTTTACCTTCTCTCTACATTTTCTTGCCCTCCTACCTCTATAACCTCTTATTTCCACCACCATCCCCAACGGTTCCAGCCCAACCCCTTGCTTTCTCGTGCCAAATCCACCCAAACCCATACCACACACCAACTCCCTTGAGCCCACCAAGATGATGACGGTAAGCGGCTTAGCGGAAAGAGGCACGTCTGAAGAGAGCAGTACCAAGATACGCGTCCGCGAATAATATCTTTCCTCGCTCTCTTTTCTCTCTCTCTCTCCCTCCTTTCTCTCATTCGTTCTCTTTCTCTTTCGGAGATGGTCTTACTTTCGTGTTTCCTCCCTCCTGAATGTTCATCTCGGAAGAGAAGGGTATGAGGAGGTAGATGGAATAACGGGAGGCCACAAGTTAAGATCTTCCTCTTCATTCCCTCTCCTCGCTTGCTTGCCTCCGCTCTTTCCTCCCCTCTTATTCTTCATTTTATTTTGTCCTAGGAAATGGATTAAGTTTTTAAAAAATATTAGGAGCGGCGTCTGTATAAATCTAGCCTCCTCTTAGATTCATTCTCGCTCACTCCAAGTTTCTTCCTCGCTTAACATTCACCTCTATACCGAGCTCTCCCTTCCTTTTTACCTCGTCTCTCCACTTTCCCTCCCCCTCCCCCCTCTCTCTCTCGATCCTCCGCACCCATGAGGTTTGCTAGGAATTTTTCCGCCGCCATTCTTTTTCCTCCTTATCTTTCGTTACAGCAGTGGTTTTTACCGAGGTAAACCCTAGGATTTTCCGGTTCTATTACGGTGGGGATTGTTTGTTCAATCGAATTCGCGGAAATCGCTTTCTTTTTAAAAATATTTTGGCCAGGTATTGGGTCAACATTTCACGAAGAAATATTTTATTTAAGGGTACGCATTTTTTCTATTTCCGGCGAAATTCGCCGCGTTTTCTTTGCAAGGGCGACAGAGCGCTGGGTTTTTCGAAAGCTTCATCCGAAGAGGTGGAAACATTTCTATTTGAAGTAATAAAAAGAAATTATATCAGATATATTTCGGCCAAAAATGAAATGTTGAACCAGCCTTATGTTCGCAGTCCTACTGGCGATTACTTCAATAGCTATGAAACTATTTGGAAAACCGCGGATGTATTTCATTTGTCACTTAATCTATAATTAAAATTAAATCCTAATTAGTGCAATAATGTTGCCCAGTTTACCTGACGCACTCTTATAACACACTCTCGGGTAACTACAATGTGATACAGAGCAACTGTATCCATGACGAAATAAGAAAAAACACCGGGTTTTTCTCCATTCGTGATGCATATTAGCGAATTCCGCCATTTAAAGCATCAGATTGCAGTTGATAATTGTTTATCCACGTCTTCGCCATTTCGTTTTCACAGGAACATAACAAAAAGCACTTGCGAGATACTACAAAGTCCTTCCTTAAACGCCGGAGAGGGAAAAAAAGAACGTATCACTGCGGTTGCTATCGCGCGCATCCCCATGAGAACCAAACAAATAATCCGTTTGCCTCTCCATCACAAACAAATTGAAAGCCCTAAAAAAAAAAAGAAAGAAAGAAGAAACCTCACACCCTCTACCGCCGAATAGAAAAAAATAAACTTCCGAGACGGCGAGGAAATAATACGAGTGAGAGATTTTTGAGGGATAAGGAGAGGGGCCGACTTCGCCCGGACGATCGAAAGAGTGAGCGCTGCATTTTTGATGAACGCCTCCGCATTCTTCGCCAGCGTCCGCCGCGCCGCGCGGAGTAAATCGGTCGAGGAGGGTCTTCGGACGTTGGGGGATTCAACCGGGAGGAAAGAGGAGAGCCAGGGGATCGAGGAGTAAGAGGAAGTAGAGAGAGATAAGGAGAAAGGATCGGGGTGGTGGGATGGGCGGCACGTCGGACGAGACGGAGGAGGGATTTTTGGCGCCTTCGGGTGGGCTGTCGTGAGCCTTAGGCAATGCGGCCGTAATGCGTCAAATCCTGCAGGATCGGCATTCCCGAGCGGTCGGGATGTGGCTTTTTCCTACCCTTCTCCCATTCCTCGCCTCGCATGTAGAAAGAAGGGAACCCGGGAATAGGGAGAAAGAGTGGGTGGAGGAAAGGGCGGTTTTGGTATGTGGGGGGGAGGGGGGGGAAGAAAAAGAAGGGACGCGGTCGGAGCAGTAGGCAAAGGAGGCGCGAAGGAGAGCGAAGAAGAAGATTCCTCCCTCGGAGGTGGCTTTAGTCCACTCCTCCCGACTCCATCTCCTCCTCCCCCACGTCCTCCTTCTTTCGTGGAGAAGGCGCCTGGGAAATTGTCGGGTGCGTCGTGAGGAGGGGAAAACTGGGAAGTCGGGAAGATTTTCCCACACACGCGCGCGCACACACACACGCAGGCCCCTTTTCTTCGTTCCCTCTTCTCCTTGGATCCCATCCTCTCGCTCCATTCTTTCCTCCGCACACACTATCTCCGCCTTTCCCTCCGTCTCATTCACTCCCGTCCCTTCATTGCTAAGGAAGAGTAGCGAGACGAGAGATGCTGTGGACTGCGTTTGAGGTTGAATATTTGAAGGAGTCCCTCCTAACCACTTATTTTCTCTCCCACGCACTCGCGACTTAGTCTGGAGAAGTCTCTTTTAATCCAATCTTGAGTTTTTGTATGGGCTCGGCGAAAAGGGTTTGGCATAATATCCAGTTTAAATTGAATTTATAGTGATATTGACGTCTTCAGTATAGTGCTCGCGCTTTCATGTTTTAAAAATTCAGTTAGAAAACCAGCTAATTTCATAAGTGTATCACGAAAGTTTTTTCAATTAATTTGTTTACATTAAACGTTTTAACAATGTAAATTAATTTATTTTACATCGGCAGTTTTTAAAACCAAATTAAAATACAAAAATGTATTGCATTGTGTATATATTTTATAGAAAGGGGCAGGTGATGCGAGACAGTGGAGACCTTATTATACGCTATCGTAAATGTATAGACCAGTGCTTCTCAAACTTTTTTGCTCCATGGCACACCTTCATGCAGGCTTAAGAACATCGCGGCACAACAAATCACCCCTAATTAATTTCACTGCGTAAATACTCATTCCTAAAGATAAAAACTAGCGTAACAAGTAAAAGTCGCAGTTATATTAGATTGTTACCACTGGTAAAGCCATAATTATATAATTTTCTTGTATATTAAATACATACATAATTTAAAAATTAAATATCTTCGGAATGTGCGGCACACAACTTCCTTCCTCGCTGCACACCGGTTGTGAACCACTGGTGTAGACAGTCCCTCCTCAGATCTCCACGTGGATGAAAAAAAATTAAAAATGACATTATATAAACAGTATTTAATGATCAGATAAGATATTTGGGGAATTATACGTACTTGAAAAAGTCAGTATCATTGAATCGCAGAGGTCTCTTTTTGGAAGGTTTTTCCTGTTGAGTACTAACTTCCGTATCGTCCTTTATGAGCGCGAGAATCGATATTTCATATTTTCCACTCTGTTTCGAAAATCAGCGTGACCTTCTATATCAGTGGCTCCCAAACTTTTTGTAGGCGTGGCAGTATGTATAGTGGAGTCGCACTCGTCTCGGTAGTTGTGCCGCTGATTTAAATCATTTAAATTCCAGAAAGTAATGCATATCTGTAAAATATGCTATTTGATTACGACAAACGTTCGAGGTCACAGTTGTTAGCTACTGAAGCTTAATATCTTTAAATGATGAATTAATTTCCAAGTATCAGTGTTCATATATAAAACAAATTAGAAAAATAATTAATGTGGTTTGTACAAATAATATCAAATAAGCAAAATATTAGCTTTTATAGTCAACTTTTCCGATTCACTGATAGGTAAGACCTGATTTTTTTTTTTTTTTAAATCGTTTCCCTTGATTGATGACCGATTTGCTTTAAGCAAGTGACATTATCCAGTCGGAGTATAATGAGTTCAACGTTTAAATTATTATTCATCCTCCTCGAAATGAAGCATTAAATGGCCCGAGAGCCTGACGCGAGCACTTAGTGGCTCGGATAAATGGATCAGCAAGCTGCGTCAATATCACAGGGTCGCTCTACTAATTACGTATTTTAAGAAGCCGTCTTAATCGTCTTGTCGTTCCTCCGTCCGCTTTTGTCTACTGTCCACACCATTTCAAATCGCTGTTCCTACGTTTCGCTCCGTCCGCCATGGCCTCCTCCACGACCTCCCGCAATCTGTCTCCCTCATCTGCTAACACCTCCCCGTGGCGGAAAGATGTAGGCGGATTAATGGATTCCATTCCTAAGGAAACATGGCGGATTCGTGATCACCACAATGTCTGCACTCCGGCAGTCTAAGCGCTCTCAACACGCGCGAGCGGTGGGCGCGCTCGGACACCTGCTGCCGTTCTCCGCCCGGTGTCTCCTCTCGCAGTAGGGGTCCAACGCCACCTGCTGTGTGTGAAAGCGCCATCATTCGCACTGTCCCTCCCGATGAGCCTCCCTTCCCCTGCTGCCAGTCCCCTTCTCCCCCTCTCTTTCTCTCCCTCACGTTCCCTACCACCTCTGTGGAATGCAGCGAGGGCGTACTGCCGAGGAAAAAAGAGGGGGGCGATGAAGGAGATGGAAGGGGGTTAGGGAAGATATCGATCTCCTTCCGGCAGGGTGTGCTGGCGAGATCGTTTCCGACCGTGAATTTGAATAACGAAAACAAGAATTTGAGGCGCTTGAGGTGCTCAAACTCTTATAAAAAATGTAAGCTGCGTATTTTGCGCCGAATTTTCCTTTTCTCGACCGAAGATAGAATAGATGAATAGGTCGGCATCAATCAGCGCTGTTTCAAGTGGTGAACCATGTGCAGTCTAGCCGTTGCAACGTGCCTCACAATTCGGATGTTACGATTGATTAAAGAAGATATGAAAATGGACTAAACAGCATTGTTTGTTATATTTGTTTTTACAAAAATAAAGATAAAATAACTTTATTGTTTTTTTTAACGTTAAAATAATCAAAACATGCTGTAAAATCGCGTATATTTCAATCTTTCTTCTCATTATCTCATTTCACGTTATGAAAATGCGACTTTTATAATCTCTCTCTCTCCTCGCTCTCTCACCTAACATTAACCATTTAAAAACTTAATATCATTTTAAAGCATTTTACGTGAATCTATGGTATCATGATTTCTCGTGGATATAATTTTGAAATTTACCTTTTTTTGACGATAAATTTTTAGTGTAATTTGGCGTGGATTCGAATTATTTTCGAGGAACATATTCTACTTAGTTCTTTCGTCCATACAACTGCCCAAGTCTCAAGTTTGTATTAATCCTAACTTAAATAATAAAGCATTAATGTGGATATAAATGGCAACGCCATATATTTCTTTTGAGAAAAAGTTTCTTAAAAAGTTAATTAATTCCCAACTGTCCCACATCTCACGGCTTTCAGCCACGTTTATATTTACATACCTACCAAGTTTCATATTCTCACCTATTTAGTCCACGCGTCGCCTTGAAGGAGTATGGGTAAACACCGTGTACAATCGCAGTCAAGAGTTCGATTCCTGAAAATTTTAATTTCTACATTTCAGTAACATAGAAAAGGATTCAGCATGTTTCAGAATAACTTAAAATCGTCGTACAAGTACGATACAGAAACCGAAGGATGCCTAAAAGAATAAAAATACATTTTCCTACCGTCGATTTTCAAGGCTGCCCACAATCGTTTTTTTAAACGAAAGTTTTACGTTTTTCGCAGCCGGTTGTAGCCGCACTGTTACTGATTGCGCGACATTACGTGCACTAAGTTAGCTTAAATAGTAGTACAAGAAAAATGTGCATTAAATTTCTCTTAAATGTTTTACATTTAACTAAATATTTGAAATACAAATCGATTCCTAGTTAAACAGTGTTCTGAAAGAGGGAGGAGAAGGTGAAGCAGAAAGTAAAGGAGAGGGAAATTTTGCATCTTGATTTTCAAATTTTCTTTACAAAATAAAACTTGCTAAACTAAGTTACGCAGAAAGTTCTCTGCTGTAAATAATGAGGTAAAAACTTCAATTATTATACATTCTCCATTAGGTCTTAATCGTGTACACCAGGATATATAATGGAAAACATTCTTTAACCAAGTATTGTAAGCATTCCATCTGAAAGGTAGGCACATCATGTTACATTTTCGCTAATTATTATAAGGTTCTTATAGCTTTAGATGAATAGGAATATGTTTTACGGAATTCTTCGCATAGAACCAAGGACCAAACTATTGGAAGGAAAAAGTTTCTCAAAGCCTTCGTATTTGGGAGAGGGTAGGATGGTTTGTCAGAAATAAATTTCCTTAGAAGCTAAAACATTCCCCCTTAAGTGAGCTTGTACCGCGAGCAACGGATTAATGGGTGATTAAAGTTTTCGCATTGCCCTTGATCGCTGGCGGAGGTTTTCGGGTATCGCTGAGCGGTGAATCCTGGACGTTTTGCGCACACAGTTCGTAACGGAAGATACACGCTACAGCGCGTGCCTAACGTCGAGGATTAACCACGTTCTCCACTCAACGAGACCCGTAAACCTCCGCCAGAAATTAATCGCTGGTCCTTGTTAAAATGAGATAACGTGGTTCGCTATGTTTGCTTTTCTGTATAAATAAATGATTTTCCAATTAGAAGCCATTAACGATAATTGTATAACGGATATATATAAGCATTGTAAGCTTAATGTTAAGAAAATTAATTTATACGCTTTCCTCAAATTCATGTTTAACATATATATTAGCATAATAATTAAGTAGCATAGGAATTAATAGCCAGTATTTGTGTATAATTTATTTTTCAGTCTCGGTAAAAATGCTATTATTACGATTGATATCGCACTGTTTCTGTTTGAAATCAAACATTTTAATCTGACGAAAAAGCGAAAAAATCGTTCTTCAATCGCAATCGATGAATGAAAAGGTGATATTTTTTTCTGCAGGTGTATGCTTTCGCCATATTTATTCGTAGTTTCGCGACCATCGAGGAGAAAAATAGCTACACGAACAAAGGTTACATTTGTCGTCGTCAATGGCAGGCCTTGGGGGGTTCGGACGTTTTGTTTAAAACATAAAAGCGACCGTCTGCCTGTAGTCTTCGTCTTGAAACTGGGTCAACAGACGAATGACGGGCAATCTCATCCATCAGATCGGTCTTGAAGCTTTCATTGGGCAACGACATAACGGTGGGCGTAGGATCACGTGACACTCGCCTCCCACCCTCCCCTAGCGCACAAAAGGTACGCACACGTGAGACCGACGTCCGTCGTGACTCATTCACGCAAATGGGACTGGAGAGAGAGAGAGATAGACGGAGGGAGAGAGAGAGAGACGGAGGGAGAGAGATAGAGAGAGAGAGAGAGAAGAGTTTAGGGAGAGTGGAGAGACGGGCTTCAAACCCACGAATACATCTCGTGGAAGCAGACTCCATATCGTAGGTCTTGACCCCAAATGCACTGGAAAGCATTAGGGATAGAAGGGGTGTGTATGAGGGAATGATATTGGAATACAGCGTGTTTTGATAGGAGTAAAAAATGGGAGGAGAAAGGATCTGGGAGAGATGGAGATGAGAGAGTGCGATAATGGAAACGTAGAAATCTCACAGACGTCGACCTAGCTTAGTCGTCGTCTATCTTTATTTCTGTCTAACACAAGTGAGAGTAAATTTGTGAAGACTTTTCTTTTCGGCCTCTTTTTCTTTTCCTGTCTTCCCTGAATCCGGCTCTTCATAGCTATAAAAAAGAGAATATTTTAATTTTAATCTAGGGTGAACATTCACATGAAGTAGGAACACTGCTTCTCTAGCGAAGGTCCACCGACACACTGGGGCCATCTCTGCTAGGCAAATAATAGTTCTTATCATTTATACTGGAAACCTCATCAAATGTAAGAAAAACTCCACAAATCGAATTATCTCGTGTTGTACATACAACGTTGATTGTCGACTTTTCTTAAATACCTTCAAAGTTATACGTGACGGCATTCTTAAAATTCTCTCATATATTAGAGTGCGTTTATTCCTAATTTATATTTTTTTCAGTGCAATTACGCTCCATAAATAAAATTTTATTTTTGTTTGTTAAATCATATATCTGTAATGCGACTTTTATAAATATCATGATTCTGAATAGTTAGGCTCTGCGTGTATTATTAGAATTTGCGAGATTTAACTTTTGGTGCTTCAAAATTATATTTATTCATTAATCATTCTAATGGGTAGAAAATCATTTAGTGTGTCACTCTCGAAACCTTAATACATAACCCGAATAGTTTTTCATCTGAATATAAGCCTCTTCCTAAGCTTTTTAATGTATTTTATGAGCCATCTTGCGCAGCTTTTCTGAACCTTCCAGATGTGGCGTCGGATGTATATTATTACTCACTGTCTTCCTTTAACATCGAAATTTCTTTCATATAATTTTATTCCTAGTGGTGATTTTCCTTTTATATGGACTCAGAAAGCGTAATCGTCTGCTTAATGGGGCGAGATCCCTTTCTCTCTGCACCTCACTCCTTTAATATCTTTCGCATTTCTGCAACCACGTTGAAATCACATTTCCTCTTACGATGCACGCCCTGCACTAACGTTTCACGATGGCAATGGATAATGCCCTCGTTTCTTTATGTTTTAACTCCCTCAAAACCGAAATTTAAAATCGTAGGTTTTGAGGGCGTTAGTAGTAGTTGACATGGATTACATCGCGGTATGATTTTAAAGGCAGCGAGGCAATGAACAAGAAAATTTTTTTGTCAACTTGTGACTGATTAACTCTTATTTGAATGGTTTCCTGCCTTTTCATTTGCTTTTTTGCTCAATCGATTGTCGTAAAATCGATTTAAGGTATAAAAAAAAGACTAAAAAGAGGAACCGTTTATACCTGTTAAAAATATATTGTCGCTATTTATTGGCGATCTTTCATTCTAGTCTTACGCATGGTGAACGCTATGAAAAATTAACATTGTGGGAAATAATGATAATGTTAATATATGCGAAGAAACGTAACGTTACATTATTTGTTGCAAACCTCAGTTGAAATATGCATTCATTTCCTTCCCTATCTAATTTTTAACAAGTTTTTGTTTTCTTAATCGATCGTTGCGTTGTGAAATTTGAATATAAATCCGCGAAGAGTTTTTCTTTTTAAACGCGAGAGCTATTCATATCAAAATAACAAGACTAAGGTTTTCCTTGTTTGTAAAAAAATATGTAATGGCCCCATCCCATGAAAAAGGGCGATGAGCAAGAGGCAGCGTAGAATACCCCCCCCCCTCCCCCTTTTCATCTCTAACTCTAACTCTCGAAGTAATTGCGATAAGCTACTCCTTCATTTATTCAGAGCCACTCATTGCCTCTCGTATATCTCATCATCACTTTTGAGGACGAAGCCAACCCTTAAAGTGGAAGTTAAACCTTTAAAAGTGTTGAATTATTTAAGGAACTTGTTTTCTCCCGCTAAAATAATCCCCTCTCTTCCGTGATTATCCCTTCCCTTCGAACCCTCTTCTCTCTCCCTCCCCCTCTACGCGCCTCCCTCGCCTTCTTTCCATTCTCGCGCACCCGCGCTTACGCTTCGCTTACCTTGTGCAAAATGTTAAAAATGTTAGCGGGAAGTGCCTCGGGAGTTGAGACGCGAGGCGTTTTATTCACTTCTGCCGGAGTTTTGAATTCCTCCGGGATAAGTTTAACTTTTGCATAAGATATGGATTTTATAGGCCGTTTCTCGAGGAGAACCTAATGGAATGTGGCGCGGGGGATGGGCATGGGCACTTTCCAATCACGAGGGGGGAGTTTCGCCTTCGTAACGATTTATTGAGCACTGCCGTTACAGTCGCGGATAAATCGGCCTCAGCACGTCTTTTTCGCAGCATCGACGGTTTTTGTACTTTTTGTCATGATTATACGCTTAAAATTTGGGTAAATTTGAATGCTGATGTTGTGCTGGTAATCTTTTTTCGGGTACTTCCCTTGCTGGAGATTGATAATATTTGTCCTGAGCTGCATACACGCTTAATTTCACTTGGAAATTTGGATGTAATTGTGACAGCCTTTACTTCCGTCGTTATGTGGACTATATACAGTGATGTTGATTTTCTACGTTATATTGAATAAATGGTTCACAGTGAATCATCGGCTGCTAAAAAACTAGAAAATTTTGGATTTTCTATCCCGACGTATCTAATCAGCCGCAAACGTGTGCTTTGAATACTGCATTTACATTAAAACTTTTCGACTTAGTATACGCAGAGATTTTCCGATGAATTTTATGAAAATCTCCCATGTTATGAAAACATCGATTATATGATAAATGGAATAAACGCGAAAATTAATGGTAAACGTTGTTAGCTTAAATTATGTGATTGAAGTTTTCTACGGAGGCTTTCACTTTCTCATATCGTCTCGCGTAACATTTAATTTTCTCCCTGATCGTATCACGTCAACCGTCACGCAAACGTTCAAATTTTATATCCCTTCGAGAGAAACTGGAGACGTTGCTTAAGAAAGCCCAGTAAATTAATTGAATTTGTAATAGAATTTCTCATGATCCACCCCGAAGAGAAATAACTGCTTACGACATTGTCTTTAATAAACAATTCTATAAGACAATATTTTGTGATCCAGGAAAATATTATTACGTGTTGACTCAAATTTTGCCTTGATATAATTATATGAAACCTTAATATAATCGTTGTAATTCTTAGGTCATTATCCATTTTCCTTTTACGAACTAAGCTCCACGACGTTCTTGTCTTGCTTTGCATTTGTTTTCTCATTCTTATCCAGTTCACTATAAATTTTGACATAGGAATAGCCGTAGTGTATATACTTTTAAAAAGTCCTATTCACTATCATAGGTAGTTGTCGGCAGACAGATCCGTGATTATTCTTAAATAAAACTTTCTCCACATAATCCCGTTTTCCTCAATATTTATATCTTGATAGCTCTTTTACTTTCAAGTCGTTGTGGCGATTCCCCCCCCCCCCCCCCCCCCCCTCGGGACTTTGTCCATCTCCCCGGTGCCTCCAATTTATGAAGCGATACCAAGTGGGTATGCGACATAGACACATAGACTACAACATACAAGAAATTAACTTTCTGGTTAATAGTTAACAATTTATTAACCATCCAAAAACGAAATAACAACTCTCACACTTATAATTTGGTAGGTACTACTGTCACCACAATTACTGCGTGGTTCTCGCACCGTGGACTTCACTAGGGATTTCAGGCGAGGTTAGCTCAGCTGATGTTGCGAGGGTTGTACCAGGACGGGTCAGGTCACTTCAGCCGCTACGGTTGGGAAGAGAGTGAGTCAAAGCGAAAGCCCCCTCCTTTGCCTCGACAGAGTTCCAGGGTGTTATGAGTCATTCTGGAATTTCCAGCCGGCGGCGAATCGTCATTGGCGAACTAAACTTCTGGATTCGCGGTTCTAGACTTAAAATTCGTTGAACTGGAAAGGGACTGGAGGGAAGACACTTTTCGGCGTATATATTCAGACGTCCAGAAAAGTCGGCGGCTTCTCAGCGGAGCGGCGTCCAGCTGAGAGGCGATTTAGTAGTTCGACCTTGGTTTCTTTTGCCGCCCCCGCCCCCTCTCGGGATGATGGACAAAGTCCCGAGGGGGGGGGGAATCGCCACATCGTCCAGGCTGCAGGTTGCCGACCTTTGGTCTGGACAAAATTGGTTCAAGGATACAGAAGGCCCAGAAGTTCAATTTATTCTATATTTTTATCAATTTACCTTTTAACATGTTTAAATTTACAAGTCGATGCGAATTTCTTAATCGGATTTTTCTTCTATAATTTCTGTAAGGAAAGGCCTATCGATACATTTATGCTGAGGGCCTGAGATACCGGTCATGTAGCCCTGCTCTTATCCATATACTGCCTGTTTCTTCCTCACCTTTAACAGCTGTTTTCCTCTTTAACTCTCTCTCTCTCTCATTTTTTTCTTTCATCCTCCTTTCGTACTCATACCCTTTACCTAAATTCTCATTTATTATTTCTAAAATATTCCTTTACGACATTCCCTCTTTCTCTCTCGGTTCTTATTCTCTCTTGCCTCTTCTCTTTCTCTCCCTCCCTTTTTAACTCTCTTTCCATTTACCACGCAGCCTTCCCTTAATCCCTTCCATCCCTCTCTCCCTTCCTGCTTCCCACTTTTCCTCCTACTCCTAAACCTTCTACACACATTCCGCCTGATCCGCACTTCTCTCGATTAATTCTGGTTACCTTTTTCGCGAGTTCTGTTATCCTCTCCCTTTCTCACTCTCTTTCTCATTATATCGCTTCGTTTTCTCTTCCCCCGCATGTTCTCGACGAAGATGAGATTCCTGCGCGCTCTGCGACGGATGCGTTTAATTTGATTTCGAGCGAGGTTACGCATTGCGTTGGGTCAATTTCCCTCGCCTCTTAAATTAATGGGAGAATATATGTAAGTATTGCGGGAATCCCATCCCCCTTGAGCCTCTTCTCCTCAACCATCCCCGCTTTCCACGCTCTCACTCCATCCGAATTGTGTATTATTATTATTATTATTGTCTTTTGCGCTGAGTTTTGGGTGTCGTTAGTTTTAGATCGAGGACATATGCCATCTCCCTCCGTTATTTTTAACTGTATTTTTTTTAATGGCTCAACTGACGGAATGTGCGTAGTAGAAACTTGGTTTTGTGAATTCTGCTTAATTTTGTGGTTATAGTAGGGTTATGCTATACATTTTCTTTATAATGGCCTTATCTGCTATTAAACAGAGGCATAAAGTTCATCATAATAATTTAATTACTGCATATCTGTCAGTATCCAACTCCATACTTTATTGTGTATATAATTTGTAGTGATTGATTTGTTGGCGCGTTATGGTTGCTCATCCCTCTAGTATGCCGGAATTATAGTTCCATTTATGACTTTCTACTTTTCCGCATTCTGTAAAGCAAAATTTAAATCAAATTGGAAGAATATTTCTGTACATTAACTGGTGTAGTTGTTCTTGAAACTGGAACATAGGAATCTATCAGATTTTTATTTAAACATGAAAACCCGTGCATCATGTTTTAAAAATCCTTGCTGTTATACACGTTGTCTTTATCAATTCTTATGCGTCTACAATTTTTGGAAAACATTTATTTGCCCATCAAAGAGATATCAATCATATTTCAAAATAAAAAATCATTCCTTCGTATTTTTAAGTACTCATATTAATGGGGCACGCGACGCCTAGATCAGGGGTGGCCAACATGAGGCACGCGTGCCACTAGTGGCACGCGAAGCTCTTGTCAGTGGCACGCCTCCCCATTTAGAAAAAATAAAATAAAGTGTGGAAATAAATTGAAAATGTCAGCGTTAACTTTATAGGTTCTACAGTGTTGTTCTTTGACAACAGACTGTTGTGTGTGCGTGTGTTTACTTTAATCCAACGAAATTATAAAAAAACTGAGTACACAAACTAGTCACTGTTTTCATTGCTGAGTTGGACTTCTCTTGTTTTCCAGGTAGTTGTCTCAAATTTCAAAATAACTGCCCCACTCCTATATAGTATACTGGTATACCTCGCTTAACGAAGCCTATGGGATTGAAGCTCCTTCATAACGAAGTCGGAAATTCCGCAGTGAAAATACAAAAAATTCGAAAATGTTGCGAATTAATGTACGCGTGTTATACGGCTCTGTTTGCCGAGACAGAATTGATACTGGCGCTACTTACATTTCGAAGATTCGCTAACATAGTATTATATGCTCACAGAATTATAGCTACTAAATTAGAAAGTTACTGTATGCTCGACTTAGATCCTTTAAGAAGCATGAGAATGAGTTGGTCTGACTCTAGCCAGTTTTGAGATCTTAAGAAACCTCCCTTTTTGGTATTGAAATTGGGCGTACGTTAATTTAACATTTTTACTATTTTCTGATTGGGGTAAAGTCAATATCAACCTTTAAACCAGCAACCGCAAGAGACACGGGCGGGCCCATCTTCTCAGCAGGAGTCGTGACTGATCCACCGTGGAGCTCTTGCCATCTCGACTACTAACATCATGAAATCGGAGTAATAGAGCTGCAGTAATAACGAAATTTAATTAATATATATTATTAACCAATTAAAATTGTTCATTCAGTGTTATTAGTAGATATGTTTCGAAAGCAGTTGATAAACGTGTTTTAAAATTTCATTTCACTTTTTCCGGAAATCTTAGTTTAGTATATCGTATTCATTTTTGATAGTACTAATGTTTGATGCAAATTAATACTTCATGATTTGATACCATTGTCATAATTATAAATTCATTTCAAAAAACTTTTTTAAATTATACTCTTTTTTTAAAGCGCACTGAAAAATATAAAATAAATTTTTGGATTCAAGAAAATATCTGGATCTTAAGGAAAATTTTCATTGTATATAATTATGAATCTCTTTAAAAAGAGGTATGGCATATGTTGATTAAACAAGAATTTACCTACAATTTATATGGCAGAGAATAATTTATTCAACATATGCCAAACCTCTTTTTTAAAGAGATTCATTATCATATACGTACAATGAAAATGTTCCTTAAGATCCAGATATTTTCTTGACTCAAAAATTTATTTTATATTTTTCAGTGCGCTTTAAAAAAAGAGTATAATTTAAAGGTTTTTAAATATATTTTTATTTTATACTTTTTAGTGAAATGAATTTATAATTATGACAATGAGATCAAATTATGATGTATTAATTTGCATCAGATATTAGTATTTAATACTGAAATTAATATTGTAGCTAATATTGTTATAAAACTTTCAAAAGGAAATTTTTTAATGGTATCATTTTGCCAAACTATGATTTTATGCTGTGCTTTATGCAGCCCCTTCAAAATGCTTTTCCCAGAACTGAATTAAGAAATTATATAGCCTTGAAATGTTTAAAATACATCTGGCCTTTTAAAATAGCAGATAAGACTATTAACATAATATAAAACTTAAACTGGAGGTGATGTCTACCAGTAAATTATCAACTGAAATCAAGTTTTAATATAATTTTAAATTAATTACTTTCACTCGTATGCATACCATAAAATATATCATTTTGGATACCAAAAACACGTTAAAAATTTGTGCATTGATTCTGCATGTGAATTCTTATTAATTTATGCTCAACAATTCTTTTAACAATTCACTAAAAATATAAGTTGGTAGATCATTAATAAAACTCGTAAGAATTTACCACTGTGGAACTAAAGCTGACATAGGATGCAGTGTTCATATTTGTAATGAAATACTTCTACTCACAGGAAATTTTCTCTGTATTTTTATAGCCTATCAGAAAACTGTTAGTAAAATTGTGCAGAGATGATGTTTAAGAAAAATCCAAACAATTTCAAAACTTCATAAAGATTATTATTAGCAATTGGAAATTAAGAGCATTTTCAATTCGAATTTTACTTATGTCAAACTCCCGTGCAATATTTATATCTTCCAATGATTGTACTATAAGTACTAAACCACTTGAATCTAATGGTCTTGGCAGTATTTCTGGAAGTTTGTCAGTAATCTCAAATATATTTTCAGCAAACATTATTGCCTGTTCTTTAAAACCATACTGCCCAAATCTGCCATTGTATTTGATAATTTTTTAAAAGGAATTACACGGGAAATCAAGCGTTTTTCTACGTCTGACAAACTTAGTAGTTCACCTGGTATAATTCCAGGTTCCATGTTATTCCAGTAAGCTCTTGAAGGGTATTCTTTTGGATTACTTGGTAAAATGTTTTACATCGATTGCATCACAAAAGTTTCTCTGTCTCAATAACCTCAGATGGAAATACGTGATACAAGTTAACTATTATTTTCTCTTAAAACTGATAATTAGAAATACGTAGTTACATTGGAATTGAAAACACTGCTTCTGGCAAATGCAACAAATTTTACCGGCGAATTTGTGATTGTTTACCATAAAACTACTATATTTGTCTGTACTGTTAAGATTTCGAGATCGATCTAAACTTAACTGGTGTAGACGTTTAACTCGCACACCTTCTGTTTCGTTAACCAAACGTCGTGATTGATTTTCCCTCAACTAAACGTGCTTCTCTTTGTTCCTTTGTTTCTTTATTAATACGAATGTCATCATTTACATTCAACTTTTCCAATCGTTCAAGACGCTCGTTTATGTTTTCATATTCTCTCCTTATACTCGTCAAGATTTTCACTCGCTCCAGTCTATTTTTTCTCTGCTCCGTTGTCTCCATTTCTTTTCATGTAGTATTCTTTTTGCCTCGTTAATCTCACTTGCATTTCTTCCTCCGTTTCATGGGTAACTTTTCACGTCTAGGGCTTCTATGAAGTCAATAACAATAACTAATACGATATTATAATCAAACTAATATGGCGCAGATTGTTTACAATTGTATCGCATTTTCTCGCCGCTTGGTGTCACTAGGCGCGCAATAACTACAGCAATCGATTTGTTCATAAATTCCAAACTAAAATGAAAATACCGAGAACTTGAAAACTGTTTAAATATTTTTAATCGTGGAAAGTCCTAATATTTTTTTTATTATGTACAACTTTTGTTTCAAATTTATTAATATACATTTATATTTCGGATTTGAAAGCATTTATATTTTTCTGAGTGAAGTTAATAAAAAAGAGTATAAAAATGTTTACATTTGTGAGGAAAACGGGATGTTTCTGGCTTGTCAAATCACGAAAAATGTGATATAATTGTTTCCTACAGCTTTTAACTAGAGCACCGTTGTCGAACCCCTTTGTCACTTGCTACTAGGGTTGCCAACCTACGGCTTTTGGGCCGGTGATTTCCGGGTCATCGCCATAATCTTCGGTCTCCGGGCGAGTAACTCAAATCGCCGGTTCAATTTCGACTGCCCCGTTTATGACTATTTTGCGTTTTTTATACATGATTTGAATCAAGATACAGTAAACTCCCAAATTATGAAAATTCGGTTTACAAACTTTCTATCTTACGAACAAGAATTTTTACGCCACAAATTTGACTTACGAGCTCAAAAGGACTGAAGAAATATATGAAAAAATGAAACGGCGTTCGCATCAGACTTCCTTGGATGCGTTTTTCATCCTTTTGCAGCACCACTCTTCTGATACAAATGTTGAAAATTCTGCACCTGCACATCATCACGCCTGCTAATCTGCCCTCACACCCGTAAGAGCTCGACCCCAATCCTCCGCTTAATGTGGAAAATTACGCCAAATTCAACGAATGAATAAGTTATGATTAAAATGCATTTGTTAATATCTATTATAATTTGTTCCGTTCCCGTTTTTCCTGCACGTGTAGTAGGAAAAATTGGTTTTCGAACGCATCCCATGATTTTAACATTGCATTACTGGGAAAATCTCTCCCGATTTACGAACTTTCTGTTTACGAACTACTTTTCAGGAGTGCATGGTGTTCGTAAATCGGGAGTGTACTGTAGTTTGCGCTTTAATTTTGAATTTTGTTTTATACAAAAAACTTAAATTGATGGTGCTCTTACAATTTCGTTAATTAGCGATATTTAAAAAATAAACAACGATTTTTAATCATATGTCCTAAAATCACGAGTGCCTTTCAGAATATTAAATATATTTATCATTAGATTTAATTCCCTTTGGGTTTATTCTAAAGCATCCATGTTTCAAGGAAACTCCGGTTCATGAATATTTTAAAGTAGGCAACCCTTAACACAGTCTCCGGTTCATGAAAATTTAACAGTTGGCAACCCTACTCGCTACGCATATCTGTGGCGATTCGATTCCTTTCGTTATATTAGTAACAACTCGTCATCGAACTCAAAAATATCACAATTAAAATTTTATTTTAAATTCCGGTAAGAAAAAAATCGCACCGCAATTGTTCTGGTAAAAATTGTGGCTGAACCATGATTTGTATTCTCAATTCTTCGGTGGTTTGTTCGCAAGTCGTAGAGCGATGCCAAGATGTGTTATTGTGGCACAACCATGTTTGAGGAGTTGCCGAAGTGTTTTCTTGTGTTAACCAAATAGCGAACCTCTCCGCACATATATCCATACAAATATACTTCCCGCTTATTCCTTGACCTTTTGGGATGAGATGGCCGTAAATTACATCGATTTTGTTAAAGCTTCACTTTCCCAGCGCATTATCTAACTCTCGTCTTTTCTAAGTGCTCCTGGTGTTTCTACTGGGAACATAGGGATGTAAGTAATGAGTAATAAATTTGGCGAAACACATTGGATATAGATGAAGTCTTACTTAAAAGGTGTTATTTTTTGCATAATGAAGGATATTTCAGTAGGTTGGTCGGATAAGTTTTAAGCGTATGAACGGTATGATACAGGGACAAAGTAGTATAAATTGGTAGCATAAGAACAGCGGGAATTGAGTGTATTTTGGGTTGCTTACGCTGCAGGGGGCGGTTATTGTAAGTGGGGTGGCATAACATATAGGCGCACTTGGTGCTAGTTTGGCGGCGTACGTCTCAGGGGCATTTTAGGGCGTTCGTGGGCTCCCATAAAATCAGGGATTCTGTGTATGTTGAGTGGTAAACAGTGTAGGGATGTTCAACAGTAAGTTGGGTGGCAAAACATCGGGGGCTAGAGTGAGTTTTATGGTTTACGACAGGGATGGCAAATGATTTCTCTCGCATGCCAAGAAAGTAATGTGAACCATCCGAATCTTTTTTCGCGTGCCGCTAGTTTACTCCTCCTCTAAGAAACTTCATATTTTATACTGAAAATACAAACTTACGCGTGCCGAATAAAATTGCAAGCGTGCCACTTTCGGCACGCGTGCCACGCTTATTCCATCCATGGTTTACGATGTAGGAGCAGTCAAGTGTGAGTTAGGTTGCCTAAATCAGGGGATTGATTGTTGGTGGTAGCATTCATTTTAGAGGCAAATAGTTTAATTTGGTGCTATAAATCAGGAGGATATTTTATTCAATTTTGGTGCACGTTGAGAGGAAAAATTCCAAGTTGATCGGTTTCAGGTAAGATTTGGTGTTCACTTATTGATATAAATTTTTTGAGAAAAGTAGATAAGATAAGTATAGGTCGGAAGGGCTACCGCACACACTCATACGAGGAACCTTCAGGGCAAGACTTGCGCTATGCTAGGCGGAAAAGCATTCGCATTGTTTTTCAGTCTACAAATGATGTAATGATCGCAATAAAAATGTCTTAAGACAGACCTTAGCTCGATGTGCTTTATGTTCATCATTCATGATTTTTAGTATCCACTTGACTGCTGTCATCCTGTAACCTAAATCATGTTAGGTACTACCATCAACCACCCCATAAAAATCGTCCAGAGTAGCGAATATTTTTTCACAAGCTAATAGGACTACTAACCTTTATTAAATCATCGATTTGATTGACTTTTGATTCGGAGCGTGATGTGGACGGATGACTACAGCAGTTTTCATCACTGATTCACTCACATCCCTCAGAAAACCATTTATTCCACTCAATCACTCTGCGAGACTAAAAAGCAACGTTGAGTGCACCTTTGATTATTGAATACGTTACTTTGCCTGTTTTTTGAACCGTAGAGAAAACATTACAGCATGTAGTAATTACATTCGTAAATCCTGGATGGGTATGTTAAGTAACACTTCGATCCATAAGTGTCGTTTACATATTGACAGAATTGTCTAAGAAGTTTTCTGAGCTGATAATCCCATAGGCTAGTTACAACTTGCAGCAAAGTATTATATAGCCTAATTGTGAAAATTCAGTGCTGCTAGATTCCGTTCACCTATGTTTTGTACGTGTGTGTGTATATATATGTGTATATGTGTATATATATTTCGGCGAATCTGTTAATTCTATTGGATTACTCTGAACATAGAGACTTTCCACATGTTCATGAAGAGATTATTGTGCGTTTCGATAAACAACTTTGAATTTTGGAACTCTTACTTTTCCATGAATCGATTGATCTATACAATATCCATTACTATGTCCTGTATTATCTTGTGGTCAAAAATTTTATTTCTTTTTAGTCAACTCGATAACTTATGGCTGATATCTCGATAGTTCTTTCAAATAGTGCTTAACGTGGAAAACGAGCAACAATTTTTGGGTTAAAGCTCTTGCGATTCAAATATGAACGACTGATCGCCAATAATGGACGTTCATAAATGATATTTGGGGCAATCACACACAGCAGAAGTGGTCAAATGGGTATCAACCGTTCGGATCCTTTTTTTCCGTCCTCAGAGACCTGGATAAACTCTAATTAAACGAGGGAGATTAAATGTAGGTCAATATCGATCAGGTAACGATGCCATATTGGTCATTGGGTCACTTCAATTGGAAAACGAGGCAGAGTCTTTTCGTACTCCATATCCTCTCACTTTGGTCGATTGTAGTTGAAAAAGAATACCAATATTCACAATTCGAGGTGCCCCAAAATGTGATCCATTGACATTATTGCATGTGCGTTATTCACGTCCATCGTACAGCATGTAGACAGAATTCGACAAAATACGTCCAAATAAATAAACACGCTCGCACGAGGAAGGATTGCAATTGATATATTTATAAAATTTAATAAATCGTCAGTTTTTCGTTATTTTTCTTATAATTTAGTTTAAAAAGATATTATTATAATCATGTTTTCCAGTAAAATATAAACTTTATAAGTATCTTGCCGAAAAATAGTACCTATGAAGGAGGTTAATAGTTAATGGGTAATTAAAGGAAATCTGTCAAAAAATGAAAATGCGTACGAAATTATATAGGAAAATTGAAAAAAATGATTGACCAATACAGAGATGAAAAATAAAAGCAACTTTTCTGCTATCAGTCATTCCATCGTGGAATGAATTCCAATTCCAATTTTTATTTTCATCCAAACCGCTCTACCCTACTTTTTGAATGATATTGGATTTTTAAACTACAGTTTTAAACTACCCGCTTTCATCATATGCCGACAGAATTCCTAAGGGTTAAACTTGTACAAAGGGGTACAACACACATTTTCATTACTCTTACCAATCCTTAAAGGACAGTTTTGACATAATCTTCCCTTTTGCGGAATCGTAGTGTATGGGACTTAGACCATGATGAGGTTCCTTTTCCCGAGCCAGGAGAAGTTGCGAAGACAAATGAGCAACGCAGGCCGGAAGTCCGCGGGGAAAGTGCGAGAGGCAGCGAAAGTGGTTGAAGAGGGCGGTAAGAGGGGTGAAGGGTGGAGTTTCTCCAAACGACCGTTCCCTTATTTATTGCACCCGCTCGAAAACCTATTCGTCACTCCACCACCTTAGCCCCACCATACGGGCGCCTAGCAACCATTTCTATTTATCTTCCAGGTTTGGAGGATCCAGCGTTTAGGGCCATTACGGTGATGAAAAAACACGGAATTTTACGGATATGGGAGGGCTAATCCATTCTTTTTCATGACCCTGTCCAACATTAAAAATCTTGTATTGTTAATCTCAGCGTTTGTCAAGACGAAAACGATTAGCAGTTCTTTTTGCGGCATGTATATGGTAGCAATTTAATTTTTCCAATAGGTCATGCAGATAATATGATCACCTATCCATATAGTATTGGGAGTGAGGGGAATAGATTATCACTAACCTACTTCTTAGTGTGGCTGCTATGGTTTTATATTTCATCTTAGGTTTAATCTGTTACATAAATTCAATAATTCATTATTTCTAAATTTTACAGTTTTACATTTTGTTGAACTTAAAAGTAATTTTGTATTTCTAACTTATCTATTTCAGATTGTATCTAGAGCTACCGTTAAAAAGCGGTCTATGAATTCTTAAAATTAGAGGAAGTATAGTAGGTGTTCATGATGCCACTAGATTCCTTTGCACTAAGTTGATATAACAAAACTTCTTCGATGTAATTACGCATTAAAAGTAAAAATGACACCTGCTTAATTTGAAACATTCTCGCAAATGTTTGCGAATTTTAAAGCCATATAAACTAATAATGAAACTAATTCACCAACAAAATAGTTGAATACGTTAAAATAACTTAAATTAATGACTTCATGTGTGTCTGTGTGTGTATTTGTATGTGTATGTGTCCCGGTGTGTGTTTGTGTTTGTGTTTGTGTGCCCTTCTAAACATCCAACATTCTGTTATCATTTCTCGCAGTCTCTCATTTCTTCTCTTGTTCTCTTTTTTTTACTTTTTCCGAGTCATTAAAATTTCAACTCTGAATGAATAAACGGCATAAATGTATTTTTTTTGCCAAACTGGTCCTCCGAGGTCGACCGTTCACTCGTTTAGAGGGAAGATATATGGGATTGAGATGGCCGTTTTTTTAAACGTGTAATAAAATTTTATCATTTTTTCTCCATATCGACTCTTGACATACCGAAGTCCAAAACAACGAGACGGGTATTTTATCCGGGCAATAAAGGTTTTTCGTGTTTGTAACGTAATTTGGATTCGCTCTAGAGCCTCACCCTTTTTTCCACATCCGCGAAGAGTTGGCTGGCGTGACGATTACGGTATTATCATTCATCATCATCATCCAAAGTTCTCTGTAAGCATTAAAATCATAAAACCTAATCTCTCTCCTCCAAGGCCTATTTATTCATATTCTCATAAAGATTCCCTTCTTTTAATATTATTATTTATTTTAAAAAATGAGCTATAAATAATGCATGCCGGGTTTTTCTTTCGTTAGTATCATATTATCCATGCTCCTCCTACACTAGTCCAGATAAAGTTTGTTTTACTTTTAAGTGTACCAAAAAGAAAAAAAAAACGAAATTTAATTTAATTTTTGTAATTAATAAAAGTATAGGTGATATAGTCATAAATAGTTGACCAGATACTCCTTTTGGCTTAGAAGCTGCCGTCACCAGTATTGTTCCGGCGCTGACTGGATCTTTGAATAATATCTTGATGATTGCTGTTTTGGTGACGACATGCGAATATGATTTTCTGCCTTTTTATGTCTATCAAAAATACCTATTGGGTCAGTTTAGTTTTAGCCATATATAGTGCTCGATATTTACGTATTGTAAACTTAAGAATACGAATAAAAAGGGGTAATACTATTAATGACGAATGCTGTGAATATATCTTTTCAAACTTTCACGGTAGAATTTATGGTATTTTAAATAATGAATCTCTGTAAACGTGAAATTTATTGCATATTGTTATCAATAAAAAATCGAGATTTTAATATAATACGATGCAACAAAGATTTAGGAAGGCTGTCATGTAATGGGAACGGAAAAAATAATCGAGAGGCATACACCATACAGCGCCCCATCAAGCGTGTAAATGGATAAAGGCCTTGTTTTTTCTATGAGAACCACGGAAGCTGTATTTAATAAAGGCTCTTCCATTTGTCTTCCTACCAATTCGCTAAATGTTGACTCTTTCCCCAAATCCTCTTCTTCGTAGTTCACGTTCAATTATTTCGTCGATGAAGTATCATTCAAGGCAAACACTGGAGTTGTAACAGTGTTGCCATTGATTAATGGCTCCTCACGAGTGCTATTCTTGCGATCCTCTCAAGAGACTTGAAACAACGTTCCGAGACAATGAGAGGTCTCTGCCTTATTCTTTTTTTTTAACTCAGCCCGCATTCCTAAGTCCAAGTTCTATTTTTCCTTCTGACAAATGTGTTTATATATCTTATCGTCAGCTGTGTTTACATATCTACCACGTAAATGGAATAAAACGAATAGTTAGTATGTATTCAATTTTCTTCAAGTAGACGTAGTTGCCTGGTTTTTGTTGATTTGTCTACGAAAGGCATTATTTATACGCAGAATATAGCCCAAATCATAAAGGTACCTAATGTCAATATTTTTGTTTTTGTAGAAAAACCTGACTTTTTTTAATGAAGCGTTACAATCCGATAAGATAAATTCATCTCCCCGCAGTTAACTAGTATTGATTTCTTTCGGCTGAGAGAAAATCCCTCATCCTTTTTACTAGATAAGATTCCATCGGGAAAATCTGGTTGATAACATACGCCTTCAGGCCACAAGCGAGTAGTAAAAGATACCCACTTAAGCACCACGTTGATGGGGATAGAATGAAAAGAGGTCGAGAAGAGAGAACCAGGTGGGAGATAGGAGAGGAGAGAGAAAAAAAACCAAATGATCTCTCGCTCGTGGAATGAAACCTCCCAAAGGAACCGAAACGTTAGTTTTTTTCCTTCTTTCCCGGGAGAGGAGGAACATCAACTTTAATTTCATTTAGTCTCCCGGGGGATCGTAAGAGAGCGAGTGGATGGGAGGCGTTGGGTTGGGGGAGGAAAAAAAAAGGGGGGGATGAGGAATCGAGGTAGAGTGTCATGCATCTGGAGAGCCTTTTAACCTTGACCACCGTTAAAAAAAAAAATCCCCGCAACAATGCCCATTCAAACTAATTTTATTTTCGCAAGCCATTCAATTCAATTCGTCGCTCAGAGAATACATGGGATAGGAATGTGGTTTGGTGGGAGAAACGGCCGCTTCTCTCTCTCTCTTCGGAATCTAAGGTTGAAGTTGAAGTGCGGATGAAAATGGATGGCGGGACACGTTTTAAGGATGCGAGAAAGAGGAAAAATAGCGAAGAGAGCACCGGTGGATATATAATAGGATGGAAAAGTATAATGGATTTGGTTCGGTAAAGCCCTTATCGCTCGCGATAAAAATCCTACGACTCAACCCTCGAGGATATTATACCCTACTTACAGTTTCAACCATTTCCGAACGACTTCCTCTCTTCTCCATTCGCCCTCTTTATTATAATACACTCCTCTTATCTCGCTTCTTCCATCCCCTCTTTCCTCTTCCATTTTTTTTAGAATTTTCCGCCCGTTTCATTCGCTCCATCTTCTCGGCGTTTTTTTTTATTTTCGCTGACCGCTTTTAAACGGAGATGATGAGGCGTTTTTTTATCATTTTTTTCATGAAGTGCGGAAAGAAGTAAGGAAAAAAAGTTTTTCTCGAAAATTTTGATTACGACAAATTGATGTCCTTTCATCGGTTTTAAGATGCTCCGAAGAGGTAGTGAGGGTGAGATCCGCGCTACGCTACCCGTTTTTATTTTTTTCTTGTCTTCCTCTTGCGCCATTACTTTCCATCATCCGGATCTTTTAACGACTCCACGAAGACGCCGCGCGATTTTTTTTTCCAATCGCTGTCTCGGCCGTTTGCTGTTCCGAGGAATTATCCAATTCTAGGGAATTCTGTTATGCTCCAGTCCACTAAAGAGCACGAGGTATTTCCTTTTCTCTTTACCCCGGGATTCATTTGTTTTTCTCTTCTTTATGTTGTAACTTTATTTATTTTCCTCTTTGTGGAGACACGGTTTCGTTGTGTTTTTTTCGGAGAATTGTGACGTTTATCACATTGTTTTCATTTCGGACGCGTGCCTTGTTAAAATTTTCAAATTGAATTTATGCTGAATGAATATGGAATGTTGCTATATACATATCAAGTAAATAAAACGAATCACCATAAAAACGTGCTAAAATTAGTGATCTTTCCTTGGAACTCCTAATATTTCATTGATAAAAGAGGAAAATATCTTATACTCCGTATCACATTATGATATTTATATGGGCTTCATTAAGTTTTGCTTGGAAACGCTTATTACTAAATGAACCTATCGTGTCGTTTAAACGTTAAATTTACATTATTTAAAGAAATTTGCTGATTCGTAAGAAGTTATTAACCTCACAACTTAGTTCGGAAAAAAAACCAACGAAATTCCCTCCTTTTCGAATCTTGCATAGGTGTTATTGCTCTTCCTAACTTAACATCTCAAAGAAGACCGATTCTGGAGCACGTCCCTTTTTGCGTAGTCAACTTCACGGGAGAAATTTATTCGGCGCTTAATTAATCAACTCGAGGATGAATTGAAAAAGCCGAAACAAGCCTCTCAGCAGCGTCGAATCCTCGATAATTTTCGCCAAGCAGCTCGAACCTTTTCCCACTCTCTCCTTTCACTAATGACCTCCTTCAAAAACCCGTCCGCCTTCGCTATCATTCAGGGTCGCGTTAATGTTTACACCGAACTATCCTTTCGTGGGACACCCTTCACTCTCTTCCCCTCCACTTTTGAGATCCTTTCAGTTTCACTTTCGGCGACCGTTTTCCCCGCCCCATCGACGTGGCGTCGTTCCCAGTCCTCAGTTTTCCCGTTATCGTTACTCGCTTCCTCCTCCTTCGTTCTAGCTCTCTCTCTCTTTATCTTCTTTTTGCACCTCTAGCATTCTCTCTCTCCTCTCTTAGTTTTCCCTTTCTCTCTTTCCTTTCTCCGGAATGACAAAAGGGTCTATCCCCACACGCCCACCTATTTTTCCCTATGGGGAAAAACCAAAGGAGAGGTATAGGGAAAAACCTCATCAATCCGAGCAAAAGGACTGATCTCCCTTTCTGCCTGTTCTGATTAAATCCCGCACTCCTGGTGGTGCTCATCCTCCTTTCGACCCGATCCTTTTGTTTTCCCGGATGGTATTTTTTTCCACTGCCTATAATACTTGTCCATCCCTCGGCATCTCTTCTCACCAATGTCACCTGTCCGAGGGACATGTGCGCGGACATCTTGGCGACGCTATTATATTACCTGGTATGGGATTAATTTATTGGGTCGAGAGGCGCAGTCGTAGTATTTTGCCGAAGCTTGTCATTAATACCATGTTGGGCGGTAGCGTTCAGCTTTTGTATTTTGAGGGTATTCACAGTCCCTGTGACACACTTTTAACGAAATTATGAAGTGAATAACACTTAAAATAAACACTCACATTTATAAATATAAATGAAAAATTATGGAAAATTCCGACTCTGAGAAAATTATTATTATTGCGTAATTATAAGCTTTGACGGTTCACGCATAAATATTATCGATATGGTTTTTATGTCTTTGCTCATTTTCCTGTAAAGGCATAACGCCTTTGATTCTGAAATCATGTATCATTTCTGAATTCGGTAGATTCATTGCCTCTTAATATTTTCGCGTGCCTCATATCAAAGATTTCAATTTTCTAAGGCTGTGTTTGACTCTGTCGAACAACACTGATGAAGTGTGTATCCTCATTCCCTTGAGATCTCCCAAATTTTCCTTTATTATTTTTAGTTTTACTGCTTAAAAAATTTAAAAATCTGTTTTAAGATATTTATTGACGGTGTTCCTGTGTATTGTAAACTAAACTTACGCAATACCTGCTAAGCAATACTCATCGATTACAGGTAGGCGGTATATTATTTTTCGCCAGGATGAAACTTCGAGTTTAATATTTTGGCCTGTTTGCACAAAAATTGACTCGTGGGATTACATATACAAGACTTTTTGAAAAACCTTTTTTAACGGCTGAAAAATTCAATGAAAATTTAGGGTCTTTTAACATACCATTTACACATCGTATATGATACACATTCGAAGTTTTCATTGAAGTCCACTATCATTGGCTCACGAATGATGTTTCTTTAGTAGCTGATTTTTGACGGCGACCTAGAAATTCGCCGTACCTTACGTGGTCTTTGAGAAAAAGACTCCAACCTCCTAACATTCCCAGTGTCTGTCCCGTCCTTTCTCTCCCATTGAATTCACCTTTCTTTGAAACTACCACATTCTTAGATCCACTAACGCGTTTAATTGGAGAAGCGACGACTTCTGAGGACCACTCTGATAGTGTAGCTGTCGGTTCGTTCTTTTCCGTTATTGCATTTTCCAACTTACTCTTGCTCTTTTTTCCTTATGACTTTCCCGAGTTTCATTCTTTCATATATCGTTTTAATCTTTAGGTTTATATCTCTTCCTATTCTTTTATCATATATTATAACCGTTTTCTCTCTCGTCTCATTCCTTCACGTTTTCTCCACGTTTTTCACAGAACGTCTTTTATACCTAAATATTAGTTTATATTTTATCTCTAAAATGTTTTTGTCATAATTACTGAATTCGGTGGTGGTTCCCAAAATGGGAGTCCCGGAAGGTTTTCAGGGGGTTGCGAGTATGGAATGTTTTTATTTTGCTTTTTTTAATTATATGTATGAATATATTAGGAGATAAATAATTGTCGCGTATACAATAAAGATATTTATTTATAATATTCTGAATTTAATATTAAATTTTAGATTTATTGATTACTTGATGGGGATTAAGGAGTCTGCGATTATTTCGGCTGATTTAAGAAGGGGTCGCAGATGCTTAATGTGTAGAAACTGCTGTCATACGAGGTTTCAATAATTTTATGAATTCATGGTTGAAATGAAATCACTTGATTAGAATGTCAGTAATGCTTTATAATAGTGAAACGTTTATTTAAATATAGTAAAAGGTTATTTGCTTTGGCTGTTCCAGCAACTCCTATGAATTTGAGTTAAAACTTCGAAAATTTAAATACATCGTACAAATATCGGATGTATTCAGAGCTCGAGTTATCTAAAACTAGCGATACGGAATTTTTTTAGAGTCTTATTCTATTTATACTGATTCCTATTCCTTTATACATTCTTCTTTTTCGTTCTCCTTTCGTTCACTTCCCTAATTACTTCTCCTTACCCTCGATCCAACGCCATAACTTCGCGCCGTTGCCCTCCAACGATGTCTGAAGTTAGAGGATAAATTGATGGCCCTATAATACAACTTCTGCATCGGGATCGTTACTTCGCTCTTCGTTTTTCTTCTCCCTTAACTATTGAAAAAGGTCGAAAAAATTAGGCTGAGCATGATTTCTGAATGAGAAAGTTTCTGTGTATTTTGCAAAGTTTTAATTTCCACGGAAAAGTTTCCAGACATCCGAAGCGATATTGATTCTCTTCGTTTCTTTGCTTTCAGAGCAAGAATTGTTGTCGCGACTGAAATAATATCACGAAAGTGCTGGTGAATATGAATAGATAGATTAATGGAGCAAATAGAGATAGCTCAACTCCGAAGAACTAAGTGTATCCTTGTCCTCTACATACATCAGCTAACAAAGCATAACTTTTTAATTGTAATCTTCAATGGTTAAAAAATTTCAGCTCGTATTTAATTTGAAATTTAATGCTGAAAAGTTTTGCCATTTTTAAATATTGTGTAACTAATGAAACTAAAATTTTATGAAGGCGTTAATTTTTTTCCGAGTACATTCTGTCGCTAATGTTAAAGTGTTTTAGTTGAAGTAGCGCATTAATATTAAATTCTTTCTATGATTTGCTCATTTATGGTTGGAAGTTTTATTTTATGCATAGTATTTTTCTGAATAACGTGTTTGAATTTAAAAAAAAAATTAATATTAAATTCTTTCTATGATTTGCTCATTTATGGTTGGAAGTTTTATTTTATGCATAGTATTTTTCTGAATAACGTGTTTGAATTTTTAAAAAACCTTTGCGTGTCAGATTGTAAAAGTGCTCCATGCGAATAATAAGTGTTGTAAAAGCTAATTTAATGAACACATTTTTTTTATTTTCATTATAAATCGACCTGTAGACATTACTATTATCATTGTTCGTGTGTTTACAGATTGATTATCCTCAACATATCTAAATTCAACCAATTTAAGTTTAAATTAATGTTTAGGCTATATCTCCTATAAAATTAATTCATATGCCTTTCTCCAATTTAGCTGAAAATTTCATCTAGAAAAATAATTTTGCTATCTCTTGGAACCAAAATATTGAATTTACGGCTTCATTGACGTGCTTTCTATAGCGATTGTACCAAAATGACAATGGTAAAATGAAGATCGATTCAAAAGCAAATCGCGAACGCAACACATTTAATCGAGCGTCCCCAACAGAAATTAGAAGTACCTACATGAAAACTCGAACATTTTTTGGACGAGAAAGACGGAGAAAGACGTCATAAAAATAAAAAATCCCCAGCAAGCACCTCTCAAATATTTCACTACATGCGAATTACAGAATCGAACGATGCAAAAATTGAATAAAAAACACGTGAAAAGCAGAGTGGAAGTTTGTTCCGTCTTCCGTTTACTCATCGTTCCGCTCAGAAGCGGCGGGGGTTCCCGCAAATGTGATTATATTTCTGGAAGCGGCGAGCAGGAGAGGGATGGGAATGAGAGAGAGAGAGAGGGGATGGGAGGAGGGGAAGTACGCGGAGAGAGGTAGAAATTGAGAGGAGAGGTTTTATTTTATTTTTTTCAGAGGCAAGGTGGCATAAGGGGATCTGGAAATAATAAATTAAAGCGAGGCGACGGAAAGAGAGAAGATAATTCGGATGAGATGAGATGACTCCCGAAAAAAAAAAAAAACAACTTGCCCCCGTCCCCGTGATTCCCTTATATTTCCCGCTCGTTTTACTTTCTCCGAATAAAAAAAGTTTTCTTTTTTTAAATCCATTAGTTACGCCAGCGAAGGTTTCCAATCAAATTTTCCGTTTTCTACTTCTCTTAAATTTGTATATTTTATTTTTGCTTACGCGCTTGGGGCCGTGGGCTGGATGAAATATCGGCGATTTTAATATGACGCTTAATTTGCGAGCGAGGAGAGGATTGATGGAAATCACGCGTTTTTAAATCTATGACGTTTCTCGCGGGATAGGCGATCGACAGCGAGATGCCGGTCGTTGAAATGGGCGAGGAGGGTCGCTCCCGACATGTTTTAGTTACTTATGATTATCGAGTAAAGGGAACTGTTTTTTTTAAATGCCCAAGCATACATTGGTCATAAATGTACTCATCCTAACTCTATTCCTTATTTTGTTTTAAACTCATTTCCGCTTCCTTTACTAAAGTTTCTATGTCAGAAGGTGACTTGCGGATGAAATGGTTGGGGGATAAATAAATCGTAAAAATTCAGGAAGAATATCTTCAAGCATATTTGTTTGGTTGGTTGAACTTTTAAGCCTTTAAAATGCAATGAAGTAACGCGCGATTCAGTGTTTGGAAAATTTTAGCGGGCACTTGCTTAAAAAAAAAGAACGAATTTGCCTGTCATATACGATGTAGATTTTATGGCATCACGGCTATTTGGTTTTCGCGCATTACGTATTTTTGAATTGCACGAACGGCCATGGACGATTGGTCCAAAAGTGTGAAGCTTGGCAACGAAGCACGGCAATTCAGTGAGTGTTCGTGGAACGTTTCCCGGTACTTTGGCTCACATCTGAATAGAGAGAGGCGATTATAAGATTTCGAAAAAGGACTAGCAGTTTTGTAACATTTAGTAAAATGTTCCGTAAAAAAAACAGCCCTTCATAGAAACTTAGTATAATAGGCAAAACATCGGTTTTCAGCGGAAGGATTTAAAAATGAGACCTAGTCTTCCAGTTTATGAGAGTTGGAATGAACATAGACTCACCATTACTATTTTTAAAGCGGAAACTAAAAAAATACGGAGTTCTAAAAATCCGAAACGCTCAAGAATCCCTACGGCTACAAAACTGCCTCTTTTGGAGTTGAGCGCCTCTAGATTCTTAAATATTGCCTAGCAACAAGTGTATCTTAAGAATATGCACTTCAGTGTAAAAAAACTTTAAGAAATTAGTCCTTATGTCAGGACTCTCAAAATGCCATAAAAATGCTTTGTAAAACTATATGCTCATTTGGCTACAATTTCAGCTATGATTCACCAAAATTATATCCTAAAAACAACAGATCTTCTGCAAAATCTTACTGATACACTAATAAATAGGGAATAGGCGTCGGAGATTAGAATTTCTTTTGTCTTTCATTGGATTTTTGTTTTATCGATGAATTCGTCTGAGTTTCTGATTGTCGAATTTAAATTCAGTGAATTATTGGTTTAGCCACCCCGAAAGAAAGTAAGTTGGGAGAACCTATGACTTGAAATATCAGTATTGTGTACAGGAAGTAGATTTTTGATACAGAAGGATTGGAGATGTTGAATAATGGGTCAATTAGAGTAGGGCAGTTATTTTTGAAGGGTAATTTCTTGCCTCCTCATCGTATTATATTTTATTAGCTTTATACAATTTTCATATTTATTTACATTTAGAGTTATTACAAACAATATCATTTAAAAGCAATTTGTAGCGTTAAACCATAATATGGGCTTAATACAGCTCAAGAATCCGTAATTTTCATTAATCTGTACACTGCTTGGTCCCAAGGTAATCGTATAATTTAATTATAACCACCGCTTTGTAACATAAACGCGAATCTGGGTTTCCCAACATTTTATGAGAGTCGGAGAGACGCGGTTTGTCAATTATATTAATTTGATATTAAAATAAATATATTGCAAGCCCGAAATAACGAAGGCGTTGGTAAACAAACGCACGTTACTGGTTGCCGGAGTTATAACTAGAGTTATAATCATTAGCGGATTTGCAATAAGGCCGAAGTAGGCAATGGCCTAGGGGCGGCAGGGTTTTGGGGGCGGCAGGATTTCGGGGCGGTCGGATTTGTACATTCATTGGCCAAATTGCAAGATCGTCAATAAATATCGAGACTTTTTATGACGAAACAAACCCCGCGCATCAGAGCGTTGCCGCTAGGTGGGGATATAGAGGCAACCCTACCGAACCTGCGTGATCAAGATTCAACTCGCTCACACTCGTCAGTGCGTTGCAGTAGGTAGTTGTGTAAAGTACTGTTTTGTTGTCGCGCACGTGTTTTTTTTTTCTGGACGAAAAAATTTTTGAACGGTCGGGAAAGTGTCGATGATGATCTTCGAAGTGGAAAACCGGTGGAGGTGCATGATTTCGTTCCACCGGGTAAACTGTTAAGACTATTGTATTACAATTTTGGAACGTCTACGAGAGTGGATTCAAAAAAAGACCACATATGTGACCCACTTCGTAGCAGTTGCATCATGACAATGCGCCTGCACATTCTGCCTTCCGGGTAAAGGAGTTTTTGGCCAAGAAAAAATTACTGTTGTGAAACATCCACCCTACTCGCCGGATCTTGCTCCCAGCGACTTCTTTCTGTTCCCCCGAATCAAGAACGCCCTCAAAGGGGAGCATTTTGACGACGTTGACGACATTAAAAGTAATACGGCGATCGCTCTGAATGGAATTTTGGAAAATGACTTCCAGGCATGTTTCCAATCATGGAATACACGTATGCAGCGGTGCATACATGCTGAAGGAGACTACTTCGAAGGTGACAGTATTCAACTGTAACAAATTTCGAAAATGAATTTTTAAAATTTTTTGTCTCGATACTTAATGGTCAGACCTCGTAATATATGAAGAAGCACTGTAAAGAGGGCTTTCAGTGTGATTTTAAAAATTATGGCGGTCGAAGAAGATTACTTCGAAATCATGAAAGACCATTTGTACCAACCTAAGGAAGCCTGTCAAGGTAATAACCATAAATGCCCAAGGAAAGAATGGATTTTTCTTCTGGTATAATTTATAAATTAAATCAATTTTATTGACATTTTTGTAAGGGGGCGCAAAAATAATTTGGCCTAGGTGCGGCAAGTTTCCAAATCCGCCACTGGTTATAACGTATGAGTGAACTCCACGCAATACCTTTTACATTATTCAAGTACAACTATATAGGAAATGCCATGCTTTTAATTAATTCTAATCCGCATTGACTGAAATATCTACTTGGCGAACAGCGGTATAAATAGTAAAATAGAACAATTTCTCTTTCATTCGGGGAAAACGATTTTATACGAATCCGTAGAACAAGGCTCCGTGTTATTTCGGCAAAACATGATTGTTTCATATTGAAAATATTTTTTAATGTATTTGTGTACAGGAATGTTTGATAGATATGGTTTATATCATCCCAGAAAACTTTTAATCCAACGAAAGTTGGAAACGGCTCACTTAATTTTGTAAAATGAGCAGTAAATATTATCGACTTATTTTACCGTTATACCATGCGATTTGAATAATTTAAGTTCCATGGAAGGAGTAAATGGTAATCAAGAACGTGAACACAGTCAACAGCATATGGCGATAATTCTTAGAAACAGGTCGTATCTCAGTTATTGTAAAATCGTAAAAGTATTTTCTTATAAAAATATTGTATTTTTTACCATTAAAACATTTAATTAGAGAATTTCTCCTGGTTTCTGAAATGTTTTCACACCCGAATTATAATTTCATCTCGCTTGATCAAAACTTGGCAAATTGTTCGCAACGCAATGAGGATGAAGCCAGATCATCATATCTTATTCGAACATCGAAATGACACTTAATGAAAACAAAAAGAGATTTAAGATAATGTGACGGTATCCGATTTATTTATCAGCGTCGAATCATTCGTCCTTCCCATGATCGATTCCGATAAGCTCAGTCGTGTGAACATTCGGGAAAGAGAAGGGGATTTTAATTTCATTGTTTGCTCGAACGAGAGGAATTAACTGTGGATGAAAGGTTCGAATTGGTACAAAAAGTTAGAAAACACATTAAAAGGCCACGAAATACCGAAAACTCGACAGTGCGTCTGAGTCTATTAAAATGGGTCTCTGGAGAGCAAATGCGTGGCAGAGGAACCGCAGAACTGCTTAAATTCCTTGTCTCCACGTATGCACTCGACTACTTGGAACACTTACAAGTACTACACCGCAAATCAGTTGACTTTATCTTATGCAATTCCTCGTTATTATTGTCGGGCATCACTTCCCTTAATTGCATTGTCATCTCCTCCTTTTCAGTCTCTGTATAGATATTGATGTAAGGGTACTTGTCATCTAACGATAACGATCGCTAGCGTTTAAATATATTTTATAGAAACCTGTTTATTTTATCGTTTTTATATTGTACATCCATACGCAACTAGAGTTATCTGAAGAAATAAATACGCATGAAATTGATAGAAAAGTGAGAAGTGCCTTGTTTTCTAATTTAGTGAAAACGAAGAAATTTGTAAGCTTAATGCACAGAAACAACTATTTTTTCGTAGATCTTAAATTGAAACATTCTACTGTAGGCAAAAAATATAAACATTGGAAGGGAAAAACAACTCTTGAACGCGTTAAATTAAAAAATAGTTATGGAAATTCATATCGGCAGAAACGTTGCTCGACGGCTGTGTTCCACCTCCCAATGAATTTATGTTGTACAATGAGTGCGTTTTAAAAAAAAACAAGTTATCTTCAGAAAAGTTCCCTGGTTTATTTTTAATCGTTCATACTTGAATGCTTTTTCATAGTAAGAAATTGGATATTAAATACGTACGTCATAGGGAATTATGAGATAACTTTCAAATTTTTACATCTCCTTATTTCGTATTCCGTTCATAAAAAAACAGACAACAAATGTTGTTCCGTGTACATTGGCGGATTTGTCTTCTAATGCTTATAAAAGAGCTTTACTTTTCTGGCGAAGAAATAGAGTTATCGACATATATATTCACGATATGACGAAAACATTTGTTGTCGAAAGAGAAAACCACCGTACATATTTATTTTTACTTGTTGAAACTAGTGTATTTAGTTCAACTTTTAATTTATTTTATCTCTCAGATACACAGGCAGAAACAATCCCTCTTTGGTACGCGTTAAATCTACCGTTTTGTTTACCCATCGGCGCTTTGAATTTCTACTCCGTTCAGGGAACGTTTTTTCCTCTCTCCTTGCAAAGACCGTTTTAAAATTCACGTAGGACAATAAACCAGATATTCATGCGCTTCGGAATTATTTTCTACACATCTCCGTTAATAGAAACGTCCGTGCGATTAGAATCTACTCCGCCTTTTACTATATGTGTGTGTATACTTATTTACGTAAAGATTTACGGACAGTAGAGGCCTCTGCTACGCCATTTCCATCGGCGTTTCAGCGGTCCTGCTATCGAAATGGCGGTATAAAATAGAAGCGGTAGAAAAAAAAACTCGGTCGGGCTAGGATATATGGCGGAAATACAAAGGAAGCATGGAGGAGTTAAACAGCGAACGCGCGCGCTAGTGGATGAAAATGAAGCAGGGCGAGATGAAAAGGAGCGGCTTCTCTCTTTTTTTTATACCCTTACGAGTAGAGGGGGACCTACGTGGGATAAAGATGAAGTGAGTCTCCCGACTAATTGGCGTTCTTCTCTCCCTCCGCCGTTTTCCAACCTCCACAACCTCCCCTCCCCCATCTCTCTCTCTTTTTTCTGCTCCTTTTTCATCCTCGTCCGGCCATCAAACCCGGGACCACGTTAATCCCAACGGCTTCCAAAGGTAAAGAGCTAGCTTTAAAACGGTGCGCTCGACAATAGGAGGCGAAAATCTCTTTTCAAATTGTGTACCTGTCGGTCTATCGCAGGAAGTCAAAAAAAAAGAATGGATGCCGTCCAGGATTCGGATGAGTTAAAAAAGGGTGGTTAAAAAAGATTTATTTTTGTATAGATCTCGGGTCTGTTACAGCGACGGAAATGGAGGAGGCAATAATACACGGCGTTCCGATATATTATCTATTTATCTGACAAGGAGGGGATTAAACGTGTTATTGAAAAGTTTTTTTTTCGGGTGTCCCTATTTTGTTTATTTTTATCTACCTCAAACGCATTTGTCGGTTTTTGATATTTAATAGTTTTTGTTGCTATAACTCATTATCGTTAAAATGATGAATGAAGAGCTGATGAAAAAAGTTAGTGAAGTGGATTAACATATTTGAGAATATTGGGATATGGTTCGGAATTGAATGGGAGTAACCGATATTGTGGTTGAAAAGGATTTCATACGCATTCTCTGCTTGGTTTTGAAATATATTCATCACTATTTCCAACTTGGTATTGTCCAACAGATCTTCAGAAAATTTACATTAACCCTTAACTGTGCTGGTGGGGTCCAAAAGACCCCACGCCATTTGCTTTTGTTTGTAGTTCCAACGTTTGCCACTAGACTGTGTTGACCTTCAGGATATTCCTCCACACAAAGGGGCAGTACTTGTTAGTCAACAGAGTGAATCGGTCGTGTTTACGTGCTGCTCAAAAAAAACGTGCCATGTTAACGTATTTTTTTAAATGTACTGTTTTAATATTTCGTTAAAATATTTGTAATACCTTTTCTGTTTTGATTTTTGTTGGTGAATAATCAACATGGCAAGTTACAAAGGACTTCGTGATGATGAAATCTTGAATTTGTTACTACTACTGTCAAGCATGCACCACGATAAAAAATTCAGGCTTCTGGCAAGCCTGATATGATAATGAATTATAACGAGACCAAAGGTGGTGTCGATACATTAGACCAACTTTGTAGAAACTTTTCAACATCTCGAAGAACACGATGGCCTATGGCTCTTTTCTTCACCATGCTTGACATCGCTGGAATAAACAGTTTCATCGTATTCCATTACAAAAACAAAGATATGAAACTACCAAGAAGAGAATATGTCATGGAGTTGGGGAAACAATTGATCAAAGAGCATATTTCTCGGAGAGAGACAACACACCTTCCACGTGAACTGAAATCACTTGTAGCCAACCGAACCTTCGACGTCACATACTTTGACAAAGAAAGGTCGATGTGAGTTCTGCCCCAGGAAAAAGGACCGAAAAACGAAGACTTCATGTTACAAATGTCAGAGATTTTTGTTCCGAGAACACGGCAATGTTGTTTGCAGTAATTGTTTGTAAACATGTAGAATGAAACATGTAAAATGAGACTATTGAAATATTCTATCTCGGAAAAAACAATTTTTTATACATATATAGTCCCTTAAAAATTTGAAATTCTACAATACATACAGTGTCTTATATTATTATTTTCAGTTAATTTGATTTAATTACTACTGTTTTTCACCATTTATATCTTAATATTTTGAAAAATGTCTTATTACCTTTTTTTTTTAAAAAAGCTACTTTATTTTATGCACAATAATTTATGTAAAGAATTTTTGTTCTTGTTTAAATGTTTTCTTTGGTGATATTTCATGGTAAAATGGTCACTAACATGTTCTTTAAACTATAATAAGAATTTTGAGTGTAAATAAAAATTTTTAATGTATGTAAAGTCGTTTATTTCATCCTGGGGTCCAAAAGACTCCACGGGCATGTAAGTGTAAGTTGAGACCACGAGCACAGTTAAGGGTTAAGTATACATTTCGTACAAGAATGAATTATCTATTCAACCCTATAACTGAAACCCAACTGATGAAAAAGGTCGTTGCAACAACAATAAAGAATGGGAAATCCGGTAACACCTTTCGACTACTGATCAGTCTTCTTCGGAGATGATTCACCGACCGTTAATTACAAAAACAAATCCGTCGTCACCAGCTCAGCTTCCTTGAAATCATACCTTGAGTCCAGGGGCGGATCCACGGGGGAGGGCGATCGCCCCCTCCTTAGATAACCCCATTGCACTCCACTGGGTGCTTTCTTAAATTCATTCCGCGCAAAAATCCTCAATTATACGCCGCAGATTGTCTGTATTGCAAGGGGAAGAAGGATTCTGATAGAGGTAGGGGTTTTCAAAATAGAGGGCAGTTGGCAGGGGCGGATTCGCTAGGTGGAGGAGGAGCGATCGCTCCCCCCCCCCCCCCCCTTTGAGAAGTTTCTGGATCCGCCCCTGGTCGAATCCTAATATAGAATAGGATAGGCACATTAATTTTTTTTTAATGGGGTAATTTCGCGTAAGAAGGTGTAAAAATTTCCTTGCTCTAATGAAAATGGCACGTAGCCATCGATAGATGTAGCGATTTAATGAACTATTTTCACGCAGTTGAAAGTGATTACTTTCCATATTTGTTTCGAAAAAGCAAGTTGAACACGATTGTTTATAATTTTCACCTCTTAATTTAATCTTCGCTTGGAGTTGAAAATCTGTTATTATTTTAAAAGGGAGAGCGAAACCTTTCTTTACTTTCTCATTGAATAAAGATCCGTCAGAGGAAAAAAGTATGCACGACCCTCGTAAAGGAAATATTTATTTTAAACCGGAGGCCGAAAAAAATCCGCTTCTAACATCAAAATGTTCTAACCTCTATTACGTTCCAGTTTTTGTAACTTTCCGCAACCACTTGTTCCCCTTCGTACTCCTCTACCCACTTCAAATCTTTTTCATCCGTTTGCTTTTGATTAGTTTCCTTCTGTCTCTCTTTCTCTTTTGTTACTCTCTTAACCTCTCATACGGCTTCTGCGGTCTACTCTCAGCTCTCTCTCTCTCCCTGGCTTATGATTTATCACTTGCGGTTTAAGAACACGAATTTCTCCGACTGCGTTTGCAGGTTTGCTTCAACGGACGCTGTCATCTTCTTTCCCGTCTCATCTTCTTGCTCACCCCATTCCCCGTTTCTTTCTTTCCCTTTCTGGGTTAGATGGCAGAAGGGAGTGTCCGTTCTCAATCTCACCTAGAAATAAAGACGATATTCTATTCTTCCTGCTCAGATTAGAAGCTTAGTTACAAAAAATGGGAGCTTGGCGGAAGGGTTAAAAGGGAGTAATAAAACGAATCGATGGATGCTTGCTTGGGGATTGACTCAAATCCCACATCGCCGACTGTGTCCCAGAGCGGCCGCATACGTGCCGCAAAAGTGCGTGCTTCATATACGATATGCGGGTTTTGCGTCTGAATTATTGATGTGTATCTCTGCTTTTAGGTGTTGGCGTTTTTAAGCCGGGGTATTGTGTGTTTGAGTGAGAAAATAAATATGCGTGTATTAAGGGATCTTGTATGTGTTTGTATGTGCGATCTTAGGTTTATGTGTATATTTTAGCTTTGTGTGTGTATGTATGAGTTTTTTTTATTAATATTCATGTGTGATTGTTGATTTCGCGGAGGTGCTGCATTTATATGACTTTTTCTACCTATGTATTTTAGACTTCATAATTCTGCATTCCTGTTTTACGACATCGTGCGTTTTCAAGCTTGTGTGCGTGACTTTTCTACGCAAGTTTATCTGAGAGTGCTTTGAAAGTTTTAGGATACTATAAAATCTGTTTAATTATCTGCGTGTGTGTATCGTCTTCTCCTTGTGAAACAGGCATCTGGGGAATGTAAACATTTTGTCTGTCTGGCCTTGATGCAGATAGATAAAAACCGAAGTGGATGGATCAAGCCTGTCTAACCCATAGTTCGCGGGCAAGATGTTTGCCCTCTATCTTGCCCTCTTGACTTATAAAGTTTCAAGTAGTAACAGAAGGAAGTAATTGTGATGAATTCGTTGAACAACATCTTAAAACAGTGTATAGAAAAATACCCGGAAAACAGAAAAATAGAAAAACTGAAGCGGTTTTTATGTGCGCGACAAGCTATATTTGTTGTGCCAGTTAAAGCTGTATTGTCTTCATTTACAGTAAAGAGATTCAGATAATTTTGGAAAAGAAAAAGACCTTTTGAGGCAGATACTATACGGTCAGCATGTGGTTGGGGATACTATTCGGGAAATTATCTACTAAATTAGATATATACAACGAGTCTTGGTATGTCCCGTTCCAATCCTGAGGCCAGGAACGGTGGACGCCAATCGGTCAGGAAAGAGCGTCTGCGTAAGGGCTGTTATAGAAATCATTGAAGAGAGTACAGGTATTCCAATAAATCGCAGTCATTGCAGCCATATTTTTGTATTAGTACCTTTTGAGAAGCATCCACTTCTAAAATACGCTCCTTTAGACTGAATTCGTACTTTGGTTCAACTTATATAAGTTATAGGTATATGCTTTGATGGAGTGAAAGAGTAAAAAATGCATAACTATGCTGACGGACTAAAAGTGGTAGTATGAGAATAGCTTTGAAGAAATACGTTGCTTCATATACTTCGTTTTTTTCTGTAAGAATATTCTAATATTTAAAAACATTTATTTTTTTGAAAGATTGATATTTTGAAATGGACGAATGCAACTAATGAAGCCCGTGCCTTGAATATTTTTAAAATCCGCTACAAAAAGTTGGGACAGGCATGGGACAGGCGAAGCAAAATCAATATCAAATGAATTGAAAAAAGGTTTGAAACTCGGCCGCAATGTGGCCAACCCATATACGTTGTCGCCAATACTCCGAGTTTTTTCCCCCCTAATATTCCGCCGAATTATCGTCCATTTTATTGGAGGTTGTCTCCCGGTTAAAAAAAAAACTAAAACGAAAGAACGGAACTCCGTAGCGACTGGAACACTTTTTGTTCCCTTGGAAAAAGGGTTTATAAAAAAGTATTTCGACCAGAGTTTATTTCTCATCGCGGTATTTACATTGCGCTCGACTTCTCCTTTATCCTCGACTGTTTGCGAGGGGAAGGAATGCCCCGAAAGAAAAACACATGCGACGATGACGCACGGAGAATGGGTTAGCTGGCATTTTATTCAATGGGTCAAGTGGCGGTCCGCGGAAGACTTTGTTGAAGCTTTCAGTGAAGAGTAGGACCCTTTATGAAAAGGAAAAGGGACGGCCTCTCCGATTCGGCGGGGCTTTCTTTTTTATTATTCTTCTGGAGTGGACGGAATCGTTAACGGCTTCGCAATTAAGTTTTCCATGCGGCGAATAAAAGATGGAAGTTTTCAATACACTGAGAGCTGGATAAACATGTTTTATGCGGTCGTGTTACTTTTTCCCCTTCTTGAATTTCAGACTACTCGGAATTTCCATTTTTATAGCTCTCTGTTGAAGTAATTTCATGGCCCATTTCGTGGAAATTAACAATGGATGTAAATATTTGAAAAGGATGCCAATGGCGTATATTTTGAATATCTGGCTAAAGAGGAATACTTATGCATTGATTTGAGATTCATAACATTTGTGATATTAAAAGATACAGGATTCTTTATCGAATGTTTTTAAAGGACAGATTGTTTTTAGACATTTAGGTATCGTGCACTGCGTATCATAAATTTTAGTTGCATTATTAAATTATAATTTTTCAAATATATGATCGTAATCTTATGTATGATCATTTTCTGTAGTATTAGGTGATCGTGGGAATTAATCTGTGCCATAATAAAATTAGCAACTCATATTCAGATAATTAGCTAATTGTATTTTACTTTATAGCCAGCTACTTTATTCTGTCAGTATGCGAAGTACCTGGTGCACGTTTTTCAATGTTCACTCTGGAGTATTTTTATTCTTTTGTCCATGCCATTCAGTAGCTCTTAATATAACTTATTTCCTCTAGCTATAAAAACATTTAGCATATCAGATGTGACTTTCGTTATACCTACCAGAGGTTTCTATATTAGTACAATCTATATGGTAACCTCAATTTATCATATTTTGATGGTTTGTTGTTTTCAAATCAGTATCTCACTCACAGTAGTAAGAAAAACCTTACTCAACGTCGCATTGATCCCCACGTTTTCTATCTGTCAATCAATGCTAGCCATTACCTTCCTGTACAAGAGGTTTTATACAGAGATTATTTTCTCTCTAAAAGAAAAATTGGTATCGTTAAAATGGCGAGGAAAACTAATCTTCCCATATATTCTTGTATACGTCATATTGATTTATAATATATAGATATAAACAAACGGCATCAATTTTTCCAACCCGTAAAAGTCTATTTTAATGTAGCTCGTAATCTTTATAAAAGAATTTTACTCTAAAAGATTTATTTAGTCGATCAATTCACTCGGTGTCACTTTTTAAAACATTATTTGAACGTGATCCATTCAAGGTTAGAAATTTGCATTCGAATTTTTCATTTTTGGAGTTTGTGTTGGAAAAATTGGTGATACGGCAGGTTTTTACTGAAAAGTTTTTGATTTGGTCATCGTTAATACAAATTCTGTTCGTACGCACGAAAGCACGAATGCATTGAGCATTCATTTATTTGTTTGTGTACGGAATGTGTGTGTGTGTGTGTACACACAAGATAGGATAAGTCACATCCCAACGCTTTTAAATATTTAATCAAATCATTCCATCCTCACGATTATGTTTAAGAACTACCACTTTAAAAACATCGATCGCCAAGATACAGGTGGATTTTTTTTATTGGTTTATGCACTTTTTAACCGCGAGTTTTTTCTCCCATTCTCGTTGAAGAATCCCGAAAAAATACACCCCGAACAAAAGCGCTAACATCCATTCCATCCGCGACAATCGAATCGCGACTCCCTCGGAATTCCGCTATCGGTGATCGCTCCCTTTCAATCCCATCTGTTACGTGGGATGGCGTCGTCTGGGACGGGAATAACGCGCGGAAAATCGTCCGCCCCGCAGTCAGAGTGGGCGTCTGGTCGCCTTTATTTTTCGGCCGATACTACTGAACGGCAGTTTTGGTGGGCGCGGCGAGGGCGGGGGGTTGGTGAATGCGATGGAGAAGTGAAAGAGGAGAATAAAGAGGAGGCAACGGAGAGAGAAAACAAAAACCGAGAGGAATCAAGCAGGGAGAAAGAGAGAACGAATTGGGAGATAGAGGGCTAAGAGCAGGAGAATAGAAACAGGAGAGAGAGGGAGAATGGGGAAAGAAGTGATTAGAGAGCGAGAAATAGAGAAAAGGGGAGAAGAAGAAGGGATGAGATCGCTCGCATATAAGCGTGGAGTCGGGGAAAATCCCATCCTTGGAGACCCTTGGAAACCCCGTGATCCTCTCCGATGGAGAACAATCGGAATGAAGAGAGCGGAGGTAAGGGAGGAGTGGGTAAAAGGGGGATTTAGGGTTGAGCGAGGGAATGAAACGGAGGGCGGAGATGGGTAGGGGAATGGGCTGGAGGGACGAAAACCACGGGGCTGCGTAGTCCAGGACTGCCATTCAACCTGCTACCCCCCCCCCCCCCCCCCCCCCCCGAGTGCCCTTTAGCCCGAGCCATCGGGAGGTGGGAACGAGGAGTGGGCGGCCTTCGGGGGTCGGGGGTGTGGGTTGGAGAAGCGAATGGGAAAGAAGCTCGTATCGGCGTATTTCAACTCCCTAGACCTTATGTAACCTCTCCCTTCCCCCTACGTTTTCAGTCCAACATCGTCTGTGCCCGTATCGTTTTCTAACTCCCAAACCGAATTTCTGTTTCCCTCGATTCTCCACCACTCCAATAATTCAGACGGCCGTCCGAAACCCTCAACTTCCTGGTTGGAAAACCACCTGATACTATAGTCCTAACATTGCGCCTGCTTTTCTCGAACCCAGTCTAACCATCGATAGGGTGCGTTCTATGCCGTCGGTTTCGAATTCCTGTTGCATGGGAGTGGGGGCAAGTCAATAATTTATAAATGTGTCCACATGTCACAGTGGTGATCATATGTGTATTATTAACCTACGAAAGTCTAGCGTGACCATATGGCCACACGAGGCATAACGGGCTACGTTTATTTAAAATAATCCCGCCGACTGTAATAGTCTATATTTAAGCCATCGAGCAAAACTATGTAATTTTTAACAATATCTGCTGAAATACAGGTGTCATTCTGTAACAGGATGCAGCTGAAAAGGAGCGACTTATGTTTTAATCCTAAACGGATTTCATTACCCTCGTTCGAATAAATGTGACACTTATTTACCCAACACGTATAAAAATTAATTGCCTGCGGTTCTGAATTGAACGCGTATCGCACGTGAGCCAATATGAACAATCGATAAAGTATTAAATTTGCTTCAAGCGGTTTAACCTTACGAGGCGTTTTCCCCCGTGCTATTCCGAGCACTACTGCATATATTTTATTGAAAAACTTAAACTACCGTCCTCCATTATTAAAAATTTTTAGATCGTATTATTTCGTACGCCTATATCACGTCACCATGCTCTCGCCCGCCACACATCGCACACGCTCACCTTATTATATCCCACCCCACTTTTAAAAAATCAACCCGAAGAATTCCCAACCCCCCTCCGTTGTTTCGATTCCCTACCACGCGCACGAATGCTCCTTTGTTCCCAAGACTCTACTCCCCTAACCCTTTCTCGCATGAACCCACGTAAAAACCATCCCCATTTCGGACACCGATCACTTTCACCTCCGCACCTAATCCCCGTTTTCACCCCGAGGTGCGGCGCTTTTCGCGCATCGAGCCCACACATCTCATCTCCCGTTTCGACGTCGACAACCCCTCGAGGACGTCCTTGAAGCGACCTACCCTCCTTGCCAATCCATCGGAACCGAACTCCCTCCCGTCAAACAGCGCCTTCACCATGTTCGAAACGCCACCGCCGACACGCCCCTCCCGCCACCCAATACATCCAACCCCTCCCCTCTCTCTCTCTCTCCACCCTCTGACCAATGCCTACATCCATTACATCCCTATCCTGTTTCGGACCCCACTATCGAATGCGCCACTCCACTTCCGAATGCAATGGGACGAAACGCTCAGACCAATCAGTTGGGGTGACGGCTGGTGGGGCTGGAAGGAGGAGGGTTGGTGGTGGAAGGATTTTCGGGGGTTGAGCGGTGCGCGGGAGGGGGGGAGGGGTGGAGAAGTTGGGAGGTTGGATCAGCCCGACCCGACCTCCTACTCTCTCCCCCTTTTTCACTCCCCCACAAGTCTCACGCTAGGCTGGTGCCCGCCCGCCCTGCCTCGGATATTCGAAACCCTTCCCAAGGTAACAAGTACTCCATGCGATACGGATTGCAGGTTAATGGTTGGAGGCGATTTCTTCGCTGATGGAAGCGGTGCGGGTGTAATGGCTGCGGAGGGATCGGAAAAAATAAACCTAACCTCTCTCCCCCCCAACTATTTTCCTCTTTCCATCCCTTTTTTTCGTCATTCGTTCGTTTCGCCCTATGCCCGATGGAAATCTCCTGAGGGGGATATCCTTTGCTTTCAGATTCAGACAAATGCGTTTGTTTGGCGACGAGGAATTCCATGGAAACAAATGTTGCATTCGTGAGTGGCGTCTTTGTTTGCGCTAGTGTGTGTGAGTGTACGTTAGTGCGTGTCTCTCTTTGTATCTGCGTGTGTGACGGTGGAAGAGGAGGAGTTGTTCAATAATGTTGCAGTGATTCTGAAGTGCGCTCGGTTGAATACACGAGAAACAAACGGGAGAGAGGAGCGGGAGGGGGGGGGAGGGGAAGGGGGGGGGGGGGAGGGGGGGGGGGAGGGGGGGGGGAGGGGGGGGAAGAGAGGTACTTATATCAGTTCGGAAATGGGAGAGCGAAAGCGTACGGGAAATTTTTCGTTTGATTTCATTGTCAACCCGACGGCGTTTTCTGTTTGGCGTGAAAAGAGTGTTTGAATTTGAATTTTTAAAAATAGAACGCATGTTGTTCCGCCTGAGGAAGGACGATTGCATTTTAATGTTAATGTTATTCGATATTATTTGTCAATCGAAATAAATTCCTCGTGTCGTTTATACCAAAGTTATCGGATAAGTAAATCATTTGTTTTGTAATTTGATTAATGGAAGGAGGCATCATGTCCGGCGTAACAAATCAATCCAAATTTCCGTCAAAATTATTATACAGGAGTAAAATCGAGAGCAGGGCTATTACGGGATCGTTATATTTTGAGAGCAGGAAATAGATCACTTTCTCGTTTTCCATTTTTTTAAACGACAACTTGCATATACTTTCTCGTTTACTGGTATTATTATCTAACTAAAGGCGTTTACCGCCGCAGTGATGTTGATATCCCCGGTTCAACCCATTTTGATATTACCGTTGATTAAATTGCACGTCATCCCAAAGAGCAATGGCTACAAGTGCCTCAAACAACGGTTGTCTAATAAGAGGGAATTCCTGAGCATGAGAAACTCTCTTGGTGCTCTTACCAACAAATCCCTATACTCAACTATTCAGATACGAATTATTTTGCCGCCACATCAGAATTGAGTAAAATAACGTAAGTTTGATCGATTCGATTACAACTCAATTACTAAGATATTTCAGGTGAACGTCATAAACATGTCATCCAGAATATATAGTGATTGATGCATCCAGCAGAAGAATCCATTTTCATTTTAGAGAAGACATGTTTTTGTCATTACCAATCTTAAATCATTAATGTTATTGAAAATGTCATATCTAATAAAAATCTGATTATCTATCGCTAGAAAATTTTATTCTTGATGATCAAATCGAAATATTTTCAAATCAAAAAGTAAAAATTTATCGAACGTGATAAAAGTCTCTGAAAAAACTGTTTATCTAAATATAAATGTACAATTTTTTTTGCTAGATCCAATTGCATTTTTTTTAAAAAAAAGCAACCATAGCAAATTGACAAAATCTATTTTAATCTATTTCATATCAAATAGCTGAATTGCCAATATCGATAAAAATCTCCATTTTTGATCGAATTTCATTAAAATATTACTGTTATTAATTAACTTTGTTTCAAAAACCTCGTTTCGCATTACATGTTAAGAAATAACGAAAGAATTCTGTGGTTAGTAATCAAAACAGTTGGATTTGATGGAATTTACTTTTAATTGCCAATATTTGGGTTAGCACACGAGCTTTCCGCTGAAAATGAATTGAAAAAATCACACAGTCACCACTTTCGAAACGAATTAAAATTCCTAACGCGATCAAAAATATTTTTAAAAATACCGGCCATGCTTCAGAAATTTTCAATTACCGATTTATGGAAACATTCCAGTAATGTAAACATTATTATTTACGGTTCGACGCAATTTTAAACGCCAAATTAATTAATTTTATCTTATCATTATTATTCGTCCGATGCGCCGAGGAAGAATTTGTTTCGAAGTTTTGCGTCCGTTTTCCAGAATAGCGGAACACATTTGTAATTTTTTAAATCTTAACAAGAAATTGAATGGCCCAAAAGTAAGGCAGCCGGAGGTGAAATTTTCGCAAAAGTGAATCAAAAAGGAAGTTTCTATGAATATTCATGCCGTAACTCCTTATTTTCACCCATTTCTCTGTTTTGATTCCGTGAACTGTTTTAACGATGAGGTGGAAAAGCTCCTTTCTATTTCTTTTTCGATATCTAGAATTACACATTTCACATTGTTAGCAGCTGTGCCGGAGTTAATTGAATGTGGAATTAATGAAAGTAAGCTAGTTAGTGAAATCGTATGATTATAGTATTTTTCTACAAGAAGCTTAAGTTTTAAGAACGCTCGGTACAAATTACTCCGAAAGAGCAAAGATACAAAGGGTAGAAATATATTTTAATGTTTTCCTTTCTTTATGTTCGCGCAATATTCATCGGAAATTAAAGTTCAATTGGTATTACAAAATATCATCTCAATTCAGTGGCTGTGGGCCCAACAGCATTACGGTCTACTCGGTAGCGCACCATTGCAGCGGAGTCCAACACGCCAATGAGTTCTGTAAGCGTTCGGCAGAGATCGAGACGCATTAAAATCACGCGGTAAATAAGTGATCGGTCCGCTTCATTTGCAAATAGCTCTCGCTATCCCTCCTTCTTCCATCCTCATATTCAAGGCCGTAATTTCTCCTTCATAAACATCCCATAAATTCTCCATTTCCTCCATGCCCCGAGCATTTTATTTTTACGGCGTCCTACCTTCAAAAGCCCTTTAACGACGGCTAGCAGACTCCTCGTTCCAAACACCTACATAAGATTTTTACAGTGAAGACCCTCTCTCAGGAGTACCGTGCCCAGATGATGCCGTACCATAAAACCTTTAACCGCGAATTTTTTTCCAACTCCTTTCCACAAACCGATAACACCTCCCACCCCTCACTCCCCTTCCCTCCCCCCCACCCCCTTCTCTTTAAAACTCGCCCACCCTTCGTTCCTCTTTTTAACCCCGCTTATTTCGATGTCCACACCTACTTCCTCCCCTTTATTTTTTTTTCCTTTAACCTTCACGCCCCGCAACGGACGGAGTGACCCGATTTGGGGAGAATTTTATGAGAATCACTCCTTCCTTCCCATGCAGTTTGAGCACCACGTAAAAGTTAGTGGGCGCAAGCTATGGGGAACGTGTGTGTGTGTGTGTGGGTGGGTGGCAAGTAGGAAAAAAAAGGTGGGAAGAGGGTTGTGGGAGGATGAGGTCGGCAGTGGTGATTTTTATTCTAGATCAACCCTAGCAGACTACGTCCGCAAATTATGAAACTGTGCATATAACTTACCGAAGAGAGGTTTCCCGTCACGTGCGTCGAATGACATAAAGGGTAAGAGTGATAAAAAATATGATGGGTCAAGAGAGAGAGAGCGAGGGAGAGAACGTCCGGAAACGCTACGGCTGGTGAATAATTGAGGGGGGATTTTTACTAATATAAGGTGGGAAGAGGAGGAGGACGGTCCTTTTCTCTATCTCTTTGGGCTGGATTCCTCGACGAGGGTCTTCGCGTTGGCGGATTTTGGAACGTCAGAACTGTCCCAATAGCCCTAATTGTGTAACCCTGAGAAGGGCGTATGATTACGGCGCCGAGTACTTTGGGACGGTCGGTTAGCGGTGTGACCTTCTAGCACGCCAGCGACTTAGTTTGAATTTGCATGTGAATGCGAGGGTGCTGGTGTGTGGGAACGTGTGGCTCTAGACTGTAGAAAATCGCTGGTGACGTTGAATGGAAGACCGACCGCGAAAAAAATCTGACCTAGATATATGTGTGGAATAAAATTTTTTAAGTAGATTACTTTGAAAATTTAGCTCTGGACACTTTAATTTTTGGTAATCTTGATGTTATCATAATATTTAATGTGTTTATGTTTGGTTGGATAAGTTAATCGGTAAATGTTATCAGAATGCTTGTCACAGCGAAATAAAGCTCATTAACTAGTAGTACAATAGTTCTCCTTTTTAGAATCGCTTCTAGTTCCAGAAACATCTCGTAGTTTTATAATAACGGTGATGTGATGATACTAGATCTTAAATATGAAGATAATAGATCTTAAATATGAAGATAATGAAGTACTGTTCATTCTGGAGATAAAATAAACCTATCTCACTCATTTTACAGATTTATGAGTCAGAAATTATATTCACAATTACGTAGAACTAACTATTCATTTATAGTTCACGGACGATATATGAAACCGTAGTACATTCGTGAGGATGATCAAAAACATTGTAAACACAAAAAGAAGTCAAACATGGAAAGTCGCAGTGAAAATAAGTTGACAACGCAGTGAGGTTAAAGGTTATATTTCACGTAAAGTAATATTTTTTACCCATAGTCAGTTTCATTTAATAAAGAAATATTCTCTTTATAATAAAAGACAATAATTAGTACAACAGCCTTTCATCCATAAAAAATCTTTTAATTCTTATTTCTCATTTGCATTTACTTTTAAAATGTGATTTCTCATAGAAATTCAATTTTTTAATATTGCCAACGAGTTCAAAGAGATGGAACACATTGAATTCATAATGAAAAATAAAATTCGTTAACCCTTGATTTGTCTTGATGAATTTTGGATGGCTTAACAGGAAAGCACTTTTTACCCAAAAGAGAAAATCATCCTTCTTTCTGTAAAGGGCTCATAACGTTTGAAAAATGATTATCAGTAGTTAAAGAGTTAAAAATCGTTTTCGAATTTTATTTGTTTTATCCCAAATGAAGACGTCCAAACTAAATCGTTAGCAGCAGACGAATAAACCGAGTTTTTTTGTTATAAGTTGATTCTAAGGATGGAACATATAACCGTTCTCTTTTTGTCCGTGTTGTTTTATCCTTAACAAAAATGCATATCTTGTCTTTGGGAGTGTAAATGAAAAAATAGGTGTAATATAGAATTTCATAAATTGAAAAGGCGGTATAAAATATTTTCCTCCTGTATTTACTTTTTGTGCCTGATATTTTGATTAATATAACAAATATAATTAATTATAAGTTTCAAAAATAAAATTTAAGGATGAGCCAGAAAATATCAAACTCCATACACTAAGCATGTCTCAGCTGATTGCATATCCATACATTGTATATTGACGAGTTAACATTTTGTGACTGCTATTTTCACAAAAGTTGTTCCTTGGATTTTTGAAAGTTATATTTTTTAACGAAAAATGCCGATGTCCCACATTTTATTCATCTCTTATAAAAACAGTACGATTTGTTAAGGAGTTCTCGCTGCTTAATTTGAATTTGCATCGCTTTAAAGGCCTCTTAAAACAATACGCCATTCGAAAAAAATTGCAGTGGTTGTAAAGCTACTCTTACCTTAATATGTTTTACGTCTATCCACGTATCTGCAATACACGAAATACCTATTCTCTTTCGACCGTTTTAATTCAGCTTTTTTATAACCCTAAGAACACTTTTGATGCCCAGTCGTAGTACGTCATTCATCGCTGACGTAGTTCAGACGCCCGCGTCGTGCGATGAAAATGGAGTCGGAATAATCGGTACGTTCAGAATAGGACACAGTAAAAAAATAGGTTTAGAGATTGCTCAGACCCAGCTCGGAGAATGTTGAACAAAAGGACAAGAAACAGAAATATGGCAGAAAGCGTCTTTTTTACGACTCTAGAACAAGGCATTTGCGTATTTTCCATAAATGAAAGAGAGAAAAGGTTACTCGGTTCAAGAAACTGAAATGGTATCACATATACGTCAGTTTATAATGTCCTAAAAAACTTTTTTCCCGAATATTATATATATTTTAATAGATATTATAATTTGATTAAAACAAATTCTAACATGAGATTCATTCGTTCATAACGGAAATTGTTACTTTGCTACTTTTACTGCAAACGAATTCCTATAAGGAAATAATCATCCCAAATTATATCACCACGGAAAACCTTTGTGTTATAGAATGAGTTAAGGAGACGATATACGTTCATTTTTCTGTATACGACTCTAGCACCCAAACCACGTAAGTCATGCGGGATATTTTTCAGGTTTTTCTAATTATAATTCAAATTTTTTTTCTCTCCCAGTAATGAATAATGGTGGATTCATAAGACCACGTCTTTCTTTATAGTTTTTGTTTGGTGTTTCAGGTAGATGAACTTTCAAAGCCGTGGTTGCTGTTACTGATATAAATTTTTAAGTGGAACTTATTACATCTCCTCTTGTGTTTTCCTTTGTTGAAACTGAGCTTCACAAAGTAAAGACTTCCTTTGTGAATTTTGTTCAGGTACAAAAGCGGGCGCTTTGTAACGGAGATCTTTTAAGATCGGCTCTATTAAAATCGAACAAAAACGTCCTAGCTTGTCGAGCGTATGATCACGTAAGCATAACGGTGGACGCATCCAAAATTTTTTCTGCATTTCACATTGTCATTAATTACGTTTGACGACGTTCACAAAAAACAATCCCGTCGTTTCTACGCTTTAATTTTTCCACCAATTATCACATTCGGCCACCGTCATCTCGTTGAAGTAGTCTTGTTTTTGCTAATCCGTTAAGGAATGGCGTCCATTGCGCTGGAAGAATTCCCACCACGATTATGTACATTAAAGAAAAATATGACTGCTTCCGCGCTCTCACAATTCCAAAGTTAGCACAGCGTCGGAAGTTACGAAATACGCGTCGTCCAAATGCGAAATAGATAGGTCTCTTCCAGAAATAATACGAATTTCGTCGTTCTCGCCATCGCGCTTCTCCCCCGCTGTCCTCGCTCTCAAAAATACCCTCTTCCCCATTCCTTGATTGCCGGCAAAAAAGAGAGCGAAAAAAAAGAACTTTACGCGGGTGGCGAAAATGTATTTTTCCTCCAAAGGGAGCATTTCATCTGCATTCATAAACGGCCATAAAAAAGCTACGCGATAATGTCCTCCTACCCTTCTCCTTTTCGAATTTCGGAGCGTGCTAATGTGTGTGTTCTGGCAAAATCAGGGTAGGAGAATGCGGCGCCAGAGAGGGCCGAAACCAGAAGTAAAAATAAAAGAACGAAAGCGAGCTCCGTAACGAGTCATGCGTGAGGAAGTTTTTCATTCCTCAGAAATCTCGTATATATTCAGCGAAGTGTTGTTATTTGAAGTCGCCATTTCCACGCAAGAGCATTGGTGAAAGAAAGAGAGGATGTTAGAGGAAATTTATGAAGGTACTTGTTGTACTGGGGCGTAAATCTGCTAATGCTACGTTATACATTATGCGTACGAGTGACTGATAAAGGCGAGCTACATTTTGGGTGATAATAAAAGCAGTTGTTATCCCTCCCCTAACCTCCCGTCTCTTGCGCGTTTTCTTCCACGCGCGGAATCATGTCAACGAAAAAGAAACGCTAGAGAACGTTCTCTACGTTTCGGAGGATGTTGGTCGGTCAGCGTTGCTTAAAGATTAACTGCAGATATAGTAAATAATTTGGACAGGCACTAAATACATCAAGTATTGTTTGGGGATATAAAAAAATGCCTTAAAACTTTATGTAGGGGATATTTGTAACATTCAATATACTTCCTCTTGTTTTGGCGTCAAGAGGAATCGATTAACTTGATAAACATTTTTAATTCTCCCTAAAGGTGTACTATATTAAATTAAACCAGAGGTGTCAAACTCAAATCGTACGCGGGTCGAAAACGAAAAAAATACACTTCAAAAGAACTAAAAGCATTTGTAAATCTTTAAATTAAAAAAAATTCTTCAACGCTGAGCCGGGCCGAATTATATAATTAGAATAAGATCGGTGAGAGGACCGCATAAAATGAAAATCTGATGTGGCCAACACATGACTTTCTCCATATTTGGGGTATAGATATTTAAATTATTATGAATAGCATTATGTGGCAAAATTATTATTTCGTATCGTAAAAGAATACAGTCGTCCTTATTGCCGTAAATTACGTATATTTTGAATATGTTTACAGAATTCACCGCTACATGGTAGTGGCGCTGTATACTGGAAATTACGAAAAAGTTGAATATCTCCGAAATGGATGGTTCTACGAAAATTTGTTTCAAACAAAACCTGGAAGAAATATTATTCTCTACAACTTTGGTCCTCACGAAGATTACCAATAACGACGTTTTTAAGGAGATATTCGACGGAAACCGAAAAGACCGATTATTTATAAATAATTCCTAAACAATAACTGCTATGGAAAATTGTTTCAAATGAAAGTTGTAGGAAATTACATTCTCTACAACCTTAATACACACACACACACACACATATATATATATATATATATATATATATACAATAATGATGTTTTAACGGAGAAATATCACAAAAACCGAATCGGGTTTCGAATAAACCTCGACTTCCGGTTAACCGGTATTGTCCAAAAACTAATCAGTTCTTTGTGCTCATGCTAAAGTGTTATACATGAAATTTGGTATTAATATGGTACTACTTTTTGAGTTAAGAGCGCCCACAATCACATACATCTATCCATCCACACACGCACATCCTTCCGAAAATAGTCTAAACGTGTTCTAGGAACCTCAAAACGTGTATTTCCGTTGAAATCTCGAATTCGATTTTTTTCGTGATCACAATACTTTCCCATTACTACGTATGGAGAAAGTAACAAGCTGCATGCGTGCGGCCAGCGGGCCGCGAGTTTTTGACCCCTGGATTAAATGATCATTTCATTAGTTCTTTTATTTTACAGAATATTTAATGATAAAGCATTTATTCTATGACTTTTATTCACTTAAGTATTATAAAAGATTTGAATAGATCTGCTTGTCTGAATAACAGACAACAAAAAATGTATGCACTACCCTAACTAAACTCTATTGCCTTTATCCTCAAAAACAATTATGAAAGGTTTTTTAATCTCTATCGCTCCATTATTTTATGGAATTCTGTTTTCTCTTTAATGTTACCAATAAATTTTCCATCATTTTAGCCTAAGAAAAAGTTTATCGTACAAATTTCCTTGAATAAACAAAAGTATATTTATTTAAGTTCATCAGAATAGACATGAAATTTGTATCACGAAATTCTAGTGGTGGCGAATAATTTACAATACTAGTAGTAAGATAAAAATCCGAAAATGTATAATGGCTTATGCTCTATAAATTTAAATCTATAAGCCAATAACGTTATTATTATTATGCGATTGTGACACGGACTGAAGGGTAATTCGTGCCTTTGTTTGTAATTGGAAGAGAACAACTTTGACCGAATTTTCAATCCGCCCCTCTCAGAATTTCCGTGTTTTGTTACACCGCTCAATTCTCCGGTACCGTTGTCAAACCGTATGACACCTAGTGTAATGGCGGATACTGTGTTCCCTTTGGCCTTTACTTGACACATTGAGGTAACGAGTGAGGGGGGATTACATTCTCTTGTACCGGTGGTGGTGGGCTCAGAGGCGAAGAAATGGAAGCAGTTTAGGGAAATATTCGAGTGGGAAATACCCAATTTTCAGCCCGCTTGGAATATCTATCGTGAGCACGGAACTTCACACGATCGATGACATATGTTTCGCCGAGTTATCCTTTATTTGTTTACAAAATGTTCGTTGAAATATTAATAGACAGAAAAATATGTAATACAATACACATAAACTGTGTATTTAATGCACGATCGAAAACGCCTGTATAAATATATTATATGACCTCAAGCGTGCACTTTATTCACGTTAATTACATACCTATGTGTGTATATATGCGAACGTCCGCTCATGAAGAAGAAGAAACCGAGGAAATGTATGAACAAATTAACTAGATTTACGAAGAAGTTGGAAGAGGAAAGGTAAACTGCACAATAATGGGAGATTGGAACAGCATACTTGGAGAAGGACGAGAAGGAAATGTTGTCAGTCAATACGGACTTGGGAAAAGAAACCGAGGAGGAGAAAAACTGGCAGAATTCTGCGTTAATAATTATCTAGTAGTGACTAATACATGGTTCAAAAACCATAAACGAAGGCTGTACACATGGAAAAGTCCAGGAGATAGAACGAGATGCCAAATAGATAACATCCTAGTAAATCTAAGATTCAGAGTTCAGGAGCAAACGTTGATTCAGATCACATCCTTCTAATGGTCGATGTAACTACAAATCTTAAACAAATAAGGAAAACGAGAATACAAAGACTGGCTTGGGACCTAGAAAAACTGAAAGAAAAAAAGATGCATGCAGCACGAAGTTGGAAGATCGCCTTAGAAAATTGGAAAACAAACCAAAGACCGTGGATACAGAATGGGAGGAAATTAAAACCAGTATCAAAGATACCTTGAATAAAGAGATTAGAAAACAAGTGAAGAAAATCAGAAGACAATGGATCACTAAGTAAATGCTGGAGAAAATAGATGGGAGAAGAAAATGGAAAAACGGTAACAGTGAAGAAGCTAGGGAAAATTGGATAAAAGAAAAATGTAAGGAAATACAACAGATAGAGAAGTTAGGACGGTACGATATGGTGTACGCTAGAGCACTGGAGTTAGAAGATAAGAAGCCTAATGGGATTCGTTGTAAAGGAGTTATAAATACTGGTGAAAAAATGGTCGCAGAACCAAATGGTTTAGCACAGGTATGGGAAGAATACATTAAGGAACTATACAACAAGCAGGCAGGATCGGTACAAATAGAACTGGAAGAAGACAACTTGGGACCAAGTATTATGAAAGGTGAAGTAGAAAAGGCGATAATGGACTGAAGAAAGAAAACGCTACAGGCAGCCATGGAATACCGGCAGAGGGACTTTAAGTCGGAAGGACTAAAAGTGATTATGAAACTAATTAACAAGATTTGCGACATGGAAGAGGCCTCAGGATTTCTTATATGTAACAATGATCCCTCTAAAGAAGAAGCTAAAAACGATGCAGTGTAAAGGCTACAGAACGATAAGCCTACTGTCATTCACTTAGAAGATCATCACGAGGACTTTTAATAGAAGGCTAGAGAAAAAGGCCGAGAAATGCCAGGGGAAGATCAATTCGGCTTCAGAAAAGGATGAGGAACCAGAGATGCTATCGGTGTAGTAAGAATCATATCAGAAAGGCCAATATAGTACATCGAAGGTTGCTCCGTATGTTTCGTCGACTGGCAGAATGCCTTTGATAGAGTAAATTGGGTACTGCTGATGTGGATATTAAAGGATATAGGTGTAGACTGGAAAGACAGGAGACTGATCAGGAATCTATATGTTAGTCAAATGGTAAAGGTCAGGTTAGAGAATGCGGACACCAGCTGAGTAAATGTCGGTAGAGGAGTTAGACAGGGCTGTTGTCTATCGCCGATTCTAATCAATATATATGGAGAGAGGCTAATGCAGGATGCGTTAGAAGGCACTGGAGATTTCAAAATTGGAGGAAGGATTATAAGAACAGTGAAATACGTGGATGATCAAGTACTTCTAGTAAGAAAGGAAAACGAACACCAGAAAATGATAACTTGACTAGTGATAACAGGTAGAAAATACGGTATGGAAATAAATACAGAAAAATCCAAGGTTATGCGAATATCAAGTAAAGAAGAAGAAAATTTGAACATAAGTACTGGAGGAAAGCGATTAGAACAAGTTTCAGTTTATAAATTCCTTGGAAGCATCATAACGAGAGAAGGAAAATGTACCGATGAAATCAGGACTAGAATAACAAAAGCAAAAGCCGCTTTCAGAAGAAAGAAACTCCTACTAACGGGGAATATAAAGGAGGGTATCCGCAAGTAGCTGAGAAAATGTTATATATGGAGTATAGCTTTATATGGGGCAGAAACATGAACGCTAAGGAAAAATGATATTAAATACTTGGAAATCTTCGAAATATGGACATGGAGAAGAATGTTGAAGATAAATGGACAGATAGGGTTAAAAACGAGTAAGTACTATGAAGAATAGGAGAAAAGCGAACGATTATACATAATATCAAAAAGAGGAAGGCGAACTGGGTTGGACATTACCTGAGAAGAGAGAGCATGATTAAAGAAGTGCTATAAAGAAAACTGGATCAAAAAAGAGAAAGTGGTAGGAGAAGGTTTCAGCTAATTGACGACTTGAAAGGGAAAGAGAGCTATCAAGACATGAAGAAGATTGCGGAAAATAGGAGTACGTAGTATATGGAGAACCATGTTTAACCATGAATAATCACGGACCTGTCTACGGATAAACTACCTATGATGATGATGTATACCTATATCATGGTATTTTGATTTTTTTTTAAAGTAAACTCCACAACGCCTGAAGGCATCTTTTAAAAATCGTTTGAACTTAGCACTAACGCCATGGGTTAAAATTATGAAAAAAGTTTAAATTCAGACCAGAAATAAAATGCGATGAGAATGAAACGAATAGGAATAAGATAAAATGGGAATAAAAAAAATCAAGCGACATATACGCCCTTAATCCCATTTCTTTGTTTTCGCAGGTCAACAGCGGTTCTTATTAGAAGCGAATTTCCTAGTAACCTCTCTTAAAAAAAAAAAAACTCAGCTCGAGATGGACTTTGGAGGGGAACCAACCGAAATGGTGGTCTGTTCGAACGATACAAACCATCCCACTCCACCCATTCTCTCTCTCTCTCTTAACTACTACCGACTTTTGTCTCCCATCCCTCTCTCTCCCTCCCTTTATCTTCACCTTCCACTCCTCTTCTCTCTCTTCTATAAACTCAAAATAAAAAGAATTCTCCGTTTGATACGTAAGCAACATAGTACACCAGAGCAGAGTTGATGGAACCCTTCGTCTAAGTGTAAATTCATGTAAGGAGGGATAAAAGGGAGGTTGTGGGAGTTAAGAGGGAGAGATAGATAGAGATGGGAAGAAGGGGCTTGGTGAGAGGTTATGGGAGGGGATGCGGCGCGGAATGGGTATCCGGGATTCTCGAACTCCATTCGTCACGGTAACCGTAGAAACACAAACCGATTCTCAACACCGCGCCGTACCCTTTTTTTCCTGCAGCTTAAGCCCCTGACTCTCCTACCACTCCCCATTTTAGCATCCGTATTTCATCCCAGGTTTTTCTTTCCTCTGCACGCTATTTGCAATTGGTGAAACGGCACTGATTAACGCAAGTGCAGAATTAATCGAAATACTTAGAAAAATAAGCACATTTATAAATATAGTGCTACAAATTTGATTTCAAATCTTGCCGTAGTTAGAATTCATGTAGTTGAAAGATTAATATCTTATAATTCGAATGCTAAATGCTTCGATTTCTAAAATACTAGCCGATTTCTAAAATACTAGCGTAAGTGCCCATTGAATTTCAACGGATTTAGTGAACCTACTTGTAATTCTAATTCTAGAGCGTATGCGGGATATACAAAAACATTTTAGTAGAGAAAAACAAAATCACCTATAAAGAATACTTTTTGATTTAGCCTTTCATAACAATAAACCAAATTTGTTTGTCAACCATTTCAAATATAACGATGATTTTATTTCCTATTATATCACTTTCGCCAAACCCAGCTTCATTTCATGCGTAATTATGCCTTTATGAAAAGTTTACTTCTATGCCATGTAAGCAACAAACCCGTGAAAAGGCAATTTATAGTTGTCCGTGATTGAACACTGGCTTTGCTACAACGATAATTTTGTTGCTTAAACAAAAGTGCGAAGCGAATAACGCCATTCTTTCGTCTATTTCAAGGCTTCATTGACGCTAATTGAATCGTAGGTAACAATGATGGTCGCCTTAGCAATGCCTGGAAAGAGTACGAAAAATCAACAAAATTTCTAAAGAGAATGCGCATTTCTCAGAATTTTGACCGTATAACATGTATACATCACAATAATAAGATAGTGCACAGTTGTATCCGTCGAATAAAGCAAAAGTGAAGAAAATCGGTCCATATTTGCCTATTGGAGGAATGAAGGAAGAAAATCTTGCACATTGAAAAATTGAAATTTACGTGTAAACTTATTGGAAAATAATTACTGAATACAGCACCCCCTTCCCAAATTTTTTATCGCCATATAGCATATGTTACCATTAATGGCATCACTGACTAATCCCTGTTGACCAAACCTTGATCATTCACTGAGTTAAGACGTAAGAAAGAACCGTACCAGATTTGGTTGTTCTAGCTTTTATCGTTTAGGAGTAGTTCCACGAACAAACACACTAACTCTGCAAAATATATGGTAGATATCTCACAAATTTTTAATAAAATTTTTCCATTATTACAGTATCCTTACAGCTGAGAAATTTGAATATGCGTATTAAAAAAAATAGTTTCCTTCATTTTGTCGGATTTATAGAAAAGGATATTTTTAACACAACGCTCAGGATTTGACGTGGTCATATTTAGCAGGAATATTTAAACAGGATACTTTTTCAAGCTACTTGTGATGCGTTTAAATAGGCAAGAAGGAAAAATGGCTGTGGTTATCGCTCATGCGCGTTTCTTTTTTATTTTACGTACCAAAATTTTTCGAGATAAACGTAAATACTAAATCTCGCAGATTCTATCTACTGAAATTTGTCTTAGTGTCTTTTTCAGAATATCCTGAATCAAAAAATAAACCAAACAAAACACCTGTGATTTTTTTTAGCATAAGTAATAATTGCCTTAAATTTTCGAGGAAAAATAATGTTGGAAGAAATCAAACCGCTGTCATGCTTTCGGTGAAGGATTTTTTGCGGTTGGGCAACTGCTATGTGTTGCTTCGCGGGAATGTATTTTTTGCGTTCACGACGAATGAAACTGTTAATTCGAAAATGTGCGCGGAATTCTTTCCAACGCTGTTTCAGCGCATGCGCAAAAATTCACAACGCGCGAGGGTCACCCGTATATCTTAACAGCTAAGAATTGGTCCTTGAAACGCTGTTTTTTACTTTCTTTGCCGCATGACAAATATTGGCTGCTACCGTTAGTATCTTTCCTCTGTGAAAGATATTAAACATTTGGAATGGTGGCGGTGAATTAAATGGTTTCCCACACGTGAGATAAGATCAAATTCGCTTTTAAGTCTTCTCGCAGTCGCTGAGACGTTTGCGTGGAGATACTTTTCCTTTGTCATTATTTACTTTCTCTTCTTTTCTAATAAACTATTGTAAAGGTCCGTCACTATGACGGGCTATCTTTAGTTTAACTTAAAATAGTTGTGTACTACATTCTTCCATGAAAGAGAATGCATGTATATTCAATATAATAATTTAAGAATTTTGTTTCCTTTGGTTGCTATGAAAATTACTTCCCTCTCCTTCCTTCGCTCTCTCGTGTTAAAAGCATCCAAAGCACGCCTAAACCCATAAGGATTGGAATAACAATAGGAATTCGGTTTAATTCAGACACATTCGGTCCGCCATAAATGTAGGATGAAAAATCAACGAAGGAAATTATATAAAACACCTTGCAAGTTATTCATATGATATTTCGGAACGCGGTCAATACATACGCGAAAACAGGCCGATAACACAATATGAAACCGTTTCTGACGCACGGAAAAATCTCTTGGATATAATTTTTCAGAGATAGCGTTCGAAATTTCCAACGATTATGCGATTGAAGAATTCAGACTCGTGGCTCTTATCGATTCGTCATGGTTAAGTAACGGTCACGTATTGTAACTCGAAGGCAATTATTTAATTTCCTCATTCTAATGTCACTCTCGTTTTCAAACTACTTCTCTACTTTTTACTTTTTGCGTTCCCCTTCTTGCCGTGGCGAAATCAATCCGATTCATTTTCATTCCACGCAACCCTTCCGATTTTAATTAAATCTCGAATCCCTTTTCGGCAAGATTCACTTCTGGAATTCTAAATTATCCCTTCTGTTTGTACAGGAGCGAAGATTTCTTCCTCCCTTTTCATTTTATTTTCATTTGTAAAAGTCCTCGTCTCTTTTCAACGCGATTCTTCCGTGAAAAACTGATCCAATTGGATGGGTAACTTCTCCTTGCGACGCTATCCCACAAGGGAAGCAATATGCCTGGTCAGGAAAAGGACGAGCCGAGTTCATTTTCATGCGAATTTGCCACCGGCTTCATGAACTGTCGACGAAGTTTAACATTTTTAACTGAAACTTATACAGTTCCAAAAATACATGACCAAGGAATTTGAGGTGGACTTGCCCATTAAAGTCAAATTAACACGTAATTACGTCGGAATAAAATCTTTAATAAAACCCCGCTCATTTTATGGAAAGTTGCTGTAATTTTCCATCTATATATTGTTTTGATTAGATTAAATGCTTATATTTCATCAATTTTCAATTAAGATGAAATACAACGGATTATCGGCAAAACTTAAAATGCGTAATTAAAATGTATTATTCGATTAAAAACTTTTTTGTTGGGAAAAGATGGGTTGGTCACTTGTTTTTTTCGATCGATGCTATATTCATTATATTACCTAAAAACTTGCCAAACATTTAAAGTTTAATATTCTTCGTTATGAAATGTCAGTATTACCAATTGAAACTAGATAGTTGTAAATTTCAATTTTCGACGTTTTTCGTAATTATCGCATAATGAATTATTAAATTAACTATTTTTGATATATATGCAAATTGTCAAAATACACCTCAGATTACGTATTAATTTTCGCCACTCGTCGTATATTTTAAGTGCTCCAATTATTTATTGATCTCTGTTGAATTTAGGGATCGTAGAGCCCCGCTAATGAATTTTGCAGTGGTCATCGCATCTCTTCGCGTATTCTGAGAAACGGAACGAATTCTCTCTAAAATTGTAAAAGTTGCTCGGCCTGACCTACCTTCCTATGCGTACGCCATTCTTGTATTTTACTCATATCCAAACGAGGGAGTTAATTGCAAAGACTATGTATTTGAACCTTTATTGGCTCTAGGAATTGTTATTATTTATTTAAAAGCTGCATCATCATAACCAGAACATGCTGTGGCAAAATGCAGAGTTATCACCTCCTTCCATTTTAATCCTCGAATATCTGTGATAATCTTAAAATGTTATAGAATGAGTTCATTGTGGCCTCAAATTAATAACATGACCGTTAAACTTAGAATTATTTCCCCCATTATTTCTCATTTTTGTATTTGTTTTTTCTTCTATTTATTTATCTCTAAAACCTCAACGGAAACTAATTTTTCATAATTTATTTTGTCACCTTCATCAGCAGTTACTCCAAAGAGAGGAAAAATTTGAAGAAATAACATTTTATTGTCTGACTAGTGTAATGCCCGTTGAAATATCAACGGAAGAATTATAGATAGATAGATAGAATATTATTATTTTCATTTAAAATAATTAATATCACACTTGTCATATACAACATTTCTAGTGAATATTCTGTCGTTGACGGGCTATCCTTAGTTAAACTTAAAATAGTTACCTCTCTTTCCCTTCCCCTCACCCCTCTCTCCTCCTCCTCCCCCTCTCTCCCCCTCCTCCCCCTCTCTCCCCCTCTACTTCCCTCTCTCCCTTCCCTCTCGCTCCTCCCTCTACCTCTCTCTCCCCCCACTCTCTCTCGTATTAAAAGCATTCAAAGCACGTTTATACCCATAAGGATTGAATTAACAATATGATATAGAGGTCTAACAATGGAATAAGTAGGCAAGACAACATCCCGTTAAAATGGTGCGAGGTAAGAGGAGAAGAATAAGAGAGACAGCCTCCGTTTTCAGACCCGGGACGCATAGGTGATGTGCGTACGCGGCAGAAAGAATAAAAAATGAACTAAATATACCGCGGTTATTCGAGCTACGGACCCATGAAGGTTTCAGAGAGGGGGAGAGAGAGAGGAGGAAGGGGAAGCGCGTGGGTATAGAGAGAGGGAGACATAGAAAGAGAGAGGATGGGTATTTGGAGATGTATGAGAGCGGAATGGATGATGAGAATAAGCCATGAGAGAGAGAGAAAGAGAGACGCCAGCGGGACGAATAAAGGGAGTGTGACCGCTTTGATACGGATCCAGGACACCAACGAACGGGAATCTGTCTGCACGATTGTATCGTCCCCTTCTCTACTCCTCCTCTTCCTCGCCTTCCCTCGCACACACACAGAAAACGAGGTTCGAGGCTAATTCGCGCGAGAGGGATAATGAATGGGTTTGAGAACCGGAATGCTGGGGTTCTGAGAGGGGGCGGGATGGAGGGAGGGATTTTGAGAGGGTGAGATGTGAAGGGAGGAGGAGGAGGGGGAACGCGGTCGAGCTAGGTCATGTGTTCGGAGACGGTTTTCAGAACACCAAGCCAACAACATCTCTATCCGAGCTGATTGTGTATGTTTGCGATGAAAGAGAGAGAGAGAGCTATGTTTGGGCTTTCTCTTGGTAAAACATAGGCTCACACACACTCCCATTTTCACCCACTCTCTCTCATTTTCTACCACGTAAAACTCCTGTCGAAAACTATCTACCAGGAAAAAGGGAGGAGTGGTGGGAAAGGCTTTCATGCGTACGCATTACGCAATCTCTCTCTCTCTCCCTCCCTCCCTTTATTTTTCTACGTAATTCTCTCTGATTCCCCACATATCTCCACCTCTATTCCGTTCCCCCTCCCCCTCCTTACGTTTCACGGAGACGGAACATGTCTTCAAATCTTTCTCCTCATCCCGGTATTACTACTGCCTTCTCGCTTTGGTTTACGCTAGGATTGGTGTTCTAAAGAGGGAATGTTAGTCGCAGGTGCTTGAGGAAAGACGGGATTAGAGGAAGAGAGGGACTAGTTTTCGGGAGGAGGGACGGAGAGTTTTTGAGGACCAGAAATGGCGGATGTTGAGTAAAGAGATCTGGAATAGGGGGAGAAAGAGCGGGAAGGGAGGGAGAGATAAGCAGGGTTGTGTGGGATCGAGGAGGAGGGGGATAATTTTGAAAGGTATTCAATAGAGTAGTAGGCGATATGGTGGAGGTGGAGTGATTGAGCAGGCGTTTGAGAGGAAATGAGAAGAAGAGGGGAAGATTGTTCGAGGGTAATGGTTTGGACTATTTGTGTGTGTGTGTGCGTGTGAGGGAGGGAGTAGAAAGGGGGGATTGCGGATCGTGCAAGGTGATTCCAAATGCGGTCGCCGCCAGTATGAGTGAAACGCAAAAAATTAATCCTTTGGAAGTCGTTGCGCTCTCTCGAATTAAATTTAATCATTTACTCGCGGTAAACGTCATGAGTTTGGGAGAAAGGGAGCGAAGGCATTGAGTGCAATGGAACATTTGATTCCGTGTTGCTACGAAGGATTCAGGTAATTGACATTATTTTGTAGCGTGGGAGGAGGATCGTAGTTTCAAGAGTATACCCTACAAATTAGGGTCCCGGAGAGAAAGGAGAAATTTTTATAAAATCTGTTATATGCGTTCGTCCGATTATATATATATATATATAGACCATTTTTTTCCCTTATATCTCTTGGACGAATAATCGAGTCCTAAATAATGTTACATTGATTGAAAGCTTATAGATTGCAGATGGCTTTTAGCCCAAAAGCAATTTCGTATCTCACGTAGAAGTTAAACTGTCAATGTTCAAACTTGCCAAAAGTCTATTTCGTTGCGGTGCCTCTGCCGGTGAGTTTGGGGGCTTTTTCCTAGCCAGAAATTTAACTACTGCATAGTCACGGTAGAAACGATAGCGAGAAATACGGATTTAATTTAATTTCATTTCATTTGTCATTTTGAGCATTATATGATGAGAGAAGTGATAACGCTTAATCGCACGAAAATTTTTCCTTATTTCTATTTTTCATTTTATACCTCTATAATGTTCACTATTAGTTTTAAAAAGTTGAACTTTTTCATAAAATAATTTACAACTCGTAAACGGTAGAAGATACAGTTATCGGTCCTTGGGAAAGTATTTTTATTGCTGACGCTGCGGTAGATGGCTTCTGGGTAGAAAAGCATCTTCGAAATTTCAAAACTTGCGAAATAGGGTGCCTAGGCGAGGGAGTTGGCCTGCATGCCCGTTGAAAATCTGCGAAAGCTGCATTTTTTCAAGAGATCTTTCGGACCACAATTTGTGTGTTTACGAGGAGGGAAGGGACGTAAAATCGTTGGTCCTCCTTGGTGCTATTCGAAAAGAGTAGGCTGGTGCCGGTAGCGGGTTTCTCTTCTTATTTGCTTTGTGACTTAGAATGACGTGCCTCCTAGCGTTAGAATCGTATGAAGTCACTAAGTTGCACAAATCACAAACGTTGACATCATTCATTATAAAAAGGCGATTGAGGTAAATTATTTACGTTCGTAATTTTTCATTGATTGTTACTCATTTTCGCACTTAAAAGATGAAAACAAGTAAGGATTAAAAAAAATCAAAAATCAAATCTTTTTTCTTTATAAAATAGGCTGACTTAAACGGATAAAACAAGAAAAATTTCAGATTATTTGTTCGTTATAAAGGATTTTGGTGTCATGTTCTTTTCATTACTATTGCTTTACAAATCATTTACGTAATAATCTCATTCCATTAGCTGGAGTAAATAGATTCTGAATATAACGTTAAAAGCAAAACACATTTTTTTATTGAAGCGCAACCTTGAAAACCTCAAATGAAAGCAAAATTTTAATTTTTAACCAGAAAAATTCACAATCCATCAATCATATAATAAACCATATCTTTTTGTATAACGTTTATGGTAGCTTTCACTAATTTGCAATACGATTCAATACTTTCTGTTTCAGCCTAGTATTTTTTCTCATGAAGAATCCATACTTTACCGTTGTTTTTGGTTAATAATAGTACGTACTTATATATAGACATTATATTTCAAACAAAACAATATCGTCCATGTTGTATTGTAAATAACCGATGGAATCAAATCTGATTCAACATTAGTTTAGATCGCCTTTTCCTATAATGCAGTGAGGGCCGAAACCCGACCCAACTCGAGTAAAGTGATTTTTCGACCGGCTAAAGATTTCAGTTTAATCTCCGGATGAAACACTCTGCGAAAGTGGGATTTTAATGGGATTTGAAATCAATCGACCCTCAAAGAGGTTTAACTTGGTAGCACTTTGGTAACTGACCTCTGTTTCTTACTAGAAAACTAAGGCAAATGTTTGTGAGAGAGAGAAAGAGAGAGAGAGAGAGGGAGAGGGAGGGAGAGAGATAGAGAGAGAGAGAGGGAGAGGGAGGGAGAGAGATAGAAAGAAAGGGAATTTTAAAAGGTAAACTGTTTCTCGTTCGACTTACCCATGAAACGTCAGTGATTTTCAATTTCTGGAAGTATAGTTGATTTTCAATGTACTACAATTAGTGATGGAACATCAAAATAACCCGTATGGCGGATCTGAATAAAGATAAAATTTTAATTTTGCCTTTAGGAATTTCTCGAATAATCCGAAACATTACATTTGAAAATTTACGACAGTTTTTAACATGCATATCATTGGTTTAGAGCATATTTAAAGAATTTAATATCAGCTAATATTCTTTTCTTTATTTCCAGGTAATTACGAAAAGACTATCTGTCGAGCGACGTAAAAGAGGAAGACATGGAAAACAGTAAGTTATTAATCATTAAATGCCAGCAATGAAATATTAAATGACAAATTTGTCTTACTTTGAGGGGCTTTTCTGAAGAAGAAAGTATGAGATGGTAGGAAACGAGTGGAGGGAGAAGGGGAAGTGGAGGAAGAGCCAGAAAAAATATAAGATCGATGGATTCAGGAAATAAAGAGGAATGGCACTATTCGAAAACTATTTATAAAGCCGTCCCAACAAAAGAGCACGAATGAATATTAACGAGGAAAAAATTACGCCGTCTTGAAAAAGCGAAAGGCGTGATGCCGATGCGAGTCATTCTTTTTCCTCCCGAAAGGGAATGCGGAATGCGCGAAGGAGAGAAGGGAAAGAGGAGTAGTGGTTACAAAAGGATGACAAAAGAAGGCGGAAAAATCAAGGGCCGTACAGCATATAACTCGAGAGCGAAAAGAATGGAACGGAATAAGAAATGAAATATTTATATTTCAGAGAAGCGATTACATTATTTTTTCTGGTTTTAATGTTTAAAAGTTGTAAAAAAATTCATGGGTCGATAAATGTTTTTTAATGACACCATTAGTTAATCCACTTAAGTGAATTGCAGAGAAAAGCAGCCATAACATTACGCTCTCTTTTGCAAGTTATTATCCGTTATCCTATCGAATCGTACGTATTTTCCGAGCTCAACGCTGTAACGACCTTACGGAATATGTTTCCTTAATTTGTGCACGAACAGTGCCGTATACTGTGAATTTTTATCGTCTAGGGTTTCATTTTTCTCGATTTTCTCTATATATTTTTCACTTACAAAATAAAAGATTGCGTACTACGACATTGCAGACTGACTATACGTATGATATGACAAAGAAATGCAAGCAGTCCCGTCGGAAAAACTCGACTGATTCAGAATAGATAGAGGAAAAAATCGTACTAGACGCACGTATAACCAAAATCGGGGAGTAAGGAAAACTGTTTAGAGAAAGAGATGAGATTTGAAAAAGTTATTGGATGACCTGGTTTTCACGGAAGAAGCATAGAATGTTCGGCCCTAATGGAAGGTAGAACAATACGACGAAAATGCGTTGGATCATTGGAAGATAGAAAGTAGGATAGGGCAAACGAAGGACGGTAAGAAAACGTCGGAGACCGCACGAATAGAGAGGAGAAAGAGAATGGAACTGTATTATGCTGTGCTGTATAATGGGAGGAAGAAAAAAGTGGAAGGCGAGGAAGCGCAGCTTTATGTACGTATCTAAAAAAAAAAGGAGCAAATTAAGTAACGTTTCCAGAAGTGCATAAAACTCGGCTCCCGCAAGCTCAGAACCGTAGAGAGAGAAGAAAAGAGAAGAGAGAAAGAGATGGAGAAAGTGGAACGTGGTATAGGGAGGGAACAGATAGTCTCCGAACTGGCGCCAATTATACGATAGGGTAGGAGTTGATGCTGCTGGTTGTGAGAGGCTTAAGCCGAAAAGGATGAGGGGAGGGGGGGGGGGGAGAAAAGGGACGGAGGTTTGTGTGTGTGTGTGGAGGGGGGGGAAGATGTGGATTGGTGTTGGTTGTGGAATGGGCATGTGTTCGTAAAAGGGGTTGAGTTAGGTGGGGGTGCAATCGTTACCAAAAGGGGAGGACGGGGCGAGAGAGGGGGAGGATAGAAATCCTCACTGCGCCCCTGGGATCAAGAGGTTGAACTTCCCTCTCATCCCCTTCACTATTTCCGCCCAAATCCTCTGTCTTCTCCCCCTTCTCTTCTTTAACCCATTCCTCCCACCTTCCTAATGCGGCTGACCCAGGATCTAGGGCTGTGACCTCTCTCTCTCAACCTTCCTGGATTCGATGGAGTTACCCAAAAAAGATAAGATCACTTTTTGATTTTGATATTTTTATCGCCTCCGAACGGATATCCGGGGAAATTGAGAATTAAGAATGCATTTAAAAGATAAGGGTAGGTTATGAACGTATTAGGGTGTGCAATTAAATAACTCATCGCGTAAAAAGCGTTACGCGTTCGTTTGTAAGTTAAAGAACGTTATTGTAATCTTTCCTTCTGTAGGTTGGGACATTGGGACAACATATTTTGTGTTGCTTCATTTCTAAAAAAAAAAAATTGGCAGGTAACACAGAAACAAAATTTTACATTATGTGGATAATTTCCTATGGATTTATTGATATTAGCCACAGTTTATAAGGATGTGAAATAGATACTCGGGAAAATAAAATATTTCAGCTACATGTCAAAAAAGATAAATGTGACATAGGTTATTTTTATTTGCAGTTATGATTAAAATTGATCTGGACATTTGTCGTGCACAAAGAGCGAACATAATTTCCTCACATATTTTTAGTAGATTTTAGTACAGGTAAACTTGGTAGATAACACTATAAAAGTAAAATTCGTAGACTTGAATATATATTTAGAGCTTTGTCCTACGGTTTCTGCTAAAAAAAACACTAATTCGGTAAAAAATTTAAATACATATTGATTAATTTTTCATGTTGACAGCAATAGAAAAATATGGAGTACCTTGACTAAAGTCTGTATTTAATTCGCGTTCGTCGTGTAATTAAAAAAATTGAATTGTCATTTGTTATCATTTCCCGTAAACACAACATTCTTCTGAAACTGATTTGAAACACATTAAGTATGCATAAAAAGTGTTAATGTACATTTTCAACAGCAAAATATAAGGATCATGACTATGCAGAACAACATTTCGTCTAATTTAATAAATTCATAAATAAAAAGTTGCGCTTAGAAAGCTCCATAATAATCGATATCCATCATCAGATACAATGGACATGAATATACATTTTGTAATCGTATGATGGAAAAGGCATTAGTGAAAGGTTAACGGAGCATCTCCTACAATGGAATCAATTTTCCCACGTTTCAACGCCCGCTATACCCTGAATTCGCAAAAATGTTACCTATTCGAGCTCATGTCCTAAAGATAATATCTTGCACCGATTTTTTAAAAATACATCTTTATCAGAAAATATGAATTAATTCATATCCTATCTACTCATCCCTAAATTAAGAAAAAGATATATGCGTTCAAATATAATGTAAAATAGATGAAGATAAAGTACGGAACGAAAACCAAAACGAAATGATATTACAGTTCCAAAACAGCAGCTAATTTTGTGAAGTGCGTAATTTTCGGCTTCTTTCGAAACTTCTGGTAAATAAAGCGATCGCATAAGAGAAACTCTGTCCTGCAGAAAAAATGCTAATTATTTTCTGTGAAATTTCCATAGAGAACTTTTTCTGTCTTCTATTTATTTAAATTCTTCCATTTGATCTAGTTGGATAAGATTATTTTCAAATTTATTTGTTTTTAAATCACATGTCGTCGGTCTGTCCGTCCGTCCGTCCGCATATTCGTTCTCGGCTTGTACTGAACGGATTTTCATGAAATTTGATATGAAGGACTTACAGTCGAAGATCATAAGAAAATCGCAAAAATGAATCACGTAAGCAAATCTGGGTACCACTTTACTGGTGACAAAAATGGACTTTCCGTCATATCTCGTGAAGTATTGCTCGTATCAAAATATTTTTCAAATACAACTTGTATAACTAGTAAAGGTACTTATCGGTTATACCCCCCCCCCCCCCCACTACTATAAAAACTGATTGGTCTGTCTCGACATTTACTAACCCAATCTCCGGACAACGTGGAGGGTTACTTTGGTTCCGGGCGAGGCGAAGGGCGCGGTAGCGCCCGGAGCCGACTACCTATTAAAACAAAGCGAGCCGAAGGCTCGTCAATATATCCTTTCAATGTTATATATATATATATATAATTCGGATGAAAAAATGGCTATTAAGTAATGATGATAATAATAAATAAATAACTCCATAGCAATCAATATTTACTTAGTAACCACATGGATGGGGGGTATAACCGATAATTAGCCTAGTAAATTATATTATTTACTTTTCTATACATTTTTATTGTAGGAGTAGCCGTTATCGAGAAAATCGAACAAGAAAGTCTTAATTCGGGTTGAACAGAAATTTTCTTGTATGGTTACTTCTTCATTGTTGCTAACATAAACAATCTCACAAACAAACGCTTAATTTCCTTACGTGTCCATGCAATATTTTTAAATAGGAAGAAAATGGATTATTTATGATGAAGAAAAGAACTTTAAAACGCTATTTCCCTTACATACAGGTGTATCATTTCTTTCTAATACTCCATTGCACGAAACGCGCCCATTTGTGATACGCTGTACACTTTCCTAACTTGTTTATAGTTACTTTAGTTACTTTATGATCAGAACTTTTAGATGGTGTATTTCCAGGAGAGTTTGTAGTTTCTTTAATGTTTTAATTAAAAAAATAATAATAATTATTTATTCCGATCTACGCCAATAAATCCGTTCTGTACATTCCGACTTCCCTCGCTGTCGATTTGGTGAACTTTTTGGTGGTGTCTCCGCACAACTCTAATTCTACTTATCGCCGATGAAACCGGAAATGAAGATGACGTTCGAAGTTTATAAAGTATAAAAGTAATGCTATCAAAAAGGAATATTAAGGCAGTGACTTGTGTTTTAAGTAGTGAAAAGATATCCCGATAAATTTCAGCGGGTGGATTTATAACAGCTTAAGAGCCATTTCCCTTCCAAAAAGTAATATAAAAAAACGAGTGGGAGTTTGAAGGTCGCAAGCGACTGAAACTTCTCGCCGAGCTATCACAACTCCTTAATTGACTTCCGATTATTGAAAAGGAATGGGAAGAAGTACAAGAACTTTTGGGATCCACGGGGGAGTCCTTTCTCATTAAAAGATAACATCCTGAAATCGATGGAGGAATAAGATTAATTTTTATCAATGTCAAGAGGAATATTAATATACATTTTTATTCCATTCTCCCGGTTTCTCTTGTTGCGCCATTTCGAAACCGATAAGAAGTTTTCTCTGGAGCGAAAGATAGACGGATGAGTTCATCTCATGGATTCTCGTTTTTCACAGAATCTCTCTCTCTCTGTTCGCCATCCTCTTGCTTATCCCCATTCTCTCACGTTCTTGCGGTTTCCAGAAATTGAGGATTCCTCGCCAACGGGTTTCCCTGAGCTGCTTGGAAATTATCCCTAAAGAGGCCGTATATGATAGACGATTAATAAGTATTCGATCCAAAATAGACTGCTACGAAAACCAATTGATTTTTACATCAGTTTATATGTAGTTGATTCGGATAGTTTTAATAACGGGGATTTCATAATTAAGGCTGATTTTCTGTGTAATACTTTTTTGAAGGTTTACAGCAAGACCGAATTTCGATCTGTGTCATGGGTTTTAAATTACATTGAACTAACAACAACAATATTCTATGTTGACATTTTTTATATTAACGGGAAATTTTTTTATGAGTATCTAAAAATGAATCAACTCTTATTGCCTAAAACGTGGTTTTAGATAGCGAAAATATTTGCGGAAAGTGAGGAGATAATTATAATAATCACAGCAAAATACTTAAATACCCGATGTTTTCAATAGAAAAAAAAATACCCTTCCAATGTATAATTTCTGGCTCACAACCATTGTAAGCATGGATAGACTTTTGGCTAATAATGTTTAAAGTTAAATATTTTAGCCTTCAATTTGCTATACGATCATTTTGTAAGCATGTAATGATTGCGTGCGGTTCCATGGCAATAATAGAAAGAAAACACCCAAATCTCTCAATACACACCCCCCCGGCTAGTCTTCCGTCCCCCTCTCGTCCAACTCCGGCTCTCACGTTGGAATCAGGCCTACTGCTGAGGTGGTGTGATCACGCGTCAGTGAGTGGAGGGAATTTGTGTGTGCGTACTCTCTCTGGATAATCGAGGTTGGTGCAAGAGACCGACTGCGTCACGGGTAGGAGCAATAGGGACTGGAAAGTACAAATACCATTATCACGCAGACGTAGAATTTGTGTACAAACCGTTTCACCTCGGAAAGCATTTCAAGCCAGCGGAAACCTCGCCCTCGTGATGCGGAAGCGAAAAAACCTTACGTGAGCAAGAGTTTTTCCGATTTCATCTAGTCTGGCTTTCCCACGGAAGTCCTCATATTTTATTCGTTTATTGTGACTGTCCGGTAAACAACCGTTTGAGCGACCTTTTACGATGATCGCTCTAGCAAAGATAACAAAGACACGCGCACGCAACCGTGCCCTCGGCTGGTTTCGAGTTCACAGACAAGCTCACATGCGCTAATCACCCATTTACCAAAGAAAACACACTGTCACCGCTTCTCCCTTTATCTACGTTTCTTCATATTCCCTTTCTATGCTTCTTTCACTTCCTCCTATTTCTCCTCATTTCAGTTACACTGTATGATGGCTTTTTTTCCATTTCCACACTCCTATGGTTATTTTATCTGGTCGCTTCCTCTCCCTAGTTTTCGTTGCCTATGTTTAAGTCGATTTGTCCTCCAATGTATTTCATTGGAAGGACTTTATGAATTAAAGATTTCTTTTCGCAGAACTGTCATACAAACTTGAATTTAAATTTACCTTTTGGAAGTTTTCGGGCGATTTGCAAAGGGCACATGTTATCGTCTGAAAAAACTTGGTAGTTTCTCCAGGAAACTAGAAGTAAAATAATATAACGATTTTTGTGACTTGGGAATAAGTTTCTGCGCATTTCTTAACATTCTAGATGTCTTTATATATCCACTATATCGGATCATTTGAATACTCGGACTTTGTAGGCTGTCCGATTAGAATGGATCGCAGTGACGCAATTAATTAGAAACTTTAGTGACTGATAATTATGAAGAACACGAACATGCTTATCAATGGATCTGCATCATCGTTTTTACTACATATTAAAGTTCAGTTTTAAGCCACATAAAAAGTCATTAGTTATTAAAATTATCAGTACGGGAAAAAACAATGAATTTGATGTCGGTCGTATTATTTTTTAACATTATAATATTTTACTTGTTTGAAACCTATTTTGAGTTTTTTCCAGTAGTTTTATTAGACATTTCTATTCAGTCATAGGTCAACGTATTTTGCAATTTTCTCAAATTTTACAATGAAATCTGTCAGTATTAGCTAAATTAAATCTAATTAATTTTCATTAAGGATTTGTCGTCAAAAATCCTTTAGATTAGGATGATAAAACGAATTTTTAAATATTTTTGGCATTACCGTCTTTTGCAGTTAGTAGACATGTTAATAGAAAATTTATTTTTAGTACCATATAGCCATGCAGTTTTATAAAGTATGCTTCCATTTAAAAATAAAAACCTTTATAAACGTTTTATATTTTTCGTGCAAATGACTTTTTATTGTTATATTTTTATTCGTGCTTAAATCAGACCAAAAGGTAATTAAAAATCTACCATTTAAGTGCACGGAAGCATAAAATTTCGCGCAAAATAATTAGTTCACATTCGTTGGTTTTGTTCGACGAATAATTAAACCTTATTTTCAATCTGTACTAAAAAATCAACATTTGCTTAGCGTTTTCATCAATTTGTTCACAACTACAACGGTGTTCATTAACCTGGAACAAACTTGGTCCAAAATCACGTTTAAATTAAAAGAATGACGCACAAATATTATAGTTTCGCATTTTTTACCCGAAAATGTATGCCCTTCCTTCCACTAGAACGGACATACATAAAGTGAAAACGGAAATGCAAATATCTTTTTTTTTACAAAAAAATATCAATCCTCTGAATAAAAAGTCAATTTATTTTCTGAGCATTGCCCTTTCCTAAACTTTTTTACGTCCAATCCGCTTTAATGCCTCCCGTGTCCGTGACCTAGCATAGAATTTCTCGCGTGCACCTAGGAATCACGCCACTTTTATAGACTCTTGGAAAAGGGAACGAGAGTTAGATAGGGAGAATGAGGAGCTGCCTTCTAACTCTCGCGCATGCTATTTCAAACGGCGCCCTCAGCCCGCCGTTATGCGATGCGGGCGGAATAAAAACAAAGGAGCGAGTGCAGCCGTTTTCGTGCATGTGTCGCTTCCCTACGGTAGTCACTAGCAAACATACACCCAAAGTGGATTCCGGGAAACACTTTTATGTCTGCTTTTTTGCACGCATGCCTTTTCGAACTAAATATTCTGCGCGATCTCTTAAGAGTTAGATTATAAAAATGTGGTTTATGTTCATTTGAGTCTTATTTTTAGATAACATCCTTATTATTGTTTCGCCAAACGGAGAATCGAAAGCTGTACTTTGTGTATTTATATATTTGTGTATTGTTAGACAGTTTGATAATTTCAACAAATTTTAGTCGTGTTGCGTTTCAGTATCAGACTAACCCGGGTTTGTACTTCTCCGATTTAACCACTAATACTGATTTACAACACAAGCGTACGGACCTTGCTTCACTGTCTCACAATCAGTAGGTTTTATCTTACACGTGTACTCTTGCTCGTCTTTAACTCAAAACCTGAATGTAAGTGCCATCTCTTTACTTTTTCCTCTACGATAACTTTCCATACGTCGGTAACGCTTTCACGATGGTGTCCTCTACTTTAGTTACCCTAAATTCATTACTCGCTTGAGATGTATAGGTACACACAGTTAGTTCCCAGACAGACGTTAACACTCCAGTAGTCGCACTGACTTTTGTGACATGAGTAGTCGCGTGGGATGCTATAGTATCGCACTTCACAAATGAGTTTTCATTAAAAGAGAAGTGGATAGAGTAACTGTGAATGTTCTAATATTTATTTTTGCTTTATTCAAGAAGGTATTATGCATTAAAAATATTAAAATTTTACCAAAATTATTACAAACTTCAAACTAATAAAGCCCTGGAATATTTTCATCATAATAATAGACATTATTTACAGCTGCCTTTTTAACTGTAAACCATTTCCAACTTTGCTTAATCACAATCTTGTTTTCAATCTCTGAAACATTATTAGTCTCCAAGCACTGATCTCATAAACGTTCAAGGTGTTCTAAGTACACCCATGTATAGCATTTAGAACAGCATTATCTTGTACGTTTGTCTTTTGGTTTTGTCAATAACGGAAAAGGGTGGTTATCATCACAAACTAATCTCCTTGTTGTTTTGAGAAGGTACTTAAAGGGATAAAATGATTTCTTTCCCCATCTATGAGAAATTTCAAGAATTAATGTGGTACAATAGTATCTCACGCGACTACTGGAGATATATTTTAAGTTTTATATTTAGAGAGAATTTGCAATGTCCTTTCACTTAGATAATAATTGCTCTTGTTTATAAAACTTGACGCGTGTTCTTTTTTTCCCAACATTTTCCCTAGATACCTGATGGTTAGTTGCAACATACGTAGCAGATCTGAATTCACGTCAACTCGAATAATTCGACCACGTTTCGATACGCCTCCGAAAATTCGTCATCGGTTCGCATGAGGTCGAAGTGACGACCGAAACTCTTCAAGCTAGACACGTCGCACTAGTAAATTTTATTTTACGCAGGATCTAAATCCTCGCTAGATTACCGCGCGATAAACAAACGCCCTGCATTACAGAAGTTTTAGAACCCAGTGGAATCCGTGAAACGCTCCCTTGATTGTGCATCCAGAGGTATGTATGAGATTGCGGGGGCGACAGCTTCACTCGGGATCCTGCCGCGATTGAACTTCGGACTCGATTTGCATTCACGCAGAGGCCAGGGCCGAGAGTATGCCGTCCCTTCCTTCCTATTCCTTCCCCAGGCCTCACTCTCTGACTCATCCCACTCCTACGCTTTTCTTCCCATTCCATTCATCTTCCATCCCGCAACACGCACACACACACACTCTCTTGCAGTCACACACACACACCATCCGGTCCAATCTCATCACCCTTTCCTCCCACTTTCCACCATTCCAACTTACACCACTGTAATGTCCGGAGGTTCTAGAAAGGGGTGTGTGTATGCGTGGGGTTAAGCTTTTCAGCGATGAGGGTAAGGGTAAGCGGAAAGTCACAGAACATTTCGAGAGGGCCCCCGCCATCGAAATCCCTCGTGGGAATTATATTCCCAGGGTTAGTGAGAGAGAGAGAGAGGTAGAGAGAGGTATAGGGAGTCGGATGACGACGAAATCATATGCTCCTTTAGCGTAGCCAGGGAGGAGCGACGTGTACGCTCCTTGTTTTCCGGTCTTGTTTGCCGGAATGCGCACAAATCCATAATCTAATTCCAGGAAAGGGGATGGACTGCAAGTCTGGCTGCATACACCTCCCTCCCTCCCTTCCCCCCTCCCTTCCTCCCTCTCTCTCAGTTCTGACTGTAATTGAGTTTGGTGAAAGGGAGTTCAGGACGTAGAGATCGGAGGGGTTTTAGAAGTAGTGGGAGGCAGGGATGCGGCAGGTTAGTTACTGGAGTGTATGAGAGAGAGAGAGAGAGAGAGATAAGGTAAGGAAGATGAGTCCCTTTGTGAGAGAAAGGTTGGTCCGTTTGAGACATGGAAGAGGATTGTTCACGTCGTTTGAGAGGTGAGGATGCGTCGGAGGTTGTATCTTAAGTGGAAGGAGGAGACAGAGAGAAACATCCGAGCGATTTCGTTTTAAATGTTGGGTACGCGGGATGCATATTATACATTGCTTACGTCTTTTGTTTCTCCGTAATCCTCAAGTTCTCGAATAAAGGTCGACGAAGCGCCCGAGCTGGCAGTTCCATACGCGGACTACATCCATGTCGTTTGTAACGCCTCGACTGTACATATAAGGCGTATAAATATTCCCTTAAGTGCGGACCGTGTCTTGAATTCTGATATCTCGTCACACAACTGAGCTTTCAACTCTTGTTTAATTTGAGAGGAAACCCCTCGCTTTATCTAGCGTCGTGGAACATTTTATCATGCGATGACTTATTTTGTTCATGAATGACGCGATTGAAAAGGAAAGAGATTTCGTTACTACTTTGTCGACTTATGACCAGGGCCGGCTCAACGATACAAGCAGACCAAGAGACCGCTTGGGGCGGCGAATTTTTAGGGGCGCCAAATTTTCCTGGCAAAAATGTTTTGGAAAATACTTTAATTTATTTCTTCCATCGATATGTTTAGTGTTTTCAACTGGCGAATATATGTGAAAATGTGACTTCAAATGAGTGTTTAGGGGCAATAACCGGGCTCTACTCCGAATGTTAAAATGGTATTTCCGAAAGCGGCTTCCGAGAATACTACCGAATACAGATGGCTGCGTGTGGTTTTTCCAACATTTTGATTGCTGTATTACATGCCGGGGGGCTTTGCCGATCGGATGAAAGCAGTTCTCACCACCCCTAATATTTATAGCTGATTCCCTCTGTGATTTGCCACCCCCGAGGGATTCTGTCCGGGTGCTTAGCACCCCTTGCACCAAAGGTAGTCGCGAGCCTGAAGAGAGGAGCATTCGCTTAGGTTGGAGGGGAGTGGGGGAGAATTATTAAGAAAGGTCATGCCTCCAAAGGAAACTCGGCATCGCGCCCGTCGTAATAGCCTGCTGCAGTCTCAGATGTTGGCCAGCGGGAGACATTTGCAAGGGTGCCCAAGAGCAAGGAAGTCTTTAGAAAGTCCGAGGAGGATACGGGATATCCCGAGACCCTCCCTCCTGCGGTTCCTCTTTATTTCCACGTACATTCATTCTGACACGTTCAGAATTCTTGGTTTATTGGTTGCGGCTCTTGTTTGAGGACAAAATATTTATCTTTTGGGTTTCTTTTACTGTTTCTTAGTAATTGATACGCTGTGTTAGGTCGCACTGAGGACGGGGTACATATTCTCACACCACTGTTTTCTACCCCTTCTCCTTCAAAATTTCCTCCTCCCTCGTATTTCACATCGGTGACATCGAAAAAGAGCAATTTGTCAGCATTAGTTCCAATGCATCTATCGTTATGGAAACGTAAGTCGAGTGGTGTTCGTCTTTTAGTGTTTGAAGAATCTGTTATCAAGTTATTGCAGGTTAGTTTTCCTTGGGAATAATTGATATGTTTTTGTCTTTGCTCAAGAAGTGACGCGAATATTTAGTGTAAATATTATTCATTGGTAAAAGCAGGTTTTTGACCCTGAGAGTTGGAGCTATACCTAGTCTACGATCAATGGAAATTTTCTAAACCAGGAAGATAGTATATATTTTTATTCGATCTTTTTATATCTTTCACATTGTACGGTTACATTATTTTTTAGTTTCCTCCAAATAAGTTTGTTGCTATTATACTCTTTCTTGAACCAACCTTTGCCTAAGATGTTTAGTGTAGAGGTTTTTCTCTTTAAAACTTGAGGCAATTAACTCTATAATTGGGCAATTTTATTTTATTTTAAGAAACTCATCCTGATGTTCGTTTTAAATTTTCTATCTTACATTAGTAACAAATTTGTATGCTGCTCCTGTTAACGAAAGTTGTTCTTGACTTGTTGTAGTGATTCCTAGTAATAGACGATGTTCATCTTGCTCTTGATGTTCGTAATCAGTCATAAAGTTGGAGTCTCATTTACTCACGATATAGACCGCTTTTCATTCCAATTCATATTTTTTTAATCATTTGTTTCGGAACGTCTTTCCAAGAATACTTCCAAGATAAGGTTTTGATTCCATTCGTTTCGTCGTTTCTTTTTTCCCTGCATTCTCCCAAGTGCATTTCGCAATCAAGAATCAATTTCCTCTCAATTTCATTCTAAGAGCAATTCGTACCATTAGCTTTAGATAAGTGAGTCGCTGCCTTTATTCATGCGTTTGGCAGCATGTGCTTGTCTATGAATAAGGCAGTGTGTCGATGTTGCATTTTTTATGCATTCTTTATGAAACTTACTGCACCAGCAAGTTTTCCAACCAATGATTGAGCCCCATCTGTGCATACATCGATGCAATAGTTCCAATCAACCTCATTTTCATTGAAATAAGTATGGCACAATTTATAACTTCTTTTTGGTATTTCAAATTTATTTTTCTGTGAATAAAGTCTTGTTTTTTTATTAAACTGTTTAATCATAAAAATACGCAAAACATCAAAATAATTATATCCTATTAAACTAATAAACTACCGAATTTTAATGCAAAATTTGTATAGATGGGGCGCCATGATTGAAATCTGCTTTGGGCGTCAAAATGTCTTGAGCCGGCCCTGCTTATGACGGCGGTTAAGGTGAAAAAAAGCGAATGTACTTTCAAATTATTAATTTAATTTTAAAAATTAACCGTCAGCATATATGAGATTTATTTAATTTAACCAGAGAAACTAATGAAGCTTTTTGGAATGTCAAAGACGATACACATTTTCATTTGGGCTCTGAAATAGGTTAGATGATGAAAATTGATTTTGATTGAAATCTCCGTTAAAATCAACGTTGTAGTGTTAAAATAAAAAGGTCGACGACTGACAAAGAACCAAAGAACCGTTTATTAAAATTTTAAATAATAATAAGTGAGAAGAGTGGCTGGTTATGTATCAATATTATTAAATATTCTCTTATGAATATTATCAAGAGGAGATGTAAGAGCAACTCAAAGGAAACCCCGAGGGTAAAATTACTTTCGATGGTTTAATTAAAAATAGAACTGAAATACTAATCGATCACGATACAGCCACAAAGCGCACAAAAATTCGAAATTGTCTACGAGACCAAAATAAGTTTAACGGCGGTAACCAATTATGAATTCACGAGGTAGCCTCGGACGTCCACGGCTATGATAGATCATCCCGCTGTATCCCATCATACATTGGTCAATTTGTTACTTATTCATAGGACGTGAGAGCGAGAGAGAGGGAGAGAAGGAGATAGAGAGATAAGGAGAGAGAGGGGGAGGGAGGGAGAGAGCGAAGAACCATGGCAGATATTGATGCATTACATCATCGAAGTGACAAAGAGGCTTTTGAGTGCTTCTTCATGAAATTTTTACCCCTCCGTTATTACTTCGCGGAACATAATAAAACAACAATTTTCCTTGTCCGAAGATGTACGAGCGAATAAAACACCGGGATCGCGGATAGATGAGCTAAAAATTGGGAGTAAATAGGCGTTTTTTCGTGTCGCGATCGAGGCGAATGAGATACACGCCACTTGCTTTGAGCTTCCGCTGAATCATCATATTCAGGGGCCATCGCTCACGGCCGGCGTGTTGTGGAAGTGGTCAGTATAACGGTCATGATTGGTCCATCGATCTCGGTCATCTGAGGAGAGGATAGCGGAAGGGAAATGGGGTGTGAGGGTTGGGAAGATGAGCCCCAAAAGATTTATAAGCGACCGTGGGCGTGGAAGGGGAATAAAATTTTATCGGGAAATTTCGTGGAGTAAAAGAATGACGTATGATCGCATAGGAGTAGGATTGGAAGGCTCAGGAATGAATAGAGGAGGAAAATAAACCCACGCGCAGGAAAAGAAATGTCCGGCATGGCAGACTTATTATGTGTGTTCTGGCGATTTGAGAGGATGCGTTAATAAAGGTGCGCGTAATTTATCATGGTTACACTGGCGAAGGTCACTTTACGCTCAAACTGCATAAATAAAAACACAGTTTTAGAGGTAAAACTTAAGGATATGGTTGAAATTAGCATTTTATGCACGGATTTAGTTCTTTTTAAAACTCAACAGGATAAGTTATTCTGAATGATTTTCGTATGTAATACGCGACTACCTTAAACTCCTTATGTTTATAATGAACGGTCGAGAATTTTTCCAAATATTTTTCTAATATTATCCTTTAGCTTTAAAAACATTTAATTTTTAAAACTTTAGTTATTAGCCAAGATAAGAAAATCATTTGTGATACTGCTGAGCCAGGAATGTTTATTTATTGACAGCCTTTAAAATATTCTTTCGTCGCTATTATTTTTACACTTTAAAGATGAAATTTTAAAATCGTATCAGTGGTGGAATTTCTATTAAAAACAAAATCTTTCAATTTTTATAACGCCATAGAACGTGAAAAATAGCATCACTGAATACTGCTGCTTTGAGATAAATATCCCGCATGCAACTTAAATTTAGGAGGAATAATCCCTGTAAGTACCTAACCATGCATATGACACGGCCCTAGGGTTATTCTACATAATTTGGATGGAGAAAATGTTAACCATATTCTCATTACTAAAAGAGAATCCAGTTCTCGTGTACTCGTGAAAACAAAAATAGCCCAATCTCACGTAAGCCTTGCGTGTCCGTGATTTTGGCTTTCTCTGACATTCTTTGCATTAATTGTCTTATATTGTCTCCTGCGAGTAAGTTCTATGTAAACTCCAACAATTGCGATTTTTCGAATAATCAGTATAAATATATAAACCAATTCATTCACTAGATCTTTTTTTAAAGCTGATATTAACGTACAATCTTCATAATTAGATGAAAATGGATTGTTTTATTTGCCGGATATGTAGGAATTTTTATATTCTCATACTCTATTAATAACTGGTAGAGCAACGTTAATGAACCTTTATTTAATCAAATATTGCATGTGTTTCTGAGTGAAACATAACTCTCACCACTCCATAAATTATACCCACTCCGTGTAAAGTGGATTTTCGATACGCCGATCTCTCTCTACATATATAGTAGATATATGTGTGTGTACATATACAGAGGAACGGGGTGTAGATGCGCCACTTCTCCACAACCCACGTGTTTGCAACGGTCGTATTTTTTGGATCGCCACAAGTGGAACAACAAACGACATGCAGACTCGTGTTGACATATTACGCACGCAAATTGCAATTTCACCCCCCCCCCCCCACACACACGCACACGCTTTCAAACACACACATACATTAACACTCGCACCTTTGCGAACAAACTGGTTCGGTAAAATTTTCTGAACCATCCGCTTTCCATCCTCTGCCTCTCTCTCTCTCTCTTTTGAAACTTCCCATCCCTCGTCTTTCTCGCGCTCTCTACCTCACTTCGTCCTACAATCCTCCTACCCACCCTCTTTCCCTTTGCATTCACAACACTTTTTTTCCTCTCTCCTTCTGTACCTTTCTTCTTCAAATTTTAAAAAAATATGACACTGCGATACATTTACATGCTTATGATGTGAATATCTTATGCTAAAAAATGAACTATTTATTTTAGAAAGGGATAAGTGAGAGTGCACGAATAAAAATATTTGTCTTATTTGTCCGTAGTGTCTCTCTCTCTCTCTCTCTATCTATCTTCTTGTGCTTTCCTTCAAGTGTAATTTCCAAAATATAATATAATCTATTTTCATACTTAGCTTTTCCCGCTTACATTTTCACTACATTCTTTTCTCTATTTTAATATATTTATGTTCCAGTTGTGCTTACTTTTTTAATCCTACTTCACATAAATGTTAATATGTATTAACATTTAAAATGTAACGTGAAATACTTGACAATTAGGTTTAGGCGTAAGAGGGGGCTAAACAAGCCTGTCTCTCTCGGTTATTTTTCCCACCTTTCTACATTTCCCTCTCTAGAGACTTTTCTCCCTTTAGCTCCTTTAAAGTTCTCTCCCTCTCCTCATCCAGCTTCCTCCGATTCTAGCCTTCCATATTTCTTGCTCTTTTCTTCTCTACCCCATTTCTATCTATATTCCCAACGTCATTTCATATCGGCACTCAATCTCATACATCGTCCTTATCTCTCCCATCCTTCATATTTTCCTCCCTCTTATCTCTCTCACCATCCTTCTCATCTCCCGTCGTACTCTCTCCCTCCCACATTTTCCTTCCTACCTTCCTCTTTTTCTTCCTCCACATCACTCCCAGCCCGGTTCCCCCTCCCTATCTCTATTTCACCACAATCCCTCTCTCCACCGCCATTTTCTTCTCTCCCTCCATCTCTCCTTCCTTCCATATATTTATGTCTGACACTCCAAGCTACCCATCTCTATAAAACATGCGAGTGAAAGGTAAATAAGTGGGCGAGAGTGCGTTACATAGGTTGAAAGAGACTGAGATAGAAAGAGGTAGAGCGATATAGAGGACGCGTATTTCCACGGAATTGAATGTTCTGTGTCAAACAATTTTCTATAGCATTAGAGAAGTACGGACATGTATTGCATGCGTGAGTATGAGAGAGCGAGAGCTGCGGCGACGCTAACAGAGAACGGTAGATATTTTGTTTTTAATTTGAAGGTAGCTCAAGGGACGCGTCGAGCGCGCTGGTCATCTTCCCACTTGGTCGCTTGTAAATATTTATGGAAAGCGAAATAATGAGAAATGACCAGGACGAGGCCGGGTGTGTGTATGAGAGGTTGTGGGGGAAGGGAGGTGTGCAATGGATGGAACGGGAACCGGCGACTGCTCTGGAATTGACAGCGGTGGAGAGAGAGCGAGAGAGAGATAGAGAGAGTGACGTGGGATATGTGGTCGAGGGAAGAGAGACAACCACAAAGGGAAAGGAAAGAGAGAAAGTGGGTAGACAGACGAACAACACGGAATAAAGAAACCATTTTAATTCCCGCCGTTTTATTCGTTCTTCAGCGCCGCCCCAGTGCGCGTGGTCGGGTTTTGAAACTCGGCGTCGGTTGTAGCAGACGCTTTTGTACGCTAGAGGAGAAAGGGAGAGAAATGGACGCATGGGTATTTTTATAATAGAAACGGAACGATTATCGCTGGGAATGGTTTTCAGTGCAACGAGTATTACAGTGCGGCCGCGTATTTTTTAAAATTATTCCATTCAAATGAAAAAGATTCGGTTGTTTGCTATCGCACGGGACGCGGTTGGAGTTGGCGTTTGTTGTCCGATGTTCACAACCGTGCCTATCACGGTATTAGTATTTAATCTACGCATACACGTGCTTATAAATAGGATTGGAGGAGGAATATATATATATAATGTATATATACTATGGGGAAAGCCCCCTGCTCGTTAACGCTCGCCAACGCCCCCCCCATCTTTGCTAGCTGTTTATTCGTTCCTACCATGTACCTATTGGATTTAGATTAGTTTAACGGGAATATGTTAATATGTTTTGAATATGAGTTTAATGAATATATTTTATAAGGGATGTATGTTTGGTTTTTAACAACAAATGCAGAAAATTATTTAAATAATTCGATAAAAATAAACTTAGAGAGCTGATATTCCCAGAGATTAAAAATGGCTGAGGTATACAGCGTTAAAGAGAGAGGGAGAGACAACCAGAAATAGGATTTTAGTAATATAAATAAAAAATATAAATAACATGAATACTGCGTTCGATTTATGTGCATTAAATTCATATCTTCGGTCTTTTCGAGCAAGTTTTAATCTTATTTTAGATCTTTAAGCCTTTATTTAAGTGCATATGCACGGAAATTACAGAGGACAACAATACCGGTAATCTTATTATTGAAATGTTAAAAAATTTACCAAAACTCGAGTATAAATTCAAAATATGAGCGAATTCGAATGAGACTGAGTATTCGACGGTAATAATAAGAATCCTCATTCATTTTGGCGAGTTTTAGCGCAATTTCCATGTCTATAACTTAATTTTAAGATATTTTAAAGAGTAAAAGAATAAAAGCCTTCAAACCGAAAAGTTGATTTTTACGTGTTATCTGGAAAACGACATTAATCCTCTGGAGTCGAACCCGTGAACTTTTTCGAAATTTTTTTGGTTATAACGTAAAGATTCATCAGCACTGAATTTCTGAGAAATTTCAGGTCCCAAATTTATTTCTACGCGAGTTATTCACAAAATTAGAGCGTTACGCATCATGATGACCATTACGATTTTATAATATAGAGTATATGGAGGATATATCCAATTTTATTCTAAAAGCGAAACATAAATATGCGCACATTATTTAAATTCATTTACTCACGCGTTCGCATGCGTATACGTTCATTTGTGTGTGTGTGTGTACACGCACGTGCAGTTGAATAGATACATATATATATATATATACACACACACACACACACAGTGAATCAAAGTAAAACTCGTACACTGCTGTATTGGTATAAGTCCCACATGGATAATACAAAACCTTAATTGGAAACATAAGAAAATATATATCGTATGTCAGATTTTACAAAATGAAAGCACATGCGTTTATTAAGAACCATCCATTAATAAAAATAAACCATACATTCATTTAAATAGAAAATGTTACCTCAAAGTACAACTCGTACACGTCAAAATAAAACACTTTCTGAAACAAAATTTTATTTAATTATTACAAAATAAAGAGTGATATAAAACATTTAGTACTTCGTAGGTAGTCCGCCATTCCTTATGACGACCGCAAGCCTTTTGCGCATAGAACGAACTAATTTCTCACAGTAAGAAGGGTCGATATTGGACCATTCTTCAGATAACGCTAGTCTAAAGTCGTCTGTATTTTAAATGTTGTGTTGACGTATATTCTCTCCCAACTTACTCGACAAATTTTCGGTTACATTCAAATCCGGAGATCGGGGTGGGGTTTCTATTACTTTTGGGCAGTTGTATAGGAGACAAGTGCGAACTCTGAGGGCTTTATGTTTAGGATCGTTGTCCTGGTAAAATTTAAAGGTGTTCCCGATTCCCAATTTTTTTGCACTAGGTTTCAGATTGGCTCTTATTGTATCGAGGTAGATGTTCTGGTCCATATTTTCATCAATAAATTGTAAAGTTCCGGTACCCGCAGCTGACATGCAGCCCCATACCATTACAGATCCTCTGCCTTGTTTAACAGTGAGGCGCAAGTTCTTTTTAATTCTTGATTTGCTTTTCTCCAAACCATAACCTTACCATCAGACCCGAAGAGTTTGTACATGGATTCATCAGCAAGAATTACGGTTTTTCAGTATTCAAAATCCTTGTTTACATGATCCTGTGCAAATGCTTTTCGCTTTGCCTTGTTCCTTGCACTCAAATACGGCTTCTTCCTGGCTACCCGACCATAGTACCTGTGTTTCCTCAACACATTTCTTATTGTTTCCGGGTTAGCATGTTTTCCTAAATATTTTTCGGCTTCATGAGCCAACTTTGGTGCACTTAGTTTAGGATTTTCCTTGATTTTTCTGACATCCACCTCTCGTCTCGCTCATTAAATATTTTTCGTGAATTCTTTTTTCCTTTGTTTTGCACCCTGTTTCTTCACGGTAGCGTTTAATGACATTCTGCACAGTTGAATGAGTGCTGTTTACCATTCTGCCAATTTCTCTTAAAGATTTTTCCTTGTTTAAATGATGAATTATAAGTTCTCTTCCTGCACAGTTGTTTGTCCTCTTCGACCACCCATTTTGCTCACAATACCTTCCCTATCGAGACACCTCACTGGACTGAGCGATGCACAGGGCTAAGAGGGACTAGAATGACTACGTAAAGCAGTTTTCCTTCTTAGAGAGAGAGCGCACGAGTTTTATTTTGATGTGTACGAGTTGTCTTTGAGGTAACATTTTCTGTTTAAATGAATGTATGGTTTATTTTTATTAATGGTTGGTTCTTAATAAACGCATGTGGTTTCATTTTGTAAAATCTGACATACGATATACATTTTCTTATGTTTCCAATTAAGGATTTTGTATTATCCATATGGGACTTAACAGCAGTGTACGACTTTTACTTTGATTCACTGTGTATATATATATATGCGTCAAAATATTTACCCATTGAAATATACTAAATGTAGTCTTATGATGAAAATTATTGTATATTATGTATACGTAGACGCTGAAAATCATGCGGATTGGGGATTATTATAATAAACATCGAAGTTTTCTATTGCATTATAAGTGAACATGATTAAACCCTAAAGCCTATTTCTACAATGACCAATACCCTCCATTAAATTATTAGGTTTTGTATCTATAAAGTTATACACCTTCATTTATTTTTTTCAAATCGGTGATGACTGTTTGGTTTAATTTTAATATGTATTGAAATGTGATTTATAAACGCTTCTTTGAAAGACCGGGATTAAACAATATTACGTTGTGAATGCAGAGAGCGTTCTGATATAAATGTAACTCCACACTTGACTTTCGACAATACCTGATGTGCAGATTTAAAAACAATAAGCCGTCTCGCCGTCACCTGCGAAGGCGAAATAATTCCGCATAAAGAACCAACGAAACGTAAGTAAAAACTTTCGCAGATTTACCGCAGTGTACGGACGAAGGTTTTCCCGAAATGTGATTGCAAACACAGTGAACTTTTCCATTTCCGCAGAGATAAAATTGATCGATTTAAAATTTATCCTCTTTTGTAAACCTAGCACGGTCAGTTTCACTCATTACCTATTCATAGTCGAACCGTACTTTCTTTCGAGCCCATATATATTTTTGTCAAAAGAAATATATATATTAGGGGACCTGAAAATTTTTCCTGGAAGACCTCAATCACGGTCAGAACTATATATGTATTTGGAGGGTTGGAAAAGGTACTTTGGAGGGAGAAACTTTTCTGTATTACCGAGAGAAGAGGGTAAGGTCCATCCACAAACGCCGACTGAATAGACAATGAACGCGGAGGGCCGGTTTAAGACTACTAGAGAGTGGACAATGGATAATGTAGAGCCTCCATCAAAGTAAAGACTGCTATGGGAAAGGGAATTTGCGGGGGATGCCGAGGGGAAACCCGTTCGTATCTTTTCTCATAAGGTTCACCTGACCTCTATCCCCCTCTCCATTCAACTCTCTCCCCTCCTTAACCTCTCTCTCTCACTCTCTCCCTATCACCGTGAAAATATATACCTACGCACATCTCTCCCCCACTTACACAATTCAACTCATTTACATATCAATTCCACCCTCTCTATCTAATGGTCATTCTAGAGCTCGCAGTGTCCGGTCTCAAAGGGACCAGGCATCTTCCTTTTGTCCTGCTCTCTCTTCTTCCTCCTTCCCTTTCTCCGTCCAGTCCTTTCTTTTCCCTCGTACATCCCTCTTTGCTCTAAACTCCCATCCCTTACCTATATTCCCTCCTCCATTCGTTCCCAAACTTTTCCTATAAACCCTGCATGCTCCTCCCCCCCCCCTCTCCCAGCACCTCCAACATCTCTCTCGATTATATTTTTTTCTTTCCATTTATCTCCGGTTTCTCATTTTAGGCCTTCCTTCGTCACCGCCTGGGTTCTCTCTATTCATACGGTTTTCTGTTTCTTTTTGACGCACATTATTTAATAAACCGGCATATGTTTTCGTTCTATATGTCTTTGCAATTAATTAAATTTCTCTAAATATAAGCATATCGTTTGTAAAACGGAAACCGAAGGGTTTTCAATGCACTACCGGCAATCTCTCCCTCTGAGAATTTCTTTTAAGGAATTGAGGTTTTTTCATGAATTATAGGATTGAATTAAGACGAAATTGTGGACGCATTTAATAAAATACTTCATTAATTAATCATCTTTGCATATGTTGAGAAATTTACTAAAGTTTTTCGGACAGGAATTAATTGCAGTCCCTCTTTCATTAAACGTACACATTAACCTTTAAAGGAGCAATGTTGCCTATAGGCAACGCATGGTATGTCTCTCGTTGGCCTTATGTTGCCTATAGGCAACATTATATGCACGTCACAGTGTTATTCTGCGTAGAGCGTTTCCGAATCGCCCAATTTTCAAACAAATGCTTTCATCACAGTCTAGAAAGATTCCTTTCTCATCCTTAGTCAACGGATTTATTTTATTTCGTCCTCATTTTCTTAGCTTCTGTTTGATCACCAAACATTTGTACAATTTTTCCACCATCTATAGGAATTGCGCTTCTAAAAATCCCTATACAATATTGGGACGAACCTTATCTCGGCATGAATGCACTGCAAATTGAAAGGAGATATACCTCTGATCATCTTTCACAAACCTCTCTTTCGTTGGATATGTTTGTGTTTTCCTTATGTGCAAACGTTTGAGTGAAAATTGGTGAGGGAGTGGAAAGGTTCTTTGGGCCATGTGCTTGTTCGGCATCTCTTGAGAGAGGGAGACAAGGGTCTCAGGTTAGTCTACAATAGTCCTTGAAAGATTTACGATCTTTCCGAGAGTGGTCACTCGAGTATTCACGGAGTTGGGTCGCATAAGAAAGAAATGTTCTCGCATCCCTTGCGCGCTTACGCTGTGCAAATTTTGTTTCACAACCTTTTTATGACATTTGGAGATATCTAATTGTGATTAATTGGAAATCAGCCATAAGATGAGCTCGAAATTTCTCCTTTGAATTTTCTTTTTTAAAATATTGTGGAGAAGACAAATGCTGAACGGAAGAGCTTTCGCTTTCAGGGTCATGTGTTCCATCTAACGCCATAACCAAATGACAGCTATAATGTGAGAGAGTGAAAAAGCTCGTCTGCGACCGGCGACCTCCTGGGTCTCTTTGTACATAAATAAAAAAGTATCTTATAGTGTATATTACTGCAGCCAGTGCTATGTAGGATTGTGCATATACCCTTGTTTCATCCAGTATCACACGAAGAAAAACTTATAGTTAAAGCATGTTGTGATTTTTGCAAGCGTTTTGGTTAAGTTTAGTCTTCAAGTAAAAAAAAACATTTAAAAGAAATGATTTACTAAGTTAATGAACAATTCTTCAAAAATTTTACATTTTTTTCTATAGACTATTTGTGATTTTTTCGTATTTTTGTTTAACATAATAAAGTTAAACAGCCTAATAAAAGCAACATTTCTGTAAAATACATTTTTTGTTTTAAGAAAATATATCTATTATATCTATCTAACAATAAGATACAAATTATTTATTGAATGTCAACATTTTGAGGATATATTGGACAATTAAATTTGGTCCGTGGGAACCCGATTTTTCATTTTAAAATGGGTCCTATAAAGGTTAAATAATTGATCTAATTAAATCATCGATTTATGTTCTTCGCATATGTGAAAGATAATTTCATGTGTTACATATTTTTAGTGCTTATTTATCAACGTATAAAATTCATTAGCAATATCGAGCTCATCCTAAGCCTGAAAAAAATCTATATTAAGCAATTAGGCGTAATTTTTTTTAAATTGAACATTTGTCTTAGGTATCGTAATTTTTAAATCTTTGATACTTTGATATTAAAAAATAAGCACTTAAAAATTAGCACTTAGGTATCTTTAATAGCCATCAAAAGCTTATAAAAACCAAACGTGCATTTCAGCTAAAATACCGTATGCAGTGGTGATTCGCCGAAAGAAGAACCTAAAGGTAGTTTTATTAACGTTATTGTGGTTGTTGGAGATACGTGCGATAAGTAGTTGTTTTTTAAATTGCTTATTCTTTAGTAGTTTACAGCCATAAGACGAGCTCGATAACTCTCTAGAGACTTTAGCTCTCATTCGAAAATGCATAAAATCGGTAAAAGTATACGTAGTTCGGGAATTTAATAAATAATCGAATGCTTAAAATATCTTTAAAAGTTTTTGCTGTTGAATTATTTGGATTTTCTTATAACTGATAGTATCTCTCATATATATATATATATATATATATATATATATATATATATATATATATAGGGAAATTAAATTCTGTCTTAGTATTGTCATCTTTAGAGGATACTAGCAGAAATACCCGGCCTTTCCCGGGGAAATTTAGTTCAAATCCGATCGGAATTCTAGATGATACATGGTATTTAGGAATTCACTCGACCGCCGTTTTGAATAAAACGGGCAGAGAGAAACAAAAACCACGTATGAATTATTTCTGGGAACCCTCCACAATCGCACCAAATTTGATTCAAATCCATAGTAGGACTAGGAAAAATACGCGTAGTTTGATAAGTCCCCGCCGTTCAATTACGGATAAGGAAGTAGTCGTTTCCCACCTTTCTCACTGTGTATAAGATGTGGTTACCTGTAATTTGAGAAGAGGAAGTTTATGAGAAGAGTTATTTTATTGAACAGTTTAGGCATCGGAACAGTTCGAAAAGAACTGTTCCGTTCTTTCTGACGCATCTCTAGTGTTATGGGCTGCCATTAGCATTAGCATACGAAGTTATTTTGCTTTTTGTACAATTAATATAAAACATTTGGGATTAAAAAGTAGCCTACGGCCTTCCTATTTGTGAAGAAAGTATCTGTTGGAAGTTTGATTACTCTATCTTTAACGGTGTGGAAATGTATAGATGCAGAAATAAATAAACAAACAAACTTTCATAAATATATTGGAGATTGACGGTTTATCAAGAAAATCTATTCTGTACGGTCCTATATTTGTTCGCTGATTAAAAAAATCTGACCTATGAATATATATTAGATCAGCGTCCTTCAAAATTAAACCTCGTTTTAAATTTTTTCATTCTCTCTTTAAAAGGACTCTGTCTCGATGAACTCTTTTAATGAGAAAAAAGGTAGCTTTAATAGAAGTTGGACTGGAATCAATTAATTGGCTTCGTACTTTTTCTTCTTTTATGGAGGAACAAACAAGGACCGACAACGGTTCCCAGATTGCATTCAAATTCCCCAATAAGGAAAAAAATCCTACCTGTGCAAGGGTAATTGCGATCCAAAGGGGGAAAATAAAAGAGTCTTGACAATGATTGCCATCGAATTTTCCACTCAGCTACGTAACGCCTAGTCGAACACAGTAAATACGGATTCCTGCTTCATTTTAGAATTTTTCACATGTATTTCGTCCTACGTTTGATTGAATCTTAGCTTTTTATAATTAAAGAAATACTCGTATCAATCATTTTGTGGGCATGGGTCATAATAGCTACAAATTTAAGTATAATAAGTGATTTTTGCCAAATTTTAATTTCTATATATCCGAAGTTAAATATGCCTGTACGATCACTTTCTCACATTGCAATTCTAACGGAATTATTATCTACATACTTTCGTGTAACCACAGTCAATCTGTATAATTTTGGTTATTAGCAGTCATAACGTCAAATTATGGGAAAACTAAGTTATCGATGCATTTCAAACCAGCATTATTAAATGAATATACTGATACTGCAGGTAGTGAAATGATAAAAGCGCGGTCATTTGCTCAACGAATCCCGTTTTTTTTTCTTACTTCCGTTTCCGAGGCCGCATTTCCCCTTGAATTCGTACAGAAGCCTTTTTGGGAAACCATCATCCCGCGTTAATTGCTCCTTTGATTCAGATCCCGGCCGGCGTAAAGAGGGGCGTTTTATTCCGTGCGGTTGGGTGTAGGAGGAGGTGGACGGTGGTGGTGGGCGGAACTCGGATCCTCACCCTCTCCTCCTCCACTCCCCACATCAGGGCGATCCGATAGCGAGCTGCGGGATTAACTCCGGTGAGTGGCGGACCCTTCCCGGCCATTGGGCCGAATAATCCGTGGGGAGGATTTTCCCAATGTCAGCCGTCTCAAGATAAAAGCACTTCTCCGGCGATCTAGCTGTTTGACGTCTGGGAAGAATTTCCACTCTATCTTTCTCTCTTTCCCCGTCTCTCCTCTCCTCCCGTCTCTCCCTCCAGATGGCAGGGATCGGAAATTCTCTCTCATTTTGGACATACGTCTCTACTCGGAAATTATTATTTCTTCTTGACGTAAATATGATCCTATATTGCCTTGACCTCTGTAAATGAATAGGCTAGGATTATAGGGGATGAAGAATTTCGGTACGAACTGATCTGACGTCGATATTAGATTTATTAAGAGCAGAATGGGTTCATTTTCTTTTTAAATGCTGCCTACCATGATGGCATAAAAATATAGAGACCTTTTGAAATATATATATATATATCTTTATATTCATAGTCTGATATAGATATGCGGCTTTATTTTTGACAGTATATTTTTAATTTTTTCCATTTTTGCTGGTATATTACACGAAATTGTAGAGATTTGACTTATTTAAAGGAAAATAATTCCTCTATAAATAAATTTCATAGATCCATATATTTTTATATGCCAGGATTAATTTAATATATGCTTTAAGAGAACAAGCCCTGATTCCAACAATTTCTTGTAATTGAATACGAGAGCAACTACTAATCACAAGTGTAATATTACAAACATTAATATTATACTTATTATCGCTGTGATTTATTGACTTTTAACTGAAGAAAACGATTCGAAAATATCTACCATATAATAAATTTAACTCATATTGAAGGAATTTTTAACACTAATTAAGTGCTTTTACACCATAACTTTGTAAGATATGTATTGAAATGAATCACAGTTCTACTTTTTTGAGTTTCATTACTTCCGCTTATCGAGGCAGGACTGTCTTTTGTATTTGTGTCTGTTCGTTTTTGTGTGTTGCCAAAATATGTAAAGCAACGCATTCCATTATTATAACAAATTTTTATGGGTTATTTCATTCAGGACTTATATACTAACCTCATTGTCGTTTCGGAAAAAACAATAGAAGTACTCCTCTAGAATATACGATTATCATCTTTCAATTCTCCAGAATTAATAAATGACCTTGAAATAAATGGAAAGTGCCTTAACCCGGAAGAATCCACAGCAGAGTCTATATAATTCTCTCGTCCACTCATCAAATAACTCTCCTGGAGGAAGCAAGTCTCTGGTGACGATTCTTTGTTCCAAAAAAACACGTCTTCGCTCACATAAATAGAATCTGAATCGTGCAGTTTGCGTAAAGCGAAGCGAGCGTGAGATCGCCTCTTCATTCATTGCCTCCCCCACCCCTCCTCCTTCCCCATTCTGTTTTATCCTCGCCTTTCTTTGTTCGCAAGTGAAAGTGAGAGACGCCGGAAGAAGGGGACCTACACGTGTGTATTTATGTGCATGAGTATGCACGTGTGTGTTTATATATATATATATATTAACTCATGAGCGCGCGTAATTATATCCACGCTCCAAAGAGTTGACCACAATTTCTTTGTCTCTTTCTCCCTCCCCCTCTCTCTCTCTTTCTGGCTGAATGAATGCCCTCAGTTTTCGACCCCATATTTTATTTCACCCGGGCTCGGGAAGAGACGAGAGAGAGAAACAGGAGAGGGTGAAAAGGGCCAGGTATTCAACCACTCCTAGCCCTTCTGAAACTCAAGGATGAAAGAGAGGGTTAGAGTGGCCGGGCAAATAGGAGTGAGATAGGGTGAGAATGAAATAGTGAGGGAAGAGGAGAAGCTACGATCGGCCAATTGAAATTCGTCCTGTTCCAACCCATCTCCATCCGGCTTCTGGCGACTAAAATAAAAAAGAGAATCTTTCTCTCTCTCTCTCTCCTTCCCTATCTCTCTCCCTCTGTGTATATATATATGTATATATATATATATATATATACCAAAACCTCGTCGGTGCCCCGGGTATCTTCATCCATTTTCCAGGTTCAAACCCCTGCGACGACCTCCCAGGCGTGCTACCTTCAATACCTTCCTTCCATCAACTCCCTCTCTCCCTTTTCACTCTTCCTTTCTTCGCCCCTACCGCAAGAGAGATCTCGAGGGATTGAGGAGGTAAAAGGAGGGAGAGAGAGAGAAGTTGGGGCATGTGTACATGTGGGGACTAGAGGTGAGACAGGGGAAGGTGGTTAAGGGGGGAGGATAAGGTGGTTAAAGGAAGGGGGAGGGGTTTTGAGGGGATGGGAAGATGGAGGTAACTGGGGTCCAACGACTGACCCTCTCCGCCTGGCGTTACAAGACCGTAAATGCGGTGGAAACGCTCTCTTGGATGACAGAGGGAAAGTGGTAAGCGTTGGGCGAACAGGAGGAGGTGGAGGGGATACCCGGGCGTTGGAGGTAAATGAGGCGAGGTTTTAACCCCATTCATCCCCAGGAGTGCCCTGAGACATCTCTCAGAATCATCCCCGAATTCTTGCAACCGCTGTCCTCAGTCTACCTCTCTCCCTCTTCACCCATTTCCCCCCTCTCTTTCTCTACCCCCTTTCTCCCATTTTCTCTCGCAGACTACCTTCTACGTTCTATCACTTTCTCTTATTCTCTCATTTTTCTTTTCCTCTCTTCTTTCTCTTCGCGTGTGCGTTTTTTCTGCTCGTTTCCTTGCCTGTCCTCTCTCTCCGTTGCTTAACCTTACCTACACTTTTCCTCGTTCTCTTCCTCCTTTTTCTCTCTCCCAATTCCCCCTCTCATTTCACCAATTCTCTCAACTCTTAGGTTTAGGTCGAATGCTGCGAGTTTGGCTACTGTTCCTCCGGGACCTGGCAGGTTGATAGGGTTTTAAAAGGATAGCCGTAGAGGAGGTGGTGGTGAAAATGAAGAAACCAAGGGGGGAAAGGACTAGGGTGGGCGTGAGTGGTTGGGAATGAGGAAAGGAGCTCACTCGGTTTGTATTGCCAGGGTGAAAAGGAAAGTGGGAGGTAATGTCTTGGGAATATAAGGAAGGGTTAAGACGTAGTGAGAAAAGCGCTGAACTGCGAGGAGATTTTGAGGGAAAATTGTGCTGCTTGTTGTTTCAGGAACTTTGAGGGCTCGAGGTTTCAGGGTAATCAATGCGGGACGCGATCAGAAAGTATAGCGTAGGTTTATTTGTTTGGGTAAGCGAAAGTCGATACGATCGCTTAAAATCGTTAGTAGAGACATCGCTCAACATAGGAAAATGGGAACGTTTCAGTTTACAATTGCAAATTGTAAATTTCGCGGGGAGTGTTGAAACGGTTAGTGAAATGTGTGGTTGAGGTGTTGGGAGGAGGGAACCAGTGGGAATTGGTGTTGGTTTCGGTCGGAAAGTGAGAACGGTAACTTACGGGTTGGGCGATTCGGTACTTCCGTTTCTAACCGCCCCTTGGGCGAATGGAACGGACCATCCAGGAGGATAATGGCTGGAAATTTTCGGTCATGAAGTATTCCTTTAAATAAATGAGGAGAAAGAATATGAAGGCAAGGTGGGAGGGAATTTAAACTGATTAAGGCATCTAATAATCGTTAATTAGCAGATAAATGGATAATCATGAATTGTTATTATTTCCTCAACTTACGGAAGAAACGTTTCTTAATGTTTATTTGTTTGGGGAGTGAAAATCGATACGATCGCTTAAAATCGTTAGTAGAGACATCACTCAAGATAGGAAACTGAATATATGTTGGCGAAAATGGGAACGTTTCAATTGTTTTTACAATTCTGAATATCAATATCAAAAGTTTTAAACTCTTAATTAAATGCTTAAGTCGTGATAGGATTTATTCGTGGCTGTAAATCAAACCTAAAAGAAACTTTTTTGTGTGATAACACATATAATATATAAATTGCATATAATATAATGCTTTTAAGGTTATGCTGGGTCTATTGAAACTGGAGAAATTATGTAAATTCCAGTATAATTTTGTTATTACTGAAAATTATTTCGTTGCGAAAACTTTACTCTCTAGAAACAACCGCAGCATATTTAGTTTCTCATATACGAAGTATATTGAGAAAGTATTGTTATAGCGAAAAAATTCGACCTCGAGATTTTGATGGAAATATACGTTTTAAGTGTACGAGTCCGAAAAAGTGGTTTTCGCAATGCCCTCTGTCTGTCTGTCGGTTATTGGCTCTAGAGCTTAAAGGTTTAGCGAAAATGAATAAAAAATCATGCTTAGGCATTTTATGATGCAGAATAGAAGCTATGAAGAAATGATTGACATTGCTCAATAATTAAGGGAAGTTTATTCTACGCAATTTTAACAACAATATGATTTTCTCAAAAAAGGCTATAACGATTTTGATCAAATTTCGTACAGGTACTTGAGTTTATGTCTTCAATGATACCAAATAGTTCATATTTATCAAAAAATTAATATAAGGCTAATTTATTCTAGGCAACTTTAACAATAATTTGATTTTCTCAAAAACGGCTCAAACGATTTTGATAAAATTTCGTACCGTTACTTTAATGTGATTTTCTAAAAAAACTGCTCATACGATTTTCATAAAATTTTGCATAATTATTTAACTTGATGTTTATAACAATTCCACATAGTTTATATTTTCTAAAGATAACTAAACGACGCATTAGAATATGAGAAAGTTTGTACAATGTATGTTGTACCGATTCTTTTATTCTGTGCTAGAAATTTACATACCGTTATATCGTCGACTTCCTTGTCGATATCCTATGCTTCTGTTTTATTATTATAATATTTTAGATCTAAATTTTCTCAAGTGCCAATCTCTACAAACCCATGTTAATGAAAAGCTTTATTGCATTTTGATTATATTTTATTACACCTATACATATACAATAGTGAACTTCTCTTATTCAATTTAAACTGACTTAATGTCTCCTGGGAAGTAGTAGTACTTGTATATTCAGTTTACGAATAAGAAAAACGAGAAGAGAAAGAGAGATGTGGAATCTAGAAAAACTGAAAGAAAATAAAAAGCATTCAGCACGAAGTTGGAATATCGCCTTAAAAAACTGGAAAACAAACCGGGGTCAAAAACCATAAACGAAGGCTGTACACATGGAGAGTCCCAGAAGATAGAACGAGATGCCAAATAGATTACATCCTCGTAAAACAAGGATTCAGTAACACCATAAAAATGCTAAGACATTACCAGGAGAAGACATTGATTCAGATCACATCCATCTAATGTTCGATGTAACTACAAAGCTTAAACAAATAAGGAAAACGAGAAGAGAAAGACAGACCTGGGACCTAGAAAAACTGAAAGAAAAGAACGAAGCATTCAGCACGAAGTTGGAAGAAAGCCTTAGAAATTTGGAAAACAAACCGAAGACCGTGGATATAGAATGGGAGGAAATTAAAGCCAGTAACAAAGATACTTTGGACAAAGAGATTAGAAAACAAGTGAAGAAAATCAGAAAACCATGGATCACTAAGAAAATGCTGAAGAAAATGGATGAGAAAAGAAAATGGAAAAACGTTAACAGTGAAGAAGGTATAGCCAACTATAGACGCATAAACAATGAGTTGGGAAGGGTAACACATAAAGATGGGGAGAAAATCTGGTAAAAGAAAAATGTAAGAAAATACAACAGATGGAGAAGTTAGGACGGCACGATTTGATGTACGCTAGGGCACTGGAGTTAGAAGACAAGAAACCTAATGGGATTCATGGTAAAGGAAATTTGAATATAAATGGATAAATAGTCGCAGAACTGAAGGATGGAGCACAGGTATGGAAAAAATACATTAAGGAACTATACAACAAGCAGGCAGGATCGGCGCAAGTAGAACTGGAAGAAGAGGATAACATTGAAGAAGACAACTTGGGACCAAGTGTTATGAAAAGCGAAGTAGAAAAGGCGATAGTGGAACTGAAGAAAGGAAAAGCGATAGGCAGCGATGGAATTCCGGTAGAGGTACTTAAATTCATGGGATCGGAAGGACTAAAAGTGATTACGAAATTAACAAGATTTACGACTTGGGAGAGTGGCCTCAGGATTTCTTAGATGTAACACTGATCCCTCTAAAGAAGAAGCCAAAAACGATGCAGTGTAAGGGCTACAGAACGATAAGCCTACTGTCACTCAAGATTATCACGAGGATTTTTAATAAAAGGTTAGAGAAAAAGGCCGAGAAATGCTAGGGGAAGGTCAGTTCGGCTTCAGAAAAAGACAAAGAACCAGAGATGCTATCGGTGTAGTGAGAATCATACCAGAATGGCGAAGGTTGCTCCGTATGTTTCGTCGACTGGAAGAAGGCCTTGGATTGAGTAAATTGCATACAGCTTGTCCGTTTTGTGAAGGCAGCCGTCGACGCATGACCGGGGAAGGTAAGGAAGGAGGAGGGGAAACTGTAGGGGAAAGACAACGTCACACGACATGCGCAGTACCGCCGTTTTGGTTTGGAAGATGATATCTACCATGGGCCTAAACGCGGCCTCACCTACAAGCGGCCCCATTTCGAGTATGGACTCGTCCTGCCTGCGTATGTCGTACTGCGCACTGCCTTCGTAAAGCGGACAAGCTATACTGCTGATGTAGATATTTAAGGATAAAGGTGTAGACTGGAAAGACAGGAGACTGATCAGGAATCTATATGTGAATCGAGTTGTAAAGGTCAGGTTGGAGAATGCGGACACAAGCGGAGTAAGACAGGGCTGTTCAATATATACGGAGAGAGGGTAATGCAGGAAGCGCTAGAAGGCACGGGGGATTTCAAATTTGGAGGAAGGATTATAGGAACAGTGAAATACGCGGATGATCAAGTACTTCTAGTAAGAAAGGAAAACGAACACCAGTAAATGATAACTTGACTAGTGATAACAGGTAGAAAAAATGATATGGAAATAAATCGAGAAAAATCCAAGGTCCTGCGAATATCAAGTAAAGAAGAAGAAAATTTGAACATAAGTACTGGAGGAAATCGATTAGAACAACTTTCAGTTTATAAATACCTTGGAAGCATCATAACGAGAGAAGCAAAATGTACCGATGAAATCAGGACTAGAATAACAAAAGCAAAAGCCGCTTTCAGAAGAAAGAAACTCCTACTAACGGGGAATATAAAGGAGGTTATCCGCAAGAAGTTGATAGAATGCTATGTATGGAGTATAGCTTTATATGAGACAGAAACATGGACGCTAAGGTACACTGATATAAAATGCTTGGAAATCTTCGAAATGTGGACATGGAGAAGAATGCTGAAGATAAAATGGACAGATAGAGTGAAAAACAATCAAGTATTACGAAGAATAGGAGAGGAGCGAACGATTATACAAACTATCAGAAAGAGGAAGGCGAACTGGATTGGGCACAAGGGCGGATCCAGACTTCATCCAGGGGGAGGGGGGGGGGGGGTAAATTTAGGAGTCAAGAAAATAAATTTTTGGAACTACCTTATTTAATATATGCTAGCAGCCCGTTGCAGCTATGCTTGCAAATAATCTAAATAGTTCGGCCTTAGGTTACATCTTCTTTGTTCCTTATTAATTTCACGTGATTCCCTATTTCTTTGTCTTTCTTTTACTCTCCGCTCCTCATCTACATGGGCAATCCTATGAGCTTCCGCATCTCTTTCTCTCTCTTTCCTACAATACTCTTCCTTTGATCTCTGGCTCCTCTTCATTTCTCTGGCAGCTGCAGCTGGGCATAGCTCTCCTTTTCACCGGTCTACCCCTTGGCATTTTTTAATTTTCTGCGATTTTACAGCAATATATTAAAGCAATTACGTGATCACAATGTCACAGAGTTACTCAATGCTAGTTTAATATCGCGGTATATTCAAAGGAGAAAATTTTTTAATTCTGCCTTACCTTAGTTCCAATGAATATCGTTGCACCCTTATAGACGAACTCACAAACAGTTGCTTTCCTTTAAGTGTCTATCAACAACTGCTTTTAACTTCTTACAGGACCTACTATACAGGCGACGTCAATGCAAGCGTTTATTTAGATTATCAATGAAGAGAAGATAACAATAACGCTTTTATTACATGTATTGGAAGGTTTAATTGGCCTTAAATGAATCGGAGGGAACAATGAGAATCTCCTTGGCAACGCCCGGAATGAGTACGAAAAATACGCAAAATTTCGAAAAAGAATGCGTATTTCTGAAAAATTCGACCGCGTAACATGTAAACATCACAAGAATAAGATAGTATAGAGCTTTAGCCGTCGAATAAAGCAAAAAAGAAGAAAATCGGGCCATATTTACATATTTTAACGAATGAAGGAAAAAAACCTTGCACTCTGAAAAATCGAAAATCCCGTGTAAACTTATGAGAAAATATAATTGTCTCCTGGATTCGAACCCGGGACGCTTCAGCAACCGAAAATATTTTTCCAGGGTCCTCATAGCCAGTAGAAACAAATTGCCGTTTACCGCATATCTTTACGACGAACAGTTCTTGAGAAATACGCCGATATAATTATGAGAGGCTTCATACGCACGGACGGATGGACGCAGCTTCACTACGCGCATAATATAGGTATATGATTTTAATATCATCGGCGGATTCAAGGGTGGTAAATAATCCCCCCTTGAATCCGCCGATGACTCTACTGGACAAAATGAAACTCGCTTGAAATGAAGGACGATATTTAAAGAGTAATTTTTTCGAGAGTTTGGAAATTCTAGAGGGGGGTAATTACCCCTTTACCCCCCCCCCCCCCCTTGAATCCGCCGATGATTGGGCATTACCTGAGAAGAGAGAGCATGATTAAAAAGTGCTAGAAGGAAAATTGGATGGAAAAAGAGAGAGGTTGGAAAAGGTTTCAGCTGATAGACGAGTTGAAAGGGAAAGTGAGCTATCAAGACATGAAGAAGACTGCGCAAAATAGGAGTATATGGAGAACCAAGTTTATCCATGAATAATCACGGACCTGCCTACGGACAGATTACCTATGATGATGATTCTCTCGTCATTGTATTGTCTCTAACAGAGAGACTGCGCTCTCATGGGCCAATAAAATCCTCTATGTTAGAGGCGGAAGTGATTGAATTCAGGGGAGCACGCACACCAAGTCAAAACGTTCGTTCCACTAAAGCACGGTAAAGTGAGAAAGTCCATTTTATCACAATATTCGAAGAAATACGTCGTGCGAGAGAAAAAAACGAAGTTCAACCTCCTAAGTCATAAAAAAATTCGAAAAAAGATACAGAAAAGTGCGAGAGAAACGCTCGGAGGATAACTTCAGCGGGATATAAAGCCTACGACTCGACTTATGCATGGGCTTCTCCCTCTCGCACTCCTCATACCTCTCAGCTGTACATGTTTCCAAGCGTTCATCCTCCTCTCTTTCTCTCCCCCTCTCTCCCGCGAAAGCAAGTATAGCAAAGTCAACGGCGAAACGAACCATAAACCTATACGCGGCCATAAACCTCTCATGCACCCACACCAAGACTCTATGTCTCTCGTTCCTTTCCTTTCTGCGTAAATCACTCTTCCTGTTCTCTTCCTTTCCCTCCCCACCTGTTCATCTCATTTCCTCTCTATCTCTCCAATTTCGTAACGTATGAATTTGCGACTTCTCATAACGACTATTCTCTCAGTCCTCTTCTTTATCTCTTCCATAGTTTTTTATTTAAATATATCTTCCTATGATGATGATAATCTTCCTCCGCTCCAACATATATATCTGTCTTTTTCTTTGTCTTATTTATTTCTCTTTCTGCGCATAGTTTATTATTTTCGTTCATATTTTATCCCTTTCGTCCTCTCGTTTCCTTTCTTGCTTTCATTTTCTTCCTGCTGCTTTCCCATACTTTTCCATATCCGCTTATATCCGTTTCTCCGTATTCATTTTCCTCTTTTTATTCATGAATATTCCCTTTTAAACTCGATTTTCTTTCATTTCGCATATTTTTTGTCACTTCCAACTTCCCCTTTCAACCTGCTCGTGCATTTCCTCCTTTCTTTCTACCTAACTTTCGTTCTATCCTTCTTAATTTTCCATTCTCGATTTATTTTTCCTATTACTGTTTTTACTTCACTTTTTTCCTCTCCTTCTTTCGCGGTCTGAGTCGCTTTCCTCTTCTATATTCCTCTCTCTCTCTTTCACTCGTTCCAACTGTCTACTCGAAAACCTTCCCACTTTTCTCTTTCTCTCTCTCGGCCCGTATTTTGTATCTAAAAGATTATTCTCGCCCACCTCGTACTCCTCCCTACCTCAACTGCGAGGAACAGCGTAAAGCAGCAAATATACACACACACACACGCGCGCGCGCACACGCACCTTCCCGTCTCCTTAACTGTCGCAGTTTCCGCACGTCAATTTAAATTTTTGAGTTACGACCGCGCCCACCCGACTCCATCAATATCTGAAAAATATCATCCCTCCACTGTTTGTGTGTGTGCGAGCGTGTGTGTGTGTGTGTGTGCGAGCGTGTGAGAGAGAGCGAAAGAGTGTGAGAGGGAATGAGAGACGAGAGCGAGTGAGAGTGAGGAAAATCCAACACTGTCTCACTCCACTTCAATGCAGCATTCCGCGAGGGAGAGTTTTGTAACGTCATGGAACTCTCTCTCTCATTTTTAACAGTTTCGCTTCTCTCGAGAGTAGGGAATCCGAACATCCTTCTCCTCCTCCTCACTTTCTCCCTCCTCTCTCTCTCTCTCTCCGCGGAGGCACACCCCTCTCGCTCTCAATTCTCACTCCCTCCGTGGTAGTGGCGGCGGTGGCGAAAATGGCGGATTTAACGCAGTGCGGTTGCCAAAATGATCCAGAGATAAAGCGGAAAGTCGCAAAACTCGGGACGGCGGCGCGACACATCTGCGTAAACTTATAGCGTTTGAAACGTATTATTTCTATAAATTAACGGTTTATGTATATCCGTTCTTTTGCGGTTTCCTTCGGTAATTAATACCCCTCGGAAAATATTGATGGCGTAACTGTGAAAGCTTATTTTTGTCGCATACGTTACGTGAGTATTTATAAATGAATTTATAATGAAGGATAAATGTAGGAGAACTTTAGGGTATAATATTTCACGGTACCTACCGTAAATGTGCTTTTAAAACTTTTAATGCATTATAAATTATCTTTTTTTGCGTTATATTGAGCAATATTGTATTATTAAATTTAATTACGGGTTGTTATAGAATATATTGCTGTATTATTTCGTTTGAAGAAGTGATCCCACTTAAATTTCGATAATTTAGCGAACATAATCGTGTTTTCCCTAATAGGGATTCTCCATTCAAATTCAACTAATTAATAGAGATTATCCATTCAAATTCAACTAATTAATAGAGATTATCCATTCAAATTCAGTTAATTAATAGAATTTCTTCATCCCTTGGAATTAGCAGAAAAAATATTCCCTTTGTGTGATTTAACATCGTATAAAATATTTACGCTTAGAGGCTATAAATGTAGGGTACACTGCGTACTTCCCGTTTTTATAATTTCCACTCAATTTCCGTCATATTACGCATGAAAATTTCATTTGATATTGAATAAATGCTCAAGCGATGCCACATAATTGTTAGTTTACCCGTCCGGTGTTATTTATACACATCGTTTAATAATTTTTCCTCTGTTCATCAGTGGTCTGCTTATGAATAACGAGTGCAGTCTGTATTAGTAATAGATTTTCGCAAAATGTGACTCATGCAACATTCGCTTGGAAATTAGCTTGATGCTTACCAAATCGTAATTTCTGTGGACTTATTAGATTAACACGGCGAGGTTTTTTACATCTCACTTGTTACGCGGAGTTAGTGTACCACGCTTTCGTTCATGCAGCGAAAACGGAGAGACTAGTACACATCCACACACACTAACTACGGAGTATATTACACACACTTTCTCTCCCGCTACCCTGCACTTTTTATCCCTCCCTCCTTTTCCTCTCTATCTCCATCCTGTGCAGCTACTTATGAACACCTGTTCCAGAGAAAGGCATCCGAGTGTAATCTCACAGCTACGTAGGGCGGCCGTATATGTTCGCTTGATTTTCCTTCCACCCTTTCCTCCAGCTTTTTTTTCGCTCTCGCCGTCGAAATGACGCCACCTGGCGCACCTTGCTCTTTAACCGTCGCTCTACCTGCCAGCACACACGCATACACAGGTCGGCTTTCCCTCTCTCTCTCATACTCCCATGCTTTCCACCATCTACTTCTCCCTCCTTCCCTTCCTCTTCTTCTTCCTCCTCCTCGATATCCCATTTATTCCCTTCCTTATCCTTCCATTCCATCCTAAGCCCCTTGACCTTTCTATGTGAGCACCCTTAATCGTCTTCTGCGAGTGCCTCTCAATCCGACCGCAAGTCTTAGGCTCCCATTGAGAGGGAAAGGGGGAGGAAAAGGCAAGGAGGGAGTCAGTAGTTCATCTTCGAGCAAAGGAAAAGGAGGAAATCTCGCAAAGATGCTGAAATCATTACCCGTTTTCTTTAAAACAATTTCTCGTCGATGTGACGTACGTTCGAAAGAGATGTTCGCTTTACTGGCATTCATTCAATTACGAAAAGTTTTGGTATCGGGATTTTTTGGGAAAGGACGACTCGAGTTTCTTCACTTTAGTATATATGCTCTAATTCACGAAAATACACTAGGCTTTCGTAGAACTTGAATTTTAGGCTATAATTGTGATTTATTCATTAAATTATAAAATGTAAGGCACGTATCAGAATAAGGTATGAGTTTCATTTCGTGGTATGCTCTTTAGAAATGTTTTTTGTTGGTTACGTCTTTAGTTTATCGAAAATATTATTAATTAAAATTATAATTCCATGACAAAATATAGTTACTTCATTTAAATAATTCAACCGCATCTGCTCCAACTGTTTCGTAAATCAATTATAAAATGGATATTATTGCAATACGTGAAAGTTCAGTAAGTATATGGAACTATATATATATTTAAAAGAACTGCATTATTTCACTACATTACTATAAAATCTGAGTCAAATCAAGCGCACCGAAGGCTATTATTAACAGCGCAAAAGAAAAGAAAACTATCTATAAATAATAAGCATCATATCGCGACTTTCACGACGCCGTTCGTTACAAGACAAACGAAACATCTTCGTGATCCTTTCCAAGCACCTCTAAAAGTGAACGCCCATCGATCGGACGATCTTCTTTTCTAACCAAACAAATCCGACAGTTTCTTCTGCGCCTCGCGGGAAAGGACCTATCGCTGACGCCATTACGGCACCCGTCGCAGCCATATATATATATATATGCTTAAAGAAAAGGAAATGTAATAATAAAGGTGGCAACAAGGTGTTGGAGGAAGCCCAGTGGACGCTTACCTAGATAGGAGAGCCGCTGGGGGTGCTGAAGACACAAGAAATACACAAAAACAACACAAATATGGAGCTTTATATATATATACTTGTGTATTATATATATATATATATATATATATATATATAAAAGGAGACGAGAGAATGGAACGAAGCCGATGTGTGTGTTTTCGAGGTGATGCCGCAAGAAGGGGAGAGACAAAGGACCACAAGATGCGAAGAGGAAGATGAGAAGGGAAGAAGGTTGGTAGACTTGTACTGTATCTCCTGAAGTGGAACAAGGAGACCTCATGCTGAGTCGAAAAGCCGATTTCGTCCCTTAAGTTTCGTCGTAGGCTTCGGGAGGGAAGGGGGAGAGGAGAAGGGGATTGGAAGGGGAAGCAAATCTTCCTCGGTAGGTTTTGGATGATCCCGTTTTCCTTGGAAGCACCATACCATCTCCCGTTTCAAAAGCCTCGCAAAACTCGCGCATAAGCTCCGAGGAGGAAATTACAGAGATTTGTTCTATCGGTTTAATTTTAGAGATTGATTCATTTAAATTCCTCCCCCGGAAGTTGCTTACTTTAAGGAAGCTTAGGCCGTAAAGGGTCCAAGTCATAAGTGTTGCGGTTGTAAGTACGTTAATAAAAACTTCGATGCCGACTGGAATTGTTATGTCCATCGGTGATAATATTGGCATATCAAATGCTATTAGCCGCGCAAGTAGGCCTATTACGCCATCTGTTTTCAAAGCCCCTTTCACTTGCTTCAACTTGTAATTTTTTCCAAAGTTCACGGGTTTGTCTCATTAACTAGCTTATATTCGAGGAAGAGTTTCTAGCGACAAATGAAGAATATTTATAGATTCTTTCTAAAAAATTTGGGAAAATTAAAAAAAATCTTTTTTGAACCTATTTGTTTTAGGTATATCTTCATGAAACTCGGCATGAAATTATTCAAAGATGTGTTTAGTATCAGTAATTCGTATTTTCATTTAAAACAATAGGAACTTAATACTAAGCCTTGCTTTAACTCCGTGCTATATGAGACCTCATATTGAATGTTCCGAAATTTACCTTTCATTTCAAATGAATCAATAGGTTAGTTTGTAATGAAAAAATGTCATCTAAGTTTTATATAATATTTACTCTTTTTCAGATAGAAAGTTTAAGTGAATAGTCTTTAACCCTCCGTTACTGTGGTTGGAAAAAATTACATCATTATTGAGGTGGGGTGTGACAAACCCCAAGGAAAATTATGGATAAAGAAATACAAAATATATATTTTGGTGATTTTAAATGAACATTTTATTAATCAAATAATATCATTTTTTCGATGTATTAGTAAAAACAATTTACTATATTTGTAAATCTATATTAGAATGATAGAATTTAACTTACGTTCAAGACTGGAAAACTCCAACGTCAGTGCTGTGGTGGGGTTTGAGAAACCCCAGCTAGAGAAATAGCATCTGATCTTTTCAACAGCTGAATGACAAATAATGATTCCTATGGGGATGCTATCTACTAGTGAAGATGTGAAGGTACAATGGAGCTCAACTCGCGCGCCATCTTATGTCAATTTACTAAAATACCTAGACTGGGGTTTGAGACACCCCAAGCACAGTAACGGAGGGTTAAGTAAATTAGTATTTGACTATTTTAACGAAAAACATATTGGTTTTGATTATAGTTTCACGTAAAAACTCTACACACCGCCTTCAACGTCTAACACAAATAATACGCTAGCCATATTTATATGGATTAATTATACATCTTCATTGTATTCGTCAAAATAAGTTTTTCTCCTATTTTTTTATAACTTTTCTCCTTTTAAACCATCCGCCTCATTAATTGCTGATTAATTTCAATCGCTTTCACAAAAATATTTTTAAAGAAACTGAATGTTTCTCTAATAAATTACAATCACTCCGAGCAAAATATAATAAAATAAATGAGCTGAAAGAAAGCCGTAAAAGTCTCGGAACCAAATACTTAACGAGCTCTTCCCCCTTTCAAATCCTCCATAATTTTCGCCACGGGCATACCAAAAAAAACTTGACTCCCCCTCCCTCTAGATATTTTTAGACCTCATCCAGAAAATTTCACCCAAAATCATCGCTAAACCTCACTCCACGGAAGCCCTCTCGACCGTTTCTTCCCCTCGTCCCCTACGAACCACCCCCCGGAAATTCCCCTATCATTCGGTCCCATTCTTAGCAGCCCCAACCTCCTCATCTGAATGCGTTTCCCCTGAATTATATACCTCCATCTCCGTTGCTTCGTTCCTATTAGTCTTGGATTCCCCTCAGCTCGAAATCCGTGTTCGGTCTCCGCCTTTTGCGGATCGCGCCTCGGAGTTTTACCCTCCGCCTTACTCCCCTCAACCCCCCCTCCTCCTCCCCATCTCGCCCTCCGTCCTTCCGTCCTGCATTTCATACCATACCAGCTCTCCCTCATCGCCATCCTCCTCAGCCCACCATTCTCTTGGTGGTACTCGTTGCACGCCTCGACCCTCCAATCCTCGCCCATCTTTACGGTCTTACATTTTGGCCAGACTCCAAGTCGACTCGACCGATGAACCACCATAGCTCTTTCCCTCTCTTCTCTCCCCTTTCCCACCCTCACCTTTCTATCTCGGGTCCTACGAAGACCTTAGCCAACTAAGCGCTGCACGATGAGCGTGCTTTATGCCTCCGTCGGATCTCTTCCTTTCCCCCTTCTCCCCCTCACGAGAGCGAGAGAAGGGACACGCCCCTGGACGCGTAAAGAGTATAAGCTTTCACTGCTTAAAAATATATTTTAAAAAACTGACTGGCTTCATCGTTTTATTCGGAAAGATAAAAAATACATTTCTTTTGCTTGGGACTTCGATTTTATTTTATTTTCTTCTGACGTTCTCTTCTGCGCAAAAACATAATTTGCCACCGAAAGTGGTTCGTTGCGGTTGACCGAAAAGGATGAGGGATGATCCACTCCACGTAGGTAAACATGACACGGGGACTCTTCCCTCCAACGGAACACCACACGGGATTTCTAAGTGCTTAAGCTTAACTAATGCGCAGTGGTAAAAAGAAGAAAAATCTTTGAACCGGGTACCCGAAAGGTTTGTTGTGACATAAGGTGTGCATTCAAGATCCTATCGTGGTATTTGAACCCCTCTGATGATAATACGTTCCAAGAATCCGCTATGTGATATTTTTTTGTATTTATTTTTAAACGTACGTGATAATTTATTTTGTTATCCGTGAAAATGAAAATTAAAGAGTAAAGGTATTCCATTAGGTTACAGACATTTTTGCTGTGTAAATCGCCAAAATCCATTTACTTACAAGTAACGTATAGAGAGCGGGGAAGCCTTTCACAAGATTTTGGAACCCGGAGCAGCCGCCTGGCCCGACGATATGTCGGACCCACCCTGTTTGCACGAACCCGAATTTCCACCACCGCTTATTTAGGAGGTTCATATAGTATAGTAATTGTTTCAGTCTGTCAGCGGTCATTGATCAAATCTCCTTGATGTAAGGAGATTTCAACTTTCGCAGAATTCTAATCGCGATTTCTGCTCGTCATTTGTTTTTAATTAGATAGAGCTTCACTAGGCCGAACTGTTTTGAACGGCTCTGATAAAGGGGAAAAACGTGTTTCATGTTGTGTGTGGGAGATGGGTTGCTCCCGAAACTTGTGTAACCGAAACCCCTATTAGAGGTTATTCCGGGATTTTTTTATAAAAGGTCAATGCGTGGTTAATCCCATGAACGTGAAGGAAACCGATACAATCTTCAAGTAGATTAACGAAAATGGAAACCTTGTATGACCATATATACTTAAAAACTAATATTTTAAAGTTTATTAATAGCGAAATTTCATTTAGTATTTCCATGGAAAATCTCGTGTCAGATTTTGCTATATTTTTTGTTCGTTATGAATCAAATGATAATTTATATTCTTACAAAACAATTGCCTTTCAATCTTAAGTGCACTCTCAATTTAATAGCAGTTGTTTAATAGTTTTTAATTAATTGTTAAATTAATTTTTTTAATTAGATTAATTTAATATGTTGATAAATATTAGTGTTATTTTAAATATTTATTACAGCTTATTAGGTGTTTATATACACATATACCATTATTCTGATCATTAAAGAATAATGTGCTTTGCTGGCTCAAATTCTAAATATGAAACTGTTTTATCTGATAGTTTTACTTATATATTTTTTAGTCTTATATTTTTGTTTTTCAAATAAACTACAATTTAAAATACTGCATTTATTGAAAGTGGTTTCTGAAGTTAGATAAAATATCCTGAATGCATATGCAACCATCTAAACTAACCGTATTGCGGGTGGCTAGTGTACAGGATACCTGAAAAATGAATCACGAAATGCTTATTATCCAAGTATGGATTTTTGAGGATCATTGACGAATAAATGTAATATACCTTTGGTAGCAATTAAAAGTTTGGGAAACCATATACTCACCTCGAACACAAATCATCCTTCATCACTTGCGATTCACGGATCCATAGCAACAAATAAAGTTTTATTTATTTAGCTTTTTCCAAAATGAAAATCGATTCAAAGTGTTTTCCATTGTGAAAAAATTTAAAACAGTTTAAAAATTATTCACTAGTGTTATTGTCGATAGTCTTGTGGACGCTTTTGCAGAGATAAAATTGTAAGCGCTACTGTAATCATATTAATTTTTCTGGAAGGTGAATGTCATGTGCTTGGACACATCAGATTTTTATTCCGTACGTTTTCACCAGAGAGAGTGAGGAGAGAAGGAAATAATTACTTCGACGGACATGTTATTGCTTGACTTCCATCACGGCTGTGAAACATAAAATTGACGGGGGATATTTTTCCCCATCATACGTGCCTCGTTCTACATTTTTATTAATTTCCCCTTTGGGAATGGGTGACCAAGGGTTGAGTGGGAGGGACATTCCTTTATGGAATTTCTTTAATAACGGGGACGTGGGAAGACGAGGAGCCGTCAGATCTCAGGGGAAGGCGGTAGGTCGCTCGGAGAGACGGGGGAGAAAGGACAAGGAGCATGTAATAAGGAGGTCAGGATAGGAGTGGAGATAGGTAGACAAAGTCACCCAACCGTACGAGTCTCTGGAGCACCATAAACCCGGTGAGTGACGGTAGATTTCTCCAAGCTTCCCGAGGGGGATGTAACGTTTTCCCTGCAATATTCATTCCCGTCCCTCCCACTTCCCTCCCGATCCAATTCCCTCCCTCGAGTTAATAAGTTGCTTTGGAAATTATCCTCATTTGGAGATGATGAAATCTAAAAATAAATATCTTCTGTTTCACGTATGAATCTTTCCACGGCCCCTTATTTTCAATTCTACAATAGCATAGTTAATATTGTTGTAAGGAAACGGGAAGCTTCATAAAAACTGATTTGAAAATATGAGGCCGGCAATTTTTTACGAATACTTTTATAAAGAATTATGTTTTTGTTTTCATTGTAAGTGATTGAAATTATAAATATAAATACTTGCGGAAGAGGAAAGATAAATGAGGATATTTAGGGCAACTAGGAGTTGAAGGAAACCCAGTGAGCACTTACCGGAAGGTGATCCGATGGTGTGTCGGAAAGACACATTTGTAGACGTTGTAGAAGCTTTCGGGATAATCCCTTCGTCAGCTCAAGATATATATACATATATATATATATACACACACACACACACACACTACGGAATAGGAAAGGTAAATGAGGATATTTAGGACAACTAGGTGTTGAAGGAAATCCAGTGAGCACTTACCGGAAGGAGAGCCGCTTGGGTGTTGGAGAGACACATTTGTAGAGGTTATTGGAGCCCTCGGGATGATCCCTTTGTCAGCACGAAGGGTTCATCCCGAAAGCTCCAATAACCTCTACAAATGTGTCTCTCCAACACCCAAGCGGCTCTCCTTCCGGTAAGTGCTCACTGGGTTTCCTTCAACATCTAGTTGTCCTATATTATATATATATGTATATATGTATATATGTATATATATATATATATATATATATATATATATATATATATATATATATATATATATATATATATATATATATATATATATAAAGGGTGTTTCAGAATTCAGTGCCATTACTCACAGGGTGGATTCTATGATAAAAACAAAAAACATTTTTCATATAGCCATGGGTCCGATTTTGTTTCTTTTAAGAGATGAAGGGGTTTGAAGTCATCAAAACCATTTGAAAATAAAACGCAACGGCAGTAGTGTTAGAATTCATTTATTTGTACCTAAACGTTGACAGTAGGTGTTCAATGTGATTGCCATTCATCTGCACACATGATTCTGCTCGTCGAAGTAGTGATTGGCGCACTCGCTCGAAAATTCCTGGCTGACTGCGAACTGTGTGGCAAGCATCATGCACCCTCTGCTGTACCTCTTGTATGGAGTTTACTTCAGTTTCATACACCAGCCACTTCAAAAACCCCCAGAGGAAAAAGTCCAAAGGATTTAGGTCTGTCCTATCCATCGTTGTGGATACCTCTTATTCAAGAATTGTCTGACACGAAGACTGTAGTGGGCCGGTGCTCCATCATGTTGGAACCACATTTTCTGGCGTACAGTTAATGGTATATCCTCCAGCAGTACTGGCAATTCTTCTCTTAGAATCTGTACGTAGTCCTCGCCCGTGAGACCTTCCGGTAACACGTGTGGACCAAGAAGATGATCACTTACAATGCCTGCCCAGACGTTGATTGAAAATTGCTGTTGATGGCACATACTTCTTGTTTTCCACGGGTTTTCTTCAGTCCATGTTTGTCCATTGTGTAAATTGAGTATCCCGCTCCGAGTAAAGCACGCCTCGCCCGTAAACATTACACACATGGTGGAAAGAGGATCGGATGCAAGCTGACGCAACAGCCATCGACAAAACTGTCGTCGCAGAGGGACATATGCTGGTAATAATGCTTGCACTCGCTGGATGTGACATGGATAGAGCAGCTGCTCTCGTAAAGTCCTCCATACACTCGCATGCTAAATAACAATCGTGGGAGCCGTACGGCGAGTGCTGATATTAGGCTGCATTTCAATAGTATGAAGGATACGCTCTTCCATGTCTGCTGTTCGACGATGACATTGCCCCATTGAGGACGGAAAGTGCCGTGTTCGCGTAAGAGGCGATGGACCGACTGAAAAATCCGCCTGTTTGGCAAACGTCTGTTTGCAAATCGTTTGGAATGTCGCCATTGTGCGGCAACTTTGTTGCCTTGCATTTCACCATACACGAAATGCATGTCTGCGTATTCTTCAAAGGTGAAATTCATGTTGCTCTCGGCGATTACTTCCCGATACTACGCAGTTCACGTTGATGACTAACCAATGGGATGAGTCTGCAGCGTGTTGTTTACAGACGAGGCGTACTTTACAGGAAGCGGAATACTCCAACTAACACGCATGGGTCGAATAAAACCCCTGTCTCTTAAGGGAAACAAAATAAGATCCATAGCTATATGAATGTTTTTGTTTATTTTTAACATAGAATCCAACCTGTGAGTTACGGCACTGAATTCTGAAACACCCTGTGTATATTACAATTATTTGCGTTTAAGGTCCTCGAAATTTTTTAGCATTCTCTTTTTAATGCATACGGAATAAATCCGCTCAGGGTATAAAGGAATAATTTGTGTACATTCTGTAAATTTCTGTTTTGGAGCAATAACTTTCTTAAAATGATCGCACTTCCGATATAATTGGTAATGGTCTCCTGATTCTTTGGAGATACTTGTCAATTAAAACGCGGCTTAATCCATTCAATTCATCAAAAAAATGTTTTTTCAAAGTATCTTCTTTCTTTAAAATCTTATCAACTTTTATTTCAACTATATCTAGTGTGATTTATGCGTATCGTAACCAACCACACCCAATGCGAAGGAATTAAGACAAAACGAGAACAAAGCGATGAAAATCCCGTACGACCCCCTTTTCATTTTAAAGAAAGCCATTAAAGCAACGCATCGCAATATGAAGGCCGTCCAATTTCCAACGTCCAATATCCGTCTTTAACGACCACACTTCATTAACCGTTCACATCACCCTGCCGGCCATCGCAACCGCAGTCGCATAAGTTTTGGGGAGGGGGGGGAGGGGGGGGGGGAAGCCTCGGTCAGAATAGGGAGATATAGGGCGGAAGGGACGGTTTGCAGCGCATGGAGAGCGGATTTCGTACGGCGAGGATGGTCGGCGAGAGAGGAGAGAGGATGGGGGAGGGGGAGTAGAATTTTGTACGTACCCTAAATCCCCCCAGCATAGCATTCGAGGGCGGCGGAAGCAATTCAGGGAATGGCAAAGGGTGATGTGCCCCGAAGAGTGCGATTCACGGTGGATCACTAATGGCGGGGGGGGGGGGGAAGTTGGAAGGAGAAGGAGTGAGCCGGGAGAGGAAGGAAAAAACCGCGGAGTCAGCCCCCTTTTTTTTCTCTCTCCATCCTTCCCGGCGTAAGGTCATCCCCTGCAGCCACGGCATAAAATCGGAGGAAGCGTAGTGTGGGAGGGTAAAATCCATTTTTGAACTCTCACGTCCAAACCCTCCGGTCCGTCTCCAGGGTAACTGGTAAATGGAGTTCCCAGACCGCAGGCGCCGGGCCGCTCTGCTGACTGAGCCTCCGGTTATGGATGTCATGCGAATAATGAAGAGCTACTCCCTCTCCCTTCAGTATCTCCTCCGACCCGGATAGCGGGAGTTGGATCCCTCACCTCTTCCCTCCCTCCTCCTCCTCCCCTTCCTTCTCCTCCACTTCCTCCACTCCCTCTCTCTATTTGGGATCGCAAGGCATAACCGATTGGCGGAGAATAGATCCCCCTACATTGTTGTGTGTGTGTGTGTATGTGGTGGGAAAGATTTATCCCCGCGATGACCTTCTATTACGGAGTCTGCAATAAATAGCGGAACGGTTTGCCGAAGTAGTTTAACACATTATCGGGAGAGGTTGGAACTTGGTGTCGTAATAAGCTGATTTAATGCGGTGAAAATTACAGATTAGACGTCGTTTCGCGGTAGGAATTACGTTGACGAGGACGCGCAAAAAGCGACGATTGTGGGGAAATATGGGTGTATATATAAATAAAGGCGATGTATTTGTTAACGTTGAGGTTGTGATGTGTTTGGAAGGGCGATATATTCCTCGCTCGATCATAAATTTCTTCGTTTAATATCTCCCAACGTCCAATTTTTGGCCTATGTAAGGTTAAATGATCGGATAATACGGGAAAAAATGACTGATCGAAACGATTTCGCGAAAATGGTGCGCCTCTCTCTCCCTCTCTATATGAAACGAGGGAATTTTCGCACATGCAATCTCTAGTCCTCGATAAACTGCTTCTCTAGCCGCTCCAACTTTGCGACGGTCCATAAATCACCGACGTGCAATACATCAAAAATACCCGTAAGGCCTATCTCGGAGCAATATGGAGAACACGGATTGTTCCGATCTCGCGTTACTGCAACGATTCTATATCGGAGTCCATTGACCGCGGTAATTGGAAAAGGTATACATATATTTTTAATTAATGTCGTCCGTTATCTATTACAGCTTTAATGGAGTTCAAGGCTTGGTCAGTGGTTCTTCCATTAATCATTAAAGTCTTCGTGTTAAGTTATCGGTAGGTTAGAAAAAAATTCAAAACACAGCCAACCATTTGTTCGGTTATAAACCTTGTAGACGCCTTATGTATTCGATGTATTATATTTTTATTTTAATTCATCCTATTATTTTGAAGAGAATTTAATTTTTGTGGCTATTTATGAAATAATAATAATCGATTCCAGAAAGAAAATATGTTATCTCGATGATCTTTAATTTTTTCACTATGTACACGAACGTGAATTTAATGACTTTGCATTTCAACGTCGCTGCAATACTGTTACAAACATTGAATTAATAATAAACGAAAGTAAAATATTTTTAAAATAACATTTTAACCGGAGCCAAAACTAGATAAAAGTTTTTTCACTATCAGTTACAATGTCACGCTCAAGAATATCGACAGCACTGACCGTTGACCTAGCATTTAAATAAATCAATTTCCTTCTTTTCCCCTTAGTATACATGGTCGTAAATTTTATTCTCCTGCGAATATCGGTATCCTCTTGATACAGAAAACTTCGAGAAAAATCCCCTACGTAAAACATCTTGATGGAACTCGAATATCCTGAAAAAAATCAATATATATTTTTGCTCTGCCGTATAAGATGAAAACGTCAATCGTAAAAAATCACTAGACCTAAGTTAAGAGTTTTTATGCAAAGGGAAGAATTGTGCTTCCTAAACGGGATTCTGATTCGATAAAATTCATTCCGTCAGTAGCAATCCAACTATCTCTTTCACACATCGGATTCAATGTGACAAACAATATGCGTCCACGCATACATTCCTATCTAAAGAGAAAGCTCTAATCTCCTCTTCTGCTATATTTCCACATATTTTATTGGAAATCGACTCAACGTCAACGTACCCAGAAAGGGTGAATTTATTTTCACACTCATCCGATGAATTCTTTCGTAGATTCGCGCCAGTAACACGAGCACGTACGTTCTTACGCGACGCAATTTCTTGAATCCAGAAAAATAAAAGTATCTGAACCAAAAACCGTAACGGGAGGAAGACGAGAATCTCTGGATGAAACTCGGGATAGATCGGTAAACCCGGTTCGCCTTCAAAAGCGGCAAGAGTGAAGGGAGAATAGCGCCTTTTTAGGTCGGAATAGGCAAGAAGGTTGGACGGGCGTGATCCGTTGGCGTAGGGGAAGGAGGGCGTTTCCGCGAACGGATTGCGGAGAACTTGACTACTCGCGTGGCGCTTTCCTAACTGGAGGCGATGCAACAGGTGCGGGGAGAGTGAGATAGGGAGAGAGGTGTGGGGGAGAGAGAGAGAGAGGGGGGAAGGGAGAATGCATACAAAGGAAAGGACACTTGCGGCCGAGCGGGGAAACGGGTTAAGCTGGGACACACATACACACACACACATGCACGTACTTAGACGCGCCGGCGGTCAACTTTAAAAGGACTTTTCTTTGCTGGACGAGTTAACTCGGGGGGTGTGAGCTAAGGGCGCTCAAGAGGTTAACGGAAGGAGTTAAGTAGACTGACGGATCTAAACGCCGTGCCGCTCTGTTCCGCCTCTGAAAGGTTTTATTTCTGCTCGATTAATGCCCTTTGAAATGTCTTAAGCTATGGAGTTGATCTTCGAGGATGAGGGTGAACTTTAGATTAGCGTATTTTGAAGGCTTATTTGAGAATTTGGATAGAATGTGTAGGAAGATAAATTGACGGTATTTGATGTCTCGCTCTCTCAGTTGCAATCAGTAATCAATTAAACTGGTATTCTCGCTGCTTTAAATTAATTGATTCAGTCGTTCGATGTTGACTTTCATTCGATATTGTCACGATGAATTTATTTTAATTTCCTGGAGGGCACCAAAAGGGATTCATGAAAATTTATAGTTGAACCAGCTGGACTAAAACCTATTTACCCAGTACTGGCTGTACAAAATAGATCGATCCCACAAAGATATTACGTTCGAGTTTAATTTTAAGGGAAACTACATTTCGTGGTGCGTTTTTATTAAAGCGTTTTTATTTCAACGCAACGTATTTATTTACGCCATCACACGTTTTTGTCAATGTAGCTTAGAGCACGTGTGCTCATGGTAACACGTGAAAACATTTTAATTGTCAAGACAGTTCTCGAAAAAAATAACAGAAAAAGGTGTATTAAAAATAATTTTACTATAAATTTTACTCTATAGTTTCGGTGCAGGGCATCACAGATATTTCACTTTGTTAAAGAGGCTCATGGCACAAAAAATATTTACACTCGAGCTTAATTTTATAAAATTACATTTTCGTGGTGCATGTTTATGAAAGTTTTTTTCAATGTATCTATTTGCGCTATTGCAGATATTGATGAATATATTCTATCAGAGACCTTCAACCTGTATCACGCGTGCTCAAGGCAATGCAAGAAGAGATTTTACGCCCCAATCTCGAAAAATAAACACAAAGAAAATCATTTTAAAATTTGATCTTTTCTCAATTTTAATCCATACTGCCTGTGTTGGTTATCGCAGATATTACATATTGTTAAAAAAGCACTCTGCACAAAAACGTTGCTTACCTCTGTGTTTGGAGCATAATTCCCGTGCTTTGGTTGGACATTAAACAAAGACCGAACTAGAGAATATGAATAAATTCCTCTACTAATCATCTCAAATAAACTCGCATAAAAACATAATATAAAAATATATATTATAATGCTCCAAATAAATTGTATTTTTTTGCATGGATATGTTAAGATGATGTGGTCTGAACGAATACATAACGATACAGCATTTCATTGATGGGCATCCAAAACAGTTTGTGCTCTTAGCTAAGTTTTATGTATTTAAGCAAGCCATTTCAGTATTAAATTTGTTTACTTATACATGTGTGTAAATGTAGGTTTCGCGATGAACGTTTTTATACCTTGCTAGACGACGAGTATGAGAAAGAAGAGCGAAGGGTCTGCAGGCAAATTCAATTTCCGAAAGTACTACGGAGGCGGAATGAAAAAGAAGCAAAATCCCATCTTTCGGTGCTACGCTAAAAACATTCCTTATTGTTTCCTTGCCTTGGTAACCGGAAAAATTCTTCATTATGCCGTATTGAATTATTCCGTAGATTCAATTTCGGAACGCCCCCAAGTTTTCCTTTTTTCATTCCTCCGCTTCCCCATCCTCTCCAACTTCCCTTCCACTCTCCCTCGCCCCTCCTCCTCCTCTTCCTCCTACCCTTCCTACCTCTATAACCCCTTTCCTCCTTCCTTCTTTTTCATAACTCGTTAACGGTGCGGATTTTCTCGCAAGAAACTTTAATGGATTTAAAATGTGTAATAAAGGCAGGTTTATGATGAAATTAGCCCCCTCGATTGCGCCCCGCTGGCTTCTTAAAATGTCATCGCGCCATGAGGATCTCTCTGGAAGGGGAGATGAAAAAAGAGATGAATTTATGGGAAAAGAGAATGAGAAAAGTAATAGAGTAGACGCGCTGAATATTGAAAGGAGCGTTATAAAAGAAAAATTTACGGAACACTCGGGAAACGGTTTATTAGAAATGTTTTACGCGCGAATGGCTGTGTATCTGTCGACCGCCGCTCTTCGTTGCGAGGGGAGGAGGGAGGGAGAGGGGGGGGGGGTACCGTCTGAGATGAATGGAAAGGAGGAGGGGGACCCCTTTAATGGGGGAGGAAGAGGTGGGAGGGATGTCAGAGTGATGAAAGGGGTGGATAGGGAGGAAGGGTTGTGCCATTATAATCGAATCACGCGGGGAGTTTTTAAACAAGGAACTCGAGATTCTAGAGAAGAAACCGTCGGGAAGGAAGGGGAAAGTAGAGATTTCTTTAAATAGGACGGGAAAACAAGGGGGGGGGGAATGTATTGTAAAAAAGAGGAGACGGAGGGAATACGAAATTAAGAGAAATATGAATGGATGGGTTGGAGATGAGCGTTGATTGAAGAGATTAAGAAATGGAATGCTGAGGATCGAAGGAAAATCTGATTGTAAAAAGGCGGAATGGAAAGATTAAAATTGAGAAAGCGTTAAGGCAATAAAACATTGATTTGGAAAGAGGAAAAGATAGAGTTGAGGGAGGCAATGAGATTAAGATTTTTCAGACGATGCGGGTTAATAATATAGCCATCAACCGATCTAGGAGCCAAAATGAGTATTTCTTTTGCCAGGCTGTCATTATTAGTGGAAGTTCTCGTTTTTCCCTAATAATAATTGTTGTTGCATTATAAATATGCGTATTTCTGCTGATCGTTGCAACTTATAAATTGAATTTTCCGTATATTTAACTAAATAATTGTTAAAGAATTTATCTTAATCGTACTCAAAATTTCGATACGAGAAAATCGAAAATAGATGGCCTAAATGCCTCTGAATTGTTTCACAAAGGAAAGAAGCTGTTTTTCCATAAAGTAAAATCTCTTCCAATAATCCGTGCCATTCCACTGTCTTAATATCTGCTGCAATCTTAGATATAAATGGCATAATTTGCCTCTTGGCACTTTTACTCACTTGATCGACCGGGTCATTTATGTGATCAAATACGTGAATGCTAACATCGTAAATATAATATAATGACACAAAGCGTACCTTAATAGCAGTGGTCCAAAATAATAAAGCAAGATCAGGATTTTTTAATTAAAGTTCAGATTAGTTGTAGCTTAATGTATAAAAGTCAGTTCGGTAGTGAATAACCCTAAAGGAAAATAATGGGAGGAAAAGTGAATGAAAAAAGACAGTATGAATAAATTCGTCGGTAAATGTTTTTTAAAAAAATCGCTGGAGGCAGCTAATACACAGAAAGAGGAGACGAATAAAAAGTTGTTAATGTAAATGAAGGACAGAAAAATAATAAAGGAAAGAATTTTAAAGTTTGAATTTTATAAAATGAAGGGACAGAATTAAGGAAAATACAGAGATACTTTGTAAGAGAGAGAGAGAGAAAAAAGATTTACAGGATGACAGTGAATGTTAAGAGAAACTGAAATGTGGAGGTTGAAGTTTGTATTTATATAGATATATATATATATGTATATATATATGTATATATATATGTATGTATGTATGTATATACACACACACGAGGTTCAGAAGAAAGAGGGAAAAGGAGAGGTGAAAGAGGGGAGGTGGGAGGGAGGGATATGAAGATGAGTAAAAGAGAGAAAAAGATGACGAATGGAGCAAGATGAAAGGGGCATGAGTTGGATAAGGAAGAAACAGGTGGTAAAGGGAAAAAGATGGACGTGCGTAAAAGACAAAGCGGAAGGAGAAATATTCGGAGAGAGTGAGATGCGAGAGAAAGAGAGTCAAGGTATACAATACAGCTTTAGCTCAGAGACGGCGGAGCCACCTGCGTGCCTTCCAGGAGGTATGAGATAATTTCAAATGGGTTGAGGAGTGGGTAAGCCTGAATAAGAAAGAAATGGAGAGGATTGAGTAGGTTTCACACAGAAATAAAGGTAGATGAAAATAGGGAGAGGCAAAAGGAGAGGGATGACACTCGAAAATTAAAGCCAGTGGAAGTTTGTCTTATTTTCCTTTTAACCCTCCAGCGGGCGCGCCCTATTTTCGGACACAAGCGGGCGCGTGGTAGCAAATCTGCTACCTCAAGATTAGTCGTATTAAACATGTTTTTTAGGGCAGGTGAGTTTTTATTATTACAAGTGATCAAGTTTACCAAATAAAATTTTATATTTGCATTAAAACAATATAATCTTTTAAAACATCTGGCAAAAATTAATAATTTCTGCAACGTCTGCTGTGCAGGTAACAAAGTAAATTTTAAAAAACCATAAAGGCAACATAAAGGCAAACATATGTATGGCTACATCATGATTGACGGAAGATAAATAATAAATTGCAACATTAATGACAAAATTTTTATATTACCCTTCAAATAAAATGTCTTTTTTCCTGACTAGTTATTTTTCTTCACTTTGTCATCAAAAATTTCAATAACTCTTAAGGTAATATTAAGTTCATGAAAATGTAGGTAGCACATGTATGGTATACATAATAACATTAATAATCGCACAATTTAAAACAATTTAAAAATATCAATACATGAATAAGACAAAAAGTAATTTACTTTAGGTACATACTTGAAACACTAGTCAGAGTCAGATTCAGAAAAATTATTTTTTGATTCACAGTTTGTTCACGGAGTAACTGTTGAGCTATGTTCCTGGCAAACAAACAGATCACATTTTATACAGACTAATGGAGTAATCTTATTTTTCTGTCGACCACAGATTCCACGTCGTCCGCGCTTATTCCTTCGTACTTCTGTTGCTTCCTCACCTACATCCATTTCTTCTTTTTTATAGTGACGGAGAAATAACTGTATGTCCTTTGGAAGGCAGACTAAGGTTGCCCTTTCCTCTAGATGAGGTTGCATTAGTTTTAACGCAAGGATTTTGAGGAAATCTTTTCGAGGACACTTTTCATTATTTGGGTTTTCTCGGCATATTATTTGTGCATTGATTCCTGCGATATTCAGAAATGCATAAAACAATGCAAGTGGCCATCTCCTTGTAGCCCGTGCGGTAGAATAGGAACTGCAGAGCTGATCCACTGTATCTACTCCTCCCTTGGTCATGTTATAATCAAGGATTGTGTGAGGCTTCTTAGTTTCCTCATCTATCTGTCCGTCGTCTTGCATTGTCGACAGAAGAACGCTGGTGTACCAGTTATCAGCTGTCAGATTTCGTTTCGTGCCTTTTATACATTCAATTAACCTACGCACAATATCGAATGGTTTGTTTGATGAATTATATGTCCCTTGTGGCTGTGTTCCACGGTACACTTCGAAATTACAGGTATAAAATGTTTTTGAGTCGCAGAGAGCAAAAATTTTCCAGCCGCCATTTCAGGTTTATTGGGAATATATTGAATAAAGCTGCCCCTGCCTCTGAACGCTTCTAATTTTTCGTCTATTGTAACGAACTCCCCTGCGTTGTGAAAGTTCTTACAATTTGCCACAAACGGGTCAAGGATACTCCTTGCTGGGGCCAGTTTGTCGATCTTTCTTCGTTCATCCCTTGTTTCTCTATCATGAAATCGTATGGACATCAGCAAAAATAAAAATCTTTTGTAACTCATACAGGCCCGTAAAATCGGTATTCCCGTACCATCGCGAGTCCATAACTCACGTGTATTTGTGTGGTTCCCCTTTTTTAATCCTATGAAATATAATAGTCCAAGGAGAGCTAATATTTCGGTTTTTGTGCTTTGTTTTATGTCTCTAACCCGGGAATACGTCACATCCACTTGTTTCTTACTTATGTATAAATTAGTATATTGTACAATGGCTTCAATCATCTCTCATCATTGAACATTTTCCTAAATGCTTCTAATTCATCGAAAATTCCTTTAGCATCGCCTTTAGGTCCGGAAAAATATTTTACGATGTTTTTGACTTTGGGTTTTGATGTCAACTTGAAAAATGTCGTTTTTTTCCATTTAGTAATTTTGTCACGTCCAATAAAATCTCCACTTTCCTCCTCATTTTCAGCTGTAGTGTCACAATCCGGTTCTTGTTCAGATTCAGTGTCGTGATTTTCCTGATTTTCTAACGTGATAAAATTTTCTGCACTACTCCATTCTTCTTCGCTATCTATCAAATCGTTTTCCTCCTCAGAAAGTTCTTTCAAAACCTTTAGATAATCCTCTTCTAGTACTTTCTCATCCAGTTTATATTTTACAGATTCCCTGTAATGTAAAAACTTTCCTTCACATTCCCATTTCACATCCATATATATATACGCAAACACACATCAGACTGATACACTCAAACATACAACTTCCAACTGACCTATTCGAACTAAATACCTATTAAAGATGTTAAAATAACAGTTTACAGTAATATAATTTATAAATCAATTCGGTAAAGTTACGAAAATAATGCTTTACCAAATACAGTATAAAATGTTATGTAAAAAAAATACATGACCGGGCGCGCGGTAGTACTTTTGCTACCAACACACTATAAAATATTATTCAGGACTTAGATCTGCACCAAGCGTGGGGATAAACGCCACTGAATGAGCATCATGAAGACTAGAAGAGATAGGAGCCAGAGTAAAGAAGCGGCAACTACGCACTATTTGTTTACTTTTTCAAATTTCAGTGGTAGCAGATTTGCACCAGCGCGCCCGCTCGAGGGTTAAGGAGTAACGAAAAAACCTCTGTAGGAAGGGGCATCAAAATGTACTACAGGATAAATATTTTACGAAAAAAATGAACATTTCAATAAGCAAGGATTTGTCAGCTTTTCTTGAAAAACTATTTTGAGGATTTATCAGCCGTTCCTATATGTTTATCAATCCGCAAATATTAAATTCGCTCTTATTTAAAGAAACGAAATGTTGATCAACTTTTATGAAGCGCAGGGTAATCAGGTGTTTTATCGTAACCATTTCCAGGTTTCCATAAACCCGAATCTGGGTGTTTGAAATAAAGAATAGAAATAATCGTATTTCATGGAGTAACTATAGTATTTCTACCGTAAGCAAAAAGATTCTTTTTTGGGAATTACATTAATAGCCAAGCCATATATTTCTTGCTAACATCCATAATTTAAGATTCAGGTTCACCTTCTTTTGTGACGGGGTTAGGTCGTCGTTAATCGAGTCATATCTATAGATTAATATTTTGTTCCTCCTACTCGTATGAATCGGCTGATATATATATATATATATATATATATATATATATATAAACTATTTCGATATGCTCACTTGCAGACTAACTTCTTATTTTGGTCTGATTTCATTGTTTGCACTGAGGGAATTTTCTATTAAACTGCGAAATACGGAAAAATCAAAGTAGAAAGCGGAAGAAAACAAAATTGATACGCATTCCGGGAGGTTAGCGCACGGAGGCCATAAAAAATTAGCCTCTTGGAATATTTATTCGATAAAACCAGTTTAAAGGAAACGGATAAATCGTAGGCGCTTTGGAAAACACGACAAAAAAATAAAAATACCGGAGGCGGCCACTGATTCGATAAAGCAGGGAAAGGATGAGAGGGTTCTCACAACACTCGAAGTAAACGCAAAAAAATCGATTTTTTCTTTTTTTCCTATTGAGGACGGAGTCTTAAAAAAAAGAGGATAAATGGATAGAAAAATACAAAGACGAAGAAAACAGGTAAGAGGAATGGATGGAGAGAGAACGGATATATGTAACAAAGAATGGAAAGAGGGAATGAGAGTGGACATAAAAGAAGAAAATAAAAAGACGAAATAAAGAAGATACCAGTTAAAGTAACACTGCTTTGTGGGATAATATTAGACCAGCGAGTAGGAAATAAAGGATTAATATAAGTAAATCCCGGGCGAATTGCTTTTCATCCAACAACGTCTTATTGTATCTCCCACCATTCTCTCCTCCCTTTATCCCTCTTTTTCTCTCCCTCTCATCTCTCACTCCCCACTCGTTTTCTCCTTTACCTCATCCTCAAACATCTTTAAAATTCAACGAGATCTGCTACTTAATTAAAAAGTTGCAAGGGAACCCGTGCCTCTTATTCTTTGTAATTTAAATCTCCATTCCTTTGATGGGAGGAGTCTTACCCTCTCTTGTCTCCGCGGCCTTTTTCTCATCTCTTCTTCTTGTATGTCTTCCTCCCTCTAAAATCCCATCACATTCTCCTCCTCTCTATTTCCCTCCCCTCTCTCTCTCTCTCTTCTCCCGGTTTACCTCAGACTTGAAAGGACGGATGCTTCCATTGGATAAGGAAGCGCGGGATATTCCGGGGATGAAAGCGTAGGATGAAGTGGGAGAAAGAATAAGAATACATTATTCGTTCCGGAGCGGTGACTTGGAAATAAAGGGTATGTCGGTGCTCTTTCTATACCGGAATTAGCGACTACGATAAGTTTTCTCTGGAAGTAAATGGAAGGGATAGAGCCGAAGGAATAATAGAGAGCTATTAGCGATATTTTCGGAGCATTATGGAAATTCGAGCGGGGAGAGTACGGTTGAAGGAAATTTTAAAATGGTGCGTCGAACGTATTTTGAAATTCCATTATTTCTGTTGCTCTACTCCGACATTTGTAGGAGTACACGAGTTCGGAATAAAATACGTTCAAATAATTCTCTCTCTATTGATTTTTCGGAAGTGTCAAAATAAAGATTTATTTCAGATTCAGATCTTATGCGTTAAAGAGTTTGGATAACATAAAGACGTAGGAGTAATATAGATGAAAATTATTTAAAATAATATGCTCTTATTTTTTTAGCGATTTTTTTTACAGTTAACCAAGTAAAATATTAAATTTCAGATAATGAGCTTGAGAAATCTATCGTAATATAATTAATATACTTACTAAACTAACACTTAATAGCAGAACCTCTAGAGAACTCGAATTAATTTAAATATAGATTTTTTAATTTTAACAAAAAATTAAACGTTTCTCCCAGTTGAGATGCTCTAACTAGTATGAATAAATTTTAAGTACGTTCTAAGCTGCGATGGCGCTGAATGTCTTAAACTTCCTTTGTTAATTTCCCAAGTGGACCTATCCAGTTATCCAATCTCTAAAATACTTTACAAACAGTTGTGGCTGCAGTTAGTTTCCATCAATAAAATTTTAGAAAGTCGATTCGCAAGCGTGCAAAAACGCATGAAAACAAATGGAGCGTTTCTGTAGTTTTTCCATTCCCCCAAACACTGGGATTTGTTTCATCTATGCAAAATGGGGGAGAGAAAGCGAAGACAGCACGAGGATTAGGTACTTTTATACCGTAGCAACCTCGGCGACACGTTTACGAATCATTGGGGATGATGCACGCGGAAGAGCTCCCGATGTTAAATGTGTAGAGTAAGCACTACGGAGAGGAGGGAGACTGTAAGGAAAGAGGGGGAGAGGGAGGGGAACGAAGATTTTTTTTTATCCAGTGAGACGTGAGAGAAGGATTATAGGGATCTGGTTCGCAGCGCATCCGTCACCACCAAACGCCAAGGCGCGTACTCTTCAATATTTTATCACTTCCCCTGACTTACTCCCCTTCCCCCCCCCCCCCCTCACGCGCCCCGTTTTTTTCTCACCCTTCTGCCGAGACAGCCCCAAGACCGCCGACCGGAAGTGAAATATCCACCACCGGGGAAAACCTCTTCCCGATCCTCCCCTTCCGACTTCAGGGTGGAGTCATCCTTCCGAACGCGTCGCCCGCGATAAGAAGTGCGCCTCCGTAGACAACCAGTTACCCGTTGGAAATAAATCCGGGGCTGCATTTGGCTCAAGAGAGAGAGGGAGAGGGAAAGGGAGATAAACCACTCAAGATTTCCCCCGCGAAAATCGCGTGAGAGGAGAAAGGAAGAGAAAATATAGAGAAAGCTTGGAAAAGTAGTAAGATGAAGTGGCAGAATGTGGGATGGTAATAAAAAGATATAAGAGAGGAAGAGGAACAAAGAGATGAGGATAGGGATGTGATAGTGAAGAAGAAAGACAAGGTTAGAAAAACGAAGATAAGGAGAGGAGGGCGAAGGAAATGTACGCAAATCCAGCAAGATAAAAACATAATCCACTAGGGAAGCATTAATTTTGTGAAATTCCGTGCTTGGGTAAAAATAATACAATAGACTACGTAAAAATTCCACTGTACTTCTCAAAAACACGACCAGGTTTCAGTGTAACAACCTAATAATGACGCCGTTATTTAGGTTTGAACCCGGTCGTTTTATTGAGTAATACAGTGGTATGTGTACAGAGTCTATTATTTTCTCTGAAAGATAAAAGCAGAATAATTGAGGTATAATATGGAAAAGAAATAAGAATAGAGTACAAAATCTCGGAAGAGAGAGAGAGAGAGACAGGAATAAAGAGATAGCAACCAGGATTTCGGAGAAAAACGTAGGAAATAAAAAAATAAAAATAAATAGGGAATAGGTCAAGAATGCCAAACAAGGAAAAAAAAAATAGGCAAGTCATTGCGAAAAATGAGTTTTAGATAAAAAGAAATACGAGTGCGGGAAAGCGGGGGAAGAGGAGAAATGAGCATTGCGAAGGATAGAGAGAGATTGGAAAAGGTGAGCTAACGGAGGAGAGGAAGAATTTTGTTCAAATGCGCTAGGTAGAGAGAGAGAGAGGTTGAGTACGAGGACAACAGGGTGATCCGTCTACGGCTCGCACGTATGCCGATAGAAGGGGATTGGGAGGGAAATGCGGTAGGAGAGGGAGTGATGTTTTCAGAGTTTATCTCCGGGAAACGTACTGTTCCAAACTCACGCGAGCGAGCGGGATGGAAATGCTGGAGATTGGCAGGGAAACGAATGTTAGTCGGGAGCCGGAATAAAGGACATATTGTGCGACGAGTGGTATCGCGAGGCGGCGGCGAGATACGATTGGTCAAAATAACGCAAATACAGGACGAAAAACGGGAGTAAATACAGTGAGAAGTTAAGTTTCCACGTTAATTTAAAGACGAAATTGAACAGGTTATGAGAGAGAGCTTGTTAAGTTAAAGAGAAAATAAGACTAGTCGGTGATGATTGCGATGAAATGACTTCTAATGAGAAAAAAAGTAGTTGTCAGGGTTGTGTAAAGGGATAGATTGATCAGCCATGGAAACGAAGTGGTAGGTACAAGGGGACAAACCAGAACGTGTTGCGAGATACAAAATTTGTAGGAAATAGTCGCGATAAAACGAAAGGAACTCGGAGGATTCGTGATGAATATGCATGTGTTTACATGCATCGAAAGTTTGAACAGGACGCGAAACATCTAAGCCAAGAGAGATAGGCTATATAGATTGACGCGAGATTTGTCTGGGATGGTGCGTGGGGCGGTTTTCAGCAGCAGAACAAGGCTAAGTAAGGGCCGAACGAGTAGTAAGGCATACAAAGGAGAGTGTATGTGTCACGGAGAGACGAGGGGTGTTGTGGTTGGAAATAGGACGGAGGAGGACTTGGAAAGGGAGGTTGTGTAAGGAGGTAGAACGAGACGTAGTCTACGAGGGAGGGAGTAAAAAGAGGGGAGAGGTAGGGAGATAAGGAGAGCAGTTAACAACGCAGCGGGTAGAACACGGGGAAAACAGCACGAGGAGGCACATGTATGTATATGTATCTGTCTGAGAGTGAGCGGCTGAAACTTCCGTGTCTCCCCAGAAACAAAATACAGCAGAGAATGAGGGAGGGAGGTAGGGAAGAAGGTTAGAGTTTCGCGGAGGTGTAAGAGATCGAATCCTGAGAGAGACATAAATATGTAAATATATAAATATGTATTTCCCTCGTATCTCTCGCTCCATCCCCTCTCACTCTACGGAAATGTGGAAAAATAAACCGAATTCCCGTCCTCAACCTATTTCCCCATCCGCCACTTCGGAAATTCTTTTCTTCTCTCTTTTCTCCCCGTGTTAGTTCCCCTTCTGGGAGTAAAGGTGAGGAGGGAGAAAGGGAATGGGAGAGAGATCCCTTGTCGCTGTCTTGCTCTGCAATCCCTTCGTCCCGTCGACGGAGAATTCCGTCGTCCTGACATATCCCTATTTATCTGGGTGGCGGTGACAACTCTAAGGGCTTTTCCCGAGGCTCCCTTAATCGCAACGGCGCACCTAAAAAGGGATAGGGCGGTTGTCGTTTTTTATTATTCCTGGACCGTGAAGCGGCGTTTCTCAGTCCTCCATCGGAGAAAGGGGCAGATGCAGGGTGAACGAAGTGAGGAATGTGGTCGCAGAAAATTTAATGGTTCGCTGAACTTGTTGGTGTAGTTTATGGAGTGACTGATAGTTCAGTCAAACGTGTAAATAATTATTTCGCAGGATTTATATTATAAGAAAGCAATTCATTTCTGGTGCTTTTTTTAATCGAAAGCTTTACTGCTTATTTTGAAAAATATTATGAAGTTTTTGGCACATTAGCTAATAATATTGTACATAACATCTGTGTGGAAATCAGTGGATGGTGAAAAACCTTCTTTATTTCACATAATTTTAAATCTTCAACATTCAAAATGGCATTTTGTTATAGCATATTTTTCGGACAACATTAAGAATATTATTCAAATACATGAAGTTTCGCTATACATGTGATTTTTGTAACTAATTGTCGACATTTACCACGAGAAGTTTCGAATATCTGTTTGGGAATGAAGCGCTTCTTCTTCTTTATTCTAGAAAAATTCAAACGTTATTAAAATTAAAGAAAGGCCGAATTAAAGCTGAGTTTATAATAGGTCGGAGGAAATAAGTAAACCCATGTTAGGTGGAGCTTTTCTTGTTCCTTGTGAAGAAACTGTTCTCAGTAAAAGTTAAATATTCAGGCCGATGGTAATGAAATTCCCAATTCAGTAGACCCCTGCGCGATGAAGAATTGAAATTAGAATTTAATTAAAGTCGTTTCGTACACGACGCAAAAGGTCTATTTTCATACACCGGGTAACGGAACTCCATAATTACTGCGTCGAAAAATATCTCGAAATCCGTACCTACGTACGAGCGGGAATCATTAAAATAGTTACCGAAATCGAGGAAATTCAGATCGCCTACTAATTGAACTCTAAAGTTGAAGGGGAAAGTTTTAATAATAGATGGAGGGTGAATTGATGGACGTAACTTCTTTCGTTTTTAAAGCCAGAATCCGAAACTCCCCGTAGATTGTTAACCGGATCGGAAGGATACCCAAAATCCCCTCTTTATTAATCTTTCCGCGAATTACTTTTCTCCCTGCAGAATATTTTTCGTCCGTACTTCCTTATTTAATCCTCCGAAATTCTTTGCGATTCAATTAGGGACCATGCAAATTCGATTATTTTACCTTTCTTCTCTCCTCCATGACACCACGCTAAGGTCCGTTCCCCGAGATCGTTCGTTTTGTTTCCATGGAGAGGGATTGGGATAGAGTAGAGCACCGTTTTATCTTTTTTTTAAATAATGGGTGATTAGTTGTTAAATCGATAGCATCATCGGAAGGAGAATATTTCATTGATGGACTATACAAGCGATACTGCTTCTGTGCTGTAAGCTGGAATGTAATATTAATTGGAGCACAAAAGGGATCTTGCTTCGGGATTGTAATTTGAAAAATTATATTTTTCGATAATTGCGAATTTTGGAGTTATTCTCTGAACTCCTGCTTAGATCTGTGCAATATTGTAATTTAACCTAGCGAATACATAAATGGGTTTTAAAATGCACTGAAATAATGATCTATATCAAAACGCTTCTTGGGAATGAGAAAAGAATGAAGTTTGCTATCCGCGAACACATCCTAATTTTTGTTTCAAGGAAATAAGATAGTTGCCAAGCTTGAATAACGGCTGATTGCGCTTTTCAGTGATTAGTTGTTCGCTTTCATTTTTCACTGTAATTGTATAATTTTCTATAACTTGTTCGTTTGTCTCAGCTGTACTTCCAACGCACATTAATGAGAAATATGGTAATAGTACGCTTCAGATGCTGTTTGATCAGGAATTTCTGCATGTACCTAAGAATAATAAAGCACAATTTTCATTCAATGAGAAGATTGGATGTTCTTTAACCTGATCTCCTCTATTCATAAGGAATAAATGGCTTGAATTTTCGAGGGCCCCGCCATATTTTTAAGCATTTTATTAACATAGCAAATGACAACACGACAGTGAAAATAGTGCTCAATAATTAATAATTATTTGAAGATTTAGGTGCGAGTATTGAAAGGATGAACTTTTTAAACATTTTGTGTCAGTCATTAGCGGTAATTCTGTTACACACGACATTAGACAACAAAAACGTACCGCCAAATTCTTTAAATGGAGATAGAGAAATGGAACCGCCATGCTGGATCGTCTCTCATGCATCGGCGGATTCAAGGGGGGGGTAAAGGGGTAATTACCCCCCCTAGAATTTCCAAACTCTCGAAAAAATTACTCTTTAAATATCGTCCTTCGTTTCAAGCGAGTTTCATTTTGTCCTGTAGAGTCATCGGCGGATTCAAGGGGGGATTATTTACCCCCCTTGAATCTGCCGATGATATTAAAATCATATACCTATATCATGCGCGTAGTGAAGCTGCGTCCATCCGTCCGTGCGTATGAAGCCTCTCATAATTATATCGGCGTATTTCTCAAGAACTGTTCGTCGTAAAGATATGCGGTAAACGGCAATTTGTTTCTACTGGCTATGAGGACCCTGGAAAAATATTTTCGGTTGCTGAAGCGTCCCGGGTTCGAATCCAGGAGACAATTATATTTTCCCATAAGTTTACACGGGATTTTCGATTTTTCAGAGTGCAAGGTTTTTTTCCTTCATTCGTTAAAATATGTAAATATGGCCCGATTTTCTTCTTTTTTGCTTTATTCGACGGCTAAAGATCTATACTATCTTATTCTTGTGATGTTTACATGTTACGCGGTCGAATTTTTCAGAAATACGCATTCTTTTTCGAAATTTTGCGTATTTTTCGTACTCATTCCGGGCGTTGCCAAGGAGATTCTCATTGTTCCCTCCGATTCATTTAAGGCCAATTAAACCTTCCAATACATGTAATAAAAGCGTTATTGTTATCTTCTCTTCATTGATAATCTAAATAAACGCTTGCATTGACGTCGCCTATATAGTAGGTCCTGTAAGAAGTTAAAAGCAGTTGTTGATAGACACTTAAAGGAAAGCAACTGTTTGTGAGTTCGTCTATAAGGGTGCAACGATGATCATTGGAACTAAGGTAAGGCAGAATTAAAAAATTTTCTCCTTTGAATATACCGCGATATTAAACTAGCATTGAGTAACTCTGTGACATTGTGATCACGTAATTTCTTTAATATATTGCTGTAAAATCGCAGAAAATTAAAAAATGCCAAGGGGTAGACCAGTGAAAAGGAGAGCTATTAGCCCAGCTGCAGCTGCCAGAGAAATGAAGAGGAGCCAGAGATCAAAGGAAGAGTATTGTAGGAAAGAGAGAGAAAGAGATGCGGAAGCTCATAGGATTGCCCATGTAGATGAGGAGCGGAGAGTAAAAGAAAGACAAAGAAATAGGGAATCACGTGAAATTAATAAGGAACAAAGAAGATGTAACCTAAGGCCGAACTATTTAGATTATTTGCAAGCATAGCTGCAACGGGCTGCTAGCATATATTAAAGAAGGTAGTTCCAAAAATTTATTTTCTTGACTCCTAAATTTACCCCCCCCCCCCCCTGGATGAAGTCTGGATCCGCCCTTGCTCTCATGTAGTTATTAAGATTTTGTGTTTTACCTATGAATGCGACGTTGCAACGAGGATATTTTTTACATCATTTCTCTGTTTTAATAAGTATTTCGTTCGATAACTTTTTATAAACCAACATTTTAGTCGTTGACAGGACGACTTTTTTGTTTAAATCATTTTAAGATACCTACAATGATGTAATTCCGGTATTTTATATTTTATGTCACTATCTCATATCATCTTCATTCTCGGAAAAATATCGAGGGAAATTCGCAGGGTCACCCTACGGCATTATACTTCTCTCCTTTTGGAATAATTATTTTTTCCTACAACTTCTACGATTCCGTCCTCCCTTCTCCAGATTCCGCTATCTTTGTCGTTTCTTTATAGCGTCATCACTCGTCCCATATCGCCTTACAGCCTTCTCCGCCAACCAGATGCCCTCTCACTCCAATCTCACGACTTATACCTCGAATTTCAAGGATTAAAACAAGAAAGATGGAGAAGTTTTAATTGGCAAGGCTCGGAATCCAGAAACCCTGAGAAGTATCCAAATTTCGAGAACGAAAACCGGAATTAAAAGGAAAATGTGTCCCTTCGAAGAAAAAGGCGGTCTTAAAAAATTGTTGATAGAAGCAAAAGTCTAGATAAATTACGGAGGTGTATATGATGAAATGAAAATAACCGCGTGAAGCTACTGACAGGGGCAAGATTTTAGCTGTGAAATACGTGAGCGACTGCCCAGGGCGTCCGAGAGGCTACCCTTGGTCATTTCATTTAATCGTAACTGCATCTTCCTAAAGAGTTTTTATTATTATTTGGAAGAATGGATAGGGAAAACGTTTCTTTTTCAAGACTTGGTTAAAAGTTTCCCTTCTCTCGTAATAAATCCTCCAGTTACCCCAGCTACCTTAACATCGTCGAAGCACGGGGTCGCAAAGGAGTCACAGAAATAACGCTCATTTTATGGCACCTGACCATGCGTACTCTCTGTTTTCAATCTACAGGGTGTTTGGTAAGGTAGTCCCCAAATTTTTTAAAGCGTATAACTTGAAAAATAATAATGATATATGCGGTATGATTTTTTGGCATCAAATGTTCAGACACCGCCTGCCATATATCGCTACACGCCAGTCTTTCAGAGACAAGAGGTCGGATAACATACTTTACTGTCCATGGAAAGTCACCTGACAGAGTTAGACCTTGTGTTAGCTACTTTCTGCAATAAACTTCAAGATATAAGAGTTAAGTATAGTAAATCAGCGAAATTGATAATTATTGTACTTTATTTCTGAAATTCGTATTTTCTTGTTGAATATTTGGAAAATGTATTTCTTGGTTACGCATTTGTCTACATCCGGAATAATTGAAAATGTCATTTTTTATTTGTTAAACAATATTTTGAAAACGGAAAGGATTTTTTCAAATTTTTACATTGATTTTTTTTGAAAAGTTAGTTTTATGAATAAAAAATTTACACTTTTTTACGTGGCCGAGTTTTTCATTCGGGTTTATTATTGAATTTACTATTTTGTAAAAGTTATAATCTCGTTTCTCGACCAAGTAAATTTGAAAATGAAATTTTGTGAGCAATGCAATCAACGGTGGTACGGTTCACTCTAAATCAAATTACTGATTCAAATGTCTTTAATAGAGTTTTCCTCTGTCGTGAACCTTGAGTATATGATATACTTTACTTCTGTTGCGAATGAAAAACCTCCGGGTAAAAAAAACGCGATAACTAGTTAAAGTAAAAAATATGATTAGATTAAAAAGTGTATTTTTACCACTGTAATAACACATGTTCTGTTGGAACCTTGTATTAAAGTTTTATTCGTGGCCATCTTATTTGATATAGAGTTAAATTGTTATTATCCAAACAACTATAATATTACATTTTATGAAATACTTTTCAATTATTTTTTAAATTGTATATTTCTTTATATTTTTAACTTACTGTACCTACCTATGTAACTATAATCTACTACATGAGGTGTTACGTTGTGAAATTTATTCATGCTGAAAAAAACAACGCTGTAGAAACTCTAGTTTTTTCTTCAAGTGAAGTTGATAGAATTATCGGCTATACTGAGTTGTTTCTTATTTTGTAGTTCAAATAGGCGCCTTAGAGACTAGACTGAATTAATTATAACAAATTTAGTTGATATAGGTTTATTCGTTGGATAATTACTAATTTTGAGGTTTATAATGAATCCGATTTTACTGAATTTTCTTAGCGACGGAGAAGATATGCCCGGCTATTAAAATACATATATTTAGCTGATTCTAAGATAGATAGTGGGAAAAAGTAGTAAGTTGCAATCTTACCTTATAATTTGCTTGAGTCACTTTGTCAGTAACGCTCTTTGAAGCTTAATATCTCGCAAACGACTGAACCGAATTTGATGAAATTTTCAGGATAGCATTATGATATAATAATAAAACGTAGCATTATGATATAATAACACAATGGTTTAATGTATCAAACTCGAGATCAAATACCTGAGTTCGACTCCAGGGGATAAATTCCATTTCCAATAAGATAACGTAATTTCACGAAAAAATGAACTTTTCAACGCGCAGGCTTTCAGTCCTTTTTAGATTAAAATTAGAAGGAATTAACCTACGAACCTCGGATGTAAACCATTTTGAAGGAAGCATTATAAACATGTTCTGTTCGTCTTTTTCCGCCTACAGTTGGAAATCGCTCAGTTTAAACGTTTCATTCACACAGTTTGAGGAAATCTAGCTATATTAAGGGGATGTTGCCTTGCCTACCATTTCCATTGTTAGGCATCGATATCAAATTTTATTTCAATCCTTACGGGTGTAAACGTGCTTTGATTGCTTTTAATACGAGAGAGAGGAAGGGAGGGGACAAAGGGAGGGAATCATTATTCCCGTCATTTTTGACGGGTTAATCTTCAGTTTCACGTTTAGACTATTTTCGGAATGATGTGTGTGTGTGTGTGTGTGTGTGTGTGTGTGTGTGCGTGCGTGCGTGCGTGCGTGTGTGTGTGGATGGATGGATGTGATTGTGGGCGATCTAACTGAAAAAGTACTTGTCATATTAATACCAAATTTCATATATAACACTTTAGCATGAGCACAAAGAACTGATTGGTTTTTGGACAATATCGGTTAACCGGAAGGCGAGGTTTATTCGAAACCCGATTCGGTTTTTCGATATTTCTCCGATAATACGTCATTATTGTATACATTGGCCATTACAAAAAATGTAGAAAATATAATTTCCTACATCTTTTGTTTCAAGCAATTTTCCATAGCAGTTATTGTTTAGGAATTATTTATAAATAATCGGTTTTTTCGGTTTCCGTCAAATATCTCCTTAAAAACATCGTTATTGGTAATATTCGTGAGGACCAAAGTTGTAGAGAATAATATTTCTTCCAAGTTTTGTTTGAAACAAATCTTCGTAGAACCATCCATTTCGGAGATATTTTGTTTTTTTTTAATTTCCATTATACAGCGCCACCACCATGTAGCGGTGAATTCTGTAAACATATTCAAAATATAATTTTCGGCAATAAGGACGACTGTATTCTTTTACGATACGAAATAATAATATAATGCTATTCACAGTAATTTTAATATCTATACCCCAAATATAGAGAGAGTCATGTGTTGGCCACATCAGATTTTTTACAAAAATATTTAATTCTGTGATTCAAATTTTAATGGTACATTTCAAAAAATTTATACCGGCATCATCAAAATTATAATAGCACATTTCGAGACCAATTGTACCAAAGAATATTGTACCAAGAATATGGTTCTCGAGATATCACTTGAATACACTTACAGTTAGTTTGGTATGGAGTCATCCCCTTACTGCAAGCATTGCCGCCTATTTTGAAGATACATCGTACAAATGAAAGCATTGTAGTTAAGTACGATATTTCCTTTTTTGAAATCCAGAAATACTCCCACTTTTTTCGATAAAACCTAAAAATGTGCGGTAAATTCACAGGGATTTGAATTCCGTCTTCAAAAATAAGAAACTACAATTTCTAAACTTTCCGTTAGTTGAAGTCTCGAGTTCGAATCTTGATGTGAAATAATTTAAAAAAGCAAATATATAAACATCACCGATTTACGTATTTTTCTTATGTGGAAATAATGGTTCAAAATTAGCCACTGACGATAGGAATTTTAAGAATTTCGGATTGTCACATTTAGCTCTCATATGTGGTAACTTATTCCGAAAATTTGGTTTCTCTGGGTTAAACCGTTTCGGAGATATCGCTTGTACGGTCAGACAGACAAATTGAATACATAAGCGGTCTGTAGAAAATCTCTAAAAATTAAAATGTAAATTTTATATAATTTAATCGTGCTAAGCAAATTGCGGTGATTGTTAGCTCGTCTCTATAAATCTCTCATCTGCCCTTCACCAGCTGCACAATTTTCGCAGATGTTGTTTTTCGGCTGAGCCTGCCCCAGACGTAACTCTGGAAAATTTGAAAGTAATGTTCGTCCTGTTTACATTATATATTTCCCTTTTTACTTTCTCATATACGAAGTATATTGAGAAAGTATTGTAATCGCGAAAAAATTCGATCTCGAGATTTTGATGGAAATATACGTTTTAGGTGTACCCGAGTCCGAAAAAGTGATTTTCGCAATGCCATCTGTCTGTGGGTTTGTCTGTGGGTCTGCCTGTTCGCGGCTCTAGAGCTTAAACGGTAGAGCGAAAACGATTGATCATCAAATTTCGTATAGTTATTTAAGTTGATGTTTATAACGATTCTACATAGTTCATATTTTTTAAAAGATAACTAAACGACGCATTAGTATATGAAAAATTTTGTACAATGTATGTTGTACCGATTTTTACTTTCTCACATACGACGTATATTGAGGAAGTATTGTTATCGCGAAAAAAATTCGACCTCGAGATTTTGATTGAAATATACGTTTTAGGTGTACCTGAGTCCGAAAAAGGGGTTGTCGCAATGCCGTCCGTCTGTTGTTGGCTCTTAGAGTCTAAACGGTAGAGCTAAAATGAATGAAATCTCGTACTTAGGCATTTTATCATACAGAATAGAATGTATGAATAAATGGTTGGCATTGCTCAATAATTAAGGGAAGTTTATTCTACGCAATTTTAACAACAATTTGATTTTCTCAAAAACGGCTCTAACGATCTTGATCAAATTTCGTACAGTTACTAGAGTTTACGTCTTAAATAATACCAAATCTACTATAATATATTTTGAAGGGTGTGTTTGTTGGTTTGTGTGTTTGTTCATGGAACTCCTCCTTAGCGATAAAAGCTAGAATAATCAAATTTGGTACGATTCTGCCTTACATCCTATCTTAGTGAATTGTCAAGGTTTTGTTTCTGTCGGTCACTTTGATTCGAAATGGCGAATGATTTAATTATCGAATGTCACGTATTTTGTCGCATCCTGCAACTGAAATACAGGGATGAGCGTAGACTACTTTGAATTTGCACTTTAAAATTACTTAAAATCTCGGTACGAACTTGAGACTTGGATACTTCTTTGCGGGAAAGAACAAAGATTATTTTTATTGAAGACAGATTCCGAATTCTGGTCGAATTCGCGTAGAAATGCGGTTAGAATCAATAAAATACGTGATTTTTATTAGTTTTATTACAATACCAATTATAAGCTACTATTACAACTCCCATTGTCGCCAAAATTGAGAGTTCGATGCATTTATATGGGAGGGGGAGGGAGGGAGAGGGAGGGAGAGGGAGGGAAAGAGAGGGAAAGAAAGGAAGAGAGAGAGGGACGGAGAGAGAGGGAGTGGAGGGAGAGAGGGGAGGGAGGGGGAGAAGGGAAGGAGAGGGTGGAAGGGAGGGGGAGGGAGTTTATACGTTATTTTCGATTTTTCACAGTGCAAGATTTTCTTCCTTCATTCATCTAAATAGGAAAATTCGGAGCGGTTTTCTTCATTTTTGCTTTATTCGACGGTTATAACTGTACTATCTTATTCTTGCGATGCTTACATAGTAGTTTTAGATTCACTAAATCCGTTGAAATTCAACGGGCACTCCAGCTAGTACTTCATATTTATCAAAGAATGAATATAAGTCTAGTTTATCCTTGAGCTACTTTAAGAAAAATTGGATTTTCTAAAAACCGGCTCATACTATTTTCATTTTCTAAACATAACTAAACGACGCATTAGTATATGAGAATGTTTGTTCAATATATGTCGTACCGATTTTTTTGACCGAGAGATGGCTGCAGGCAACGGTCCCAACAAGGGAGAAGTTACTCAGTGCACACCATCAGGTTTTGTAGTTACTGCGTATTTAAAATAACATACGTACCCAAGGAAAAGACACTATCAACCAAAATCATTTATAAGTGACAATAAAAGTTGTTATATGTACTCGTAATGTTAGGTAGGAAGTACTCACCTTTGCATCGCTAAAGGCAATTTCCTTTCACGTTCGATCCTTCTTCCCGATAAGAGAAATTCCCCGTCTTCATTCGAGGCAAAATACGTCTGTTTCGGTTTTGATGAGTTCGAGTTGCTTAGAGCGAAATATTTTCATCGCTTTCTTTTCCATCATGCTCCGTTAACACTCATTTTTTCAAACAGTCTTCGTGTATAAAAAAGTATTTAATTCACCTACTACTCCACCATTATGTAATCATTACGTATTTATACCTATCTTAAGGATTCCTTATACGGAATGAAGGTTAGCAGTCGGAGGAGAAGAGAGGATACGAGGGAAAGACGGATTCAGCGAAGGAAATCCTGTCTGTTGAAAATGGGAGCGCGTCTTAGTGCCGAGGGCGGAATTCGTCGGTGGATAGGGGCGGGGATGGAATGGGAATGGATTTTTAGTATTTTTAAGAGCGGGTAGAATGGAATTGAAGCAGGTGTTGCTTCTGCGATGATTATCTCGTTTCATAAACTTCTATGCTGAAGTTGAGGAATTTCTACGTGAGTGATGCGAAGGCGCCACTTACAAGACCTGTTTTAACTCCGTCGCCGTTGTTAACAAAGAGGTTTCGAGATATTATCGCTGTGCGAAGATTCCGGGAAAAGTTACTTTTTTGCCATATTACGAAAAGGCTTGCATTAAATTTCTTCGGACGAAAAACCAGATGCTGAAGTTATCTCGTCGAAATTATTGGAACGGGTATAAATATTCGTTTATTGTTCTTTCGCGGAGAGTTTTGAAATCAAGTATTTCTGTAACGTTAATCGTTCATATTTTAATCATTTTTTGTGTGATCAGAGAAAGAAAAGTGCATGTCTTTAAGAACTTATGACTTTCATATAGAAAAATTGCCTAATAAATACCGAACTAAATGAGGAGTATTTTCGAGAGTGATTATATCATAAAATTAAATGTAAAATAATGTGATTACTTTCTCTTTATCATCGTCGTATTCAAAAGTATATTATACAAATCATCGCCTCGCCACTTCTCTCATACCAGTTCTTGGAAAATTTTTACCATAAACGAGAGAAATTTTATATTTATATCGTAGAAGTAACCGTTTTAAAGTAATTCTAACAAAAATGTTAATACACTTTATACTTCGAAAACTTCTTGCATAATTTCATAATTTTTCATAATTTCATAATCCAGCCAACCGCATTTAGAGGGATGAGGAAAAAATCCATATAGCAAAGCATGTATGTGCCATATAGAGAGAAAATATGATGTTTCATAGTAGAATTGACATTTGATAAATTTCTGTATCCAATAAATAATAAAGAATATACGGCATATTATGATATTATACAATACGCATTATTGTTAAAGATACTGTCAGACGATGCGTCACACACAGAACCTGTCTTATGGGTGGGCGAGCCGGGCGGTCGCCCGGGGCCGCCGAATTGAACATTATGCACTGTATCGCAAAATATCTGGACAGATATTTTTATATTTCTCCCGGCTGCGATTAGAAGATTATTTAGAAATACAAATTTTATCTCCTGGTGGCAGATAAAAAGAGCGATGGGTGGGTGTGAAGAAGCGTTAATGAAAAATATTATTGATTTGGGAATGTCCATTTATAATTGCCGTGGTCGAGGTTACGATAATGGAGCAAATGTGGCTGGTTCAAAGAATGCCGTACAAGCTCTAGTATTGCGTATTATTCGGCGAGCTCTTTATGTCCTGTGGTTGCCATAATTTAAATTTAATACTCAGTGACATGGCAAAGCCATCTCTAGCAGCCAAATCGTTTTTTGGAATTTTGCAGCAAATTTCTGTTTCGGCACAATTTTGGCAGGTTTTTAAAAATCATTTGACTAGGTTTACAATAAAACCATTATCGGAAACTTAATGGTAACGTAAAATTAATTGTGTTAGAGTGATTAGATTTCAGTTGGGCGACGTTTATGATGCGTTAGTTGAGGTTGATGAAACTGCAATTGAACTAAAACGCCGGACAGAAGTACTTTCATTAGTTAAAGAACTGAAAAGCTTAAAATTTTTGGTAATTTTAGTAATTTGCTATGATATTTTTGCGCAAATAAATGTTAGCAAGATGATGCAAAGCGAAAACATGCAGTTAGATAAGGTATTATCACTTTTGAAAGGTACAGAAAGTATTTAAATTCAAATGCAGTAAAAGAACTAGCAAAATAACTTGAAGTGGATCCAGAAGAAGCCATTTAACAATTTTCATATGAAGCCGATGACGAATCAATAAATGATCCTGGGGAAAAATTGCGAGTTGACTTTTTAATAATTTGTTGGACCAAGCAATTCTCTCACTAAAAGAACGATTTCAGCAAATAAAACGTTTTAATGAAACCTTCGGCTTTTTGTACTGCATTTCGACACTGAAAAACATGTCTGACGGTGCTTTACTCAAACAGTGCAAAGACCTAGAATTATTGCTTTCGGAGCAACGCGATGAATTTGAAAATGACCTTCTAGGGTTAAGCATGTTTACTGAACTTAAGACTTTGTCACGAATTATGCTGGCCCATTGTGAAACGGCATTGGATACCTTGCGATATATTTGTGATAACCGTTATATTGAACTTGTGCCAAATTATTATATTGCACTTAGAATTTTATTGGCTGTACCGGTCACTGTGCCTAGTGATGAACGTAGTTTCTCCAAGCTAAAATTAATTAAAACATACTTGCGTTCAACGATGACACAAGAAAGGTTGGTTGATTCTGCTATTACTTCAAATGAAAATTCTTTAGCATCATCGCTTGATTATTCCACTTCAATTGCTGATTTCGCAATTCGTAAAGCAAGAAAATAAACACTTAATTGATGGAAATTTATTATAAAATACATTAAACTTAAAAAATATTGTACCTTATAATGATTATTTTTGTTTGTATCAGTTTTCGGTTGTTTCTCACAATATCGTGCAATTAATAATGATAAATGGGGCCGCCAAATATAAGTTTGCCCGGGGCCGCCAATTGCCTAGGACCGGCACTGGTCACACACATCGGTCCTGGCCACGCCCCTTTCATCTTATTCGCGATCCTTCAACTAATGAACAATATATTTATTTATATTAATTTTAAAGTATTATTTTCTTATGCGAAACGTAATATTTGGTTTTAATGAAATAGCTGTTGATCGATACAGTATGATTAAATTTGGAAATACCGTTCTCGACTCATAATAATCATTTTACTGTTCGTAACTCGCAGAGATTTCAAGCAAATAATATAATAGAAGTTGCCGTATCTAAAATGAATTCTAAATATAATAAGAAACAACCGTATGCAGCACATGTTGCATTAATTGATCCAAAAAGAGTTGTCTATATCGCACTATTACTGGAATCCAGTTAATTAATTAGTTACAAATATGTGAGGGAGATAAACTTATCTTTATGATACAAATCAGCAACCTTAGCAGCGATTCCTCAAAGGCTGAAAATTCTAATAAGCTGAAATTTTAAGTCTGATTTTCTACGATTGAATCGCACAGCACTCGGTAAATACGGCGTAGTAATTTGTACTTTATATTTTCGATTTTAATACTAATATTGTCATCATACACACGTAAAATTCATATCTTTATATTTTTTCCATAATGTTTTACGGCTTCGATAAGGTTAATAAATAAAATTAACGAGAAAAGGTTCGTAAAATGAAGACAATTCGATTCAAACATGCTACATGCCGTTCATCACCCTAGAATTCGAATTAAATAGCGACACCTGTGTTCTTGCATCGAAAAACTTTAACCTGTAAAACAAGGTCGTTGGTGCAATACTAATTATGCGAAATATAAGAATTAATACTTTCCTTAATTCCTATTAATGAGGTACATAAAACTTTGATTCCTCTAATTAAAGCACTCAAGCACTGGAATTAAATAAGTATGTCGGGGCAAAGATAGGGAGTCAAGGGAATAGAAAAGGAAAGGGAGGAGAAAAAGTAAGGTCGTAACACATCCAAATTGGCTTGGAAAGAAGGAAGCTCTTCGTTCGTATTCAGCCTTTAAGGTTTCGATTTACATCTATCTAGAAACAACCAATGCTCGGATAAACAAACGGAATATTATTTTAAAGGGAATGAAAAAGTAAAGTAAACGAGAATGAATGTGCGATCGGGCGTTAATATGCATTTCCGGAGGAAACGTACACTTTGCTCTGTGGTTTTATTAGGCTTAGTCCCTTCATTCCAATTCAGATAGCTAAAGAGAGACAAAGAAGTTGGAAAGCAAAAGAGAGAAAAAGCATCGGATGTGAAAAGAAATAGAAAAGGAGTGGAAAAGAAAGGGAATATGGATTTGATGTCGAGGAAGCGTTAATCGATAGACAGCAATAATTTAGTACATTACCGTATTTATTCTCCCATTATATTTGCTGATCTATTTAGAACGTGGCTAAGGAACCACGCTGAAAACGTTAGGCAGTATTATTTTATTTCTTGCAAAACTGTACAAAATTGGTTTATCCATTTTCGTTCATGAATGCCCGCTGATATTGAACCATGTATCAGCGCGTAGTCTGGTGGAATACGTTGACCTGTTTTCCAAATTTGAATGAGTTAAAAATAATTAGGCATTCAAAATATTGTAGCAAATCGCTCTTCCTTACATTTTTAATCGATCGCAGGGAGCTAATCTATAGCGAGATGAGATTTTGTTAAGCATTCCACGAAAAATTTCGTTCACATGAATTTTTTTTAGCAATGTCAATTAAATCGTCCCACGATTCTAAGGCATAAAAGACGATCGGTACCATGGAAATATCTCAAGGAATAAATCTTTTATGTCGCATCCAAAAATTATTTCCCACCAATATTTACCCAAAAATTCCTTAAAAAGAAACGTTCTGAAAATAGCATGACATTTATGATTTGGTGTTATTGCTCAGTCGAGAGGAAGAGGCATAAAATACCTACGGAAAGAATTCGAAACGCTCCCATAATGCTTTACCCATCATGCTCTCTTCCTCACACACACACAGACTCCATTTCCATCTCCCTTCCTTTCCCATTTCCCCCCTCTCCCACAACGCCCCTGTAAACCCCCCAAAAACCCTCTGCTCATGACTATTTAATCGCGGATAGAGGTCGCAACTTTGCGTGGTTTAAGCTGGAAGCGGCAGTAGGTGACGCTCTCTCGATGGAAGGAGACACTAAGCCTCGTGGAACTCCCGTATCACCAACCTTCCTTCCCCACATCCTACTAAAACCCCTTCGTCGCAACCCGTTTGCGAGAGCATATCCTTCCCTATATAAACCATCCTCACCCCCCTCTCTCTCCTTCGGTGGAGACGCAGAAGTGTGCATATAAGCCGGAGAATAATACGGCCCCCTATAAGGCCAGCAAACTAAACCTGAATTTCGCACCTGCGACTATAAAGTGCCTACCGATATCTTTTCGTTCTTCTCACCCGCGCTTTTCTAACTCCTGCTTTCGCCTCCTTATTTCACCCTCCTATCTCTTTCTCCTTCACTCTTGTCTATCCCTCTCTTTATATACAGACACAAAGCGTGGGACGAAAAAAAAAGAGAGGGAAATTTGAGAGGTGAGTGATTGAGGAAAGGCTAAGGGTGCCGGAGGGTGGGATTTCCGAGAGAATACGAGAGGGAGAGAGTTATTTTTTTCGGAGGGCGAAGGAACCTCTCCTGAGACATTCTTCGGCGTAAAAGGGGGTTTTTACGAGAGAACATCAAAAGCCCCGTTCCCGAGGAATGCTGGAGGTTTTTGAGAGAACCAAGGAGGACGGAAAAAGGAGATGGAGGAAGGGTTTAAGGAAGATTCTACATGTCGTCTCGTCCGGAGACTTTGTCTGACGCTGTTACTCTCTCAACATCTCTATATCTCTCGCTACTTCTTTTTTATGGGCTAGGAGGAGAGTTTTTTTGTTGCTGTTGTTTCGGGCGGGGATTTAAACCATTAGGGATTGAGTTTGTGAGGGTCAGGGAGGTTTTGTTACGGGACGGGGTACTTCCTCACCCGGCCTTCGTCCCATCACTCTTCACGGACTCGTCCTCTAACAGAAGGCTGGGAAGTAGTAAGGGAATGACTTGATGGAAGACTATTCACACACACACGCAGTTAACTTGTCCTCTTTTTTGCGAATATTTCCCAGCGACCCTATTTTTTATTAATATGACCGGCTTTCCCTTTTCTGCGATGCTTTTCTATAGTAATTTTCGGCCGTTCTTTTTTTGTGCGACGGCGGCCGTTATTAGGACGGGCGATGAGAGCGAAATTTAAGATGAATAGGAAAAAGGCACATACTTTGTATGTTTTAGGAGAGCGTTCGTCGATCTGCCCTTTCGTTATAACGATTTTTTTCGTCGTTCTTTACCTTCAACGCTAAAATATTTCTGATAATCGTATGTGTATTCTGCATTTCTCATCTTAATTCATACAAACAAATTGATGAAAGTTATCTCATGTTTGATACGGCATTTTTTATCGATTTTAAGTATACGGAGGGACGCATGTGATGCCGTGCCATCATACGACCTAATCACACCGTGCACGATTTGCATTATAAACTCGAATAGTTAGTCATAAGGAATAGAGTTATTTAAGTCGGAAGGAATAAACGAAAATTGTCAGGAATTGCGATTAATATAAATTAAATTAAATATACATACATTGTCATTCATAATAAAATATCAGACCTGTCTTACGGATCGGATACAAGCAATGATAACGCCAATACCCATAAAACGAATGGAGAAACTAGATACGCGTTTGAATACAAAGCATTCTTCTTCAGCTGATTATTTTTTGGTATGGAA